>OX381705.1:20071213-20771231 GCA_947462335.1 Harmothoe impar
ATCCCACTCACCCATCTTGTTATGCCACCCTCTTTACACTCGGAACAGGAACAAATGAAAAAGGGCATTTCTCCTGCTACTATACATTATATTGATATTCATAGCAACACAGCAAAGATAATGGTAAAGTGTTTGACCTTTAGGGTGTGGTTATTCTTCAAACACAGGTGAATGGGGGGGGGGGCGGAGATGAATAACTGCATTTTTGTTTAAACAAACAAATATATAAAAGAACACAAAGCGTAATCTAAAAACATAAAGCTGGTGCAAAGGCCCTCTGAAAGGGGATATATTGAAACCCTACTCTCTACTTTACTCTTCATCTCTCCATTACCTCTGTCTTTCTCTGTTAGGCCATCTGCTAATAATCAACCATGTAGATGCTTGCAGATGACTGCTGAAACACTCAATGTCTATGCCCTATTAACTGCTCTTCCTAACGGTCCTGTCTGTTTCATCCCTTCTTATGCAATTCCCCTGAGGTACTCCTCTTCAGGTTCTCTATCACTGCCCCTCCTTCTTTTCCCATGTAGCTATAGGAGCTTTGATTAAACTCAGAATCTAATGAAGTCTGATTCACATAATTAAAATAGTTGTTTCTTATCTGGCTCTCTGATCATCACAAGCTTAATTGGACATTCTTTTTGGGGATTATCATACTACCAAGGGTGGCTCACGCAAGGCGGCCGTAACAGGGCTCGTTCATTACAAGGCCGTAATTTCTGGGGCCCTCTCTCTACACTGTCTGTTGTAGCCTATCTTCTAAATAGACAACCTCATCAAGGGATCATTTCAGAATTTTTATTTTGCTGATCTTATCATCGTCACCTGCGAGGGGAGGGAAAAGAGGGTCAGATGCGTGCAGTCAAGGTTGGTTGCTACCTCTTTCTCAGTGTTTAAATCATTTGTAACACATATACAAATTATTTTGATATGTGGTCGCCTATAGGAACCAATAGGCTCCTGGCCAAATTGTTTTGAAGCGTTGCATCATGGATATAAACTACCAATAAAAAGGTATATAATTAGGACCGTTAGATATGTTTATACGTTATATCCGTTCTACATAACCAGGAGAAAGGGAGACAGTGGATGACGAGAAGACAAAGCAGTGAAGGATGTAATTGAAAGCGCAAAGTACATGACGAACATAGACAGAGTCTTAGATAATGTGCCAGTGTAAAAAGATGCGTATGTCAAATATGTACCGAACGGAACTGTAGCTTCTGTACATACATATGCAACGTGGTGTAACATAAAAATCAATTGTGGAAGACACTGAAGAAGGAATGCACAGTATAAACAACCACAGCAATCATAACGAAAATAAATCATGCTCAATTAATGAATGCTATGTTTTGATAAATCATGCTCTACAGTTTATACGGCATTTATGTGTCACTGTTAATTGAATGTCTGATGTAGCGTCTCTATGTTTAAGCATTGGAACCTTATATCATCCCCTTGGTGGCACTTCAAGGCCTAAGATATCACTCACATGACTCACTAGACTTTTGATGCCAAAGATCTTTCTTTCGATTCTTTAAAAACCATGGATGTTATGTAACAAATATAGAGGTCAAGTTCTCCTTATGGTGTGTTAAGGATTAGACACAGAGTTTTACATATTCAAAAAAGAAATACCCTTGGCAAAACATCCTTGTATTATATAGTATATCGAAGGCCTTTTCCAAGAACCAAGCATACTAGACAAGGGGATACCCCCTCTCGCCCTCTGTGTAGTATGTTCTGGCACTATGCATGCTTGTCCTTAGGCCGGCTTCACAGGGGGTCCGATGTGGAGCAGGAGGAGCAGGGCAGGAGGAGGCAGGGGTGGGGTACATGATAAAGGTGATCACCTGGTGAATGCCCACCTGGCCAACCAGCTCCTGGCCAGGTGCCACCCACGTACTCACCAGGCTCCTCCAGGGCCTGCATCTACTGCATCCAGGTCGTTCTGCAGTCACTTATTACCTGGGCACTAGGAAAATCTCCATCATCGTATTCTCTATAGAGTGATTGCTATAACACACACTTATTTTCTCATCTTTTTCCATCATCAAACAACCAATTAGATGCTCGATGAGTTAGTGTTATTTTGATTTTTTTTAGTCTTCATCGGATTATATTGGTGTAGAGATATCTCAAAGAGGTTTAGCCAAACTAAATATGACTTGTCTCTACTATTTACAATGAGAGGTCTGTCTTCTTGCCTTTCCAAAGGCTGTTACATCGATGGAAAACGCCGTAAAGACTTGGTTTTGATTTCAAGTGTAGCAATAAATTTATTAAGCATTAACTGTTTAAGGTTATAAGGTCCAGGCTAGGTTAGGTAGGTCAACATTTTTTTAGATTTAGCACTAAACCCATACAAACGTTACTGAGAGAGTACACAGGAAGTGATATAGGGTTGGTTGGCCTTGGATGTTTTGCTACGTAGGGTCGGATAACTTGGAAACACCTTATTTCCTGATATCTAATCATGCTGCCTACTATGCCCAAGTTCACCTCCTGAAGAGGGCTATGATATTCAATGCATATAGGACAACCCGTGACGGCAAGCTGGTTAACGTCTATAGAGAAATGAAATTTAATTAGACCCATTTTCCAATAGCTGATTTGGACATCCTATCGGCAGGTATATCAAGAAAAACTACACTATGCAGAGTGCACTACCAATGATTTGTTGTGGGTCTCTCCTGGATAGTACGTCCAAATCGACTAATGGAATATGGGCCTTAGGCTTAGGACTTTAATTTGATTCCACCAAGCTACACTTCATAGTATAACATTATCACTAACAGACATGGTCTTATCTACATGACATAGGTTTGCTCTTGTACCGAGTAGCAACCCCTTAGCTGAACGGACTATAGAAAAGACTCCACAGTGGGACGCGCCAAATTGGCAAATGACGAGTCGGAATAAAAGGCAAGCAAAGAACCTTACCCGGACATTTTATTCCAACCCTGTTATTAAAGCTCATTAGGCCGTGGTAATTCAGGGTGTTAAACAATTTTGTTGTCCGCCCTGTCCAGAGGACTTTGTAATCATCCCAAAGGATGGCAACAAAGCCGGGCCCTGCACGCACCTAGTGGAGCCAGGCAGGGGTAATTACCTTAGCCATTTCTCAGCCAGGCAAGACTCTCCGCTAAATCTACCACTGCTAGCCCCAACCACTGCTATTTGTTGGATGTGGTTTACTTTCGCACAGACTAGTGTCACATTTGACATATTTAACAGTGTATATAATGTGTGAGGCCTGAACATGTGGGCTTTCTCCCACCTCGTTCAATACCCCCTATCGACTGGCCTGGTGTTTATCTTTATTATGCTACCTGTTTTTGTAGATGAAGGGAGCAGTACAGGAGAGACTCACCGGAAGGAAGGAGGAAGTACATATATGATGATTGGTCTACAGTAGCGTTTTTTTAAAACTTTGTGTAAAAGGAAGCTGTGATCCGATCTGTGATACCTCTATAATGAACCAGAGAAGATATTTACAGGGCTACAGCGTAAGGATTCATTCTAGCAGTGGATGATGGGTGACACATGCACTTTCCCTATGCAATATTTGATATCGAAATTGGGTTAAATTCATTGAGGTCTTAATTGTGTAGGTTTAGAGCTAAAATAATCTATAATTTTGATAAATAAGGTTGCTTGCTGGATTATTATATATTGACGATCCGTCCTCTTCAAGCAGTTATGCTGAGGCAATTCTAAAAGTATATAGAGGGTCAAAGTTCCAGTGCTTGCACATATCCTGTGACACTAAATGATTCAGTGGGATGCTGTACTCAGGTAAAACCACTTGTGTTCTGTCACTCATAGAGAAAGGAGGCAGGGGCCGGGAGTCGATGCTGTTGTGACGGAGCAATGCTAATCCTTTAAGGGCCGTATAGTGCCTTAACGCACTATGCCCTCTATCGTCATGATGTATGGCTACAGACCTGATGGGTCTGCTCGCCATGGCTGCATTCATGCATTATGATGACCCTTCAGGGGCGTATCACTCATGCAGCATCGGCATGGTGCTTGAATACTATCCAGAATCATGCCGACAAAGGACATATCACATTAACGCACTATGCGGCCTTTAAAGGGCTAATAGAGGAGCAGGTCGATGCCTGTGTCCCCCCTATTGATGGTACCTACCCTATTGACCAGGGCCCCCAGCCTTAAGGACACTCCACTCCAGGGTGGGTGCTGGAGGCTGCAGAGGGTGGTGGTGGTCAGTGTGAGGTGGTCTCTGTATGGATGGCCGCCCACCCCACTGGGTGCAGGATTAGGCCTGATATACCTGGTGTTTGCCTGGGGAATGGGATCAAACCCACTCATCGATCCATCCAGCTTGTATCCAGTTACCTTGACGACAAGGTAAGAAATGGTTGCAGTAATGGCCCCCTTTGTCTTTGCTCCTCAGCGTGGCGCTTTTTCGTACCTTTCCAGAGCGGGCATGGAGAGAGAGAGGGGGGGGGGGTGAGTTGGGGGTTCTCTGTGAAATACGCAACAAGGACTTGGGGGCTTGAGGCGGTGGGGATGCCTTTGATAATTTGCCAAGGCCAATGGAAGGAGATTGGTTGTGGTGGTGGGGCTGGGGTGGAGACTGAGTGCCCCATACATGTAACCACAATGGGATAGCTGGGGTGGACCTAATGCAATTACCACCCCCTCTTACAAGTTCAGGGAATATTTCTGTGCATTGTTGAGACTCTCCAGGGCTGAGGGCGGTTAACCGGATGCGGCCTAGAGTAGGTGAGTCCGGTTTGCCATTCTGCTCCCCTCCGCTATAGGGCTATGGCAGAGCCTAATGCATGGGTGCTCTGTTTGGTTTCACAGGCTATATGCATCGGCCAGGGTCGAACTTATATAACACTAATGAGATTAATTACCATCCATAGACAGGGCCAGGGTTAGGGCCAGCAGTGGCTGCAGCGCTGTAGGCCAACCCCCAATGACAACAGTTTCTATAGTAGAATGTCCATATACTCTGCTATGTGCGCTCACAGGCACTTGTCCTACTGGAGGGGATTGCCTTAATGGACATGAATATATAGTGCTACTGACTGTTGATGTACACCGTTACATAGTGCTGTAAGAATATTTAAGGTCCAAGCCCTAACTTTCAGACATATTTCTGATGGACCCAAATATAGAACACATGACCCTTGAGCTGCTCATTTTGATGTTTCGGGGTGAAATTCTCTCCAATTGACTCTCTCCGGCACCTAGCCACGAGCACATCTGAACAAAGATTAGGCCTCATCCACATAATTAGAAGCATTAGAATTAACGTAATGAGCGTTAAAATGAAATTCATTGAATATCGTCCACTACATGCTTGTAAAATTTGTATAAAACTACAGAGAGACAGTGTGGTTAAATGCTATGCATATAAGTTGTCCATTTAATCCTCGATGCAACAAGTAGCAAAGGAAGCGAGTTCCTATGGAACTTCCTGGTTGAGTTACTTTTTAAAACCCAACGATCGGATGTATGAACTTTAACTTCCACATATCGCCCATTATATGAACAAAGGCGCTTTCTTTTATTGCATCATTGACATAATGGGATGCACCAGAATTTAAACATGTAATGGCCGATGTAAAATATATTCCACATTTGACTTCAGTAAACTAGTTATGCATTGTTACAGTATATGACTGATCATACACATGTATTATAAGAAATCATGGTAAATGTTCGCTGATGCATAATATTACAACGATTAACGATGTCCTATATTATGTCCATGGTCATGGATCTCCTAAACATCAGCAAGACACTGTCAGGCACCATAATGTCATATGCCCCGTATTTATGCCGATGCGATAGGTATGCACATAGGATGCTGTAACAATGTGCAATGCTATACATGTATGTGATGCATGTTTATGACGCTGTTTATGTCGGAGAAATATTCAAAAAGAATCACAAAATAGTCTCTTTATTGATGCCGTAGAGCAGAGCCATGAGTAGGTGAGAGTCCCTAGTCCCCCTTCCCTCCATTTGAACTTGTTAGATGTGTCCCGATACTCCACCACATCCCGAGTGGAGGTATATTAACCAGCAACACCCTCAGAAAAGTGAGAGACATTGTCGCTAAAACTACCCTCACCTGAGAGTCAGGCAGTGCCTGGTAGTTTTAGCGACAATGACTTTCACTTTTCTGTGTGTGAAGTGTCCATGAGCTGCCAGATCGATGGATATGATCCTGCATGAATAACCAAGATTAATTTGCATTAATGTGAACTAGAAGCTTGAATAATTCTGTAATTAGTGAAGCAATGTGCTAGCCATAGTTATGCATGCAATCTGCCTAGCTCAGTATATTTATGTTGATTTTGCACCTGTATACACATATAAGAAGGAACTGTAGCTTGCTCACTGAGCACCATCATGCAGTTCAGATTATCTCTGGCTATGAAATACGGATTCCACGGAAGCCGATATTAATCATTGTGTGTTATCCACCGCATGAAATTCGGGATTTAATGAAAAATTCAACCTGTTAAATTAACAGTTTACGTGTGGTGAATCCAGTGAAAAGACATGACGATCTTATTTAATCCCATCCCATTAACTCTCATGACAATCCCATTAAATCCCACGACAACCTCATTAAATGCCATGACAATCTCATTAAATGCCATGACAATCTTATTAAATCCCTCGAAAATGTCCATGTCCAATGAAAATCTCAGTTAATACCATAAAAATCTCAACCCCCATATTATCATGGAATATAAAAGAATTTACGGCGCACTTAGCTTTGTACCTTTCGTAGGTTCCATTAAATCCTGAGCTTCGTGCAGTGATTGTTGGCTATCGCTGCATGGCAGTCCTTCAAACACCTGAGTACTGTCATTGGTGGAATGGCAACCTCTAGCTGACGTTGGGTGGCACTATACAAGGATTCACATACTATCGAAGCTTATACTTATTTGTAATTGAATGCCAACACATATTTATGGCTAATGTTTGTAATAGTCTGTATTGTGTAGTGTCTATTGATCGATTCAGAACAACTTTCTACCAACATTGACTGAAACCAAAACCCCCCCATGTACCCCCATGTCGCCCTGTCGATTTTAGCACTCTCTATATAGACACATCTTTATGTACAAACATAGCAATAACCATGTACATATCATTTACGATTTTATCATTCATCACGAATACAATATCATGTAGCACCATGTACGTCATGGATGACGTAGGACGTAGGTATACATGGACGTTAACAAGCCGAACGTGTTTGACGGCGTGAGACGTGACACCACCATCCACACCAGGGGGCGCCAGTAGTCATGTCCGCCCTGCTCTCTCCTGATTGGTCCATCATGGATCATCGCCTTCTACTCACATGGATAACCCTTTAAGGGTAGCATCTTGCTTTCATGTGCTCTACCCTTTATCGCCATGATGCATGAATGCAGCTCTCGCAAGTGAATCGCCAGGCCTGCATTTATAATGCCATATGCTGATCCTTCGGAACTGCATCATCCCCATAGGGTCAGCATGATGCTTGAATACAGCCCTGGAGGGTTACTGACCAGGGCTGCATTCATGCATCATAGCGGTAAATGGCATGACGCATTAAAGCACTATGCGGCCCCAAAGGGTTAACTAACTAATCACCTGCCAGTGCGGGATGGCATTACAGAGAAATCATCCTCTCACCACCCATAAACTCAGGTGATAAATCAGAGATGCCAATTGCTGGTTGAGAAAAAGTAGGAAATGTAGCAAATCAACATACACCACTGTGGAAACCCTATATAAAAAGTAATGATACCTAAAATAAACACATGCGATCCAGTTCCCACATGATGAACGAGTGCTATTTATTTAGATTGATAGATTGGACCTATCACTTAAGCTATCCAACAGTCATGATTCTCGCTACAAGTTGTAAAATTAACCCCATCTTTTACAATGTCAGGAACATGTATAGCACATGCCAGGTGCACTGGTCGGACAGGCCAAAAACCTTTAAGGACGGAGAGATAATTTTCTATAGACAGCATGATGCCTCAATGCAGCGCCGATGAGTTACTCACTGCATTTATGCATTATGCCGAATCCCCAGGAGTGTATCCCATAGGGTTGGTATGATGCATGAATGCAGTACAAGCGGGTTATTCGCCAGTGCTGCAATTATGCATCATGTCGACAAAGATCATAGCACATTAAATCACTCTGGTAACCTCACAGGGTTAACCATCTCACCCACACCTAGATACAGGAGGTAATGCCTACCTCCTGCCTTCACGTGCCGCTGCATGGACTGATAGTGCAGGAATCACGAGCTGGTATAATTGGAAAGTCTGCCGAGTCACTCAGCACCCGATGGGTATGAGGATACAGCCTGGGGAGGGACTCACCTGTGGAGGGGGGTGGGGGGGGGGGTTGCTGCTGATGACCGCCGTCTGCTGATTACCTCTGATGGCTGCTGGCGGTGATTAGGGACCACTCATTTAGTACTATTTGGTGGGGGGGGGGGGGGTGGAATTAAAGTGTGTTTTTATTTTTTTAGAAAATAGTGATAAGCGTTGTCCAACTGTTTTGATCCCCCAGTAAGTGTTGATCTAGAAAAAGAAAGCATGTATTTGTACATATGTGTGCACGGCGAATGGAATGGACTATGTTTCGACAGCGCTACTGCTCTCCCCCTGTACTATCAGCCTACCTTTCAGAATGCCCCCACTTTATCCACCAAGCCCCCCCCCCCCCCCCACACCCAGCTGGCAATAAATGACTCGGCCCTTAGGTGTGGTAGTGATAGTACTATATAGTAGGAGTGGTTTGGTTCTCACCCCAACCTTTACCAACACACCACCCACCAAGACCACCCTGTCTGACATATACTCAGATCTGCTCAATCGACTCATCCATCCGCTCAGGTGGAGCTCAACCCTCGCTCCAGGTACCCGGATACTAAAACGCTGCCCCATGCTCCTACTCATAATTCATAAACCTTCACCCAAGGCCAAACAAGAGCTTCAAGCTGCCTATGGAGTATATTTGCTGATCTTGTAACATGAAACACATAGTCCCTCGCCCTAACATACATCTTTGTTATCATATCCATACACACAATCTCTCCCCCAACACAGACACCGCTGGTGTATTGGAAGGTGTGTGTGTGTGGGGGGGGGATGGGGGTGGAGATGCACATCATTATCAACCCCCCGCCAGCTAAAATTAATGAATGTCATCTATATGACAACGACCCGATTAAAACAGCAGAGATAGCAGAGACAGGCATCGCTATTAATAGTAAGCCAGCGCTTGAACTTATCATGACAATGTGGGGTCTGATATTGTACAGACTCTCCCCATGTCCAATATAGCCTGGGATAGGGAAGGGGTGTGGCCGTTATGCGCTCCTAGATGTCCCGAAATACTCACTTAGCAATACAGCCAACTCCCCTTTAATCAAATCTTAGCTTTAAGTCACTATGCCCTTTGTCCTCATGATGCATAATTGCATCCCTAGCGCGTCTACCCACCAGAGCTGACCTTGTAAGAGTGTATCAACACAATAGGGTCGGCATGGTGTTCATAGCTCATAATTCATAGCACATAAAACCACTTTGCTACCCGAAAAGGGTTCATCACGTCCAGTCCATGTGTAATCAGTTACATTATGGGCTCTGTGTGAACATGATCCATGTAGCTTTGACATTTTTGGGACCTTAATGCCAAACTTATGATAATAATGTGAGATATTAATTCGAATAGGCAAAAAGGACCTAATCACCCAAAAGAAAATACAGCCAAATGTGTTAAATGGTTAGTGGCACGGCCATTACATCCTCGCGGTTAGTTTTGTTGAGTGTTTTATGCTGCTGTCCCTATGACTTACTATGTGGCAAAGTCTTTTATAATTGGGTGTTTTATGAATATTGTGGCTAATTGGCGTCAGAGTATCAGAAGCAGATAATCAAGATCGATTTCGTAGCCTCATTCAGGCGATGGAATGGTTAAAATAATCCATTCGTTAAACACATATATATGAGCTGTGAAACGGGTGAGAAATGTATTTGGCAATAACATTTAAGCTGTAAGATGATCACATTTCAGCTATACCAGGAATCTCCAAATCTAAAGGCCTTGAAGCTGGATGGCCATTGACCTTGACTTGAGGCATCATATGGTGTGGCTAAAGTGACGGCGAAGATGTCCTCAGGACGACTCACATGTACTTCTTAGGACTCACATGCACCCTTTATGAACACTCCCTATGACTCGCATGCACTCCTTGCGACACACTTGCACTCCTTACGAGTCATTTGCACTCCTTACACCCTAGTAGCAAACACGGTGTGGCCCTGGACGTGGCCAGACCATGTTTGCAAGTGTGGCCCGGAGTGGGCTAACCGATGGGCGCCCGTGGGTTTAGGGCACTGGGCTTTGGTGTGGCCCCAAGTGGGCTGCCCGAATTGGGCTTAGATAGAATTTTGGACGGGCTTCCTGAATTGGGCTCAGATCGGGTTTTGGACGAGCTGAAAGCAGGCTCAGATCGGGTTTTGGATGGACTTCCCATTTTGGGCTCTGATCAGGTTTTGGACGGGCTGCCCACTTTGGGCTTAGATCGGGTTTTGGACGGGCTGACCAATTTGCTGTTGCAGCACCACCTGAAAGCTATGGGTTCATGGAATCCATTCAATCATGCCCAATATTTTCTTGTATCTGTTGAATAACATATCCTAGGTCCTGCTAATCAACCCTATATAAGGCATAAAGCATACTCTTCCTATCTAAGTGTGGAAGTATCAAGCAGGCCTATTATCATAGGTTTAAGCCACATGCAGCATAAACAAGTGTCTATGGTGTACATTGGCCTTCAAAGCCATAGTTCATACCTACATGGGGCACATGAGTCTGGTATTAAGCAAATTTTAATGCCACAGAAATAGTGTTTACAGTGGATAGCTGCTTAGAGAACCTCATTTTCATCATTCAAATATATAGTCTATCTTATTTCCAAACTGTGAGAACATCTATTTATTGTTTCCTATTCTACATCACCATGGCAATCAAACGTTCAGTGAAATGCCCAGCACGGAGGGTGGTGGGGGAAGGATAGATAAACAAGATCTCGGCAGCTCCTAAAGAGAGTTGGCAGAATAGAGGTACTTGGGTTGGGTATCGGGGGAGGGGGGTTGGTGTAGGAGAGATCTCAGTGTATACAGATGACAGGACAGCTGGGGTATTTTCCCACACCCACAGTGCTCACTGGTGTCATTGCCTGTCCATGCATTGAGATACCATGGAGGAGGGGAGGTTATTGATCCTCCTCCTGTGTCTATCTTTGGTTTGGTATCATGATAGCGGTGTCACTCTAACGCACTGCCATAGCGCCCCCTTCAGAGGCCCATTGAGGGGTAAAGTGGGATACAGTCTCCTCAGTATAATAATGTCTCATAGTTTTATGAATGTATCTTAATATGGGATATATATGATAGCATTAACTTAACATTCATAATTTTTAAAAGTGAAAGCTAACAGCAAATTGAAATATTTCAGAATTCCCTTGATCAATTGTGATGAAATAAATTATATATTATGTTGTGGGTAACTCTCAGTTTTATAAGAATTTGTATGTTGAATAATCATGGTGTGCATGTTCTATTTGGTTACCATGGCAATCAAACGTTCACAAAATCGCTATTTCTAGTTCATATGTTACTATGACAAACAACGTTTTCCACCAATAATTCAACAACATTTAGTGGCAAATATCAAAATCATTCTTTCAACATGACAAACTTGGCAAAGTAGGTGTTCACTGAGTTAATATTGTTGTCTAATATTCTTAATGTTATTTTACCTTAAGAATCAATTAAACCTGGTTTATATCGGATTAATTTCTCTCAAGTTGGAAAGGCAAGCATGTAAAGGGAAATACATTCAGATACAAATGGGTCGTATAGGCCGTATACAAAATATGACATGGTGCTCAAAATCGGCCGAAAATCGGGGACTTACTCGCAATAATGCGCGTATGGTCAAAGATGGTATAATTATTGGGTCTGAACGTTGAATGTGAACCTAACAGGAAATTCTGATAATGATAAATCTTATCGTCTTTAATGACATATCTGAGCCAAGGTGACTAGGGTAGACTGACCTAAAGGTAACCACGTACCGTGAGATATCCACCTTTATTTTGTAGTTATTAATGTTTGGTATTGTCTTTATGTGTCCTTCGCTGGAAAGAGTAACACTTAAAATTTACTATAATACACAAAACAGGACTTATCATGCATGAATGACTACAAAATTAAGGTGGACATCTCATGGTACGTGGTTACCTTTAGATCAGTTTACCCTAACTAGTTGGCAGAACGATGAGATAGAGTAAAATTATGCTTACATTCCTCAGTTCCTCCACCCCGGTTGTGTTTGGTGTGGCCTTACATTGCTAGGTGGCATAAGCGTCGTGTCTATCTCAGTATCCGTAGTCATGCCATGGAGGACAGTTTTAGAGATGTTGCTTAAAGTGAGTATGTCCGATGTTCAGAAATCCATATCATTAAAAACGGACCAAAATGTTCACTAAGACCTTGGGTTGCTTCCCACTTCGCAGGCAATCTCATTCCTTATATCTTATTAAATAAGCTGATATATGGGCCCCTGTGACACCCTGTCTGAGGGCGTCTGGCTCACGAATAGCACTTGATTGTCCCCCATTCCTCACATAGTGCACTGGTACAATGTTTGAAACACACTAGAGTAGGATAGACCGTCTTGTTTTTATAACTGGGATTGCAGATCCGCCGCCGAGATTTTTGGTATTTTGCAAAAAAAGAAATCTTTGAGGTTTTCACCAATAAAGATATAAGTGCATGTTGAACAGCAAAAGGTAGAATGGGGCCTTTCAGATTGGGGATAATTCTCAACATACCCTCAATAATGAGGTTTGCCATGCCTCTTCTTTTTTTCCTCTGCCCTCTGGGAATTTTTAGCACTCCGAGGGTTGCAACTCTTTTTGCCCTCTGCCCTCCTAAAATATTAACAGTAAAAACCTGTAATCCAAGTTATCAAAAAATTGTGGTCATATATAGACTGGCTTTGAAGAAAACATATTGTAATAGAAACTTTAAAGCAGCTGATTAGACGTAGACTAAATATGCCTATCTATTACTCGAGGAAATCGACAATATTATCATAATACAAATATACAGATGTACAGCATAATTTAAGAATTCCAGGCGTTTCAATGCACAACTTCAATTTATAATTACAGAAGCAGTGTATTTTTGGGTAGGCCAACATAATTTCTGATTATCACTTGTTTTAATTTTTAAAACAAACCCAGAAAATTGGTTGGAGTTTGATGTAGTGTGAAGCATGTGATATAGTAACATATAGTATATAAATGTGTGTGATACTGTGTAAGTCCATAGACAATTATGGAACTTTATCACACAACATAAAACACCTCCCGACCTTTAACACCCTACGTAATTCCGACGTAGCTCAGAGGCCTTTCTATGTAGCTATCAAACCAAAGGTTTGACATAAGTTATTCTGGAAGGTTTGTGGACGTAAATGTTTGAAGGTATAATCATGTACGTTTAAGGTGATGCAAATGTGTGTGTGTGTGTAACTCCTTACGCAAGATCTCGCAGCACACCATTCTGTAAAAGGTTGTAGTGGTAATGAAGGATAGTCAAAGCACAAGGGCAAAAGAGCTTAAACAAATGGAATACATGTATATAATTAAATGGAATTTACAATTATATTTCGCATTTTTAATGAATAATGTTTGGGAATCTAGATGTAGGTATGTATAGTATCTCTGCTATGATACAGATCAACACATGAATCTTGCTATTTTACATATAATTTAGGTATCTTATAAAATATTTACACCTGAATAAGGTTGAGAAACATAATATAGCCATTCAAACATTGAAGTTTTGACATCCACAAGCCTACTAGAATTACGCAGTTTGTCAATGTAGATTTACCTATGAACCACGTAGCTGTGTCTACTAGGTTGGAGTGGCATGGTATTATAGAATGCTATCCTTTACAGGTATATCAAATGTAGACACATCTACATAATTATTTCAGTTTCCTATCTCTGAAAAGAGATTAGAATAAATACCATGAAAACAATACATTAAGAAATAGATGTACACCTTTCTTGGAAAGCATACAGATGCATTCCATTGAAGATAGTTGCCGCCCTCTCCTGCCCTGCCTTCACCTCCTCTACTGAGGTGTGTAATGCAGCCCTGCCACCCAGAGGGCCTTGGCTGTCTCTCCACCAGGCCCCAGCCCCGAGCTGTTAAGTGAGCAGCTCTCCGAAATATCCATGAGTACTGAAGGTCCTGCGCCTGATGCACTTGGAGACTATAGCCCCCGTGAGCAGCTCAGCCAAATGACCTCCCCCCTCCCCTTGCACTTCCTCGCCTCATTCCACTTCCCCCTGCTACTTCACTCATACTGCCTCCTACTGTAGCACAGAGCCATTCCCCTGAGCTGCTCTATTCCAACTACCCACCTCCATCCAGTGTTACCTTATCGCGAATATAAACTGGCAAACCACTTATTAACTTCTTTGCCACTACACTTATGTAACAGCTTCTACCTGATATTAACTCAATCAATTATCTGTGGCTTCACCATATAAATGATATTGCTTCCTTCGTAAGCAGGTTATTGCATATGATGCAGATGTGCACCTATGCCTTAGACTAAGATCGATATATGTATATAAATGAATTAAGTATTACCTATAGCGTACCAGAAAGTTATAGGGTATAATTCTATGATACTCGATCTTAGAATTCTATGATACCCCATAAGCTCTATGATACCCTCCAGAATTTAATCATTTTACTAGACATCGATCAGGCATGGTCTTTTTACATCAACACAGCAAATATAGAGCTAGCTTGTACCAACATTGTCTGGAGCATGAGACCGCGTTTTGAAGAGTTCTTCTGATGAGTGCAGGAATATTGGCCAATTAGCATAGTGGTCAAATACAAGACTTGTTTTCTAACATTCATAAACCAACTCACCAAGTACCCCCTCACACCAATTAAACTAAACATTATACTACTTCCCCGGGGTCCCGCCTCCAACTGCTCCCTTCTACACCCCCCCCCCCCCCACCACCAAGCCTTTAATTAAGGAGCGCAAAGTCCTTCAATGTGCTTTGCCCTTTGTCGTCATGATGCATTTTTGCAGGTCTGGCTAATCTACTCAACAGGGCTACAGCATCGACCCTTTGAGTGTGAATCAGTAACATATGGTCGGCATGATGCATGGATGCAACCGAATTACTCGTCAGGGCTGCATGCATGCATCATGACAACAAAGGACGTGGCACACTCAAGCGCTATGCGGCCCTTTGCAGGTTTAGCTAATAAGCCGCTTCCCCCCGGGTACCTGAGCAGTTCTCTTCATACAGACCCTCACGCTTGAGTTGCTCCACCGCTGTACGCCTCACCTGCGCTGCGTACACACGTACACACGTACAGCTGAGTGAGCAGCTCGCCACCAGCTCACAGGCGGGCTGGCAGCAGCTCACCCCGCGCCGGCGGCCACCTTGGCGCTGTGTTCTTGTGGTAGGGTGTGGGCCGGGGCCAAGTCGTGCAGCCCTGGCTGCCAGGCCCCGTCTGGTCGGACGTGACGGGCAGGGACAGTAATAGCCGCCCCCTGTCTGCCCCGACCGCTGTATAGCCCCTACCCCCACCCCCACCCCCACCCTACCTCATGTTACTGACTTATCCATATCCTACAAATAGCCTGATATTCAGTCCAGGCACTCCAATTCATTTTATCATTGTGACCGCCCACGGGAAAACCAGCCTTATGCAAGGGGTTTTGCCTTGGACGGTCACAATGAGTCCAGTCTATCTCGTAAAAGGCTGCTCATCATTGTTATTATACCAAGTTGCCTCTTTATATATTTTCAAGTTGATGCTAGCCATATCAAGTCTTTTATCTGCACTAGTAAACTCTACAAAGTAGAGCATGTATCATATATCATGCCTATGAATTTGGAGCCGACATAGAGCCTTAGTGACGACGTCAGGAAATTGTAAATATCTCGTGAGAGGAGATATATATGCGTATTTCTTAAAATCTACCTTGACATGGGACCCCCTCTCTATTGTGCCCCTATTGTCCAGAGGCTAAAAAGTGTCCACATCAAATTATGCCCACAGGCTTCCATCACAAGTTGTCCATAAAATACAGTTTATTGATGGCCTTCAATGACGAGGTCTCAACAATATTCAGTTTGTCCACAGATTTCTATCACTATGTGTCCATAACATACAGTTTGTCCACAAACAACATCACAACAAAACAAGTTGTCCACAACCTACCATAACAGAACACCCAACTGTCACTAAATGTCCACAAACCGTAATTTGTTCACAAAGAAACATCACAAAGTGTCCACAATTCTTGCTTTGTTCACAATGAAACATCACATTATATCCACACAAAACATGTGATCCAAAACCTGCTATTACAAAGTGTCCACACAGCACACTTTATCCACACAAAAGCATTACAAAGTACCCACATACCACTCTCTTCACACAGAAATAGCATAAATTGTTTTCGCAGCACACTTTGTCTACGAAAAACCATTACAAAGTGTCCATTGAAAACTATGCTGAAATGAATGGGTTTCTTTTGCCATTCATATTTCACACCCATTAGAACATTGTTATTGTGTCCCCCTTTAGAAAAAAGAAAAGACCATAGGCTTAACTAAGTGAGACCGTAAGGTGAAGAGGACTAGGAAGAACACACAAGAGAAGGTACTATAAGACAACAATTATGGTATCACGGTATATTCGTTATAAAGAAATTGTGTTCTGTGGACAATTTGCTATTATCTATGAACACCTTTTGATGGAAGGCTGTGGACAAATTGACTTTTGTGGACAGCTTGTGATGCTAGGCTGTGGACGAATTGTATTTTCTGGACCCTTTGCGAAGGCATGCTGTGGACATGATGTGATGTGGACAGTTTGTAGTCTGTGGACAATACGTGGGACCCCCCCCCCCCCCCATCCAGGGCCCCTGAGAAACGTCTATACGTCCTAATCCACTAACGCCGACATTACCTATTATTGCTGTTGATGACACATCTCTCTGGCTCTGTTGGTCATTGGTGTCATATACACACACATCAAAAGGGCACGTATAAAACTACTTTTATGGAATGCATGGTTCCCCAAGTGAAAAGCATTCCTGTTGCGCGATGCCACTCATTCATTGAAGTATCTGTATGTTTCCGTTTTTCTTTCTGTAATATTTATGCAGATGAGAGCATGTTACCTGTATGACTAGACTGCTCACATTCCAATGTAAAGCTCGGGTATTGAGGCTATTATATGGGGTGCGTAAGTAACCCGATGCAACGGAAAAAACTGGTGATTTAATACCCTCGAATCAGGACAGGAAGCGATGTCACGCTATGGGGAATTTCGGAAAAAATATCATTTCTCTGCAAAGGGAGATTTCTACTGGAAATGCCTTTAGATTAGTGTGTCAGACTAGTACCATCCCCCATTATATGATGGTTTAGATAGGAGAACCACCTGGAAGAAGAAATGTTCAAGTTTTAAAATGCGCCCATACCTAAAGCATACCACGCCGTGGCTTCCTGTCCTGATTCGAGAGTTTTCATCACCCGCACAACTAAAAGTAAACGGGTAGGCTTGCGCACCCTATTGCACATTAATTTTGGCCACTAGGACGTCTTGTAAAACCTATATCCATATTATCATATGCGTGTATGTATAGATCATCAATGGGGAGCTTTCAATGGAATCCAGGGCTCCTGCCCTTTACTACATACCAAGCCTACATATATAGACAATTATCTGAGTCTATAGATATATGGGAGATTTTTTATGGTACCTGAGGGATCATTTGGTATGTATGCTTTTCAATATACTGATATAAGGTCATGGTGGAGTATTAGTGTCTGGTTGAATTGCGGTGGACTAAGGACCACATACCTGCGGGTAGCATGAGACTATCATTATTATACAGGAAGGTATGACCTGCAGAAACCCCATTCAACACATACCAACAGAGAAGTGTGCAACAGATGCCCTGGTACCTAAAACAAAGGCAATGTAATGGGCAGACTGGCAGCTGCACCAGATGTCCTACTATCTTGCATAGGGCATACCAAACCCACATATAACAAGTCATATAACAAGCAAAATAGTCCTTGTCATGACCGAGGTGCACTCTAGAGTAAGGTCCTGACCAATAAGTTTCGCTTTCCAACTAGGCGTCCATACTATGTGATACCTATAGCTGGTATAGAAGCTGGCACACTCAAAATTAAGTTTTCCTCATTTGTATTTCTGATTATAATGAACCCCTTCCCTCTGGTATTTGTTTTGGAAAAGAGTGAGTCTTTATGTACACAACACACGCCTGCGATTTCAACTCTAGGAATTTCTTTATACCTCAGTTAGTATTTATAACAGCTTTAATTTACTTGAACGAATTTTCCATCAAACTAAAACCAGATCTGCCGGACAGTTGATGGTGAAAAGGAGGAATATGTGAAAACTTAACTGTTTCCATTTGTACATTGAACATTGTGACTGGGGCGATTATTGATACAACACGTCTTGTTTCTGGGAGCCGACAGTTATTCATTTGTGACGATATATTGTAGTTTTATTGTGCTAAATGATACATGAGAGCCTTCAAACTTTCCCTACCTGCATACAATTATATAGGCCATGTAATCAACCTAAAAGGGGAAATTTCCTAATATCAGCGGACATAGTAGCTTTAAATCCGACAGCGGGTATATGTGAAAAAAACATCCAATACTCGTTGGAGTGTACATACACCTTCACTACAGTAGTAAATAAGATATGACTAAATCTAGCATGATCTGTTATGGCGAAATTGAATGGCGGAAATAACGCAAATCTATATACCTTCACAACTAAAGAAATCAGATATGACCATAGTACAGCAATGATTGTAGCATGAAATCACCGTGACTTAGCCTCAATTTTCTGGCTGCATATAAAGTACAGGGACATTCTGTTAATTCCTTAACCATTTAGGGTAGACTGACCTAAAGGTAACCACGTACCGTGAGATGTCCGCCTCAATTTTGTTATCATTCATGCATGATAATCCCTCTTTTGTTGTATCACAGTACACTTTAAGTGATACACTTTCCAACAAGGGACAAATCAAAACAATATCATACATGAATATCTGCATAACTAGGGTGGACATCTCATGGTACGTGGTTACTCATAGCAGAGTTCTCTATGTGGTCCTATGAGTGCGTGCAACAAATATTACAGTTACACAGAAGCATAAATAAGAAGACATTCTGACATCTTTTCCACGTCCATCATTACTACCAACCAACATAAAACCCTTTGCCAATTCGCAAGCCACATCAATTACTACCATCAAAGGCATTCCTCAATAAACATCATATTAACCTTTTAAGGGACACATAGTGCTTTAATGTGCTATGTCCTTCATCTTCAATCAATAGGAATGCAGCCCTGGCGACTCAAACTCACCAGGCATGCAGTAATGCATCATACCAACTCCTAAGTAGTGCATCGACTGCATAGGGTCGGCATGATGCATAAATGCATTGTTTTGCATGCATGGACCATTGCGACAAGGGGATAGCTCATCAAAGCACAATGCACAGTTAAAGGGTTTATGGCAAGCATTGACCACCAACCATTATGTCACCACCATCCAAAACTGACAACCTCTCCTTTCCTCATCAGCCCCATTGGCAACAATTCTACCTTCAATATCAGTAATACCACCCACTCCTTTCCTCCTACGCCAATGTCGATAATACATAGATGGGATACCTGTCCCATTGTCGATAACACATTCTATTTACATCCCATAAGACATGCCAAATGCCCAGTTGTGATATCAGTGATGTTCCAGCGGCCAAGACCAATAATGATTACATGCACCTCCCAACAAAACAATCCGGATGCTCCTGTGACAGTCCCCTCTGCACGCAAAGGTATTTAATGGGCCTGCATATGGTCCAACTCTTATCTTAATTCCATCTAGTCATTTTGGGATTATGAGAAAAATATTATGGAAATGATTTGAATGGAAAAATATGGATATCAAAATGACTCTCTGTGATATCTGTCTCTAGAGATGTTGGATGGTATGGGCATTTGCCATGTGCATGTTTAATATCGTATCAATCAAATAAAAATTGGATCCTCTCATGATGACAGTCAACAATACCAAGAACTATTTTCATATTGACTGAGTGCTTCTTATGTTGGTTATGGGTTTCCATGTGAAGTGTTTTTATCCATTGGCATGTTGTCAACTCTATTACCCATCTGTGTGTCCTTGGGTTGTACTGAAGTGTTTTTGATAACGTAATTTATTGTTAGAGTAAAGTTTAAAGTATACTTGCGTTGATATCAAAGGACCATCACCTCCAATAGGGATTTCAATCAAATGCTATCCTTAATGTACATATTGATTTATAATAACAATTATACCGAATCGCTTTCTCATTGAATACTTAACAATAGATGTAATTTAACAACATTTATTCATTTAAATAGATGCCAGCAGTCCCTTTCTTAGATATCATTCTTTCCCGATAAGGAGCCGTGAAAAGATATCGTTT
This sequence comes from Harmothoe impar, assembly GCA_947462335.1. NCBI lineage: Eukaryota > Metazoa > Annelida > Polychaeta > Phyllodocida > Polynoidae > Harmothoe > Harmothoe impar. Next base: position 20,091,894 of record OX381705.1, read on the forward strand.
TAGTTAGATTTATTGTGCAATCATTTGATGTTTTTGTCGAACTAATCAACTATATTTTAAGTCTTTCTATGTCAGTAGAATACAATGGTCCCCTCATACTGCTCTAAAACTAGTAAAAGCTAGGGTGCGTCCATGTGACTCTGCTGGGAAGATACCTCTGATTCTGGCGCCACCTGGCGTAGTAAGGACGACACTCATGAACAGACTACCTCTCATCATATGATATAGACGTAAGCGGCATTACAGTCCTAAAGACAGTAGCATAATTACAACATCATTAAATTGTATGTGTACATCCAAGGGAAAAGGGTCGTCCAAAGAAAGGGTTAAAGTTACAGTTGATAGCATGAGCTTTACAGTGATATATTACACTGACCAATATATATTCACGTTTTTGACAAATGGCTTCACAATTCTGTTCTGTTTTGTGCATGGTAATCATTTAGAGTCATCATTTCAATTGGCTTCTTTAATTGTTTAATTTGAAAAGTTTCCATGGGAACATATTTCATTTCTTTTGTATTCCAAATATGGAAGGTTTACACCAATAAGTGTATCTTTGCTATGAGACTAGCTGCTATCATCTACATAAGAAAGTACCCTAGAACAATTTTAGGCATGTATCCCCATTTTGGACCATGGTGACGACCCCCTGGTGGCTTAATTTGGTACTAACCCCTCACGTGTACACTACATTGTTCCCTTTCTGCTTGGCTGTTTAATGTAGCAGATAACACTGTATCTAGACCGCTTCTCCTCTTCACCAGGTGTTACAAAGTTAAGGAGTGCTCATTTTTTAACAACAGGGGGGGCGGTGAGATTGCGCGCGGAGCGTGCGAAATTTTTTCACCCCCCCCCTAGAGGGGTTGAAACTTTTTACCCCCCCCCCCGGCAGGCCGAAAATCGCGCGCGTTCGCGCCCCTTTGTAGCATAGTAACGCACGGGCTTTTTCCCTCAAAACAGGTTGAATTTTTATGACCCCCCCCCAAGAGGGGTCTAAATTTTTTACCCCCCCGGTCAAGGGGTCCAAATTTTTTACCCCCCCCCCAAATCCACGACCCCCCCTGTTGTTAAAAAATGAGCACTCCCTTATTACAAAATAATTATCAATATAACTTTGAGGATATTCAACCCTTGAACATGTTTAAGCAGCTGGGTCTTAGTATTGTGCATAGGCACCCTGTCGGGCCCATCCTCTCCAGTCGTTGTTGGCGATTGGGGGTGGGGGTGGTGCGGTCCTCCTGAGGCCAGCTGGACCCAGAGGGGCGGGGTTAGCAGTCCGCATGTAGTCACTGAATCGGGGGTCACGCCCCTTCTTACGTCTCAGCAGGTCCCTTTTGTGCTTGAACACACAGAAAATGCAGAAGGCGAGCAGCACGAGCAGGATCACACCCAGGATGGCCCCGACCACTGCACCGGCTATCAGAGCTGTATCTGGGGGAAGAGAAGGGAAGATTGTGTGATGAGGGCTCGCAGTGGCGGCGGAACAGGTGGGGGAGGGGTGGCTCTGGGTCCAGCATCCCTCCAGGTTTAAAATTCTGGTTGCACTAATCTAGTCCTCATGAGTAAAATTTTAGAATTGTCCAAAACTTCCTCCAATTAGCACAAGGAGCAAGAAAAAGGTGGATCCCTCTCGAGGGAGTAGGGCGAAAGGTTTAGCATGCTTGCAATGACCCCTGTTAAGAATTACCACTCCTTAACAACAACAGCAACAACAACAGCAACAACAACAGCAATAACTTACCCACTGGTGCCTTTGTGGGTGTGGCATTGAGGATTGTGGCCTCCACATACTTCTTAAAGAGCAGGACAAAGCCCTTGTGGGTGGTCTGTGTGGCCGACGTCTTCACCTTGATGATCACCTCGTTGACCCTCTCCGTCATGTTGGCAGGGGCTGTGGAGCCACAGGTAGCAGGGAACAACACCTTCTTCTTATTGTCCGCTGGGTCTACCTTCATCATGGAGATATAATCCTGGCAGACGCCACCCACGGCAGGTGCCATGTCAAAGGCTAGGAAGGACATCTGGACGCCGGCGTTGACACCACTCTCGGTGATGTGCAGGGTGCAGTCCACGTTAGGGGGATATGGTTTAGTCAGGTCATAGATTATGGCCACTCGCGCCTCGTTTATCCCAATGAAGTAGGAGTCCAGTTTTCCAGATTTACAGACGTCCGGTAGAGCAAGGAGCACTGGACACAATGGAATGTTACACATTATAGACATGGGCCTATATTGATGTTTCTTCATATTACAAAATTGTTCCGTGAAAATTAAAGGGGCATTCTCACCACTCGCAATTAATTACATAGTAGACTAGAACAGTACTAGAATTGTGAGTGGGATACGCTTGGCGATTATGTCACTTTAAGAGGTATTAGCCTCAGATTTTATAGTATGTTGAACTAGAGGTCTAGTGTTCAACAAAGATACAACAGTGTTTTTTTAAATCATCCAGTTTTTGTGTGTTCAATCTGTTTCAGCCAACATGGTCCAAAATGTTAGGGTAGGTAGGTCGACCTTTTAGATTTTTTAAATTATGAAGATGGGCCGACTCACTGATTCTTACAGTAACTAGGAATATCGTGATTATTTTGGATATCCTTGTTAAAAAGCAATTTCCTGAGATCATACCATTAATTTGATGTGCGAGCTTGTTCTTCCTGACCAAAAATGTTGTTATTTCTGATCTATGCATGAGTCTATTTAGTCTTGCAGCCATGGAGTCACACTTAGATGTGTACATGCATCACACAGGTGCCACCTGGTGTGTTGTGTTAGAGTAAGAGATCATTGGTACATGTATTCTAATATAGAAATGTTGCTATATAGAACATTTGTTTCTGCCAATGCCACAAACAGAACTTTCAATTTCTTTTGCAAGTGCCCCCGCCCATAAAAGTGGGTTTCATTTGGGCTAGCCTGGGCAAAGTGGGCTAGTAATGTCCTTAAAATAACCACTAAAGAGATGTCCTCATTATCAGTGGTGTACACCTACTTTTTTACGGTTAATTTCTTGTTTTGATTGCAATAGGACATGATTTTTCAGATATTTTATATCGATGACAATGAATTACAGTTAGTTCATAAACACTGATAAAAAAGAAAATTGCCTGCATAAATCTGTATGTGAAAGGAAAAAACACCCTGATAAAACACCTTTCCTCTGGATACGAAAATGAGACAGAACCTCCGCTTTTTTGATAAGGGGTTGTGGAGGAAATTATCATTCTCTGCTGATAGGAATGCCCATAATGGTGCAGGGATATGAGTCAATTATAGGGCAATAGTTCTGTGACAGGAGGTATATAAATCTCAAGTCATCCACACAAACGATATGAACTCCATTTACCATCGTAATAACCATCATTGTCCATAGTTATTCTACACACCAAAATGTCTATCCTTTGACGTTTAATGTGCACCAGTGAAGCCTTTTGTTTGTAACATGAACTGCAGTTCGTCGGTTTATATAAGGCCGACAACAAACTAATGTCTTACACTCAATTGTCCGGTGTTTGAACTTGCCAGTTTACTAGCCTTGTATAGAATTTCAATTTTTCTTATTCTGCATAATATTGGAACACTTGATCTCAAATGCATTTGATCTCAAATGCATCTTCTGCATCATATCTGACCATCCTCATCAGATTGAAATGCTGTCATTTCTATATGAAACAGTTAGATCTACATGTGGTATATATTGAACCTTTATATATCGAGCTTCGTATCCCAGTCTTCTACTGCTAAAGGCTCAATAAAAATACACGTTTAGCACTTATTTAAGGAGATAATCAAAATTCAATCTTCCCATCCAAAAATGTTCGATTATACTTATTGCAATGTTCTCACTGCCACCTACAAACCTCATAGTTAGCTCTTAGTTCCAGGACGCTCCAACCTAAACCTTTTCTAGAAGTCATAAAACGAGTGAACCACACGTAGCCTACATAACAGTGGTCTCCATTCCTTTTAAAACTAAAGCATTATGTATCTTAGAGTTATACCATAAGGATCAGCGTAGTAGTATCCTACCAACATTGGTAGCCAGAGTTTTCAGGCAGTTTAACCAGTATATATCTAGCAGAACACAGAAAGTGTGTCAGGAATATGTGGTTAAGGCTCTGTCATGTAAAGCCTGTCAACTACTTACATGTTTGAGAATCTCCGGGACCAATCCTCAACAGCACCAACAAAATGGCGATGATGCCATATACTGCCGCCATTATTCCTTGGTCATTGATGGCTAAATGAGGATTTAATTAGTCCTTCACTTGTAGTGGTATTCCCTCTGTGTAGGAGCCCAGGGGAGGGGTAGATATGGTATTGATAAGGTACAGGTCTGTCCTGATGGCCTCCACAGGCCGCCTTGAGCAAACTGCTGCGGGTGTGACCCTCGCCCAGAGAGGGAAGTGGGACAGGTGAGCCTCCACCCCCACCCCCTGTCAGGTTCTCCTACCCCTCTAGCATGCTGCATGGGTACCAGGTATTGGTGGGAGTGGTGGAGAGGACCTGCTATGTATTGACAAGCAGCTATATTGATATTGATAAAATTATTAAGTTCTAGATAGTGAAAACATAGTGTATCAAATCTAGACGAGACCCAGTTGCAAGTAACTGAATAGCTGGTGAATACATCACCAACTGAACTTCCACATGACATTAACAAGAACATTTTACTGTTTTGAAAGTTTATAGTAATCTACCATGTCATCTGTAATGTTCATGGTGTTTGGTCATTATTGCCTTCCTTGGTGCATTTCCCTGTGTCCTTAGTACTGGCGACCTGCAGAATGAGAAATCACACTTTATTGAACCTCTGGACTATATTTCAGTAAATATCCGTTTTGGGCATCATACACTCACCGATGACATGTATACATACATGTAAGTGATAATGTATGGTTCAGTACTAAGCCAAGGTGCGCGTTTCAGTTTGAAAATATCAAACTATTGCTATGTTCTATCAAAACTGTACTAATAACGCATGTCCCAGTGGGCACAGAACATTGAATCAACATTGAAAACTGGTTGACAATGTTGATTCAATGTTGATGCAACGTTTATACAACATTGAACTGACTTTTGTGCCCACTGGGGTCTTCCTTCGATCCTGTACCATGAGGCTCTTGGCCAACTGTTTATCCTCTGCCTCGTATATGGGACATTCAATATTTACCAGCTTAAACTACCACACTCTGCAGAAGACTAGAATTACAAATAGGCCGGGTCATTCATTCGGGTGTGCCACCATATGGTTCACATGGAAGAGACAAGGCGGTGGCTCGTGTTTTAGAAGTAAAATGGGAGATGTTAGATTGGCAGCTTATAGAAACAGAAATGTGTTTTTTAGGTCTGTCTGAAAAGCTAAATGATAATTCACTCTGCCCTTGGTCATCATTAAAGTTGGAATATTTGTGGATATGGTATAGGGTAGTACGATAACCACTAGCCTACCACAATATCCATACCACCCGCTTAAACTTTGAGAATCAGTCTCCAGTGTACATACTTGTATATTGTTATGAGTACATATACATTCTATCACATCACTGAAGCTCTGCAGTTACACAGGAAAACACCAGGTGGAGATCCCAGTGCACAGAGTAGTCAGTGATGTTATTAATTGTTAGTCTTAAGCTTAATAGTACACCAAGTTGATTAATGATTGTTATGGAATGTAAACCGACTCATTATAACGTGCACTGCTTTTGATTTTGAGTAAGTTTATTCATATTAAAGCAACATAATCAATGACTGAACAATAATATTACATACATTTCTTATGTAGCATTGGAGTCGAAGAATTACATGAATGTGGAGCTGTTACATCTATGGCCCATTCACCCATCTATATAACTATGTAATGCTTTTGTAGTATATATATATATATATATATATATATATATATATATATATATATATATATATATATATATATGCAATACAACATTGTGTTACTATGTAGTGTTCGGTATTGGTTTGACGTGCAAAACGTCCAGCTGTTCCTGTCCCTGGGCACCACAATGTGTGTTTTCCATCCAGGGTGGTGCAGTACCACATAATGTTAAGGTAATGCTTTAATGCAGTCCATAATGCATGAATGCACCACCCATGAGTAACCGACCACACAGGGCTGATACCCTCATGGAATGTCAATCGCTTTGTGTTGGCGAGTCATTGGCCAGCAGTGCGTTGGTGCATCATTGTGACAAATAAACATTACACTTTGAGACAACAGAGAACCAAAATAGAAAATATCTGTATAATGTATAAAACTGTTCACACTCAGTGATATAACAATGTATCAATATACTTTTGGGTCCATTCAAATATTACACTAAACAGATTTCGCCAATTTCTGATCCCCTACCCACCGTAAAACTTTTAAAACTCCTTTGTCTTTTTGAATCTATTTAAGCTTTTAATATACATTTAAAACCGTACCAAAGACTTGGATTCCCCACCCCTCCCCCTATTCTGTTCTCGTAATATTTCAATAACTTCATTTATATAAGATATCTAACCCCCAATCAATTTATATAAGATACTCAGTGAACGATGCAGAATGTACAGCACAACAAACACAGATCGATATAACATATTAAATAGCGGAACTATATCATGGTTAAAATAGGCCTCAACATTATGAAACTATGGAAAGAACATGAAGATTCAAGGTTCGGCCAGGTTGCTGTCAGTGGTGCCTGAATCTATTTGGCCTGGTTCTGTGTGGTCTGGTGACAAGCGCTCCTCCTGTAGACTGTGAGGTCCAAAGCTCTTGGGCAGTAACTCCTCCACTGTCATCTTGATATATGAACCGTCTGATTTGGTCATGTAGATGTCCCAGTCAGCTCCAAACTATAATAACATTTACAAATTTACACGTTACACTAACTTGTTCTTTGCTGTTATGTCTATATATGGTTTGCATGTTAGCATTATCCCAGCAGGAAATTTTACCAATTCATGAATTTTGGCAAAATCAATCATGAGGGAAGCAAACAGAAAGAGAATATGACAAGCTGTACAAATTTGAAAAAAAACTTTCGGTCTCTATAATACAATTTGATTGGAAGTCTGCAAGTTGACCTGGATCAGCCATTCAACACCGCAATCCACAATTGGGACCCAAACACCTGACGCATACCTTCTTTCTAGGCTGGGAGTTAACTTCCTTTGTTTGGTCCCTTAGGTGACAATGATCTCACGATACAATACAAACAGATAGGAAGGTATATAGTGGCTTACCTCTACCATGAACTGCCGACAGGAACCACACGGCACAATGTGACTCTCACTCATGTTACTAAAATACACAAACGGTAATATCACATGTAAAACAGTAACTTAAAATAAAGACCAACATATTGTTATCAACATGTCCTTTCTACTACTAAGGCTATGAAATAAGATCATTTGACATTTTCTGATCCGCATAAAGTAAAGACGTGCGACATTAATTCTAAAAAGATAAATAGTGATCAAAGAACTCATAGGCTTTCTAACGGTGCACAGAGAAAAGAAAGAGAGTCATAAGGGAGTCCAGGTTGCTTCCAGAATGACTCCTCTCTCTGGGAAACCTAGGTCCTTACTTGACTCCCTTAGGTGAGCCAGGCAGCTATGTGACTCCCTTAGGTAACTCTCTTATGCTAGCCAGGGAGTCACTTAGGCTCCCTTATGCAGCCTTGACTCCCTTGAAGAGGGGAGTCATTCTGGAGGCAACCTGGACTCCTTTTTGACACTGTTACTTTTGACCGTGTGATTAATCGATGCATACTGAGTATGTTGTTAAAGGTTTACCATTGGATGTACAATACAGATCGCGATCTAAGCACATTTCTCGGCACATGTTTGTCATAAAAGGGCCAAGTTTATCCTTTCAAGACCGTATTAACCGTCCTCTAAAATAAAGGAACGTCAAAGCAATCATGGATATAATATATCCCCCATTTCCTTACACAACAACGTTAACGAAGCTGTTACGTACCTTGAGATGACCATGGCAGTAAACTCTTGGTACCCCTCTGACACAGCTTTGAGGATGGCTGTCCGCTCAGCACATATTCCAAGTGGATAAACTGCATTTTCTACATTACAACCTGGAAAATGTGTATTTATAGGAAAAAGGTATTTTTATTTGTGTAACTGGGGAATTTATAAGGACACCAAAGAAAGTTCAAAATCTTTGAGGACATCTCAAAAATATGCGGCATTAAAACAGTTTAAATAATATGCTTAGAGTCGAGCCTGTGTTCCTTTAACTAGGGCCAAACTATACACACACGCGAATTTGTATAATGCATAAGGTATATATGAATATGTAAACTGCATTTTCTACATTGCAACCTTGAAAATGTGTATTTATAGGCAAAAGGTATTTTTATTTGTGTAACTGGGGATTTTGTAATGACACCGAAGAAAGTTTAAAATATTTGAGGACATCTTAACAGCAGCTTAAAAACAGCTTGAATACTATGTTTAGAGTCGAGCCTATGTCCCTATAGCTAGGGTCAAGCTATACACACACATATATTTGTACATGCATAATGTATGTATGAATTTGTATACAGTTTAAAGTTGGTATCCCAACTATTGCGGTGACAAATTTCCACTTCCAGCATGGGGATAAGCATGCTAATGTTGTAAGTCATGTGTGAAAGTATTAAAGCTCTATGAGAACTATTTCCATACAAAAATCCCCACACAGTAGCAAAAATGAATTTTCACTGAGCAGTCAAAAATAAAGCAATTAGCATGCCTCTCTACTAAACCACAAGGTGGCAGCTGTGTATAGTGTTTACAAAATATTCCCATTGCAGACCCAGTAACTCAACTCCATTCATGAACACATTAGTTCATTGATATCTCTACAGGTGGCAGCACATCCCAGATGGTTTGCCAATGCTTGAGTTTTCTCCATGAAAGCTGTAGATCTAGATTTTATTACACACTTTACATTAAAGCCTTTAAGACTCTTGGTAACCAGAATTAAGCACCCATTTCAGAAGAAAAGTGTACATTAAATACTTTCAGGTAATTATTGAGAGGGGTCAATTCTAGTCACCCCAATTGGGATACCAACTTTAAGAGCATCTGTTCGGGTATCTTCCCATTCGCAAAATAGCCTGTAAGACATCTCCAGTATACGCAGTACACCCGCATCCCATCCTATTCCTATCCCTAAACTAACCCAACCGGTGGCATAACCCTTGCCATAATCCTACCTTTTCAATTGGAGGGCCATTTACAATAGAGGTACCCTTGGATCGTTTATAAATATAGATGTCCAGCTAGTCCAGAAATATGTTGTGCATAGAATACAAAATCCTGCCACTCTGATTTTAAAGATATGTTACAGCACAGAATGGACTACAATAGCAATGGTTTCCGCATTTGGGATATAGTATAATGCCAGACCGGGTAGACTGAGCTCTTTATCAAATCAAATCACCATAATAGCAGGGGCTTCGAAATTACATAATGTACTGGTATTTGGATATAAGCCTAACCCCTTTAAGGACCGCATAGTCCATTAATTCAATACTATATTGGTCGTCATAATGCATATGTACATATAGTCCTGGCGAGTAACTCACCAGGGCTACTTTCAAGCATCACGCCGACCCTACATGGTTGATACATTCCCAAAGGGTCGACATGATGCCCCAATGCAGCAACCACAAGTCACTGAAATGTCACATTTTAGCAACATACCGTCCTTAGAGGGTTAACATGAAGACACTGAATACCCTTTACAATGAATAGGGGGGGTCACTATGTGGAACATACCTGTGAAGATGGTTCCGTCCCGGGTGATGAGAGCCGCACCCACTGGGAACTCACTGTACGGGCAGTACGCATGCTCCTTGGCTTTGAAACAGAGTTCTGTAAGCTGGGAAATCTTCTCAGCGCCTGCAATAACCAGTTGTATTTCGTTTACAGCAATTTACAACACAGTTTATAATACTGACCCGAATAGCAGAGGACTTTGCTGCTGCAAGGACAAATTCAATGTTGAATTAGCATTCCAAGTACGGTGTGGACGTGGCTATTTACTTCCAACACTAGTGTTCCAGTTTTTGAGAAATAGCTTCCCGAATATGGATGCTCAATCCCAAATTACAATACGCTCTAGCCTCTAAGTCTCATCGCTTAATGATATGTAGATTGGTAATATAATCAGTAACATAATTATACTAATTATCAAACAACCCAATTTCTTTCAAATGTTTAGTCATAGCATTTCACATTTTGAAATGGCATCTTGAAATAGTTGTGGTGTTTCCATCATAGTAATACCGGTGAGGCATCCCATCAAAAGCTATTGCCTTTCTAATCTTTTCTATTTAGAATGAAAATCACACTTCCATATAGCAGCAACCAAGTGCAAAGACATCAATTTATATTTTCCCTTCGGAGCTTTGTACCAGAAGTGATTGTATCCTATATCAAGATGTAGCCTATATCAATCACGATTTCTATCATTCACTAAGTTAACACTGTTTCGCCCCCTGGTGGCAAAACTGGTATAAGTAGGCCTCCACAGAGATGCGTCCTCCCTAGCTCCGGAACTATAGATAATATGTCATTGACTCGTGTGTCGTGATATCACTACAGGTACTAGTGATAACACGTGAGACAAACATGAAAATCGAAGATAAATAAAAGAGTTGGCAACAGTACACAAAAGAAAGTTTATGTAAAGAGACAGTGCTTTAAAGGATTGAAGTCAAGTAGTTAACTGAGTTACTAAAAACTCGGTCAAGACATGTAGCAACAATAAAGTGCAGCATCAGCCAATCAGAGCTCATGTTGTAATCAGAAATGATACCTTTTCTTTCTGGTCTTAACAGCAAATTATGTTGGTCTTCTTACAAGACGTTCTTCAGATCAGACCTGGGACATAGGAGGTCAGCCATATCTACTTATAGATACTGGTGAGTGGCCCCACTATGTATACACAGGCGGCTAAATAGACGAGGCTTGTCTAGGGGTAGCGTCCTTGACATTGTATGTAAACATAACAGACACAGTTTGTCTGCAGTCTTGTTCTAGTTGATAACCTGGAGTAAGTGTTTTCCAACAATGATTCTATATCGGTATATGGTACTGGCCTTTGCTGAATGATTATGGGGGAGAGATCTGTTGCCTATCATAGCATAATTATTTGAGCAACTCTATGTTAAGTTACAAAGCAAAATACAATAACACCCTTCCTCTCCACACCATAATCAGAAGGAAGTAAATATACTTTTAAGGAAGTTATTTGAGTTATCATATATCATATAGAGAAAGTGATTTGGGTTGTACAATGTTGTGTATTGTAAGATGGTAAATGTACCACCAAGCCCCCAACTCTTAGAAGGCTCATTGGCTGCTGTGGGGCACACCTCCCTGACGTCACAGGTGTAACAGTATCTACTCCGTGTCCACACCCAGAGTTTACGAGGCTTCAGTTGATGGGATGGTTGGTAAGTTGTACTGTTTACATCACTTCCCTGATACCAACTTATGTAAAGGACAGGCATTTCGATGTGTGCAAACACATCGAACACAGCTTCTGATTATACACACATACACACACACGTATACACATGCATCATACAATCTGCCTTCACACATGGACTTTACTGGTCTGATGGGATGGTTAACAAATATATTCAAAACTGGTTTAGCTAGTTTCAATACGAGCCTATTAGATAATAACCCCAAGCATAACCGAGGGGGCATACAACTTCAATATTTCATCAGTGGGATGTAGCCTGATGAAGTGACGCGTGCAATCCAGGCTGGCATTCCAAGAGTGAAATTTAAGTTTGGGATTTATCATAGCTGGCCTTGAGACATTTCTATTTTTAAATTCACATGAGATTAGGCCTGTGTCCACTAGGATTTAGTATTAACTCCTAGTGTGCACAGGTCTATTCCTATACTAAAATAGAATTGATGTATAGTACTAATAGAATGGGAAAAGCAATTTGGTGTGTGGCATATGTATGGTTCCAAGTGGCATTTAGGTCCTGTACCCGTTTCACCCAGGAAAAGGTGCTACACATTATGAGTAGCCTCTATGAATCAATTCTAGGTTTGGTGGCTAATACCCTACATCAATATGTATGACCCCATTTCGCGAGAATTGACCATATAAACAATTGCTCATGCCAAGGTTTCATGAAGTGAAACCGATGTATAATAGATTTTAACGTGGACCTATGTATTCATTACATGTGAAAATAGTCTAAAGTGTACATATATCAAAGAGTCCATGAATTTAGCCCACATCGTATCGGGGGCATGGAATACGGCTATTCCAGTAATGATAACTCTCGAATTCACCATTATAATAAATGCAGAAGAACAAAGCACACATGAATGACATTCATATAATTATAAGGGACTGTCCTCATGTTTCATTTCACTGGCCTCGGTCAATGGTTATGTCATGGTTATGTCGACCTAACTTATAAAGAAGACAAATATTTAAAAGCTGGGCTGGCTAGCCAACAACCAGATCAAAATGTACAGTGGTAATATTGCCTTAAATTGAATAAAAAAACAGTAAAAAAAACATTTGGATATATGTCAAAAACATTTATAAAGTGCTAGGACACCTACCTAAAGACTCCATCGGCATTTTTCTGTAGTATTCTGTGAGTTGAATAGGTATGTCCTTCCCGTTGACCAGGCTATTCAGAGGGCACCCACTTCCTCCTCCACTAACTCTCCCTGCTATGGGGAGTCAGGGATATGTGTGTCACTTCAGCCTTGTATTTGATACTGTATGTAACCCGTCTGTGCTATACAGTAGAGTTCCGGCCTCTAGAGTTCCTATATCTAGACATGTATAGTTGAGCTGTATGTGTATAGTCAGTTCTAATTGAAGGTGTCTGTCTAACTGAGGGTTTATTGCATTGACCCGCTCTGTGTGTAGTGGGTTATCACTCTGAGTAGCAGTCAGCTTCACTGGGAGCATCAGCCGGCTGGGTTATTTTCCATCCAGGTTGGGGCTGCAGCTAGACATATTGTACAGCAATAGGCCACGCCCCCTCTGTGTACACCAGCCTGCGCTACGATAGCCACGTGGCCACGTTTACATGGGTATAGAGGGGAGCATAGCTCAAATATGTGATAATCAGAGGCTATATTATATAGATCCACAGACGTATACATTGTACATTTTTGAGAATCGTATTCTGGTCATTGTGAGGATTCTTTTTTACAATTTTTATAGGACATATTAGGATTCGACGAAACCATTACGCTTGGTAATAATAGCCCATATAAATAATACCCAATATTTAAGAAAAGGTGTCACTTAGCGCGTCCTCTCTCTCTGTCCCTCTGTCTTTGTCTCCCTCATTGTTCACCACTTTGTTCAAGACTCATGACTTTCATTTCATTATTTAGTACGTATGCCCTATGTACCCATTACCATGAAGGTTAAAAACCCGTCAATTGAATTGATCAATATATTGGTGAACAATAAAAGTTGAATGAGGAATGGGGAGAGAGACGCACACACAGTGAGAGAGAGGGAGAGATGTACAGAGATAGAGGGGGGGGGTGACAGAATGTGCAGCGGATGGGACGCCATGCAGTCGCCAAGTGCTGGTAGGTGGATCCCCCTGGTGTTAACGGTGCACACTAGTGATACTGAATTCCTATACTTGTGCTAGTCAAGCATTGCACAGTGTACTTGTAATAGTAAAATATGATTTTCCGTTTCGACCAATTGAAATAGAAAGAATAACAATATAATAACCGTGCTATTAAATACAGGGACTAAGCTGAAAGGAAAACATGATGAAAACCAAACTAAGTGACAATTAATATGACATAGTAGTGTAAGATGATTCATTCCCATACCTTTTACCATTAATATCACGATAATTATACTCATAAAAATTGCATTTGCAGAAAGTGTGGCCATCAGTTTAGGGATATGCTTCTTTTGCACATAGTGTAATACATAGTGAAAATATTCCAAAATAATTATTTAAATGTATATCCTTTAACATTAATAATCGAGGACTATCCTTATCACAATAAAACTATGAAATTACATTTGCTTCAAACTGTCAAGTGGGACGATACCATAGATTTAAGGATATGCCCTAATGTACATACCAAAGACACCTCAAATAAAATCATACATGACATACATTTCTGTAGGATGCCGATTCCACTACTCCCTATTTCTGCATAGACCCATATAAGACATATTATAACCACGCAGGTGGTGTTTGCTATGCAGGGTGGGGTCCATCTTCCTTAGAGGAGGCTATTTGCATAGTTGACATCCCGAGTGACAGAGCCTCTATTTGCACAGGATCTCACATGGCATGATCCTGTATGAAGTGGTGTTAAACGCACATACACGTTTAAAAAGAATAAAATGGAAGGTGTAGAACATATTTTTCTTTCATACTGATTATTCTAACACACGAATCACATTTTTGTTCTCGCATTCCCCTTATAGACTGTATATAGCAGCAAATACTAAGTTGAGGTGGTTGATGTGAATATGTTTAATGAGTTTACTAGTATTATCATTATCGTGCACAAAATAGCAAAAATACACACACAGAAAAGTGAGAGTCATTGTCGCTAAAACTACCCTCTGCCTGACTCTCAGGTGAGGGTAGTTTTAGCGACAATGACTCTCACTTTTCTGAGGGTGTACCATCTGTTTCATAGTGTGTGGATTTGTTGTAAAAGGTGGCGATGGATGTTAAACATGCTTAGGATTATATCCTGTGATATCATTGCTAGACATTGATACAGGTTATCAGTTGGTCATGATTTGATAAACTACGGAGCAGAACTATAATGTGCTAAAGTCTCAACTCCACAAGACCCAATGATGGCCATTGCAAAGCATCGCGAGATATCATGAACTTTTAATTTATTTTAAAAATTGATCTCCGACATGTATATATCAACATTTACCATCTGTGGAATCCAATCACTGCGAACAAAATCTCAAGCCATACTCGTGCCATTCTTGAGTCTTACTCGTGATCCCTATGAGATTTTCTGAATGTTTCTTGATCGTTTTTTTACTTGTTTTTGTATCACATTACCTGGAATTTCTTGTTTTTTGAACGAGTGAAACTTGAGAAATTCAAAATGTCACTGGAACGCTTTCTGGAAACTTTGTTGAACAAGTGAAACTCGAGAGATTTATGTCATCATTCTAATTTCTTGTAATTTGCATGAGTAAAACTCGGGAAATACACATCACTATTGAACATATATGTCACTAGAAACGTTCACTATTCTTGAGAATCTCCCATGTCTATCTTAATTGTGTATACAGCTCGTGCTTTTCCCAGGAAATACACAAGATACTAACTTGTGTCATTCTTGAATTCTGTTTGGAGCGATGGCATCAGGTAGACTAGCAACCAAATGTTTAACATTGGAGTGCAATTATATGGTAGGCAAATTGCAATTAGAAAAAAAGACTTTTCGGTCTGGGTGATCCAGCAAAAGTATTGAGGCATTTCCTGCAATTTATGCATTTCCCGGAATGAAATAACGTGATACCATGAGAAAAACGGGCTCACGTGAAAGATGTTCGTGAAGTTAATGTTTTTGTCAACGTAGTCGTAAAACACTAGATGATTTCAAATAATTTTGATTGGAGGTTTCCTGTACAGTATTTGATGTTGGCTGGTGAACAAACACTGCTTGAACCACTGCGTGGTTTCTAATTGAATCGGAGCTATATTCACAAAGTCCGATACAAACAAAATCTATGTTGCGTATTGAAGCTCCAGCTTTAGACATTGTTTGTATCTACCTTTATGGGAATAGCATTGGTTCTAAGAGAGGTTCCAGCTTATAACTGAGATGCTTCTACATGTATAAGTTACTCCACACTGAATTTCAGATGACGATAAATAATAGATTATCCCTTTCATGCAGGAAAGCCAAATTAATTGAGACTACTCAAATATATTTTCTCCTGTTTCAATTAATGCAAGCTAGATACCAAGTTACATCCTCTGGACAAAGCCGGGTCTGTAGGGGGTCCTAGGCAGTCCCCGGCTCACCCTGGGCAATATGGCTACACGTAGAGGCATAGCCACCCACTCCCCCTGCCCAGCGTTAGGCCTGTACATGGGGCGGGGGGTTTCCTTCTTCCTCCGCCGACAGAGGTCCTCACGGTGGTAGAAACAGCAGCGCAGGCACAGGATCAGGAAGATGAGCAGCAGCAGTAGCAGGAAGCTGATCACCACGATCAGCACGATGTTCCAGTTGGCAAAATTCTCTGAAATACATTGATAGATAATTATTTGTCAAAATACAGGTTCTAGTAAAATAAGGCCAAATTAAAAGTGTGTTTCAGGAAACATGGTCCGGGAATAGGGTACAACAAAGTAGGTTTGATTGATTAATTATTTTTCAAACAACTGGCTAGGACGTAAAGATAGAAATCTAGTGAATGTCTCGGTGTTGACTGACTGTGTTGACTCGGAGATTGCAGCGTCAACTTACAGACTTCCAAATTAACTTCAAATAAGTTACAGATTGAATCTTCCCTTACCTGGCGGTATCGGCACAGATACAACATATGCCCCTTCTCTCTTTTTATACTTCAGCCAAAATCCAGTAGTGGGTGAAACGGAGCTGCCAGTTTTGATCTTGATCATGAGGAACACAGCGGTGGTGGTGATATTTGCGGGTGTATCACTCCCACAGAGCTGCTCGGTGAGCTGCTTGGTAGATGCTCGGGTTATGGGGTCTGCCTCGAACAGCTGCACATACTGCTGGCTACACTTGTTGGACACTGGGTCCCTGGGAGCCATGTCCATCTTGAGCCAGCTGAGGTCTACCTCTGTGATCTGTGTGTTGGAGACCACGTAGGTGAGGCACTCGTAGTTAAGGTTGTACGCCTGGTTGCTCTTTGGGAAGACCACCACTAGCTCGTTGATGCCCGTGATGTATCTACTAGGAGCCGCACATGCTGTGCCTATTTTAACTGAAAATATAAGTATTTCATAATGTTTTGCAGTTATTCGTGATTATATATGTTATAAGGGCTTCCTAAGGTAAAGAAGCCTATCTCATCTGTCATCAGTGGTCATGCCTCAGTCTGTCACAAGGACATTTCAGTTTTTGATGAATGACAGATGAAAATAACTTAATCTGTCTCTTTAAAAATTCTCACAAATCCGCTAAATTGACAGATGCTGATTGAAAGGTCAGAACACTTATAATTCGACCGGATTTGTATAGGTAATATGTGCCTCAAATGGCATTTTCATCGGAGAGAATTACCGATCTGGTTTGTTGACAGAGCCACGTCAATATATAAAGTTGGTTGTCATTCCTCTCCTTTTCATTGTGTGATTGTATGTTACATATTAAAGCCGTCAGTATGGTTAGCATTATTGATTGATTATACATTCACTATAATTTATCCAAGGAACAGCGAACGGAGAACCTGTAAGTTGCGCAATTGTTGGCGGTAAAGGTGTTCTATTAAGGTAACCACTCCCCGAGATGGGTCATGAAATATTACTTTATGGAAGGCAACAGTATGAAGTGTTTGGTTTATTTAAATGTGCTTGATGAATTACATTACTAATCCAAATGAGTAATATGTCTTTTATGAATATATGCGTCCCAAAAATTACATTTATATATATTTAAAAAAAAGCCCTTTTATAGGGTTCTGACTTAATGAAACTGGTTGGACCTGAAATTCAACAATTAAACTTGTTCTTAAAGGCACCAAAGTATGTTTGACCAACAGTGAACATTACTATTACGCGTGTACTCTATACCGATGAAACGGTAACTCCTGAAAAGTTAAGTAAAATACGTGACATGTGCATAATCGAATACTAAATCTAAAACATGATCTTGACAAGCTGTTTCTATTCTTATGAGAGCAACTGCTGTAAACAATAATACATTAATGGTATTACCGAAAAGTTCCAGCTTACCAAAGTTTCACCAAATGCTTAGTACTTCTGACACTTTTGTTGAATTGTACAAACCAGATTATACTTACGTAAAGCTGTTCCAAAATGAAACAATGCTGAGAGATTTAAAATAAGAAAGAATCCCGTTAGATTTGGTAATCCTGCCATGGCGGCTCCCTCTGTACCTCTGCCCCTCACAAGGCCACACCTCTGCGTCTCCTTATTGGAACTCCTCCCTCTCTAATATGGGAGGCTATACCAGGAGGAGCACATACAACATAATTATAGTTTAAAAAGTACTATCCAGCAGAAATTCATGATATCATTTTACAATCGTACAATGTGATATATACTACACTGTAAATAGTTACTGTTAGTTTACAGCACAATATACTGTAAATTTACAGAACATTTTGCTGTGGTCGGAAATACGGAACTATTTGCTGCATATATATTTACCGATTTCTGTGCTGTAAATCAGATTTACAGCAATGTTGCTGTAAATTTACAGCACATGATCTGTAGATTTCTGCCACATGGTGGCAGCACTATATAATTTTGTGTAAAAATTCTTGTACACACCATATTTTTGGGGTGTAATTAAAGCCCCCTGTGTGTCAAAACATAGTAAAATATGAATGTGTGAGAGAAGCTTCAGCAAGTTATTGTATAAAGTATTTCAACTTGCAGAAATGTGTCGAATAATGCAAATATCATCAAAAGTATATAATAGATACCACATCTGTGGGGAAATTAAATCCTTAACTGTCTGAACTGTGTAGTGCTGGTATCACATACAGTTTAGCTGAATAAGAATTAAAATCATTACATTGTGTAATGTTTGTTATCCATAATGCAACTGAAGTAATGCAGGAAGGTTCTCTCCATGCATATCAATTGAGATCAATTGATAGTAACAATAATTAATGATAAAAAATTCAACTTATGGCATTTACAGTACTTTCTGCTGTTAAATTACAGCATACAATAAACTGTAAATTTACAGCAAAATGTGCTGGCAGTTTTGGTTCCAGTAGATTTTGCAGTAATTGAACAGAAGAATATACTGTAAAATTACAGCACATTCTTCTGTTTAATTACAGCAACTGAGTTGCTGTAAATTTACAGCAAAATGTGCTGGAACCAAAACTGCCAGCACATTTTGCTGTAAATTTACAGTGGTTACTTCTAACAGTGTACATGTATACGTATATAAAAGGACACTCAAATATAACGTTTTTCTCATCATCTTCTACGTCTGTATTTGGAGGATTTCTTTAACTTGATCTGATGTCAGTAATGCAGTTAGGTTATATAACCAACATTTCCATTAATCTCCTAAACTATCAAAAAGTAAATAAAAGGAGCGAAAACGTCCTTGTTATATCGTTAATGGTGATGCAAAACGATTTATTTTGATACTTTTGAGGAAATTGACAGTCCACGATGATCTGCCCAAGGAACTACTTTCTTCATGAGCGAGACCTTGGGTCGTATCTCACGAGGACCAAGATCCCGCAAATGAAGAAACAAAGGGGTTTGGAGTGGTTTGAGTGGAACTCTGCATTTATTTCATTTGAATAGTGATAAATCCTATTAAAAATTACATCCAAAGGTTGGTTTCATGGCTGTTTTGATAACATGACAGTGGAGAAGGTGACCGAGGAATCCCCTATGTGAACAACAAAGTTGTCTTTGTTACTATATTAGAAGATTTCATTCGCCACGTGAAATAAGGCGATGAATCTGACATGAAACAAAACTATATATAACTAACTCGCACTAGAGAGAAGTTATTCCCTTTGAAATTCAACTTAATTATTTTGACAAGACAGGACTTCCATGCACTTGACACCTAACCACTGTCCCTGGCGATCACCATATTGCCTTTATTTTGCCAGCACACCCCCACCTTTGTACATTGGGTCTCATGTTGGCGCATCTCCAAGACGTAAACTAGCTGGAGGCTTGGGTGGGGCCTGAAAGTATTATTTGTGTGGGGGATATCTCCCACCCGGGACATTGCCCCAGGTGTTGACATGGTACAAACACGTCCCCCTCCTTAAGCACCACCTGAAAAAAGACCAATGTTCAGCCATCCAGACAGTCATGGTGTAAGTTAAATATTTGTTCAAGGGGGACATCTTCCTTAGATAAAGGTGCACAGTTAAAGCTGGCATACTACCTCAGGTATATAGAACGTTCACTTTCTGCATATCTATAAAGGGTCTCCTTAGTGCAGTGTACTGGTAAGATCTCAATCAAATTTGTGCTAAATTCAAAGATAAAGATCAGAAAAAATAGAATGCTTCCAGCATTCTATTCAGCACTTAATTATATCAACAAGTTGGTGCCATCTACAGTGTTCACCAGGAAATAGTAGACTCTGTTGGTAAGATCAGCAATGAAAGACTTTCAGGTAGCAGTCCACTCGGTGCTGCCACCGGGGGGGGGGGGGGGGCGAGACACAGCTAGCGCGGTGTTAATTCCGTTCCTTGCGTAATTTTTTTAAAATATACCGCTAACATTTGAGTAAATTCCACTCCCCCCCAAGGCACAACTTTTTGTTAGATGTCGTACTGCAAGGCGTTGCGAATACCGCAACTCAAATAACGTAACTCCAACACATTGACTCCAAGATATATCTGGATATTTAGGAAAATTTTAGCGCCAATAAAAAACTGCAACGCCATTCAGATAACGCATGTCATGGTTGTGTCTCACTTACCGCCTGTGTTATTTCTTAACGCAAGTTTTGGCCCATTTCGGAGGTTGCAACAATAACGCAAAAACTGTTGTGTCTCGCTACCTTGGTTTAATGACTGATTTAACGTAAGGTGCGCTAGTTGTGTCTCACCCCCTGATGTCATTTTTGAACACTAAGTTATCAAAGCCCACCAGAATATAAATAGTAGTTGGGATTAGAGCCTTGTGTTGAACAGAATTTAGAATCTCTCGCCAAAATAAATGACAGATTATAATAGGGAAAGGGTTATACAATCATCTGAGATACAAATGAAGATAATATAGGTTTGAGTAGTATAGCAGCTTTAAGACCTCAAGTGTCAAGCTGGTGATACTATAGGTTTATTTGGTTTTAAGGTGTTTCCCGACAACTATTTAGAAATATATCCTACTTCACTGATTGTGTTTCATCTTAATTCCTCACTGATAGAATTCTATCAGTGAGGAACTTTATCACTCTATCGGGCTCGCTTTTCCGCTTAAACCCTCACCTCCCCGTAAAGTCTCAGAGCACTGGTCCTCTCTCCACTTCGACTGTGACTGGAGGGGCAATAAGAGTTGGGCCTTTGACATGTGCTGTGTCTGTTAAAGTTGGTATCTCTGCTGATATGGGTGCCAATTGCCTTTTTACGCAATAAGCATGATAATGTTATGATTAATATGTGAGCTAACCAAATCTCTAAGAGGGATATAGAATACCTAATAACTACTTTAATAAGACTCAGTACAAGACCATTTTCACTCATGCACATGTTGAACAGCAGGGGACAGTACATCTCAGTGGATGACCAGAATTCTTTTTTATTTCTCAAGATTTTTGCATTTGGTTATAGTTATAGTCGTTAATCGATAAAATTGTATACTCGGCTAACCAGATCCAGTTTGGCTAGCTATATCTATAAAGTCCAATTTTAGTCCTCCCAGTGGAGATTCCAACTTTAAAGCTGCTATACTACTTGGCACACTCAAACCTATCTTATCCTCATTTGTATCTCAGATGACTGTATAACCCTTTCCCTATTATAATCTGTCATTTATTTTGACAAGAGATTCTTAATATGTGCAATACAAGACTCTAATTCCAGCTACTATTTATATTCTGGTGGGCTTTGATAAGTTAGTGTTAAAAAATGACATCAGGTGGCAGCACTGAGTGGACTGCAACCTGCAAGTCTTGCATCGCTGATCTTACCAACAGAGTCTACTATTCCTAGTGTAACACTGCAGATGGCGCCAACTTGTTGATATGATTAAGTGCTGAATAGAATGCTGGAAGCATTCTATTTTTTCTGATCTTTATCTTTGAATTTAGCACAGTTAAAAGCCACAAATTTGATTGGGATCTCACCAGTACACTGCACTAAGGAGACCCTTTATAAATATGCAGAAAGTGAACGTTCTATATATCTGAGGTAGTATGGCAGCTTTAACTTCGGTACTACATCGCAGTATGAGCTTCACCTATGTCAGTGAATATGGCTGCTTTAGGGAAGGGGCGCAGGTTTGCTAGACGTGCTTGATGCAAAGTGAACGTGGGTCCAATCCTTCCCTTTCTTAGCATATGACAACAAACGATATAAAACCCCATAGGAGTATTTGCATACTTGCTGTATAGCCACTATGCTGAAAGATGCCTATAAGTTTACAAGCAAACATGCACATATATTTACTACAGAGTAATCTATATAACCATAGCATCTAAATGTTCTGGGACCCCAGTCCGGCCTATATACATGTACTGGGAATCCCCTTTTTAATGCTGAAATTCAATGGAACACACAAACCATACTAAAGAAACAAGAAATAAAGGAAGGCCATGTCAATGTTAATTGTATAGGGCTATACCGGGATCGGACTTGTTCCCGCAACCACTCTGTGCACATTGACACCAGCAATCTCGTGAGACCTTGGTTCTGCTCTCGTATTGTATACGTAGCCTGTTCCCCGGAAGCTATGGTGTGTGACTGACTGGTCACTGCCTAAGTCTCACGATACATTGCGAACTCAGAACTAACATGGCCGCCCATACGGAGAAACCAGAGTCATCGCTATAAATTCCTTTACTTACCGTCCTCAAGATAGGGACACTTCCCCGGCAGGAAGGGTACCTTAGGCCAATCAGTGTATTATCGCTAGTCTATGGCTGCCGGACCATTATCATGAAATGTTTTACAGACTTACTGTAACTAACACCTAATTGCTTTGTGGTTATGATTGGTTGCGAATTTGATCCCAAGTGTTATGGGTATTAATGTCAGTGGCATTTAATGGATACTTAGGATACAAATTTACATGATCCTAAACGATGGTACAATAGTTTGTACTGTTTGTTGCACCTTTTGCGGCTGAGGTTATTGATACATATGAAAGACAGAGATAGGTCAGAGGTAATGTCTTTCATATTATATGTAATTCAAAGCCAATGGTGTCCCACTCAAGGTGTCTGTCCGACTCAGGGAGCCTTTACCCTAGTTCGTTTTCGATAACACTATTCAAAAGATACCCCAGGCCCCAGTGAGGATTGAACTCACGACCCCTGGTTTACAAGACCAGTGCTCTAGCCACTGAGCTATAGGGCCACACGGTATATGGCCTATGCAGAGTTGTATTTGAACAAAAATTGATCTGCATGTGTTCATCGCTGGAAGTCAACTAGGTGTAACAGAGTGGAGGAGGAGATACAAAATGTATATCAATAATGACTATAGGTCATGTGTATGTTAAGTGATGTCATACATAGCTAAGTGTGTGGACGGGGGCTTGGTGGATAGGGTAGTCGGCGTTAACACTTTAAAAAAGCTTTCGTACTGGGCACTATTTAATTATTCACATCAACACATCATTATACCTGTATGTCTACATGTGACTCCTGGGTGGATCATCTATGAGCGTACAATGCTTATGCTTACTGCAAGAGTGACCAATCTTTTACATCAGGAAAGCCACCGCCAATTTCACCAATCCCTTTGATATGGCCACTTAGTATGTTTAACGGTGAAATAAGACACAATGTTCCTTAACTCTTACAATTACCAGAATATTATATCTCAGTATTATAGATTGCATAACTGGACAGTTGACATTATAAAATCTTGGCCTACCTATTGTATATACTTGACGTAAATATTCTATTGCGATTCTGTCTTTCAGTATCTCCTTAGCATTGCAGTGAAAAACTGCATGTAATAAGATTACTTTGCCCAAATCAAATTTCACAACAACAACAACAACAACATAGTATATGGCAGGTTATGAGCAACCCTGCCCCGGACCATGTGCAGTAATTATGGAACATTTTGTTTCACCGTTAAACATACTAAGTGTCCATACTCTTCCCGTATATTGCCTCTGGGTCTATATGAATTCTTCTTAATCCCACCAATCAAAATTCACTGTTTTTCCATCGTCTAGGTTGAATCAGATGAGTGGGGTTTGTGGATCACGGTCTCCAATGAACGACGATTAAATCGGCCCTTCTTCTCTAATCTTCCCATCTTGGATTAATATATCACTCATCGTTTTTTAAATACCATGAGCTGTGTTATCACACCAGCACAGACGGGGCTAAAAGCAATTAATGCTTCCCTTGTATTTCGTCTACTCGTCAATAGCTTTCGTAATAATTTAACAGAGAAGAGTTAATTAGTAAGTCTAAAATGTTGGTACTCTTTAATTAATAACCTTTTAAGGGCAAGGATGTTTACTAATCCCATACTTCCTTTGCCATCTATATAGTCTAATTCAATTCCCTATAAATATTACTGTCAAAAGTATTTCCAACGAGCTACGTTCTTGGAGTGCACTATTTCACTCAACCTTTTGGAAATACGTTGTAAAAGATCTGTGACTGCCCCTTGGTACCCATATCTGATCTTCTGTGGGCCATCGATTAGCCTACATTTGATTACCACCACCCAGTGGCGGCGGAACAGGGGGGGCCAGGGGGCCGAGGCCCCCCCAACTTTAAAGATGGGGGGGCCAAAGTATGTTTTGGCCCCCCCAACTTTTTGGGAAACAAACTCAGAAACCCCTAGAAAACACTAATCTCATGATAAAATTCCTAAAATTTTCTCAAATGACCAACTCAAACTCCATCAGAACACATCAATTCAAGTGTAAATTCTCAAAAATGTCTAAAGATCATTCAAACCAATCCGAATGAGCCAAATTTAAAGGGAAATTCCTAAATTTTCCAGGGGCCTGCGGCCCCAAGACCCCTATTTAAGACTCACTCCAACCTACACCCATTGGGTTTTGGGACCTGGGCCCCCCAACTTTATCCACCTTCCGCCGCCCTTGACCACCCATTACTTTAAAAAGGGCTTCACATGTGTTTTTTTCTGATATGATAAGGGATGAAAAACAATTATTTTCAAATGGCACTATCATGGATGTGCAGAGGTGGTGACTCCTCCCTGTGAATGATTCAACCCTCATCCTCAGCTTGATAACGCTGTAAAAGTCAAATAAACAGCTGCTAAAATCACCAATAACCCTTTAAGAACAGCATGACCTTCCAAGGCTAGTGCTAATGTGTCTCTATGATGCACACTGCAGTACCAGTGAGTAACTAGCCGGTGGTGCCTCTGTGCATCATGCTGAACCTTCGGGGTGAATTCACCATACATAGTCGTGGTTATGTATATGAATGTTAGCAAAAAGACATAGCCCATCGAACCACTATGCTGAAAGGGATAAATGGAGATGGGAAACAATAATGTTGTGCGTTTATGAGGGAGGATTTAGGGGTGTGATGACTGGGCACGTGCTGGGGAATATTTGGGTGTTTTCCCTGTCATTAACAGCTGATGAACGGCGTGTTCATTAGTCATCCACACCCACAGTGCTAAGACAGAAACCAAGAAGATAAGGAAAAGCATGGGAAAATGGAAGCATCAATATTTACAGCTAAACCCAAAATGTGGGGAAATGAGATTTAACTTTTAGTATTACACCCAACAGCGTACACAGCTATCACTTTGTTTTTCTAAACCGACTTGTCAATTCTGATATAACAGAATATGAGGCCAAAAAAGTGTGTTTCAGGGAACTCGACCCTAGCTTCGAAACAGAGCCAACTCTATAACTTCTTTTCTCTCAATCTTCAAGATTTAAACTTGATTTATTTTCTATATTCATATATCTTTTTGATTTTAACTAATGTTTAGCCAGGAAGATCATATCCCACTGACTTCAGGATTCAGGAAGTTATCAAGATATCCATAACAAACTAATGATATTCTTTTTTTACTGGAGGAATCAGTGAGTCCTCCTGATGACCCGGTGGTCGATATGGCAATTTGCGACTCATTCCAGGTACCTTCAACATTAAAGGAAAGGCCCAACCTACCAACCCTATACTGCCTGAAACATACCTTTTAAGTTTTGTCTTGGGCTAATCAGTTTCTACATGAGAAAGACTATACCAGTACTAGTGGTGCCTCCTGGTGATTTCTGTGTGAGACACTGCTGACAGGAGCAGGGCAGGGTGGCTGTTTAGAATTTGGTAATAGTTTCCTATTAGCACTTAACCCAGACACATTGCCAAATTCTCTTGATACTCACTGAACACAAACTTATTCTCCCCCAACCCCCGCCCATTGTCCCTTCAACCATGATATATGGAAAGTTCGCATGCATGTTCCCTATCTACTATTTAACCAATAATGTATGAATATCACCGAACGCGGGGTGTGTATACTTGAATAACGAACCGAGGTGCGTAGCACCGAGGTTTGTTATTCATGAATACACACCCCAAGTTCGGTGATATTCATATATTATTAGGTTTATTATGCGATATTTCCATTCAAATGTCTTTAATTACCTTAAATTCGTCCTAATTTCGCCATTTTGAAGCATTATTGACTGAATATCACTCGTACAGCAGTAGCGCCATGTTGTTTTGACCTCCCACCAACCCTGCTCGCTGATTGGTGGAGCCTGGTGACGTCATAGCCTCAATCTCCAACACTGAGTTCAACATAGAATTTGTGAGGGGGCCAGCTTGGGGCTATGTTATATACTAACCAGCGTTTCCCACAAGCACCACAGCCGGATAGGCATGGCCGCTAGCGTCTCCGCCTCACACACCAAGGGTACCCGGATCGATCCTGGGTGGAAACGAACCATTTTCAAAATGCCTATTTCTGTGTGAAAAAAAAACCATAGAATTATTTTAACGAAAGGCTAAGTAAAGTCCAACTTCTACCTTTATAGTAAAAAAGAAATTAGAAAAAAATATTGATTTTCAAAGGAACTATACCAAAAAATGCCTTTTCTTCTGTAACTCGGTAAATAATGGTCCTACAGGGCTGGAAATCCGCCTGTAGACTCCTTGTTTCGCCACCTACCTCTACCAGCGCCCTCACGGCGTGGTGGTTAGCACATCGGACTTCAAGTCTTGATGTAGCGTGTTCGAGTCTCCATAGAACCTCGGATTTTATGGCTGCCGATTCCCATTCAGAATCGTTCTGATATTCAGAATTCTGAATTCCCCATTCAGAATCGTTCTGATATCCAGAATATCAGAACGATTTCACCCCCCCAAGTGTGCGGTATGCACCAATATCAGAACGGGAATATCACCTAAAAAGCACGGTGTGCGCCCATATCGTATAATAATGGTCCATGTGGCACACATGTATAGTTCACTGATCTCATTCCGCCTGTTCTACAGGTTGTGCCAGTCATGCCGCCAGTATGAACTAGCCTACCACAATGCACGTGTTGTTCACTGCATCACCCTGATGTCGCATGCTGCAGCAGTTATAATCAACCCTCTAAGGGTACAGCATAGTCTTATAACGACCGTGTTGCATTCATACATGTTTTTAAGGTTTGAAAAAGTTGTATTACCAAATCACAGGATAAATACATGTGGAAGGTATGGCAATATCTAATGATACCTATTTTGATTCAATCTTTTCAGGTCAGCAGGGTGCATCATGATAGCAAATAAACGCTATGCTGTGTTATGATAAACATGTAGAAATGTTGCCTATCTATGTTCCTGTGTCTTTCTCTGTGTGCCATGGTCTCTGTCCCTTTGTCTCTATCTCTCTGCTGGCGTGCCTCTGTCTGTATGTTGTCTGTCTGCCTCTCTGAGCCCCTTCTCTGTCCCAGCCTCAGGATTATGTCACTCTCAGTTGACATCCACACTATCAGTGCTGCACAGTCCATACCACAATGTGTCCATGGGGAATACTCCAAGTGCAAATCGCTCATGCAGTTCTGGTTTTCAGTTCAAATATTCACACAACCCAAACAAGCCCCGCCAGTGTGTTGTCCCATTGCTCACACAGGCACATCAGCTTTATTCGACCCTTTAATTTTGAGGGTAGAATATTGCCCGCTCAATGATCATTTGTCTAAAAAAGGCGTGAATGTAGCATAGATCTCTGAGTAAGTTGGCGATGATGCATTCATTCATCATGCTGAACCTACAGGTTGATACACTCCTGAACGATCGGTATATGATACACCACTGTACCAGAGATAAGTCTGTGTGTGTTAGAGACACCCTCCCAATCAAACACTTTCATCCCCGTATTGGTGTACTCGTTCACAAATATTTAGGTTCATTCAGCCACTCACTCATTCATTCACTGACTCATTCACTCATTCATTTACCCACATGTTCACTCTGTTACTCATTTATTCACTCGCTCATATGAGAAGGAGGGATCTATCTATGGGGAAATGTGATGGAGTCATAAGATGCTATTGTTTTTGTACAGAATGGTACGAGGTACTCCTAAAGTTATAGGTATACCCTCAGAAAAGTGAGCGTCACTGTCGCCAAAAAGTACTCTCACCTGAAAGCCAGGCAGTGCCAGACTTTCAGGTGATATTGCTTTTGGCGATATAGTGACGCTCACTTTTCTGAGGGTGTAGAGTAGAGGGTGCCAATATTATGATAGACCTGTATACAACTCAAAGACAGCAACCAATCCCTTAGCCACAATTAGCCAATTTGGCGAATTATGATGTTGCAGCATTAGCCAAAATGAGCTCTGATTCGCCATTGGCGATTTGGCGAGTGGCTCTCCCTATCCCAGGACCACCCACACATCACAGATCAGCATAGGGGGAAACCGAAAGTCTTGACGATAGCAACCCCATAATTCCCCTTTCACCATGTATTTTATCTACTTTCGGTTTCTAAATCGTCTGATTTCAAATCTGGAATGAAACAGGGGATCAATAATGATTTTCTAAGAACCATGGGAATTATGATTTTCAGAAACCACGGGAATTCTGGTTTTCAGGAACTATGGTAATTCTGGTTTTCAGGAACCCTAAGTCTGCACAGACAGAGCAGGTCCAGTTTTAGGACAGTAGATCAGCATTGTTGATGCACACCGGGACCACCAGCTCTCTGGCCAATCAGAAAGGTCTGAGGTATACTCACTGCCTGCACATATCCGGCAAATGCATGTGTATATAAGCTTCATTTTGCTATCTACATTCCGTAGACAGCCGGCGCTACATGTAGATGCTAGTCCAGTCCAGTATGGAAATAATTGATAGATATGGTAGCACTAAACAAATGCTTTCCTATCTATTCCTTAGTCCGTTTACACCACGTCTCTAGCATCATATTTGGTTATTCATGCTAAGCTCACTTCTATCTGTGTGATTTTTCTGTAGTTGAATGAGGAAACAGGCTTGCATTTACCTTGCAGTAACAGATGAAGCACTACCTGTATCGTGTATAACTAATGACCACCTGGATTCGTCCTGACCATCAGACGCCCAATAGACACTTAACCCTCCCAGGATGGCATCATGCATCTTTTGCCGGCATGATTGACCAATGCAGTGGTGGCTAGTAACTGATGCATCGTCATTAGTCATGCCAATCCCTCCGATGTGTCTCATCTCCATGGGGTCGGCATGATGCATGAATGCAGTACTGCATCATGAGTGCAGCAGTCATAGATACCGACAACATGGGTATGCTGTCCGTAAATAGTTAATGTGCAGCAGGTCTCTCCGGGTGAGTTCACGGACGCCAGCATTCATTTAGCAAGGTACTTGTCAGGGGACCTAACAAACGGAGAAATATTGCGAGGGATATTGGCTCAATGGTTTGGGTATTCCGCAGATTTGTCTATTGATATTATCTGCCGTCATATTCTCTCCCTCGAGGCAAGGGGTGTAGCAGATGGAGGCAGGGAGTAGGCAGGTTGGCAGGCAGGCAGGCAGGCAGGCAGGCAGACAAGCAGAAGGGCAGGCAGGCAGGCAGACAGGCAGACAGGCAGACCGGCAGACCGGCAGACCGGCAGACAGGCAGACCGGCAGACCGGCAGACCGGCAGACAGGCAGACAGGAGGTGGGCAGAGAGGCAAGCAGAAGGGCAGGCAGGCAGGCAGGCTAGCAGAAGGGCAGGCAGACAGGCAGACAGGCAGACCGGCAGACCGGCAGACCGACAGACCGGCAGACCAGCAGACAGGCAGACAGGCAGACAGGCAGACAGGCAGACCTGCAGACCGGCAGACCGGCAGACCGGCAGACCGGCAGACCAACAGACCGGCAGACCGGCAGACAGGGAGACAGGAGGTGGGTGGAGAGGCAAGCAGATGGGCTGGCAGGCAGGCTGACAAGCAAGTAGGCAAGGAGACACAGATATGTAAACATGTAGCAACATAGGTAGGCAGAATGGGAGAAGACAGGGGGGCTTCGTTAGGCTGGTAGTAGGAAGAAGCAGAGAGAGGAGGCAGACATAAATGGCGGCAAAGGAGAGCAGCTGGGGCAGTCAGGAAGTATATAAAGAGGGAAGGGTCCGAGGAAGGCAAATCAGGAAATATTTGCAACCATTCGGCCAACCTCTAAATATCTAATAACAACAAATAGAGATAGGATACCACGAGAGGCAGGGGGGATACACCTACCCCCATGGAGTTCTCCGACATTAACCCTTTATGGTCTGCATAATAGTGTAATTATGAGTCATGTAATGCAGTATGTCCTTTAAAGTTCATACACCATGCCAACCTTATGCAGGGTTTATATATATACACTACAGAGGGTCGGCACAATGCACCCTCGCAGCAACCAGTGGGAACAGAGAGTTTCTCGCCGCCACTGCATTAGTTCATCACGGAGAGAAATGATCATGCATCAACACAACCCTCAGGGGGAAATGATTATTGCTAGAAACATTTATGTGATAAAGACAGCGGAATCCTGTTGCAGAGGCCGTGAAAGTAGTTCCAGCTGTCAGCATGTATCACTCCGCTGTGATAAGCAGCTAAGAGACAAGTACTTCAGGGAACTCTCGGCAGGTGGCGAGTGTACTACCGGGTATACTGGACCCGCATGTATGGTGGAGGAAAACATCAACACATGGTAATTACGGTTAGAGTGAAATGTTCCTGTCAAGTAGAACTTATTTGGAGTGCGTGGTTTTGAGTAAAGTGATGGGAGTAACATGCTATAGAAAATACATGAGCATGAGCCGGAAGGAGAGTGGCCGGAAGGAGGAAAGAAAATCATCGGGAAGAAAGATAGCAAGGGGGAAAAGAATAATTAAATTCATGACAGATTGAAGGACATACATGGAAAAGGGAATATAAGGTAGTGATGCGAAGGGAGGGACGCA
Organism: Harmothoe impar; assembly: GCA_947462335.1. Lineage (NCBI taxonomy): Eukaryota > Metazoa > Annelida > Polychaeta > Phyllodocida > Polynoidae > Harmothoe > Harmothoe impar. Next base: position 20,123,183 of record OX381705.1, read on the forward strand.
GGGGATGTATGAGTGAATGATGAAGGAAGAGGTGGATGGAATACCTATGAATGTGGAATAGAAGTGTGAAGGGATAAGGATTGAGCGAAATAAAGGGGGCGGGGTCTAGATGATCATGCAACTGCCTTGCTGACCTGGTCAGGCAGTATAGAAGGTCAGGGGAAGTCATTGCACTCACCGTATCTAGCACACACCACGTGTGTACGGCGGTCACATGACCCGTGGGAGGCGCTACGCATGCGCACTGCACGTGTACCACGTGATGTGTGAGTCAGGTCCAGTTCTGATGAATCCTGTCATTGGGATCAGGGGGAATGGGTAATATCTCCTCGGATTTACAAATAGAGATTTTCTTTTCAAAAAGCTCAGAAAAAGGTTATCATACTCAAGATGGGCAATTGAGGGGAAATAAAACGAAACAAATAGTTTCTAAAGAAGAGACGTCAGAATAGTACTCACAGAGTGAGGGATAGGGGAACGGCTCAGTACTGTGTTGGGGGAGAAGTTGATGTTTATGTGTCTCCCATCTACAAGGGGGGTTTTCCCCAGTGAATAACCCATACAGCTACTAAACCTGAAATATCATTAATTCCCCCATCCTTTAATATCAATTAAAAGCATAAATCCCAATATCAATTAGGCAGATACCCATATAACTAAGTACTTACTATTCAACCTTGCAAATTACTGCGTTAATTGTGTAAAAAGGACAAGGAAAGAGGCAGCTGCTGATGTGCTTTTCATATGCCTTAATTATATGGCCCTAGACCCTTAAATTCGATATGGCGACATGGACCATTTTGGGCCTTAGTGACATGGGACATGAGGGAAAAAAGATAGTGACATGGGACATGGAACATTTCATAAAATCGATATGGCGACATGGACATTTCTTAAAATCGATATGGCGACATGAGCATTTCTTAAAATCGATATGGGACATGGGGACCCCCCCCCCCCCCATCAAGGGCCCCAATTATATGGGAATAGTGTTTCTGCCAAAGAAACTTTGTGTTGTTCGAAAGTGGCGTTGCATCCCAAGAAAGGCAACAATTCCTATGAACATGACACAATGTGTACTGCGGTAGGAGGGTGTATTTGAAAATGTCCCTTATTGTTGGCCAAGATGAGGTAGACCTCCAGTAGTGAGGCATGGGTGGCATGGTTATAACTCAACCCCTATCACCGCGGCTATCACCCCGCCCACATCATTGATCCCAACCCACCCTTCCCGCCACCCTCACCCACCCCCAGCACTATATCACCCCTAGACACCTGTACAACGTTTTGTCTATACCGTTGACCTTTACCAGTTTACACACAGCTGGTTTGTTATTGGACCTTCAGTACTCTGTGGTTGCCAACATGACGCCCACGTCAAAGCTGACGTCACAACGTCATGGTGCCGTCACCTTCAGGGTCATGTGACCAATGATCCCTCGGATGGTTTTCCTGGAAGACCTGCGAGGTGTAGGACTATCAGGCAACAAAAGAAAATGTTACGATTTAGGTTCGCTTCCTACTTTAAAAACAGATCTCTAAAGTCAACATGGTCTAATCGATGCGTCAGTTGAGTCATCGCATCTTTTTCATGCTATTTTTTACACAAAATATATAGGCAAACTTGTTAGGTATATTAAAGGGACTTCAAACAGTCCATGCTTACGGCACCTTGTGGCCAAACCAGAATTATCTAAAACCATGATATTAGCAGATTCCGCTTACTTATTTGTCATTCTCTAACTTTATCCACCCTTCAAGTGACACGCCTTGGCATTCCACATGTGCTTATCACTTTATTTCGTATTTGCCAGACCCATAGACTACTTTAGTAAATGGATTAGAAAAGACATAAATTAGTTCAGGATAATTTCATTATGCCTGTGACTCTCTACTTCTGTGTCTTTGAAAATGTTTCCAATGATGATATAAATGCGTTGCTGCTTTTTCATGCAAAATTGTGGGAAGATTCTAGAAAAAGACAATTTTTCATGAGGTCCTATAGTGAACACACCTAGCAATTACCCCCAAAAGACAAACAAGTTTTTCTTTCTTTTCTTCGTGTTCCCTAAGCATCATACTAACATCCCTAAGAGTCATCAGGGAAAGATTGTTGGTTGATTTAAAATTAATTGGGGTGACCAAAAACTACCCTTGATTTTGGTCAAGACTTTTTCCCACCGCTCAGGCCACATTTTTGAAAGAGAAATATGGACAATGTTTCCCACCAACTCCTCGATGGTCGATAGCCTACCTATTCCTTTCTAAAAATTGTACTTGAAACATGCCCTTTTCTCTCTTGGCCTCACCCTATACAGAGGTATACATTGTAGCCACCTCTGCAGGTCCCCAACAGCCTCAGTTGTTAGTGGGCCGACGTCAATGCAGGGCTCTGTTCTGTGGACGCAGGTGGATGCCTGTACATTAGACCTAGGATTCAGGTGTTACTATAGTATAGGGACCCTTACAAGCCTTCTACTAGTCACTGTTATATCGGAGGTCGTCATGGCATGCCAAAGTATGGTGCTGAAATGCATTGTGGTGAAAAACTGACATCTGTTAAAAGGCAATTTCCAGCTCTTCCACATTTCAATTCCGGCTTCATCTCAAGGATAAAACACAGCCGATGAGTACGCCACATGTTAGTACAAATTGAGCAGTTCTTGTGCTCATCAATCATCATATGCTGTGAGCAGTGAGCAGTGGGTGAGCAGTAGACCTCTACCCCTGTACAGGTGCCGAGGGAGCAGCTCACAGCAGTATTTCCCACCCAGGGGAGTACAGTACAAGAGGAAACAAGGAGCAGCTCCTACAGGTGAGGAGGCTACATCTGTTTCTTTTTGTGCCGAGGTATTTGGTGGTTGATATATGATGTGTTTGCTTTAGTAATAACCATTATCCAGTTAGGGTGGACATGATGCCTCAAACCTTTGTGCTCATGTGTTGATGTTTCAGTAATGTACGTAGCACCAGGAAGTAGGTTGCTCAGTGGTGCTGGAATGGTGCATCATGCCGACCCTTTGGGTGTTTCAATTTTGTTGGGTCGGCATGGATCAGTAGCTACTTTATGTCGATATCATAGAATACAGTGGGTAATTTATGCAGCTTTGGATACTTCTACAGTGTACATATGAATGATCATTCAGGTCATACATAAACACCACGGTTCTCAAGATTAGCATTAGAATTATCTACTCTAACAAAATGAGCAATAGTAACAGCTTTATTAATATTGTCTATCACACTTGATTGATGAATAAGACACCTCAATATGTAAAATGAAACTTACAAAAGGGCATTATGTATTAAAAGCAGAATGCCACCATTATAAGTGGTATAAGATATTGTTGCATGGCTGTGCTACCCTGGGTATGGTGCCTTCATCACCTATTCTATGTATTATTACTACAATGATATGGGTGGTCTGACACTTATGGGTTTGGTATTGCATATACAATACGACAGGTGTCTTGCGACTGGTGGCGTGGTAGTGGAGCGAGGGTGGCATTTCTTTCATTATCTTATTATTATTTATTCAGGATGCAATCCCAGGCCTTTCACGCGCCACCTTCACTGTAAAAAAAAGTTGGTTGCCATTTTTGTAGGTGCACAGTCGATTCTATTGTAGGTATACAGTTCATTGTAGGTAAACAGTAGTTCTAATCTAAGTGTTCGACTTAAAGCCAAAATACATCACCTACATTTATGTGTGCCCTTCTTACTTAAGGTAAAAAAAGAATCAAAACTGTGTTTCCGGCAACGTGCTGAAAGAAGCTATAGGTATATGATTAAACAGAGGCTTTTTTTAATGAGTTCAATTTTAATATCATGCACTTTGACTGACTGGATTGGCCCTGTCTTTGCACTACTTTGCTAGGTTAGGTGAGTAACCGGGAAACACATTTTCTTATGTATACTCAAAGTGCATTAACTGCCAGAAACAAAAGATTGAACGTGTGATTTACATCACAAATGACTCAGGGTCAGGGTGATTAAGTGATCGAATTGATTGAAGCTGCTAAATCATTTCGAGAACAATGAATTATTTGTCAATTCTGAGAGCAGAAACATATACATGGTCTAAAACTACCCAACATAACCTAACACCACATACCCCTACCCCACATACCCAACCCCACATCCCCCTACCCCACATATCACATACCCCTACCCCACATACCTCAACCCCGCATATCCCTACCCCACATCCTCCACCACCACATAGCCCTACCCCACATAGCCCTACCCCACATACCCCTACCCCACATACCTCAACCCCACATACCTCTACCCCACATTCCCAACCCCCCTCCCCCCAACCCCCACTCCTCCCAACCCCCAATCCTCCCAACCACCCTCCCCCCAACCCCCACTCCTCCCAACCACCCTCCCCCCAACCCCCACTCTTTCAAACACCTCCCCACAATTCCTTGCCATTCCATCACAGTAGTATCTGTCCACACATTAATGTAATTCAAGATAATTCAGGAAAGTTCAAGAGAAATACATGTATATCAAAAAGGTCTTACAAAAAACGTCTCACACTATAATGTCATTGACTTAGCATTGAAATTGTGTGGACTGTAATGTAGACGAAAATCCATTCTAGTACTTAAGAGTTTAATTTCTCTGCACATTTTTTTTTGTTTTTTTGGGCACATTTTTAAATCTTAATATTGTTGATGTTTAGAGTGGAACATTGATGAAAGTGACTGATGTCCCATGTACCTGAGTGTCATATCTGTCCATCTGTCAAGTTTTTACATTTTTTGAACCATGTATTCATGTCAAAATTGACACTCAAAAATGATGTATCACTATCTTGATGCGACCCCTCAGGAGGCGTCGCATAAGACTCTGGGTGGTTACCACCCTGAGTCAATAAAACAGCGATGTGAACCGGCAGATGCCTGCCATTACTGTACTCTGTACAAAGACCATGTAAGGAGGATTTGTTTACAGCACAGCAATATCCGCCGTGTGGGCCACTTAGCAGGCTTCTTCTGCATGGTGGAAACCTTATTCACTGCACATGGATAGGTAAGGCGACTGCGCAGTACACCAACCAACGTCATCAAGGTACCATGGTGATGGGTCACTGCTCAGGGTGACCGCATTGTGACTAGTGTTAAGCAGAACGAAGCACTGGGTAGGTATCCTAACAGATACCCATAGCAACTTCTTTGTTCTTCAAATGGTATTCGCATTCGGTATTACGTTGTTTCCATCAGACATATATATATATATATATATCATTTACGCGGTAGATGTCGCAATTATCCAGTACTTTTCACAGTAACATTTCTACATTACAAAAGCCTTGAGCTGTTTAAATCATTATATGCCTCTTTTTGTGGTAACACTCATTCGTACTGGTGTTGATTTTGAAGGAAAGCAATTTAAAATGCTTACTGTCTACTGCGTAATAGCTAGCCTAATTAGCATCCCTCTGTCTATCTGTCAATAGACAGTATCTGAAGAAGTAAAAGAAATATTCCTTGAGGGTAACATTATAATACAGGATATGGATGAAATCCCACACAAACTAAAAAAAAAAGGAAATAACTATCAATCATGGTAACACTTTCCCTGGTGCCCTATCCCCTATCAGTCCATAACAAGGAAGGGTCCAGAGGCATGGGCATCTTAGTTTTGGTACCAACGGCACACAATGGGCTGCAGCCAAATTGGCTGGTCCACACTTAGCCACAAAGAGACGAGGAAAGGTATACGAGTAGCTATCAATGTAAAGTTAACTTGGGAAAATTGATTACAGATTTGAGGGAGCGCAGCTTTATAGCAATTAAAGCGTGTTTCTCGTTAAAGTAATCTGGGAGCTTTCCTCAAGACCCATCGTGAATACCACCAGGGGTGTTTTGTAGTATGAAACAAAAATGGGCAAAAATATCACGGAAATAGAACAATATGAATTTACCAATAACGGTCAGGGTAAGTGTAGACCTTACATGTCCCCAGGCGAAGCACGGTGGGTGAATACCACACTCATCCTTTAAGGCCCACATAGTTCTAATTTAAATGGACCACGACCTCTGTCTTCATGTTGCATAAATGCAGCCCTATTGAGTCACCAGGTAACAGTATCATGCCGACCCCTCGGTATGTATCAATTATATATTAATGATACGCTCTCAAATGCAAAGGTCGCCACCATTGCGTCGGTTAATCACGACAGACATGACACCTTGTAGCACTATGGTTAATGGTGCACTTTAATATTAACACTGGTCGACATCTAGTGCAATCAGGACCAAACACAATCTAAGCCTTACGGCACAATATGATGAAATATGATACAGACCCGAGGCTGTGGGATCCAATTTACACAATTTAACAGTGATGGGGTACCTTGTTAATGTATTGTGCTTTGGTGCAAGGTGTTCGATGTGAATAGTCTTATTGTGCTTATGCAAATGCAATATCACTTCATTGTTACTTTCTAACCCATGGAATCTGAAAATGACTTCCTTGTTTACCCTCTAAAGGCTGCATAGTGCTTTAATGTGCTCTACCCTTTGTTTCCATAATGCATGAATGCAGCCATGGTTATACATTTGTAGTAACTCGCCAGTACTGCAATCAAGCATCATACCGACTGGGTTGATACAGTCTCTATGCTAAGGGCGCCATGGTGGATGAATGCATCAATGATAGGCAGAATCCATCATGACGACAAAGGGCATAGCTCATTAGAAAGCACTATGCCTCCCTCAAAGGGTTAGTGCCACATACTGTGGTGTCATTATTATGACATTGAATGCATCCTTGGGCTGAAACCACCGTGTAATACCAGTGCATCTCCTTCGTGCATCTGCCTCATTCAATTTGATATAATACATGAGAGAGAGATATTCAACTGTTTTAAAGTAGAAATGGACAAGGAAATCGATATGCATTCGGTTTGAATTGCAGAATTTGAAATCTGCTTTTATACTGAGAACATAAAACAAAACATAGAGAAAGAGACGCTGAGAAACATTATTAAACATATGTCTATACTGAATTGTGGTGACATCAAAGTTGACTTGATAGCTCAATAGTTACCGAAACAGACCTATTTCGCACCAATGTGTTTGAAAAGTAAAGAACAAACTTTGGGCTTTGGGTCTGGCCTCCAGCCGAGTCAGCAATTCCATTAGCACGCCAGGACAACGTCAGAGGACTCTCGAGCTTCGACTAAGTGTATACACATGGGATTTGTGGGGCTTAGGGCAGATGGACATATACAACACTTCCATTAACCCGTGCATGGGTCCCATAGCATGCTACCGGTAAGCTTCTACCATCTCCCCCCTCCTTGCTCCTCCTAGAAACCTCGCCCCAACTTTGCAGTCCCCTACAGCTGGTATGCCCCATCCCTCCCTGGGTGACTGCCTACCCTCCCTGCGTCCCACCCTTCCTCGCACCCTCTATCCTTTTCCTCCCTAACTGCCCTATCTCCCATCTCATCCCCTCCTTAACCTTCCACATCTCCCATCCCATCTCCTCCCTAACCTCCACATCTCCCACCCCATCTCCTCCCTAACCTCCACATCTCCCATCCCATCTCCTCCCTAACCTCCACATCTCCCACCCCATCTCCTCCCTAACCTCCACATCTCCCATCCCATCTCCTCCCTAACCTCCACATCTCCCACCCCATCTCCTCCCTAACCTCCACATCTCCCATCCCATCTCCTCCCTAACCTCCACATCTCCCACCCCATCTCCTCCCTAACCTCCACATCTCCCATCCCATCTCCTCCCTAACCTCCCCCAACCCCATCCCATCTCCTCCCTAACCTCCCCAACCCCATCCCATCTCCTCCCTAACCTCCCCCAACCCCATCCCATCTCCTCCCTAACCTCCCCAACCCCATCCCATCTCCTCCCTAACCTCCCCCACCCCCATCCCATCTCCTCCCTAACCTCCCCAACCCCATCCCATCTCCTCCCTAACCTCCCCCACCCCCATCCCATCTCCTCCCTAACCTCCCCCTCTCCCATCCCCATTCCTCCTTAACCTCCCCCTCTCCCATGTCATCTCCTCTCTAACCTTCTGTTTGAGAGACGTAGTGTAATACTATGGAACTTTGTCCAATAAAAATATACCAAACTCAAATACCACCTCCCATCCCATCTCCTCTCCTCTCCTCTCCTCTCTAACCTCCCTCACTCCCACCCTACCTCCTCCCTAACCTCCCTATTCCCATCTCCTCTCTAACCTCTCCCCTCGCATCCCATCTCCTCCTTATAATCTCCCCCTTTCACATCCCATCCCTAACCTTCCCCTATCCCATCCCTAACCTTCCCCTATCCCATCCCATCTCCTCTCTAACCTCCCTCTCTCCCACCCTACCTCCTCCCTAACCTCCCCACCCCTATCCCCATCTCCCAACCCATCCACGTTCCGGCCCTCTCCCTGGGAGCCTTCAGTATTGACCACTAGATGCCAGGCCATGTCATGTGGACCCTTAACCAATCAACATCCTCTCTAGCAGCGCCACCCTCTCAGAGCAAGACCCTCTTCACTCACCCACCCGGCCACCTCCCCACCAGTCCCCCTGCCTCCCAGTCCCACCCACAGCTACCCACCGGCCACAGCTTCACCAGCACAACTGTAGCAGTGGGACCCTAGCTGCGGCGCCCAGCGTTCAGAGGCTGGATGTGACATCAAGGTGGTTGGTATATAAGGATACAACCAGTTCATCAACCTCCGCGGCCATTCTGACTGTGATCTATCTCACAGCATCATTTGCCAGAAACTAGCAGAGAGCCTCTCATTGGGTGATTGGCATGAGCCAGCCTATACATATGGTGAGTGCAGGAGGCAGTATAACATCTAAGTGATAGCCTTGTAACAGAGGTCTCATGGTACAACTGTGAGAAGGATGTGCCCAGTCACCAACTTATCACACAGCTAACAACCTCTTACTAAGCCTTCACATGTTGGATGTAAGCATTCAGCTGCTATATCTCGAGTAGTATATCAAAGTAGGGGTCTATCAATAGAGTAATAAGGGTGTCACAGGAGGAGGAGGCCTCACCACCACTGGAGCTCCCTAATGCAGTGTCCTCTCAGTCATTCAGCCTCCATCAGTCTCCCAGACGTCACCAATGCTATCAGTAACCAATGGTAACCGGATTGCCACAGGAGCAGAAAGTCCTCCTACATCGACAGTACCAGCTGGCAGTAGCTGGGTATAAAACGGTGGAACTTGGTATCAGATTTAATTAAAGGCCACCTTTAAGGACTCCCTGTGAGCTTAAGTACAGTATCAGATCCTGAATATTGAACATCCTGGATTTAGAGCCACTCACCAACTCGAGTAGGTCTCTATCAGTGGAAGGATTGTAACACTAGGACTTCCTCTATTGCAAATGTTTGGGGATCTCCGATCCTGACGCTGCTAACTTGGAGGTATTCTAATGCTGAGATTATTTGGGTTGATATCCTACTTTGGAAACTCGTGTAAAGGGTTTGGCCATATAGGACGATGATATTGCACTTGGTCAGTACACAATGTCAGTGCTTATCTCACCCCATCCAGCTAAAACAATGGCTGCACAGACTGGACAATGTGGAAGAATGGGATAGTATGGTACTGTTACACAACATGGGAATACTGTGGTGAAACAGGTAGGTGCCGCATAGTGAGATGTAAGCTACTGCATCTGTCTTAACCATTGTGGGGTCCGCATGATGCACCCGTGCCGCGCCGGTGGGTAACTCGGCAGCACTGTCAGTCTCAGGGGCGGATCCAGGATTTTGAAAAGGGGGGGGTCCACCCCAGAAGTATGAAGTTTAATACACCTAAATTACCAGCACGACGTACGTCGAAAGCGACATGCTTTGACCATTTTAGGGGGTTTGGGGGCATGCCCCCAAGGGTTAAAAATTCCTAAAAATATAGATGTCAATTGGTGCAATTTATAGCATTCTGGTCTTCCTCAACGCTGTGAAAAAATTGAAAATATAGATACCAATTGGTGCAATTTAATGCATTGTGGTGAACCCCAAGGCTGAGAAAATTTTGAAAATATAGATGTCAATAGATGCAATTTATAGCATTCTGGTGTACTCCAAGGCTGAGATTTTTTTAAAAATATAGATGTCAATAGATGCAATTTATAGCATTCTGTTGTACTCCAAGGCTGAGAAAATTTTGAAAATATAGATGTCAATAGATGCAATTTATAGTATTCTGGTGTACTCCAAGGCTGAGAAAATCTTTGAGAAAATAAATGTCAACTGATGCAAATTAAAGCATTCTGGTATATATCCAAAGATTGAGAAAAAATGTAGATGTCAATTGATGCATTTCATAGCATTCTGGTGTACCCCAAAGTTGTGTTTAGTTTAGTAGGTAGATGTCCAGGGGTAGGATATGGATGTTGGGAGGGGTTTGTGGGCATATATGGCCCCTACTGACCTCTCTTAATGAAGATTTTAGCAGTGTAAATATGCTGGGAGTAACCACCTCGTTTTCCCTGCCACCTTCTGTAGTTGGACAATCAAATTCCAACGAGTCTGCACATACATCTTCTGTGTTTGTATACTGACTTTCTGGTGAACATCCTTATGGGCCTACCAGCTGTCTACATGTATAAAAAGGGAAGAGGTCTGGACCCCCTGGACCCCCCTGAATTTGCCCCAGCATCAGTTACATGCTGCCATTTCTAAATGAACATTTGGGAGTGGACATTTGGGAATGGAGGTTCAGAAAATTTTGAAAATATAGGTGACAATTGGTACACTCTCTTGCATTCTGGTTTACTCCAAGGGTGAGAAAATTTTGAAAATAATGTGTCAATTGATGCACTTTATAGCACATATGTGGGTGGACATCAGGGGTGGACCAAAAGGGGGGGTCCACCCTCGGCAAAGTCTATTTGAACAGTCTTATGGGCAGACCAAAAGGGGGGGGGTCCGGACCCCCAGGACCCCCCCCCCCCTGGATCCGCCCCTGAGTCTGTGTGGGTGCATTATGCTGTCCTTAAAGGGTTATGGCAGGATTCAAATCAATTTGATTTAGCTGTTTTCTTCAAGATGCGCTTTGGATCAGTTTAGTTACGATTAGTGCCAGAGGGAATTTGTTCCGCCTCTGATATTGCTGCACCGCGGCATCCCTTTATTTGCCTTAAAGATATGCATTGGTCTCGGCAGTGCAATCAGTATCCAGTGCTCATGTATATAGACTGGTCAAGTTATCTTCGTCACCTCAGACACACCTACACTGGCAGAATTCCTAATGTAATAGGTACCTGTTCCTAGACGTCCTATATTAGGGTAGACTGACCTAAAGATAACCACGTACCATGAGATAACCCCCTCAATTTTGTAGTCATTCATTCGTGATAAGCTCTGTTATTGTGTATCACAATACACTTTAAGTGATACTCTTTCCAGAAATGGAGAAATAAGTACAATACCATACATGAATAACTACATAATTAAGGTGGACATCTCATGGTACGTGGTTACCTTTAGGTCAGTCTACCCTATAATCCTTTAGGGATAGCATGTTGTCACCACCTCCCTACCTCTCCCATAGTGATCCCGAGTGCTGGTCCTCTCTATAGCTCCAATCCGACTTCTATTGGCAGGGAAGGTAGAATGAAGGGGGGTATTGATGGCTAAGCCAGCACAAGGGCTGATAAGCCATGGTAGTCATATGGTAGCAGCAGTATCAATGCAATATTCACATAAAAATAAACCCAATATTGGGGAAGCGAACCTAGAGAATCATGATCAGTAACTGCTCCCATCTCTGATTTATCTAGTATCCTAATTATATTTGATCGATGTGAACTCTTCCCTTTGTGTGCCAAATATCAGACAGGCTATCGGAGTGGGACTACCTTTTTGGGCAGTTCCCGACACCCGACCAATTACTCCGAAGACAATCTCTTCGGACAATTGATAAAAGCCTAGGGCGCATGGAATCATGTAGTCCTTCAGGAGCTTAATGGCAAATTTCCAAACAGTACGATGCTTGACTTAACCTTTCTATAATTATCCCAACAGAAATCGATTCAGTAAAACATGAAGTGGGGATTGTCATGTGTCTACTGGCCTTTTCACTGTCTTGATCCCTAACACTGGCTGTCCATTTTCAGTCCCAGCTTTGATATATGGTATCTGAGATCGGTTGGACCATATAAAAATACTAGGAGAAAAAAAAAGTTTAAATTAATTTACATTTGGAAAAGTAGAAAAGATTATCAGTGTGAGCCCTTCTTTTTGTGTGGCTGATCACAAATTCCCACAAAAAATCCCTATATGATTTAGAGTGTCAGGAAGAATTCGTCGGGTAGAGCAGTTTGCCCAAACGGGAGGGGATATGCAGATAAAGCTTTGATCCATACAAATGCCATTATTATGCATTATGCATTGCTCTGTGTTGGTAGAGCTACAATGCAGTTTGGAATCAAGGGATGACGGAATGGGTGTGTCCGGCTTCCGCTGTTTGCATGCCATTAAAGGCAAATGATGCCATATGCTTTTTGTTTCAATATCCATTCTGCATGGTCTACGGACAATAGCCTATCAGAATGACGATTCTGTCGGTATACAGGTACAAGACAATTAAACCTTCAGTTAATTAAATCCACCCTATTAAAAAATGATCCACCCTCTGATGGCAGCTGTAATGAGAGTCGCGATCTCCTTCACGTCCATTTTCGGCCCCTTAAGGAAAAGCTTACAAGCTTGAAATGGGAGTGCCGTCATTACGCCCAGATCTCAGTTTCTATGTCTTTAGAAAAGGTCCTTTACCTATGGTGCACCAAATTCATATATAGTGAGCAGGTCAATCTTCCTACAATATGTACAAATCTATAATGTGCTTTCAAACCGAGGCAAAATCAATTTAGCTTACCCAACTTACTGACTTTGGTCCAGAAGTCGATGGAAATATTTGATGGCAAAATTGTCCCCAAGGACTGTTGAGGTTGTTTACAACATATAGGCAACCTGTGCCCCTTGCTATTATCTAAACACTTTTAAACCCTATTTCCGCGGATATGAAACGTCCGTATTCGAATACAAGTTTTGCCAATAAATACTGCTATCACACAGTTCTGAATACGATGTCTGTGGAACGTAAATGACTCCGCTTTCTAATGGAACTAAGGAATACAATGGGTATCTGAACAAAAACACAGCCATTCATCCATCCTGCCAGTGACTGGTGACTATTGTCTGTGACCATCATCATAATAGTTTGTGTGGATTCGAATTGTTAAACAATACTCACATTTATCAAAGACAATTATAGTTGTATAATTGAATTGTCAAACATAATTTGAATCAATTCTCAGACAGATTGAGGGGGCGGGTGGGAAGGGGGATCTGCTCCCTTCTCCTATGTTATTGACCATAAATGTATGATGTGTACTTCCTGGAAGCCCTTAACAGTTTCATGAAAGTTGTTAAAAAGTCATCCTTCAGGAATTTTTTGTCTACATTGCATAACTATCGATTATAATGGATATGACCATGCCCGGTGTCTCTCACCTGATACTTACAGTGTACTTACAGTTGATTCATGCATCATGACAACAAAGGGCAGAGCGCATTAAAATAGTGATTGGCCCTTAAAGGGTTAGACACACGTATATTTATAAGTATGTGCTGTGTGTCTGGTGTTTCCGTGTAGGATTGCTGATTTTGTGAATTACAAATGTGTGATTCCGTGAAAGTTGGCTGCTTGAATGAATGGTTGTTGAACATGGATTATACATTAGTGTTTTATACCAGGAAATCTGATGTTGGACGATGTGTGATACAACCGTGTGACATGACCATCTGTCTGTTTGGTTCATCATCATCAATTATGTATCACTCAAAATAAGCAGATAAGGGAGTGGTCATTAAATGACAACCGAGGGGTGTAGATTTGGTGAACAGACGCGCAAGCAAACACCCCCAGCCCCACCATAAGAAGAGTACTAGATTGTCCTGGCCCCTAAAATATATTTGTGCCTCTACATGGGTAAAAATCGACACGTGCGACACGGCGACACGGCCCTTTTAAAATTCGACACGGGCGACACCGCCCTTTTAAAATTCGACAGACACAGCCATTCTTATCAGGCTCCAGTATGTTCTATATACATGTATAAAATTCGACGCGACGACACGGCCCTGCTGGCTCAAATTCGACACGGCGACACGGCCAAAGCTGTGGGTACCCATGTAGAGGCACATATTTGTCCGCCAAAAGGGTTTAAAGGGACAGTGTATACGTCAGTTTGTCCGCCATTGCTGGCCGTTTTAGGCAACCTTTGAACTTGTTTTGCATAGTAGATCCCGCCTACAGCATAGTAGATCCCGCCCACAGGTCAGTGCAGGTGATGGTATGCAAAATACCCAAAAGGCTGGGTCATCTGAAGTGACCTCTGTGTGCCACTTTTAGTACACCTGGGTGTTTTGCAGTATGGCGTGGCCATTATTGTATACATTGTGGTGAGGGGGGGTTAGTGGAGGGAAGGGGCCCTTGATAGGGGGATCCCCATCTTGTATGCCGATTTTAAGAAATCCCCATGCCACAGGTCACAAAAGAAACATCCATGTCACTAGTCACTAGGATGGACCATGTCGATTTTAAGAAATGCCCATGTCACTATATTGAATTCAGGGGTGCAGGGCCATAGATAGGGGTCACTGGGAGGTAAGGATTAGAGGGCGGAGAGAGCAGGTATCATACAGGTGGGGTCCTGGATGGGGAGTAGCGGGGCACATGTGATGCAGTATGGGGAAGAATTACAGATATAAGGGAGGTACATCATACATAGACTAACCCCATTTCACTGGATGGTAACCCCCCCCCTCCATTTCTAAACATGATCACTAATTTATCTGCACCCTGAGCGGTATTGCTACCTGCAGAGTTATATAACCAATCAAGGCAGTGCCTGTTGGTCCGGGGGGGGGGGGGGGAGCACTCCCATATTTAGGGATGCTATGTGCGTACATCAATCAACCTGAATTCGATACCCTTATAGCAGGGGTAAAATCCACCAAGACACGCCCTCCTTTTGGCCAGACACTCTCCTAAACTGACAAAAAAAAACTTTTGGCGGAACACAACCTAATTAACACAATAAATTGTGGAAAATTCGAGATAAATATACCCCTTTTTCAGAGGAAATTTCGAAATTTTGGTTGGAGATTTGGGCCTAAAAACATACCCCTTTTGGCCTAAAATACTTGAAAAACACCCCTATTGGTGGGCCCGTCGATGGTGCCCAAAAAGTACCCCTTTCCCGTTATTTTGTGTACGCACATAGTTACTAAAGAACATATAGGGAGTGCCCCCCCTGGCCTGTACTGTGACGAGAGCCACCCACAGCTTAACCCATTGCCCCTCAATCACCTATAAATGCCTCGTCACACCTCACTACACTCAAAGGTGTGTAGTTGAATGCAGGGGTTGGGGGTCGTTCTGTCCTACATCCAATTACAGCTGTGTGAGTACCTTATTCTGACTATAAACAGGGACTGTCATTCACAACGCC
This sequence comes from Harmothoe impar, assembly GCA_947462335.1. Lineage (NCBI taxonomy): Eukaryota > Metazoa > Annelida > Polychaeta > Phyllodocida > Polynoidae > Harmothoe > Harmothoe impar. The sequence continues at coordinate 20,138,702 of OX381705.1, forward strand.
AGGCCACTCCCCCACAGCCTACAAGTATGGTTCACATACATCTAGGTGGCACTACTCTGCAGCTATACAATAACACTTTAAGACCGGGGGTCTGGATTTTCCTACCTCCACCCTCAACCTCAAACTCCCTGTTGCTAATTAATGACCACTCCCTGAGAGTGCCACTGGCCGTGGATACCATGTAACATGCGGGTCAACTCATTGTCTGGCTGCAGTGTTCTATACCGAGAATTCTCTAGGTGAAATTATTGATGTTAGAACTAAGAAACTAACCCAAAATACAGCTCTGTACTGTGGCTTATCAGAAGGTTCTGAAGTAGTCAATACATGCTCATGAATGAGTGAATATCTCGCACATATATATATATAGACAGGCCACATCTAATGGCAGGATAACATTGGTACCGCCATATTAGACAAGCTCATTTACAATGATCAATGGCAGTCACGGGAACGAAGAGGCAGTCTAACTAACGACTCTCCTGCAGAGTGATTATTCAAAGCTGGGTCTCATAGCCATTGTACAGTTTATTACCGCTTAACTTTGCTGTGAACGTGGCTATACACATCGTCACAAATAAATATTTGCCTTTTCACATGTCATAGGGATTGCCGAAATAGATTCTATTTGCCAATGCATTCGATTTGACTATTAAACATCTATTTATTTGAAGGCCCGATTTGAACCGACATGCACCTATTAAAACTAGCGCACCAAAATAAACATGTACAAAGGCACAGTTAATCAATCACTATTTTGTATTTTTTCCAGTTTCCAGGTAGAGCTATACCGGTGCTGGTAGATTGACGTCACGGCATCACGTGATACGTCATTTTGGACGACGTCCAGATGGAAACCACCACCAGCCTCACTCTCGATTCGGGGATGACGTCACAGGTGAATACAGCAAACGCCGACAACCACCCGACTCCAGTCGCCCTCCAGTGTCCACCCGGCCACTGCGTCCCCGACCTACCGATGACGACCATGACGTCATTTCCGGTTCCGGAGGCAAATGCGTCCGGGCTGGACTGCCATTATGAGGTGGATAGGAGACTGATAGCGCCAGTTGGTATGGCGATATTCGGTGTATTGGGCAACGTGCTGGCCCTGGTGGTTCTGTACAACACTAAGACGGAGCGGCGGCGGTCGGCCTTCTACACCCTGGTGGCAGGGTTGGCACTCACTGACCTCCTGGGGCAGCTGCTCACCTCCCCCCTCCCTATAGCCGCCTATGGTAACGGCCTGGACTTCTCCACAGAGCGCTACCTGTGCATGCTGCACGGCTTCCTCATGGTGAGTTTCGGCCTGGTGACCCCCCTCATCGTCTGCCTCATGGCGCTGGAGCGGATCGGCGCGCTCTGCTGCACCTATTTCTGTTCCCGCTTCCTGTCCAAGTCGCGCGTGCGCACGGCGCTCCTGAGCACTTGGGCGTTCGCCATGATCTTCGCGTCGCTGCCGCTAATCGGGTTCGGGGCCTACGAGCCGCAGTTCCCGTGCAGTTGGTGTTTCCTTAAGTTCCACTTCGACAAAACAGACGACCTGGGGATATCGGAGCGCGACGCTGTGAGTAGCAGTAGCACCATTAGTAGAGGTACCCTACACCGCTCCTACGCCTACGCCTGCCTCTACGCGCTCATCAACCTCGTCGTCATTGTCGTCACCGTCGTCTCCAACATCGTCGTCATCGTCGTCCTCCTCCAGGCCCGGAAGCGGCGCCAACTGCTCACCCTGCGACCCGGAACCTACCCGAGCCACCACAACTACACGCACCACCCGCAGCCGCCCTCCCCGAAGACGCTGGTCAAGGGGCGCGCTAACGGCGCCGGTGGTGGCGCTGCGGTCGGGGTGGCGCCAGCGGTGCCCCCTAGCGGGAGGCGGGACAGTCAGCGGGTGGCGCAGGACCTGGAGCTGCAGATGGTGTGGCTGCTGTGCGGCATGACCATCGTCTTCACCTGCTGCTGGACACCATTCATTGTGAGTATTTTTTTTTCATTAATTTTTTTTTCAACATTTGTTTTTTTAAACTTAGGTAACATGATTAAATTTTGTTTGAATTTTTCCTTAAACAATTAGGACATGTTCTGCTTCACTTTTATTTACAATAATAATTTTAAGAAATGCTGATAAAATCTTTTCCAGTGTGAAAACAACCTTGCTGAAAGCTTTTTTTAGTTTGGCTCTCCTGGGCTTCCGTAGAACACAGCGTCCCTAGTACATTGCATCTATAGACAGTGCCATGATGAATAACAATAGCTAAGCAAAGGTTCACGACACTCAGATCCATTTGCATCAGTGCTCATGTTTGGACCCCAGGTTCGTATACCTAGTAAATAGACGTTGATGGTGACAGAGAATCGAGAAGCGAGTAGTGAATTAAAATGGAGGGAGGGGCATTTTCTCCACGATCAGTCCATTTATATACCTCTATATCCCATAATGACTCATACCGACTTTCCCCGTACTCTCCCTCTCACTGTCATCTCCACCCCTCGCCCTCATTGTCCCCTCTCCATCCCTCTCCATTTCTCCCTCATCCTTCTCCACCAGGAGAGCTAGAGGCCACATTACAGTGTACTAGTATTATATTGAGCTGCATCAGAGGAAGCTGTGGGTGAGTGTGCTGTGACATCAGGTCCCACAAGTGAAAGATGTAAATGAGTCCCGCTGAGTGGATCTCTGTATTCACTCTCATATGCTCCTACATTATAGGAATGAATAAAATCATGAATAACTATCTTTCAAACAATAGGTGATCTTATGCAGGTGACATCGTAAGCCGTGACCATGTCCCATGGTCAGTGTCTGACCACATATGCTTTAGCATAGATGTGGCTATATCATATCAAACTTTTTTTTTTTGAAAAATGTATGACATGTCCCCCAAACATAGGTTGGTGCTGTGCGTTGATGAAACTCGCCCTACTGCTGGCAACAGCAGAGTACGCCTTGCCTGCCCCCGATTTTGAATAACATGCTTCATACTTATATTCAAACACTTAATAGAGCAACACAAGTTACATAGCACTTTTTCCCACACACTTTGCATTCTACACACTTTTTATGTCTAAACACATTGAAGATGAACACACTTTTGTGTGTGAGAAAAAAAGTGTGTGAAATAGGTACACAAAAAAAATGTGTTGAAACGTTAAGTAAACACACATTTTAGAGTGTAACTTTAACATTTAAAGCTACCGTAATCGGCTATTGTGTGTGTACACATTGTAAGAGCCTCTACAAAGGATTTGATTTATACATATTTTCATTGGTGGCGATGGCTGTGCAAATGATCTCTGTTGTTGAGGTTTATGTGTTGGTGGCTGTGTTTCGTAGAAATTAAAATGTACGAAAGGCCCCCATACGTTGACAATACCTCCATACACCTGCTGTCTGTGTATCCTTACCACCCGCATTATAGTATAACATTAACCTGTCGTTAACCTTCGCTGAAACCCTAATTGAGTTCACGAGAATTGTCTTCTGCTGGCTACTTTCACTGAAACTCTAATTGATTTCTTGAGAACTGTCATCTGCTGGCTATTCACCCCTCCTGCCGGGAGGGAAGAGGGCGGTCAGCTCGGTTAGTACATGTATGCCTCTTTCTTTATTATCAACTACTTATGGTTGAAAATAATGGTTGGGCCGTGTTTCCTGACATTATATTGAGCACCCTACCACATCCTGGAAAATGGTTAAAATTTTGACCAGTTTGTTATTGGGATGGTGCTGTCTATGAAACTATTTGTTTCTAGCTTATGTCCTCTGGATGGTCAAACAGGGTTCCGACACTTCCGAAGGGTTGGAATGCAACGAGGCTGCATCTATGCATCATGACGACAAATACAATGTAACACAGCATTTTAACACTTTAAGGACGGATGTAGCTAAAAGATTATATTTGTCATCAAATGGAGTAACTCGCCGGTGCCGCATTGGTGCATCATGCCGGCCCTATATGGAAGTGTCTCAATCCCATGGGGTTGGCATGATGCTTGAATGCAGGACTGGCGAGTTTCTCGCCAGGGTTGCATTCATACATCATGACAACAAAGGGCATAATGCAATAATGCATCATGTCGTCCTCAAATGGTTAAAGCAGTATGCGGCTGACACATGTCTAAAATGTCACAGTTAATGAGAATTACAGCTCAATTACATAGGAGCTGGACGCCATAGTGAATTTATAGACATCAGCCCATGAGCCCTAGTGTTTGTAGAACGTCTACGACACATGTTCGCCCTGCGGTGGGTCCCACGACTCTAATCTATTTGTCATTTGTTAGGTACCTTTTCCTCAACCTGTCCTTACCGCCAGATCCATATCTCTTAGATTTTTGCCCCCCCCCCCCCAAAAAAAATAATTTAATTAAATTAAAAATGTCAAAAAATGAAATGAGGTGTTGTCATGGCTACTCCTTGAACGTTCTTTGTGGAGATAATTGGAATGTAGGATGTGACAGAGAATGCCATGGGCTTTAATATGATACCAAACATGGGGTGCTTCAGATAGAACTTGTTAGAAAAGGTTTTCATCAATTTTTAGTAATATAGTTTTATTTACCTCAGTAGGTTTGAAGCTCTGTCCGCTTTAGCGCCCTGCTGGCGGTGAAAGGGTTTTTACTTAAAGTGAGAATGGAGCATATTTTGTGTGATAAGTACTTTGAGGGAATTGGGTATAGATTGGGTCCAAGACAATATTAAAAAACAGATTTTAAAAGGTTGGAGGTATTTAAAAAGGTTATCTCGCTAAAGTTCCACGTACCCCGGATTATTTCCAATCGCATTTTGTGTCCAGGAGAGGTCACTGCTCTCATCCTCACATGAACTGTCACAGTAAACTACACTGTATCTTCTCAGAACACTATGAATTAAATTCAAATCCTTATAAAAGATGCATCAGATTAAATGGCGCTATGTCATTATTATATCCTCTTCATTCGTCGCTTGTATCCGTCCATGTACTGCTGCATTGTAACACATTCTGTCCTGTTCCACAGTTACTATGTTATCACCGGCCATCGACCTTATCGTGGGCGAACAATTCAGAGACTAATGTTATTTGACTGTACTGATCATTAGCGATTAACACCAAAGCTTGGACTATTCTAAAATTCATTAGACTGTTTTTGACATTGCTCTCGGGTGATTGGGTGTATTGGATTTCAAAATTTGGGCAGCTTGGTCTTCCCTGGCGGATTTTAGTACAGCTGCAACTTTGTATGCTCTTGAATATACGTCATATACATGCAGAGACAAGCAGACAGAGAAATAGGCCCTATAGACAGGCAGATAGACAGATGTCGTTATGTAGAAAGGAATAGAAAAACTCTTTCAAAGATAAGTCCTCGCCAAAGGGATGAAGGGAGATATATGCAGAAGAAAATAGACAGGGACGACAGGATCTGTAAGGAGATTTTTGAATCAGATTTACGACGGAAAGATGACACACCAGAAAGCCTAGTATTTTTGTATAATAGGGCATAAATAAATAGAATTACCGTATTCGACGTAATAAGCGCCCTCCCCCTAATAAGCGCCCCCCCGCCCTTTCTCAGATTTTCCCCAGATTTTTTAATGTGATCCTCCGATTTTGGTACTGATTTTCACACCTGTGTGTAATATAGAGCACTCCACACCTGTGCAGGTGTTAATGCCAAGTCAGATGTGAAGTCATAGGGGTGTGTAGAAGCCTTGTAGATGCCACTGAGGTCTGCATCTCACAGCCATGGGGGGCGCTTATTAGAATGAATATTTGAGGCCGATTTTTCCACTTAAAATAATTTTTTTAGCGCCCAGGGCGCTTATTACGTCGAATACTTTCGTAATTCATAACATGAAAAGTCAAAAGTGATTTTCATTTGGAAAATATGTGCTGTCAATTACTTGGACGTAGTCCTAACAATGGTATATATATATATCATTTAGGGTTATAACGAGTTTCTAGTGCTAGGTGATGTTGGCAGGATATGGCTGAAGGTTAGTAATATTTGCAGTGTGGGTGGTGAGGAGATACATTGCCGACTGGGTATAGAAAGCTGCTTCTGAAGACTATGAATGCTAAGAATATTGATAACTAGGTGATATGCACACAAAAGATAAGGAGATAAGGGTCAGTATTACATCCAGTGTGGGTGGTGTGGGTGGGTGGCAGTTTTAAGACTATCTGTCAGGATTTTGAGACTATCTCGCAATTTTGAGACTATCTAGCCTGATGGTTGCAAGATACTAACAAAACTATAGTATTTTGAGACTATCTCGCAGTTTTGAGACTATCTAGCCTGATGGTTGCAAGATACTAACAAAACTAGGCCTATAGTATTTTGAGACTATCTAGCCTAACTAAGGCTATCTTTAAGACTATCTTTAAGCAGTTTAGTTGACTTGTGAGGGGTGTTGGTATAGATGGTAGATGGGGTGAGCGTCTAGAGGTTGCTATAGCATTCCTGGAATGAGCCGTTTGAACATTGTGCGACATTACAGCAGGATCTGTGCAACCAGCATTTGTATCAAACCACTATCTGTGTCAATAACGCATCTATAGAAGCTGACCCTAAGTGCTAGCTGGGTCTTGGCGTCCACTGGAAGTAGAACTGCACACTCAGAAAAGTCAGCGTCATTGTCGCTAAAACCAACCTCACCTGAAAGTCAGGCACTGCCTGACTTTCAGGTGAGGGTGGTTTTAGCTGACTGACTTTCGGGTGAGGGTGGTTTTAGCGACAATGACGCTGACTTTTCTGAGTGTGTGGCTGTGTCCATTATCAGGTCTACTGGTGGTTAATGACACAATTACTTGTGAAGGTGAGAAATTCAGATCACTGGCCTTGGGGCAGGATATGAGGTCAGAGGTGAGGATAGTACCACAGTAACTACGTGAACCATGGGTGGTGGGGTGATCTATACAATGATGGTAGGACAGAAAAGTCACTCCGAAGGCACAGTTCTCATTATAAGAGCATCTGAGAACGTTTATCAATAGTAAGGCTCTTACTAAGAGAAAGGGTCTAAGAATGTGTACCAACCAACATAGAAAGAAGCCTCCCCCATAACCTCCTTCCAAAACGTTCTAGTTGCAGCCACAGGGGTGGTGTCTTAGACACAAATTGGTGACAGATTCTGTTGGTCTTACTGCAATGCCGGTGAATAGCGGCATTCTTACCCTTACATATACATGATATCACCCAATGCATTGTATGATATTGAAATGAACAATCAGTGTAGTCATTACAAACAGTACACTGCTGGAGACCAAAAGTGTCAGTGACAATAAACAAAATGATGAAACTCTTTTACCATTCAAAAAAGTTTCAATGCTTCGTGTCACCTGCAGCCCGCATTGCAGTATCATGCTGACCCTGTACAACCACCAACTGTGTCAAAGCCGCTATCTGCATCAAAAACACATAGAAACTAGCTGGGCTACAGCATGCATTGGAAGTAGAACTGACTGTGTCCATCATCACATCCACCAGCAGTTTATGACACAGTTACTTGGAGGGGTGAGAAATGCAGATCATTGGCCTTTGGGCAGGATATGAGGTGGGAGGTGAGGATGGTATCTCAGTAACTGCATGAACCATGTGGGTGCTGAGGTGATCGATACAATAACGGTAGCATATATAGAACAATGGCACAGAAGGCACAGTATCTAATACGTGAGCTTCTGAGAATGTTTATCAATAGTAAGAGAAGTGGTCTAAGAAAGTACATCAATATAGAAAGAGGCCTCTACAAGAACTTCTTTATATACTTTTCTATTTGCAATCACGTACACTGCAAAAAAGGTGCTTAGGTTTTAAACATGTTTAGGTCTAAACATGTTTAAAGTCTAAACATATATCTAGGTTTGTGTCTTTGAATCCTTCTGTTTAGGAATTAAACACTTTTATTCTAAACACCTAAACAGTTATATTGAATATGTTTAGATGTTTAGTATTTAAACAGTATGAAAAATTGGTGTTTGGGATGTAAACATGTAGTGTTTAGATCATAGTATATCAAACACATACCAGATGGCAGCTCCGTGGTTGACTGTAGTTTTTACAACCACTTGAATGTTATTGTGGATCTAAAGGTGCTTAAATCTGATTTGATTAACTTAAATTACATGGGATACAAAATGACAATAATACTCATTGCAGGATTTAATGGTTGAATGCTACATCACTATGATTATCATGCAATAAAGATACATCTGCTACATAGACACCTCTTTTGAGAACTCTAAGAATGGATAAAGCAATATCTTCCCTGGAGGTCTGTTTGTATTGACTCAAGGTTGTGTCTATGTTAAAATAGAGGCCTATGTGAAATAGTGATGCATGTACATTGGCTCATGGAGGAGAACTGCTAGAAGTCTCTTCAAGACACTATATAGATAAATTAGGAATTCATTCAAATATCAGTATCTAAACATAATAATTATCTACATGTCTCTAGATGCACCACTTTTATCCGTAAACACTTGACAGATAAACACAATACTATGCTAAATTCTTGAATTCTAAACACTTCATTGTCCTAAACATTTTGCTTTAAACACATAAATGTCTAAGCAATGGGCTAAGCATATTATTGGTCTAAACATGTTTAGGAACATATTGTGTGGACAAAAACGGGGCAGGAATGTGTTTAGGATTGTGTTTAGGATCTAAATACCTTCTTTGCAGTGTAGTTAGGAAGGAAAGTCATTTTGGAGGCAGGCCTGGGCTACCTTTCTGACTCCCATTCTTTTCTCTGTGCAGTCAAGTGCCCTGTGTGAAGCCAAATGCCCATGCCAATGACAACCATTTCAGGCCATCTTAATTATTCAGATAAAACATGAGCATTGTAAATGGTTGATCATTGGAGCCCTTTTGTATCCAGAAGCATTTATCTTTTTTGGACAGTGGTTGAGCATTGCAGCCTGTAACTATAGGGCAATATTCTCTACAATGGGATTGATGACACTTATATGAAGTACCCGGTGATATACCATACCACTAAATTTGAGATAGAGCTTATTGTTACTGTGGTTGTCATTATCTGCTTAAGCATAGATGGAGGCTGTATTGTTAGATTGTCACCCAGCCCTGGTGTCCCAATGTCCAAGGACAATGATCTGCATCTCTCATCTCTAGAAATCCTTTCAATATCGCTCACAATATGAAGTGATGGTGGACGCAGTCAATTCTACTTCTGGTGGACACTGAGATCCTTCCGTGATGTCCCACAATGCCCCAGCCACCCATTGTTCCACATATCCTTAATCACTTCCGCTGGTCAGCCGTTGTCCGCCTGTCATGCATTTTTCATGCTTATTTCCACTTCCGCTGATGGCAGCGCCACTGCGGGCCTGGTGGCCGTGGAAGGTATTGCATCTCAGCCCCAATACCAAACCCAATCTATAACTATACGAACCCAATCTCATCAATAGATGTAGATGCCAAAATACATTGTTTTATATAATATATTATATTGGTGTGATTGCCACAAATAAAGGGGACTTTATCACGGACTTTATACACGATACCTGTATTGTGCCCTTAAAGGATTAAACACTTTGGACATTAATTATGTTCTTGAAAGTATGCATGACTTTTTGATCATCAAACCATCACCCATTTTAGCAAGGCTGTTTGATTGCTAGTACAATTGCATGGTAAAAAACAAATATGACCTTACGGATCCACATGGTCTGGTTCTTGTTGTTATTGCTGTTGTCGTCCTGGAATGATACCAAATGATGTCAATTTACCTGCGTCATTAGTAATTTAGCGTCCATTGGTGCAGTAGACCAATTGACTCTGATCGAGGTGGACCGATTCAGTGTAAGGCTTCTGTAAAAAGTGGTTCGGGAGCTGAAAGAACAGTTCTTTTGCAACAACCCAAGTGAGACTCACTGGGGAGAGAGTCAGGTTACAAGCAGACCTAGTTAATGTATGAAAATAAATGTCCGAATTTTAGGAAAGTGGGTGGAAGACTTATTTGGCCCACTGCTGCTGTATTTTTAGTCCACAACATGTGCATGTTTTGTACCCTGAGACTCAAGCTTTTCGGACTGTGTGATATAAACAAGCTACGTTATAACACACTGTTTCTGACACAGTGTGACACTCCACGCCCATTCAGTTTCCAATGCTTTTGAACAATTAATTTCCAAATCAATGAAATGGCAAATCTACGTTGTGTATCGTGATGGGAGGATCTACTATATTTTTGGGGATGAAAGTGCTTGTCCTTCCTCACCCCAAGAGTGGTTCAAATTGTTCTCACATCCTCCGAAAGGAAAACAGCGTCCCGGTTGCCTCCAGAATGACTCCCTTCTTTAGGGGAGCCTAGGCTGCCTCAGGGAGTCTAGGTGCATGACTCCCTATTTGACCCAAGGGAGTCACCCGGGGGAGTAACATAGCTCCCTGGCTCACCTAAGTGCGTCCCATAAGGACGAGGACCCCTCTAGGGAGGGGAGTCATTCTGGAGGCAGCCTGGATTCCTTTTTTTCTGTGTAAGCATAGAGCTATTTAGAAACCAACAGTATCTACAGCATCATTTGGGGGAAAAGTAACAAAAGCGCACACGTAGCTATAGTCAATACGAATCAAAAACTAATAATAGCATACGTCCACTACGGTGCTATCATCCGAGTATAAAATATCATTAGCAGCAACACTTATCTCAAATATACAATACATTATATAAATGAATTATAACTTCCCACTAGTGGCAATACTACTGAGTGGTAATATGGAGTAGTGCAGGGTGTGTAATTCTATAACAAAGTAACCGACCAGAACCAACCAAGCTACTAATATCTCTGCATCTTCTGGTTGTTTCTGTTGTCCTAGATCACATGCCAAACAGCGACAATTCACCAGTGGTATTAGTTATTCAGCCTCCATTGACGCAGGAGACCAATTGACCCTGATCCAGGTGGCTCTATTCAGTGTAAGGCTAAAGCAAAAAATGGATGGGAAGGCTAAAGGATTTTCTTTTATTGTAACAGCCCAAGCGGTAGACTTGACTGGGAAAGTTATGTTACATGCAGAGCTACTTAATATATAAAAGGAATGCAAGGGTGTGAAAAAACATTCATATGCGACACCATACCAACGCCACTTATACAATACAGGTGCTTATTTGAAGACCAAGCGCTTATATATATATATATATATATATATATATATATATATATATATATATATATATATATATATATATATATATATATATATATATATATATATATATATATGCCCATCTATGATACATGTTTACCTGAGTGGTCATCGCGCTTCTTAATTTCAAGTGGCCTTTTACTCCTGGTGCTTCGGACCGGCGCTTATTTGAGAACAGAGTCTTTGAACAGGCCACTACAGAAACCTATTTTTTTAAACAAACAGTACACGCTTCATGCCAAGCCAGTTTTCAACGAATCACATTTGTCGTTGTGTTGGTGGGAGGGAATACAAGTGTGAACTTCATTTACAAAAAGGTCGTAGCATGAAATTAGTTTACACAAGGAAGGAAGTGAAAACAAAGCAGATCAATATCTTCTTATGGGAGAGGTCACGGGGTTGGAAAGTATTGGATGGAAAATTGGTCAGCTGCATTGACCTGAGAGAACAGGGTCAAAATGCTATATGTGAATCAAAGTGTTAGGTAGCCCTTTCGTGGCTTTGGCATGGTTCAATAGAAGGAAAAAAAGTTTCTTGGCACTATATTTTGACTATCTAAAAAGTATGATTTATGTATTGTCATTTTAGTGTCTACTGTCTATACTATACAGGATGAGATTGCTCCCCTTCGAATTTAATCATTTCGATACCCACCCCAACCAACCCTACAGCTTAGACCAGTCACTGCAACTGGGATACCAATCCATTCAAGTCGACCATTACTGGCACACTTGAATCAGGATGCTTTTGAGGAAAAACACCATCAAAGTGCAACTGGTCTGACCTAGACGGTGCACCTATTTACAGACCGGAACTGCACGGGCACCACTATTAGAAAAAGTAGAAATAAATATAACAAAAAAAACTCACACATGGTAAATAATTGAAGTATAGGGCGACTACAACAAAATGGTGTTTTGTCCAGTTTATCATGCAGGTGGGGGCGGTGAGACTAATCATGCTTAAATCATGCTATGGACACATGTAACACTGAGCTTGTTGTTTGCATGTTGTGCCAGCAGTGGGTAGGTAACATGGGGATAGGGGTATTTTACGGGTCATTAGAGAGTGGGTATTTTTAACAACGGGGCGTGGTGGGTTGGGGGGGGAGACGAAAATAATTGGAACCCCCGGGGGACCAAAAAAATGTCACCCCTTCTTTAATAACGACTCGCTGGGAGGGGAGCGCAAGAAAGATTTCGGCGCATTTGCCCAAAAATCCACCACCCATCCCCCCTCCCATTGTTAAGTAATGATCACTCCCTTGACACATTGGGGTCCTTATGTATGGCAGAATCAGACCGCGGTAGATGGACAGTTGCTAGGGAAGGTGTATTAGGGGGACAAAGGTGTCTTGTGTCAGCCATCAGAGTGCAGTGCCTGTCCATATATGGACTGCATACATATAAAATACATGAACACACTTGTGCAAATGAACTATCAACAAGTCTGTCATATTAGTTGCTACTATTCTGGTCTTACTCTTAGTAACCCTCTCCAGAAGCAAGTTAATAATAAGTATTCCCTACGCCAATAGCTGTGCCCTATGGCAACCCATCTAGCATGTAGGAGGGGATTGGAATACAATGCCCACTGTGTGCTGTACCTATATCTGCATATTATGCTACAGACCGCTACACCCATACAGGTAGTCACGCCATGACGTGGCAGACTGACTCCTGACACATTAGGTAACAAATCTACTATAATGCACTCTATCAGCTGCCCATGGGGAGCGTGAAGGCAGGAAACATACAATATATTGCTGGTCTGTGAGGTATACCTGTGTCATGGTGAATCAATATTTATTTTCTTACCAAAAAAAAATCGTTGTACTCCAGGTAGCATGGTCAGACAGCTTGGGTTTGTCTGCCCGTTTGTCATGATGACTCTGCTTAAAGCCTCAGTATCCGCGCATTTGGACACACCTTTTTGCTCCGAGAGCTTGCTAATTTGCATTGTAAGACCCGCCTACATGTCACTACAGTTCAAGTTGTGCAGGTCTGTAGACTCTGTTCACCCGGAGGGCGGCACATACTTACTATAGGGGGTATAGATGGGGGGGGGGGGCCCATATTGATCACATGTCGAATTTAAGAAATGGCCATGTCACCTGTCACTTAAATCTTCATGTCCCATGTCGCCTCTAAAAACCTGCCATGTCCCATGTCGAATTTAAAAAATAATCTATGTCATGTCACTTATTTTTTCCCTTGTGTCACTAAGCTCCATGTCGCAGGTCGAATTTCAAGAAATGGCCATGTCACCATGTCAATTTTAGGGGTCGACCCCCATACTATATACCTTTGAGTGTTTGTTGTGATTACCCGCTGCAGAGTAGACTTCCCTACCACCAACCCTGCCATGCCAGCTACTAGGCCTACTGCTACACGTCGTCTTATATAGAAGGCTTATTATAAGAGTTACCAGTCAGTGCTATTTATGGGTGATTGGGGATCAAACAAAGCATAGCAGACAGGTAGATTCAGGTAGAACCTACCAGTGAGGACCTAAAATGCTCCCCTTAACTCAAGGACACCCAGGGACTGTTGGTTTGTATGATCCCCACGTGTGTGTGGTCTATATACTGAAACTACCTTGTGCATTGTCAAGTCTATTACCCCCGCCCACCCTTCATACACTATCACTACAGGCCGTGAGCTCTCTCACACCTCTGCCCTGTATTTACTCTTTAAAGGCGCAGATCTCGGTACCCCTCCAGCGACAGTCGGAGTGGAGTAGGCATAACACTTTTGAATGGGCAATCTATATGCCCTTATAAGGTACATAGTATTGGAGGTATGCAAAGGGGGAGGGGCACAAGGGTGTCACGGCAATGCCCTCTAGTGTTGTCCGAGCATGTAAAAACACGAGGCTACTGAGGCTTTAAGGTGTCACAGCTACTCCAGTCATACCCCTTGGCCTTTGTACAACTTGACTCTACCTTCAGTGCATAGTCTGTCAAGTTTGGTTGACTCTGCCCAAAGCAGGGTCAATGCTAGTTTGAATCTTCATGAAGAGTCAAATAAAAACGTGTTGACTCTGAAGATACTTGCATATGTTAGTTTGGCACAAGTGGCCACCACAAGCCAGAGCCACTATCAATACTTCAAACATTTACACTGAAACCCCAGAGGAAGGTTCCTAGTCATTATGACGACCTAGGTTGTCATAATGACTAATGGAAAGTGCTCTGGAGAATTGTGTATGAATATGGTTTCTAATTAGTTCACCTCCTAACAACAGGCATCCCTTTCACATATTTGGTTTACTCTTGATTAAACTAAGTAGCTTTACTTGTTATAAATAAGTTGTCTATGGGTGAGAATGATGGCCCTGAATGTATAGAGACTACTCTGCTCCCTGTCACCAGTTTATATCTCATGATAGAAACTTTACTTCAATCAATTTACCCTGGGTGGCAGCATGTGACAGGGAATGTTCCATGCCCAACACCCAGATATACCCTAGGTTGTCCCAATGACTACCCAGTGGTGTTGAGAATTGTCATTACTGATGACTTTAGGTCTTCAAATTTACAACACCTAAAACAACAACATTAAGGTAGTCATTCTGACTACCCAATCCATGTGACTACCTGAGGTTGTCATTATGACCACCTTGGTCTATATGGATAAGATATGCCTACCCTAGGTCGTCACAATGATGACCTAAGGTCGCCACCTTGATGACCTAAAGTTGTAAATTTTGGTATTGTCAAAATGACGACCCTGAGGTTTTCAGTGTATTACATGCTATACATGCAGTTTTGACTCTTTATAGAAAGGTCCACTATTGTGGTTAAGGGATGTCACTGGAAAAGCTTTTCCAATTAACTTACCTGTATTAAATAATATTATGATGATAAACTATACAACACATTCAAAAATCAAAAAGGAATCGACAGTATAGAGATCAGTCACGATGATTGTGGCCAAGGGAAATAACCATAAGGTTGGGCACTAACTGTCTGAGATGTAAAGTATGGCACTGCCTATGGCTACATAATTATAGACCTATGATATTGGCCTCTAATTTGATGTATGTGGCTAATGTTCTGCAAAATGTATTGTGAGGCAGGTATAACTTAGCCCTCATTCCCAAGGAGAAGTGGTGGACATGAACACATGTCTTGTTATTGACCTCTCTTGGACAATAACCTCACCTACTCATTTCTCTTAAGGCCCCACCTGGCCTGTCCACCAATTATATACACCTGTTGCCCCCACTCTACCCTGACATAAGTACACAAACCATCTTACATGGCACTCATGTATTCAAGTATTGATTTTGACTCTTTTGATGTGTCAACTGCTGTGTCAACTGACTCTTCAGGAATGGAGAGTCAAACTCATTCGACTCCCCAAGTGGGAGACAATCTCTGGCTATTAGAGTCGTGGTGACTCCTTTAATTTTCTCTGTGTGGCTAAAGTATATGCAGACCAATGAATTGAGGGCTCAATGATCATATGTACAGAAGACCATTTTGGGGCTGTGAACATACATCTTGCAGACCCATATAAAAGAAAACGTGTGATCTTCATCCCTGACAAATGAATGATTAATGTAATTCAATTAACCAACCTCTCCCTTCCAGCAGAACTACTTTATCATCATTTGACTGAGGATCCGCCACAGATCCACCAACCACACTAATCCATTTTTACTAAAATATTTATTTTTTTGTCTTCCAGTACCAGATCATCGCTAACGTAACCTCTGGGGCGGACACCAAACCCTCCCAGGCGGATGTCTTCCTTGTCCGCGCAGCCGCAATGAACCAGATCCTGGACCCCTGGGTATACATCCTTCTCCGCAGGTCACTCTTACGCAAAATCAAAGCTACAATTGCTTACACCTTCCGGTGTCGCGACTCGGCAGGATGCGGCGGGAAGTCCACGACAACAGGGAGAGGGAGGGTGGTGAGCTTTGGCCTGGCACTGAGAGGGGAAGGAGGAGAGGGAGGGGAAGAGAAAGGAGAGGTGAGGCATGAGTTACTCTGCGCTGATAAGTCTGAAGGGAGGTCACCAGGGATTGTACTCAGTGTGGTTCATACCCCACTCATACAACAACATCAGCAACAACAACAACAACAACAACAGCAGGAGCTACATCCCTCCTCTCTCCATAGTGTCTCAGGAAGTCGCTCCAGCCTGCGCAGAGCCTCCTACTTAGTAAAGACTACACCACCCTCCTCAACCTCACCTCCATTAGAGACAACTTCTGAATGCAACCACCATGATATGACCAATAACAATGACCTTGCTAAAATATACAAGACTAACCATGGTGATATCTCTACAGACACTTGTGAGAGACAACTTCTTGTGACAACCAATCAGGAAGGAACTCTCATAGCAGCCAATCAGGATGGGGTTCTTATAACAGCCAATCAGGAGGCGGTAGAAGGACATGGGGATGACCTTTCTGTGGAGTGTGAGTGTATAGCAGAGCAGCCGGAGGACAGTAATGGGGGAGATAATGATGTGCCAGAGGGGACTAATAGGGGAAGTGTATCAGGACCAGAGACCTGGACGTCTCAGACGTCAACCTACGTCACAGCAGAGAGCTGTATCATTAATGTACTGGATAAGGAACACTCCCTGTGCAATGAGAGATGAGATAAGAAACAATCCCTGTGCAATGAGAGATGAGATAAGAAACACTCCCTTTCCAACTTAAGATGAGATAAGGAACATTCCCTGTCCGTCTAAGGATAGAGGACAATCTGTGGAGATCGAGTCTATCTGTGTGCCTCCATTCGCCAGCCTAGCCTTCACTCACCAGCGGATATTTGGTACTGACTAGAAGGGAGTGGCGGCCATTATCCACCGGTAGATATTGGAGAGTGAGGGAGAACCGCACAGAAATACAATTCAAGTCCATGGGTGGAGATAGCTATTGTCTATATTTCACGATAGATTGGATGAAAAGGTCGGCTCCAACCTCCCACTTGTCTTTACAGCATAGACCAATAGTTCGTGGTCAATTGCCTAACTGCACAGTACAAGATTATGCTAAACGATGTAAGCCCCAATAAGCATTAGGCTGTGTCTCACGACCTTGGGCCAATGTCTTTGTCTCTGACCGGGTGCCAGCTCTGACTGGGTGCCAGCTCTGACCGGGTGCCAGCTCTGACCGGCCTGAATAAAAACGGGTTATTTAGGGCAGATGACGATTAAAATGGGTAACTAATTACTAGTCTAAAGGGTTATAACATCCATTAACCTTTCCAGCCAAATTCTATCTATATCTGCCCTAAATAACCCGTTTCTATCCAGGCCGGTCAGAGCTGGCACCCGGTCAGAGATGGCACCCGGTCAGAGCTGGCACCCAGTCAGAGACGAAAACATTGGCCCAAGGTCGTGAGACACAGCCATTAGCTTTGGGAGCCGGTGATGAATTTTGTACCAATATAGGTGAGGTGAAATTGCTTTGTTGTCGAGCTTCACCCGAACTAGATAAAGCTGATGCATGTACAAATATGGTGCGGGTTCACTGTAGGAAATTGGAATGTGTCTAGCCAAAGTGTCGACTATGTATTTTCCATCATATTAAGATCTTCTAGCAAACAGCTTCAAAGTGTGGAACTGCCTTTATGCATTGGTCCAATGTAGAACGTTAAGTGATGGCTATTCATGTTGGAAGTTGCTAGCTCAATGGCCACATGCCTTCAAAGTTAGACCCACTGCTAATCTGCCATGCGCTCAGCAATATGTGAAAGATAGTTGTGGAAGACAACCACCAGATGTCTGGAACAAGGTGGTGGAACAGTCTCACATCCGACTTTGGAGGACTCTCATAGTGCCTAATGTGACATTTATTGATAAAGGAGTAAATGGTGATGCCAATAGGGTGTAGCTATGTTGAATAGTCTTTCGGGACCTATTTTCCTGCAAAATCGGAAAGCCATTGGCATTATTTACAAATGAATTTGAATTTAGAGATAATGCCAATGATAAGAACAAGCACAAAGACAACTGCTGTATAACAGTGCTGAAAATGCACAGGATACATTTTAAACATAGATGTCTAATTACAATTCATAGAATACATATTTGATACAAAACTTTGTATTTTAGACCATATACCTTATTCTACACTGGTTAGTAGGAGATGAAACTGTAAGTGTATTCCTGTAATCTTTGTGACAAAGATACCTTGTAGCAGGCGATATAGACCTGGATATATGACTGTGTTCTGTCAAATACTATAACCACCTGTTATATTATACATGTTCCCAAATATGAAAGCTCTATTTTGTGAATTAATTTGATATCATATGTTTTGTGTCATTAAAACCCAACATGCCCAATTTGTATATGAAACCAATATTCAACTGGGGGGAAAAGAGGTGTCAGAGAGGTATGGAATGTAATATGCATAGATACATATGGCAAAGGAAGTTTTTGCTTTCATGTTCAGGAATGCCTTCACCTAAGTTAACAGCAAAATAGGGCCAGCTAGTGCAAGCTTTGGGGATACCCAAGCCGACTCTATTGAATTGGCTCGGGTGTACTAAAGGCCGGCACAGCCTCGCACTAATTTACAAGGAGCTGGTACATGAAATGTTACTTAATGTACTTTAAGACAAATAAATTGATATCCCAGTTACTACTTCGCTGTTTCTTTTACTGTATATCTTTTTCTTCGGCTTTATTCATCTGCATTGTAGGGTTTATCTAATTTTCATTATCTATCTTCATATCTATTTTTGGATAGTGTGAATTGTATTCATCTCTTATCTTCTCGCAAAATGAAAAGGGAACGATCAATCCACTTAAAATGCATTTGATCAAAATTATAAAAATAGAAAGGCCCATGCAATCCAAGTTAATGTATCAAGAGCTTGAATCGTCTACTTCAATAACCTACTTCTGTTTAGCTCTATGTTTGCATTGTTGCATTGTCACACATTATTGCTCACACTATTCAAATATGTATTTTCAAGAGTGATGGACATGGTATAGACCCCAATGTTTACAGGGACAGATACCACATGCAGTAGTCTTTTGCAGAAGAAATTTGTTACAATTATTCTCAGGCAAACACACTTTTCACAATCGCATGACACTGATAGCTACAGTCCTTTTCCAAAGGAATGATATAAGAAAATTCAATCACACGAAAAAAAATTGAAACGTATTAGTTCGCCCACATTGAACATGCAGTTTTTGTACAGCGACTTCCCTGTCACCATTTTTTACGGTCTCACGATGATTGGTAATCATGAGGGGAAATGTGTGCATTATAAAATGTGCTAGCTGCATATTGAGGATGTAATGATGAATATTTTAATAAGCCCAATGATCAGCAACCAGTGGCTATTGGGTTCTCACTGTCCCTTAGTAAATGTCAGTTAGTTAGAGCTCAAAAGGCGCAAATTAACTGGGTTTTTTTATATTCATTACTGACACATCACATAATTGATATTAACAAAGGTACTGTAGCCATAATGTATCTTTGATGATGCAAGCATTTATTAGCTTGAAAATGTATATGAAAAACAATAAAATATATTTCAAATCGTTACTGATAAAAAGATATTCGTAAGTAATATACACAAATGTCAGTCTAAACAGACGTTTTTCGAACACAATGTGAAAGTTATTAGAGATCATTGTCCTTCTGCAAAAGACATCTCAAAATGATAAATACTTTATTGTTATTGAAGTTTGGTGGTATTTGTGCAGGACAGTTGACTATTTGGCAACAGACCTGTGCTTTTGCTAGTCATTATGCCAGTGTTCCGCAATAGACCTTAGACCTTTTGCAATAGACCTATAAGTATTGCTATAACACCTCTTCCTGACGATCACTCTGATCATGGATTTTGTGATCGCTGCCCTTTTTTTTATTAAAGCTGAAAAGGGTCTGCAAAAGACCACAGGCCGATCAGAGCTGGGATGAGGGGAATCCCCTTCATTCAGTAGGGGTTCATTCAGCCCTGGTCTAGGGGGCAGATCTACGATATATTGCCTGTGCGGCCAGTAGAGATAGTTTGATTGCATCCGGATATGGCTCATGTCATGGAAGGTTAGGACCGAGGCCTTTATGGTGATGAATATCTCTACATAGTGTAAGAGCTTTCCCTCATATCTTACGACCTATCAATATTGATGATATTTGGTAAAGTATAAATCGGATATGGTATTAGGACTGAGAAGTAATTCCCGCCACACATTTTGTCACTTTTCCTGATTTTTCAGGGATTTCCATACGGGTTTTTCCCTTGTTTTTTTTTCTGTATAAAACCAAGTAATTCTCCTGCATTGGTTGAACAACATCTTAAGATTTCCTGCCCTTTGTCAAGGAGCGATGGCATCAAAATGACTACACTACGGCACTCCACCAACACTCATACCACAGAGGCGCTGCCATTGGCGGAAGCGGAAGTGAAAAGGCCATAAAACATGCTTGGGCATTATGGGATACCACTGAATGGTCTCAGAGCCCACCCTAAAATTTAATCGACTGGAATCGATCATCACTTTATATGGTGAACGATATTGAAGGAGCTTTAAATGGTATGTGCTGTAGGTTATTGTCCTTGGTCATCGGATTACTAGGAATGGACAATAAAGGGAGCAACAAAGACGTGAATTCTGCTTAAACAGGCATTGGCAAACATAGCGACAATAAATTTACCGGTCTCACTTGATGTACTAACAATGAACTTTTTTCTGTATAAATGCATGGTGGAGAATTGCTGTAGTCCTATGTTGCATTTCGCCTGCAATTAATTATTTACACTTCTTCTTTTTGACGGCACAATAAATCGTTCACCTGTCTATTGGTAACAGTTTGAAAACATATTTGGAATGCCAAACAACTTGAGATGAAACGATATGTTTGCTACTGTTTGACCATACATTATTACTGAATTACAACTATTGAATATTATGGCATGTGTCCTGAATCATCTTTTGTGCCTTTTCGTTGGTGTGATAATAGGCTTGGAATTCTCAGAAAATAAGAGTCTACATTGTAAAAGGTAAGTGCAGGTCCACAGTAAATGCTACTGTAACTTTACAGCATCTACTGGATAGCTTTACAGCAGATTAATTTTACTGTGCACCTACAATATACTGTACACCTACAGTAGATTCTACAGTATACCTACAAAAAATGCAACCAACTATTTACAGTGTAGCCTACACTTGTGATCAATTTGACGTTCCTCCTGTCTATATGTATCCTGTTTATGGTCCATATGGCATATCTACAATTCTAGAGGAACCATCAATGTGCAGCAGCCCTGACCTAGATGGTGCACCTGTTTGGTAACCGGAACTATCTGAAAACAGAAGCTGAGGATTAGAACAGCAAACAAAATTACATGCATGTTACATAATTGAATGATTTGCAAACAGAGCATAATGATTAAACAACGTCGTTCACTTATAATGTGGAACTTTTATTCCTGAGGAATTTTAAAACATGTTATACGGTAGTACATTTTAAACAGTTGTGTGAGTATACAGTAGTATGTCTCTGAACGTGCGTAGTCCTTTTGTTTTAAGGAAAACTTGTACAGAGTATCATATGTTTAAAAGAATTAAAGTTTTTAAAACATTTATAAATGTTAGCAGTTTTTGACTTTAGATAAATAATGTATGATATGAAAATGTCTATAAGGGAGGCGGGCGGGAACGAATTATTAAAGATGTTGTCCATGTGACGATTTTGTAGAAGTGGACGAGTTCAGTCTTTCTCCGTCTTTCAGACGCTGGCTGTAGGTGGCGCTAGTGTTTCCCGCTCCGTCTTTAGTGATCATTAAAAGCAATGCTATAAACATTACTAATAAATATACAGCAGTCCAACATTATAGCACTCCAATGCACTATATGGGTATATATCTAAAACTGGACATCGACATCCATGTATCAGAGTTCTTCTAACAGAAAGCTATATTCAGTCTCATCACAGTAGAAATCCATAGGTTGCTATATGAAGGAGAAGGCCATGTTCGTGCTTATGTGTATGTCTGTGTGGGTGTACATAGTCCATGTCCATGAGTGTCAGCATTCATGCTACAGTCATAGGGTGTTTTTAGGCAAATTTCACTTTTTTAAGATTTTGAACTTTTTTCTCGCCAAATCAGGTGTTTTTGGCATATTTCACTTTTTTAAGATTTTGAACTTTTTTCTCGTCAAATAGGTTTTTTTAAAGGGAAATTTCACTTTTTTGCGATTTTGAATTTTTTTCTCGCCAAATCAGGTGCATTTAGGGAAATTTCACTTTTGTGCGATTTTAAACTTTTTTCTCGCCAAATAGGGGGTTTTTAGGCAAATTTCACTTTTTTGCGATTTTGAACTTTTTTCTCGCAAAATAGGTTTTTTTTTAGGGAAATTTCTTTTTTTTGCGATGTTGGACTTTTTTTTCGCCAAAAGCTGCGGAATCTGCCTCCATGCGTGATCCTATTGATGAACTGATCCTATTGATGAACTGATAGACCCATGCATAGTGAAGACCTACATAGTGGACATGAGGTCAAGTTAAAAACTGCAAGTCACTTGTTTTGCAACTTGCACTGAACTGAACCTAATAGCCCTTAACTGGGTTGTCAACAATCAATTAATCTATGACAAAACTCCCTCTATTCGGAGACCAATTACACTATCAAATGATTTTTTTTTTTTCAAAATAACACTGTGTGCTGAATGGCCCGATACTCAGGAATCCTACTGTGAATAAAAAAAAGTCAAATTCGAATTATTACTACATGAAAATTGAGAAATGCTGACGTTCACGGTTTATGTAGGAAATGTACTAAAAACAGCAAAAAAAGGCAACAAAACCCTAATTTTCTCAAAAACTGTTCAGTAGGATTTTTTTCTAACTGAGGTTCCAGTGTTTTCTACCCTCATATTATACATTGGCATAGAGAATATATTGACACCTAGTCAGGATTTTGCGCTAGGAGTAATCTGTGAGGCAAAAAACAGCCAAAATGAGCTACTGGTCTGAAGTATAAAACTGGGCATCGATCACTATAGAGCTACAAGGAGACAATGTCCAATGATAAGCGGTGTTCGGTCAAGGGAACACTTACACCTAAACAGTCTATACGAAAACATTTTCACCCTGCAGGACATTCGGTCCTGCAGAAATATCTTTTTGCAGGCCCGGCTTCATTTTTGCAGGCCCAGATTTTGGCGTGCGATCTTTAAGATTCAAAAATGAAGTATAAAGCAAGTGTTCATACTGATAGTATTACAAGCATAGTGTTCCTAAGTATGCTACAACAATATTCATCATTTTAATATATAAATTACTGAAGAACATTACAGAAAATATTCAAGCTTTCTGTTTTACACTGTAGAAACCTTAATAATGGTCCGATTTAAAAGACGTAAAAAATGGCATGTAGGCAAGGATCTCTTGATGACAGCCTGACATTTGGGCCGGCAGTAGCAACCTTTCTGCCAGACCGGCAGGCTTTTTGCCGGCTATAGCCGGTGTCCGGCAGGATTTCATATAGACTGCCTAAATTTGAGTTGGGGGATAGACAGGAGAGAAAAACAAGCGTTAAATTGTGCTATTCACCCTTATGGGCTTTTACACATGGTTGCTTAGAACGTAAAACTATATGGTAAGGGAAGTGGAACTGTAAAGACTGAGCGTGTGAGTGGCCTCACAGATGACTCAGGGTAAGCTGGAGCTGGAGCTTATCATGTTCTTAGATATAGTACTCCCTTATAATCATTCATTGGTTAATTCTGGCATCAGAAATGAATTCCTTGTTAAAAAGTACCCTCAAGTCATGTGTCATACATGTATGTTATTCCAATTTAGTCCAGCAGGTGGGTGTGGGTGAGCAGGTGGGTGTGGGAGAGCAGGTGGGTGTGGGTGTGCAGGTGGGTGTGGGCGACAGTTGCAGGCTGCCGGCATGTACCGCCTTTTGTTCCCATCAAAAAGCGAGTCGATCGAACGATAAACGGCGGAGATATGGGTGGTACAATTTCGCTGTGCACTCCTTTTATCCTAATGTTGTCGCTGGCAACTCTTCTGTTGTCTTGCTGAGTTCTCGAGGTACGCAAGAAACGACTATGGCGCCACCATGTAGAAGACGGGTGGTACTAAAAGTGATCCTTGTGTTTGGTATGTACAGGGTATTATATGAAGTTCATTTAAGTAATTTAAATAATGTAGAGGGCATTTTAGCTTAGTTGGGTGGCATTTTCATATGTTAGATGGTACATTTATGCCTGAAAGATAGAAATGTGCTAGTTCTTTGCTGAGAAGACCACTTCTATCAGCTCCAGTTTTTTTTTAACCTTGCAGCCTATGGAGAGTTCATTTAGAGGGTAGTCATTTAACAGTACTTATTGATTTACTTTTTGAAGGAAATATTTGTCCCCCGATCTTGCCCTTTATTTTAGCTTATTGTTTTTTTTCTATCTAAAATAGAAACTGAGTACTATGCATTTTAAAATGGCTAAAAAACGTCTTAAAGGAAAAGCCAGGCGTCGTATATGCCTCAGGGTATGAACCCTGAGCCAATAAAGGTAAGGATACTGAGGCAGGTGTGCATTGTATTCCATGTTGATGAATGACCCACACTTATGAACATGTCTGCTGTATGGTATTACCGTAAATTCTCGCGTATAAGCCTAACTCACGTATAAGCCGCACCCCTAACTTTGACAAATTATATAAGCCACAGATGGGGTCTGAATATTGCGATTTTGGTACTGCAGTATACTAATAAAAACTCTCGTATAAGCCGCACCCTATATAGGCATGTTTGGTATCAAAAGAAAGCTGAGTCTGACTCGCGTACAAGCCGCGGCTTCTACGCGAGAATTTACGGTAGATGTTCTCAGTGCCTTCACATGGTGGCCTGGTATCAGGGGGTGACCCTGGACCAATCTGAGGGGCACCAACCCTCCCTGCACATAGTGCTAAATCTCCACCCCAGCTAGCACCTTACATAAAAATAACTAGTAATTTCATGATATCATTTTTTGTTCCCAAGATGTCACATATGCAAGAAGTTTTTACGTGTCCTTTTGCATGGGTTCTTGATGTAACAATATTTAAGTGTATTTTATATAAACATAATTATATAAAAGAGACATATTTATCAGTGATACCTTTGGACTTAACAATAATGGCATATATATGACTAGCTGTAAAAGATGTCTAAAACATTTAAATGTAGACACGTCAAAAAGCTGTGAGATGGAGATATCTACAAGGCATGTTCCAGGGATCACATTTATACCAGTTTTGAGTATACCCCCTCGCCAGTAGTGATTATAAATCAGATAGGTTAATTAGGATACCTCTGAGAGAGATTGTAGGCATCATATAGTTATGTCCATTTTATGTCAATGTATGACATGTTCATAGGCACTCTGCATAGGAAGCAAGCACCTGCTCTGTGAAAGACACTTTGCAGGCATTCTCCATTCCTTACAGACACATTTATCCTAGCCAGGATACATACACCAGATTTTTTCAGATGAAATTCAAATGGGATATTTGGATTTAAGGGGTGGTCTAACCTTTTAGAAACTGAAAGAATTTTGTAAATATTCAAAGTGGAAGTACATCTATGATAAAATGAACAATATTGAATAACCAGAAGATAAGGTACCCAAATCGCCCTAAGTGTTCCAATTATGGAGATAAAACCCTATTTGAAATTAAATAAAGCTTATTTTAGTGCATATGTTGCCATTGAAACTTACATTTAGGCCAGAATGCATCAAAATAGACCTGAACTTTTGGTACCATCTTTTTCAGCATGAAAAATTGGACAAAACCATTTTTCACCCCCCAAAAAATATCGTTTGACTTTTTTTCTTCTTTCTTTGCCTTAAATATTGCTCAAATCATATTGAAAATGAGTTAAATATAATCCAAGTTGAGATGCCAAGCATTTCTGAAATATTGGATGTATGTAAAAACGGATTAGGACATGCAGAGACAATATGCCATAGACTAGTGTCAGAAAAATTCGTGGGATTCTACGAACTTTTAGGCAAACCATAGAGGCTCAAAAATCGGCAGAAATCGGCGAGTAACTCGCATAAATGTGTGTACGGTCCTGTACAGTAAACTCGCAATAATGCGTGTACGGTAAAGGAAGGGTGCTATAAATATCACCTTATACATTGTATCATACATATACCCTTAGTCAGAAAAGCCAGAGTAACGCCAATCAATCCTTTATCTGCAATAGAGATGCATGTTTATACATGTACCTATCTTTTGTGACCAAAGGATGGATATATATGGGTGTCAGTAACACTTTGAGAGCAACTGGTAGCAAACGGTTGTTTTTGAATTGAGAGGTTTATCTGTACCCATTCTTTGTCCACAAAGAGTGTGCTTTGATAGATATTGGACCAATAAAGATTTGATACAGACACTTGCACTTGTGTGTTTCCAGGATGTTCATATGGATGTCTACTTATATGGTCTACTATGTTAGCCACTACTTTTCTGGTCCTATCCCAGCCTACTTCTAAGGCAGGTGACTGAGAAAGATGCCTAACCAATAAGTAACTCATATTAATCAATACTGAGAAAATCTCTACCATCTATGCATATTTTGAAGGAACGGCTTCCTTTAGTTACATGGCCCAATCTAATCTGACAGGGTCAACAGGGGAGGACAGGGATTAGAGATAGAGGGATTATCTATGTACGAGACTCCCGCGGTAAATCCATCTCGTTAAACCTGTAATGCCAGCATAGCGTTAGATACATTATGCCCTTTTGTCAACATGAACCATTAATATGCAATATGCCGCCCCTACAGGGTTAATACACTATCGTAGGGCTGAAATGATGCAATAACGAAGTTTCGGCGAGTAACTCACCAGCGCTGCATCATGGCTACAGTTGCATATGAACCTAGAAGCATCATGTCATCATTAAATGGTTGACCCGATGTTGATGTAGTGAGGGTATAGGGTGTAATGTTAACGAGATGCGTGTCTAGGTCGGAAGTGATTTATTCAAGACGCACCAAACGTGACGTCACAACTCAGTAGCTGCGTCTCCCGCCACACCAAGACTGGATAACATGACATCCCCCTTTTACCATAAGGATGAAACAATATATGTTTTGAATTACTGAACTTAAGGTTGACTCAGTCCTTTGAGTATATTATAATTAGATATGTATTTAAAATACAATATGATAATTGAGTCTCTTTTCCAATCCTTGTTGGTACGTGTGAGTCTTTGTCCTAATGTAAATAGAACTGCTTTAGAGAATATATGTAGAATGATAAACATAATATGATAGTTTAAGTCTATCCATACAGTTCTTGTTGGTAACGTCCGAGTCTTTGTTTAGGATGTACCTTGAAAGGCCTTACTATATATATAAGCATATGTAGTATAATAAACATAATATTATTTTTCAGTCTTTTCTCTAGGTCTTACTTGGTGGCCTCATATTCCTTGTGTTAGGATCAGTCTCTTGTATTACTCAACCAGTATATAAATACTTGATACAATACACACTAAGGGTATCTCCTCCATCTTTATATAAATAAACCGAGCACACCCGGTTGTCGGGTGCGTACTCCGCTGCCGTTGACGAGCACACCCGGTTGTCGGGTGCGTACTCCGCTGCCGTTGACGAGCACACCCGGTTGTCGGGTGCGTACTCCGCTGCCGTTGACGAGCACACCCGGTTGTCGGGTGCGTACTCCGCTGCCGTTGACGAGCACACCCGGTTGTCGGGTGCGTACTCCGCTGCCGTTGACGAGCACACCCGGTTGTCGGGTGCGTACTCCGCTGCCGTTGACGAGCACACCTGGTTGTCGGGTGCGTACTCCGCTGCCGTCGGTGAGCACACCCGGTTGTCGGGTGCGTACTCCGCTGCCGTCGGCGAGCACACCCGGTTGTCGGGTGCATATTCTGCTGCTGTTGACAAACACACCTGTATGATCAGATGTGAGGGCACCGATGTGGTCCTGATTTGTCCTCTTGTGTTGTACACCTGTACGATCAGATGTGAGGGCACCTTTGTGGTCCTGATTGTTCCTCTTCTGTTATACACCTGTACGATCAGATGTGAGGGCACCTTTGTGGTCCCGATTTTCCTCTTGTTTTACACACCTGTACGATCAGATGTGAGGGCACCTTTGTGGTCCCGATTTTCCTCTTGTTTTACACACCTGTACGATCAGATGTGAGGGCACCTTTGTGGTCCTGATTGTTCCTCTTCTGTTATACACCTGTACGATCAGATGTGAGGGCACCTTTGTGGTCCCGATTTTCCTCTTGTTTTACACACCTGTACGATCAGATGTGAGGGCACCTTTGTGGTCCCGATTTTCCTCTTGTTTTACACACCTGTACGATCAGATGTGAGGGCACCTTTGTGGTCCCGATTTTCCTCTTGTTTTACACACCTGTACGATCAGATGTGAGGGCGCCTTTATGGTCCCTGCCTATTTTTACTAGGTCTTCATCCATTTTTGGATTATGCACTGTTACACTGTTGCTACTTTGTTATCTTCTGGGCTTTACCCTTCCCGAATTACACAATTATTTTATGTGCACTTTTTACTGTTGTTAACACTAGGTCGATCATCTGGGCATATAGGCCTATGTTTACAATGTACGTTTGTCGATTTCTTGGTCACTTTATTTCTGATATAGGCCTACACAATTTGTTGATTTTTATAAGCAAGGTTCAATTGTCACTGCTGCTACCCTTTTATCGATTTCTTGGGCTTTTATTATTCTTGACTACACAATGTATGCTTGTCACTATTGTCGACACCTTGTTGATTTCTTGGCCTATTTTACCTTTGTTGATTGCCAATGCCAATTTCGAAATGGCACTGTTGTTACTCGATTTATGGTCACTGTAATATTCCGAAATACACAATGTTTTTATGTGCCTTTCTCACTGTTATCACTTTGTTGATTTTATGGTCACTGTTCTTTCCCAAAATACACAGTTTTTACTGCTGTCAGTACACACTGTTCTACATGCACGACTATCACTGTTGTTACTCGATTTACTACACTTTTCCTGGATTCACAATGTCTATGTATGAGTCATTCTCGATTTATCCTGTAGATCTAGCTATCCCAGTACCACTTTAACGATTTCTTGGAGACTGGAGGCCTACTTTTCCCGTTTTCACAATATTTACTACACTTTTTGGGCTTACTTGTCTTCTAAAAGCACCTGTCTCTTTCCTTGACTTCCGATGAACACGTGGCCACGTCGTGGCGATTTCTATGCCTATGTCTATGGGCATTTACCTGTTATATCGCTCACTCGCTTTAACATCAATTTTGTTGGTTTCTGCCGATTATTATGCACAGAAACGGTTGTTCTACTTGTTCTTTGGGTTCATCTTACCATGCTTGCCCCTTCTTGCAGCCCTAGCTACAATCAGGGGCCTATAATTGGCAAAATCCCACCGCTATGCCACCATGTAATGTTAACGAGATGCGTGTCTAGGTCGGAAGTGATTTATTCAAGACGCACCAAACGTGACGTCACAACTCAGTAGCTGCGTCTCCCGCCACACCAAGACTGGATAACATGACATAGGGTACGTACCTCGAATATCTATCAATTATGATAATGCGAAGCAGCGCCCGAAGGCATAAGAATACATGTACTATCAATATGGAGAAGCTAACAAAGTATGCAAAATTAATTCAAATTAGAAAGAACTATGAGAAAATGAAATCGGAGGTGAGCACCCCGGCGCCGTTATAGGTACCGACCCTCATGCAACCCCTCACTGTCTTGCACATCCCAGCACGAGTTCATGTGGATCTGTACTGCATACAGGACACGTGTATCAGGTCACTCTCTTTATTCGCTATAAGCTGTGCACGATTGGGTGATCATCCAATTGATAATGATTTGTTCTCATGACTAGGGCGCCCTGCAGAGCTCTAATGTTCAACACTACCACAGGCTGACCAACTAGAGCCTGTTACAGCGTACTGGACGCCATATTCATATGTAATAGTAGAACATTTTACGTGGTCATAGTATACCCATCATAATGATCGTTAAACGCAGACATTCCCCACCACCATACACATGTATGGCGTACTGTCATAGCATTTAAGTAGAGAAAAGGAACAGTCAAAAGGGAGTCGTGACTTGCCTCCAGAGTTATGACTTGCTTGTCATACTCCAAATGTAAGAGGAGTAATTGAGCCAGGGCTCATTTTATAGGAAGGGCCATAGACTTATTGAACTTTGAAGGATGGCTCCTTTTGATTAGGGGTTCAAATTAGAAAATGTCTATCCCCTTATCCTACAACCTACAGCCGTGTTTGGCCGTCCTAGTGGCGTGAGACAGGACTTAAATATATGTGACTACAATGCCCACTCTGTACTGATTAGCTGCATGTCAGGTACGCACGTCACAGACCATTACACCTATACATGTAGTATGATAGTATATATGGGCCATACACAGCGGCACGCAATGTCAAGGCGACAGACAAAGTCCTGCAAAGCAGGTGACAACTATTATGACTTGTAGTCGGTACCACGGATAGTTTGAAGAAATCCATCACTGAAGAAAATATCTTCAGAATGTGTTTGGACACATCTATATTGAAATACCATACCCTCTAACATTGCAGAGTTGCCAATCCCTTAACGCTGAATAGGGCCATTCTACCATTTTGACCCTATAGCCATCTCAAGGAATAGATACTTGAGGACTTTGGTATTGCATATAATGTATCTACATGTTACATAGAGTATGAATGATTTTTCTCAGATCATTTCCTGTTTGTATTTATTGAGTCATATGTGTTTAAAAATGGCAAGATCGCTAATATGTACGCTTGTCACAAATGCTATACATGTACTACAAACGATGCCATGGATTGTTAACTAGTGGGCAAATGCTCTTGTAATTTGAAACACATACTACCCCGTGACATGTCAACATCGTTACCATAATAATTTTTTATGGAAATTAGTATGCTATATAGGATTTGTATAGAAAAATATCTATGATTTAATTTTGCTGCTGCACCATCCATAAGATTGCTTAGCTCTCTTCACATGGTTATAATAGCTAATTTAAACTTCAGTGTGAGGGGCGGGACGAACATTTTTTTTCAATAATAATATTTTTTTAACCTATTATTTTCTATGAAATGCTGCAAAAGTACTAATTTTTGATCATTTTTATTCGTCCCAGGGATCACAGTGAAGCCTAATGTGTATCCTAATCAACAATGCTGGTATATTTCATGTGCAATGTATGGTGTAAAGGCCAATCCAGTTTATATGACAGAGAGTCAAATCAGCTGCAGGAAAACAGGTGACAAAACCTGTAATTTCACCCAAAGTGACCTCCATTGAAGACCCATTTGCACATGCATAGCAATCACAACCTACTTATTATAGGTGATATTTCGAATAAGCAGACTTATATCTTTCTAATGGGGGGTTTACTATTTCTGTATCTTCATTTTTCTGGCCTCTAGAGGCCTGTAAAGATTGGCATATTTCCTCTGAGGATCGGCGATTTCTCAGCTGTGCCTCGCTTATGCGCGGTACCTACTTGTTGTACACTTTACAACATGAAGGACCAGCTTATGTGAGACTATTGTTGTTGTTATATATAGTGTGAGTGAATACATATTTTGTCAGCAAAATAAATGTTTTTTAGATTACATGATACAAAGTGTATCCATCCCTGAACAAAATTCCTCAGGGATTGATACGCTATCTAGACAGGTAGGGTACATCCTGGAAAGTATCCCTGATCTTGATTCCTGAATATACAAATTGACTAGAATAATTGAGCATTGACCTAGGGATCTTTCCTTGGGGGGGTGCTAAATCTAAATCAATATCTCAGGATGACGAAAAAGTACCTGGAAATGACCAACAGTCGGTGGAACAAATGATCATTATAATAGTAGTCTAGAGAAAATGCAAAGATGATACTGGCTCTGAGTAACAGCTTCTTCAGTGGATATTGCCTACACCAATGCCTTCTATTAAGGCTGAGATTTGCCACCCTTATGGGAATAATCCTAATAAGTTGTTTGTAAAACATCTGGATAATACCAGCTCCCTTAAGATTACACAGCTGGTGATGCCTGAGGTTACTAATGAGCCTCATAAGGTTTTATGAAATGGCATTATCTGTATTTAATTTAATGATTCCCTACAAATAGTGTTTCATAACCATTAGACAATGAAATGCATCATCTGTTTTATGTGGATTAGGGGAAAGGTATGTTTCAGGTTCTCCTACACGACCTGGTAGGGTCCATCGTAGAAATGTTCACCAAATATTGGAAGAAAGGAGTTGGTGCTATCTGAGGCTCTATAGGGTAGACTGACCTAAAGATAACCACGTACCATGAGATAACCCCCTCAATTTTGTAGCCATTCATTCATGATAAGCTTTGTTTTTGTGTATCACAGTACTCTTTAAGTGATATCCTTCCAGAAAAGTACAAATAAGTACAATACCATACATGAATAACTACATAATTAAGGTGGACATCTCATGGTACGTGGTTATCTTTAGGTCAGTCTACCCTATAGACTTTGATGTCGCAGTCCATGAGTCAGCAAAAGAGTTACCCCAAAGTCTATTTTCTGGAGGCATACCTTTTTTTTAATTCTACAAAAATAGTACCTCCCCTGGATTTTCAGAAGATGTAACTTGAAACACATCTTTTTTTGAAGGGGGGGGGGGGCTGATATTCCACATTATTAGGAAGCTATTTAATCCTCACACTAATCAGATGTAATGACTATGCCACTGTATATCAGATATCTGCTACTATGTATTAATTCAGAAACCCTTTCCATGCTTAATCAGGAGCTGGTCTAATGGAGTTCAGTTGAAACGGAAATAAGTTTTTAATCCCAAGTATATGTACGGTATATGGGATTATACTCAGTAATACAATCTATGGAGCTACTAAATGTTAATGTGTTTAATAGTATTTTTCTTCATGGAAATGTTCTTCATGGAAATGAAGTCATATGTCCTGTGTTTCACCAAAGTGCATTACCAGTATTGATGATAATGTACATTAAAGCACTATGTTGCCTTTAAAGGGTCAGTAAACCCACCGCATGGTGAAGTTCCAAGAAACTATGCCATGTTTATTTCACTTACGGTTATTTATGCAAAATGTCTAGTTTTTAATACAGAGGATCAATGGATTTCTATACTGTGACATTTTATTCAATATACATTATAGTAACATACAACAATTCATTAGTAAAAGATCTCGGCCTCATAATACTATATTTCCTCGTTATTTATTTTTATTCCAAATGATGATCATGCCAGGCCTATGAATTAATGAGCAGGCTTATAAACAGGACAGACTTTCTAGTATTTTCTTTCTCTGTACCATAGACGGTGGGTAATGGCCGAGCATTGCTGCCACCTACCATCAAGCCCACACAACTCATATGGTCACCTTTCTTCCCCTAATTCCCTTCTTACTCTTCACGATATCGTTAAAGGGGCATTCTCACCACTCGCACTTACCACATAGCAGACTAGAACAATACTAGAACTGTGAGTGGATACCCTCGGTGAGTATGCCACTTTAATCAACCCAATTAACTCTTCACGCACTGCTCTGTCGGCCTCATCTACAACTCACTCGCATGTCCATGGATTCAATAACTCAAAATAGACTTATAATTCAGATTTTCAGTATGTACTTAATTCTCATCCCATCCCACTCATTCCATATTTTATTGGCACGTTTAGCCCATATATATTTAGACATTAAATTACAGAATTTGTATGTCAATTTGTTTTCACCAATGTATTTTCATTCTTACCTATCTACATCTAAATATCATACCATTTCATTGCATACATGCACATATACTATTGCAAGGTACAACATGCATTCTTGTATGTACAATGTATACTAGTATACATCCAATAGTCTACAGGTTTATTTTTGATACTTGACATAATACATCCTTTATATTCTAGCCTGTTTCACAGCAATCAATGACAAAAATTATTAGCAGAATTATAATCAAACAATTGGTCGTAAATGGAATTTGATCTCCTGTCCGGGCTCATATTTGTAGAAGCCCTTTCTCATGCATTAAAGCACTCTGCTCCCCATAAAGGGTTAAGGCATATATTGGGGGCCTGGCTAACCAAATGGTTTACCGTTTCTTTCTTTTTACTTCATATATATACAACAGCATAGGAGGACAGGGATACTCTGTGATATCATTTCCATGCAAAACCTGAGCTATACGAGTAACAGTTTTCTATCTAGAATAGCTGTAAGTAATTAACCGCCGATGAACTTGGTGTGTTTGCCTTGCGCTAAGAGTGTTCCATCTGACTTCTTCTTCAGATCCACAGAACAGAAAGCCAGTGTCCTGCCGGCTCGGAGTGTGTTAGCATCTATCACCACCTCCTCTCCTGTTGTAGCAGCTTTCATGTACCTGAGTGAAAGTTTATTTAATTATTCATTTTTAATTTTTAATTCTTCATGACGATGCTTACAAACATTCTTCTTAGTTACATGTTTTATAATGAGGCATTTACATTAAATTTTCACATCTTTTTTTTGGTGTAGGAATTTACTAGACAGTTGTAGTGAAATTGTAGACATTTTTTCTCATCTACTGCTCAATTTCTAATGGTTACTCCCATTTCCGGAATAATTACTGAAATAAATATATCCTGAAAAGAGATAATTTCAATACTATTAAAACTGACCATAATATCAGAGAGTTTGTAGGCCTACATATTAAAGATTAACATCTCCATATAAATTGACTTACGATACGCTGAGATCTACACTGACGCCGGGGGCCCCTGTGCCACGGGTCATGAGGGCGGCTGTGGACACAACGTCTACGATGGTGGCAGTGAGCCCCCCGTGCAGGGTCCCACCCCGGTTCTGGTGCTCCTCTTCTACCGTCATCTCACACACCACGCGACCCTCCTCAGCCGATACCACCCGCAACTGAAACACACGGGATGACATGAGTACTTAGTCACTGGACGACAGGTGGACTTAGACATGGCACATGTGGACATACACACAGAACGACATGTGGACTTAGACAAGAGACATGTGGACACATGTCTCTTGTCTAAGTCCACATATCGTACACACAGAACGATATGTGGACTTAGACATGGGACGACATGTGGGCTTAGACAAGGGATGACATGTGGATTTAGAGATAGGATGACATGTGAACTTAAACATGTAATGACATGAGTACTTAGTCACTGGACGACAGGTGGACTTAGACATGGCACATGTGGACGTACACACAGAACGATATGTGGACTTAGACAAGAGACATCTGGACTTAGACATGGGACAACATGTGGACTTAGAGATGGGACAACATGTGGACTTAGACATGGGACGACATGTGGACTTAGACATGGGACGACATGTGGACTTAGACATGGGACGACATGTGGACTTAGACATGGGACGACATGTGGACTTAGACATGGGACGACATGTGCACTTAGACATGGGACAACATGTGGACTTAGACATGGGACGACATGTGGACTTAGACATGGGACGACATGTGGACTTAGACATGGGACGACATGTGGACTTAGACATGGGACGACATGTGGACTTAGACATGGGACAACATGTGGACTTAGATATGGGACAACATGTGGGCTTAGACAAGGGACAACATGTGGACTTAGACATGGGACGACATGTGGACTTAGACATGGGATGACATGTGGATTTAGAGATAGGATGACATGTGAACTTAGACATGTAATGACATGTGTACTTAGTTACTGGACAACATATGGACTTAGGCAAGGGACGACATGTGGACGTAGACAAGGGACGACATGTGGACTTAGACATTGGACAACATGTGGATTAAGAC
The DNA here is from genome assembly GCA_947462335.1 of Harmothoe impar. Taxonomy (NCBI): domain Eukaryota; kingdom Metazoa; phylum Annelida; class Polychaeta; order Phyllodocida; family Polynoidae; genus Harmothoe; species Harmothoe impar. Next base: position 20,174,727 of record OX381705.1, read on the forward strand.
ATGGGATAACATGTGGACATGGGAGAACATATGACATGTGAACTTGGACACAAGATGACATGCGAGCTAAGACACAAGACTACATGTATACTTAGACATGAGGTAACATGCATACTTAGACAATGGACGACAACGGTACGGGTATACTTAGAAATGGGAAGACATGTGACATGACATGGGGACTTAGACACAAGAATACTTCAGTCTGTAGTGACAAGACCCATTTCTTAAAATCGACAAGTGACATAGGCATTCCTTAAAATCGACAAGTGACATGAGGGCTGGTGACATTTTTACAGTGTTAGTGACAAGGGACAAGACTCTTTTCTTAAAATCAACAAGGGACATAGGCATTTCTTAAAATCGACAAGTGACACAGCAACCCCCCCGTCTAGGGCCCAATTAGAGGGATTCGTTGTCCACTATATAGCACTATAGCCTTCAGAGCTTGTGGTTAACACTGTGTTTTATCATGAAACTCGAATGCATGAAACTTGAATCCTAGCATTTCATGGTTTTATATTAAGATCATCTCATTATCAATACATGTATCAGACCTTATCTTTTACACGATGATTCGAGTTCAAGGGTCACCGGTAGATCTACATCGTTAGGCGTACTTTGTTTGATGTTGATAAGTCAGAAGAACAAGTCCGCTATGTATGGCCTACAGTAGAACCTGAAAATACGCGCCACCCATAATCCCATTGTAAACATTTATGTCATGGACAGCCTCAATCTCCAGCGGTAGATAGTACGCGCGACACCGGTCTTGCTTCACCTCTGCAAAAACCTTCCTCCGTGTATTGTAAATGGACAGATTCTGTCCATTGCGCACCTTTCTTGAAATATGCAATTTCTCATCTATGATTCGATTCAAATATTTGTAGGAAGGCCTAATTATGAATTTCTGAAAATTACAGACAGATAGGGCATGTTTTTGTGATAGAAATTGCTGATTTTCCATGGAGCTATTTTCAGGGAGGAATACAGGCAGTAGGCCTATGTGAGGAGGATAGGAAAGCACATAAGTAGTACTCTTTTCTAGACTTTTTCCACAGGAGAGCGCTGCTTTTGCCCCTCCTGTTACAGAAGAGATCTTAGGTTTTGGCAGAGATAGTGACCGGGGGAACAGAAGTCTCTGCCGGGGAGATTGGAACTGCCTAAAAGTAAAATGTCAAAATGTTAAATTGTCCATCTAGCACTAGAATGGGTGTGGACCACTAAATTCGACACGGCGACATGGCCGTTTTTGGGCCTAGTGACATGCGACATGAGGAAAATCAGAAATAGTGACATGGGACATGACCATTTAGGGAGTGATCATTTTTTAACAACAGGGGGGGGGGGATTTTTCCGCGGATTTTCCTCACCCCCCCCGGTCAACGGGTCGAAATTTTTTACCCCCCCCCCCCCCTATGGGTCGGAAAACGGCGCGCGAGCACGCCCTTTGAAGCATAGTAACGCGCGGGCTTTTTGGCCCAAAACAGGTTAAATTTTTTTGACCCCCCCCCCCAAGAGGGATCCAAATGTTTTACACCCCCCCCCCGGTCAAGGGGTCCAAATTTTTTTGCCCCCCCCCCCTGTTGATAAAAAATGATCACTCCCTTATTAAAATCGACAGGGCGCCATGGCCATTTCTTAAAATCGACATGGGAAATGGGGACCCTCCCATCTAGACCCCCACTAGACTCTGACTACTGAGTAGTAGGAAGAGTAAGACTAAGACTATAAAGAGGGGTGGGGGCTCTTTATAGACTTAGGTGGGGGTTCGGCTATCTAAGGTATGGTCTATAGATAGCCTAGACAAGTTTTGACAAGTTAGAATGTCCAGATATCGCTACCCACTGCACTATGACCTCATGACCTTCCCAATAAACATGTTGATACTGCTGCCAGACAGACTTCCTCATATTATCGCTCATACAGTCATATCTTTGGGCTGCACAGGCTGATATCCCTTCATTTCTACAAACCTACCTTGTCACAAACTCTGTCGAATCCTTTGCTTTTCGTCATGAACTCCATGATTTGGCGAATAGATGCAAGAGAAGCTCTCCCTGTCATATTGTAAGTTTGTTAGTTTTCACAGCTTGCAAATGCGTCTGCTCTCTCAATTCGTACAAATAACTCCAGGTGGCGCGTTTAATATAAAATGAGTTTCAAGATTCATACACCAGGTGGCTCTCTGAACGAATTTTGGCGCCCGGAACTACTACCAGATTCATGTACTACTGCCCCGTTCACATCAAAGGTGACATGGCTAGCATACCCGGTAAAGGCCACCGCAAACGGCATGTTTCGATGAGTGGTCATCATTTGGCGTATGTTTAATAATAACCAGGGAGATTTTTCTGCCCCCCCCCCCCCCCACCCCCTAGCCTGTACCGGGCCCGTACTACCCCACCCCCCAGAAGAGACCGAATTGTTTTGCCCCTCTCCCCCGCCCGAAATTCACCAACCCCTCTGATAAAAAGACCACTTCCTATTTAACTTTAATTTAATTTAAAGCATATATAATCGCCAAAATATCAAACAATAAAAATGTCACCCCGCCCACCATTTAACAATGTGTTCGCACAAAAATATTTGCTAAAAGAGGGACAACAATTTTTGTGCGCCAACATTTGTATTCTAGTGCCCCCCCGCCCCCAAATGAAAAAAAAAGGAGAAGGAAAAGGGGAGTTAAATGTAGCGAGGAGGGGTAAAGTTGAAATATGATAACCACTAAAGGAATGTCAGATTAAAGTGCAATTAGAGTAGATGTACCAGTTTCCGAACAGTACCAGTTTCCGAACACTTTGACCTGCTTAGCCCCCCTGGCACTACATGTGGTCATCAATGAAACCCTTTTTCATGGTATTGTTTGGATATAAGTAAGACCTATTTATAGTATCATTTTCATTCAGATTGGTCCACTAGATCACATTTTATCCATCTTTTAATATTTCTTCCAGGGTTTCAATTGGCTATTTGGGCCAGGCTTGTAAAAATCAAATTACTTATAATTTTTTTGTTAAGGTCTCTAATATAAGCAAACTATAATCAAAATGATAAATAATGTACCAAAATGTATTTATATGTGACTACAAATCAATTCAATATAGAATCATAATTTAATTCTTATTGGGTGTTGCCATGGCAACCTGTTCGGAAACTGGTACACTGCCCCAACCCTGTGTACCAGTTTCCGAACAGAAGCCTTGTTTTTGGCTTATTTTGAGCACTCCATAGTTTTCTTTAAAAAAGGTTCAAACCTTAGATATTCTGGATTCTTGCTATCTGGTATATAGTCTCCACCGAACCCAAACCATTCATCTCTGATCTAATGTACCTTTATATGCTGCCCTTTCGAAACTGAGACAAAATTTGACAAAATTATCAAAATGTTATCCTGTTTAATTGATTTTTAGGGGAAAAAATCATGAAAAAATTTAGTTAATTGGATTTTTTTTTTGTAAAAACTTTCTTTGTACAGTTTTTTGTGCTATCGTGGTATCACCTTTTTGTCATTTATTTTGGGGCATTATTGCTAGAAATATTGGTTGCCATGGCAACAAATTATGCTAGTCAGTGCCCTCCTCCCCCACCTAAAGGTTTGTGGTGGGACTGAACCCTGAGGTAGTCGCTCTATGGGAGTAACTGGCCACCTCCAAACTACCACCCCTACTAAATGCAAGATGTCACTGCCTGTCGGCCCTATATTCCTTACATAAGCCACTTCCCATACTAACTGCCCTGGAAATGGTGGCCAACTACAGTGAACTAGGGGTCGGGGGGGGGAATTCCGACCCCTCTGGGGGGGGGGCGAAAAATTTGCGAACTTACGCGAAAATCCACCAATCCCCCTCCTGTTGTTAAATAATGACCACTCCCTTAAATCACATTTTTTCCTATCAAATGTCGTTGGATTTTTAGAGAAATTCCCATTATAACCCATAAAATCAATGATTTAAAATTTTGCTAAAGCATAGGACCCTATGGAAGCCTGTAGATAACCCTTAGCATTGAACGTTTACATATTGCAGGGGCTTAATGCTTTCTCTATGGGAGTAAGTCAGCGACCCTGAGTAGCAGGGGTGAGACACTTTTTTTCAGACATCTCTGGCTCACAGCTGTGGTAATTGACTGGGGGAGGTTACATCTCATACATAGATACAGATCCTAACTGTAGAACAAAGAAGAAGTAGTGTCTTCCCCCCATGTTTCATCTGGTACTAGGATGCTAGGCCCTGAGGAATTTTGGCCCCCTAAAGTTTGGCCCTGAGGAAGTTTGGCACCCTGATGATAAGCCCTGTGGAATTTCGGCCACCTAATGATAGGCACCCTGATTTTAAGCCCCCCGAATTAAGGCCATTTTTGAGCAGGTTATGATTAGATGTACCATTCAAACAACCAAGCACCTAACGTCCAACAATTCAATGAGTAAGGCAGGTTATAGTAACATACAAACACCCAACACCCAAACACCTACCCAACATCTGACCACCCAACACTCGAACACCCTAGCCGACCTCCAGGCACATACCCAACACTCGACCACCGGACACCTACCCAACACCCAAATACCCAACACCCAAACACCTACCCAACATCCAAGCACATACCCAAACCTGACCACCCAACACTCTAGCCAACCTCCGGGCACATACCCAACACCCGACCACCCAACACCTGAACACATACCCAACATGTAATCACCCAACACCTGAACACCTACTCAACATCTGAGCACATACCCAACACCCGAACACCTACCCAACATATGAACACCCAACACCCAAACACCCTACCAAACATCCGCTACCTGACACCCGAACACCCACCCAACATCCAACATGGTTGAAAGTTTGATAGGCACAGGATCGGGCATTTAATAGGCACGGGATAGGGCTTTTGATAGGCACAGGATCGGGCATTTAATAGGCACGGGATAGGGCTTTTGATAGGCACAGGATCGGGCATTTTGATAATAAGTGGTAAATAACCCGCTCGGATGTTGGGTTACTGTGTGTTTGAATAGCCAGAAATATATCTAAATATATTGGTTTCATATCCTGCTCGGGTGTTGGGTTACTGGGTGTTTGAATAGCCAGAAATATATCTAAATATTGGTTTCATAACCAGCTCGGACATTGGGTTACTGGGTGTTTGATAGCCTGCATTATTCTATACATAACCTGCTTTTTAGGAGTGGACGTTGGAATATGTATATAAGGTACAGGGGGCATAAGATCAGGAGGGCCCATCATTAGGGGGCTGAAAATTCGGAGGACTGAATCTCAGGGGGCTGAAAATCAGGTGGCCGACCATCAGGGGGCCTATCTTCCTCAGGGCCTACATGCCGCACACCGTTTCGTCTAAGATACACGACCAACCAGGCTAACCATGCGCCATTGTCATTACCAAATTGGGTAATTGAACATATTAACCGTCCCACCGCCAGCAGGCCGCTAAAGCGGCCAGAGCACCAAATTCACTCACAAGAAAATATTGCTCAAAATTGATGAAAATAATTATTTTCTTACAAATCCTAGTTGAAGCACCCCATGTTTGGTATCATATTAAAGCTTATGACATCCTCTTTTGCATCCTACTTTCCATTTGTTTTTACAAAGAATATTCTAGGAGTAACCATACTAAAACCTCATTTCAATTTTTTATATTTATAAATTTTTGCAAATTTTTGGCAAAACTACGAAGAAATCTGGCGGTGGGAGGGTTAAGTAACTGCAAGGTTCAGTACCCCTAAATAGAGGACCAGATTCAAAAATGATGATGATAGGAGTTTGAGTTTGAGTTTTTATTGCGTTTATAGCCCAAGTTGGCCACACCTTGTGACATCTTACATCTTAGTTTAGCAAACATATATATATGTCTGGTCGGGGTATGTGGGGTTGGTGTATATGGGGTTGGGGAAGGGTTTTGTGGGGTAGTTTTGAACCAGGAATACGTTTCTGCTCTCAGAATTGACAAGTAATTCATTGTTCCCGAAATGATGGGTTGGGGTATGTGGGGTTGGGGTACGTGGGGTTGGGGTTTGTGGATTAGGGGTATGTGCGGTTGGGATGCGTGTGGTAGTTTGAACCAGGAATATGTTTTTGCTCTCAGAATTGACTGATTCATTCTTCCTGAAATGATTTTGCAGCTTCAATCTTTATACTTATTTTCATCATGATGTTAGCCTTCCAATTGAAATATGATATTGGCCTAATTGTATTATTTATCTATCAGCCGATAATAGTGGTTTGTTTTCCCCGGTTTTGCAACACCGGGGTGTGTCTGCGGGTACTACTGGACAAGACGACACATGCAACCCCCTCCCCCCCCCCCCACCGGGGTACTTTCAAAACTTGCATCGCCACTCCCCTACCTCCCCACTGTAATGAGCCCATTGAGTGGTGTCAGACACTGGCCGCCACAGATCCGGTGAACTTTTGCTGTAGGTAACGTTGATAGTGATAAGCCTGTCATGTCTGATTTGTAAGAGTTAAAGAGGGTCTTTTTGCTGGTTCTGTTGATTTGGTTGCCATGGTGACAAAGGGATAGAAATGGAATATTTCTACAAAGGCCCTAATCACTGACCACACCCAATGGTATGGACAGGTGTTGATTAATGCAGATTAGATGCTAGGGGTGGGGGGAGGTTCTGGAGACCCTATAGAATCTCATAAAACTTAATTTTTAGATAATCTTTGCTATAATTCACTAAATGTTCAAAACGGTACATTTTGTACACATTAATTTACACAAATCCATTCTAGATCTTCCCAGATCATGTTATCATAGATAAAATGACTTCTGTTGACAAAGATTCGGTAATAACGCCATATTGGGTCGGTATAGGTAACATTCAGTTGGTAATATTAAGTTAGAATATCAGTTAAAGTCATGAAAATGGGGGGAAAAGTGTAATTTCTGTTGTTCTTGTTGATTTGGTTGCTATGGCAACCGCAAAATAACCACAATGGAAGGTTTCTTCATATCTCAGGATGAAGGACATTATGATAGCTTCATGGAAAAATAATATGAGCCCATATCAAGAAAATAGACCAAGTTATTACATGATCCCTAACAATGCCTCCTAGTGTTCGGAAACTGGTACACTAGCGTTCGGAAACTGGTACAGCTTGTTCGGAAACTGGTACACTGACCTACCAATTTAGAATCCTTATTGTGGCAAAAGTTCTTCATAGTGACTAATGTAATCACATCACATGAAAGAAATATATATTAACTAATTATAGGCAAAAAGAAAATTAAAAAAAATTCATAATTGTTCACTATTTCAAGGAAATTATGAAAATGTATCCTTAGTGTTCGGAAACTGGTGCATCTACTCTATATATTAACTTTATTGATGCCAGATTTTCACATGAGCCGGTTATATCATTCAAAAGGGGTGACACGTGTAAAACTGATATCTGCCTCCCGTCCACCCCCATCCTAGAGGAACTAAATCCTATTTGATGACGCGCATATCGTTGGTACTATAATGGAAGGCTACCCAAGAGGAATGAACACTACACATGCTGTATACATAATTATATAACATTTTATTAAAAATCAGATGTAGGAAAATACCTATACTTTTCCCATATGATTCTTTTATAATATGAGCATCTCCATATATATTCTTCTATATCAGAAACTGCCATTTTTGCTTTTACATGCGTGATGGACACTGATAGGACAAGTCGTTGAGCCATTGAGCAAACAAACGTTGCCTAGAACCGATATGTACTTAACATTCTTTGTATCACAGTCAAATTACCTGCGTATAACAACTACGGGGCCTACTTATGGTCATGTTCTTATACATTGGAACTTACTAATTTATACAGCTTTACTTATATTTCACAGATTAACGTTGTAAGTAAAACATTGCATTGCATAAAACACTATCATTTTTCTAAAAGAAAACTTATTTTTCTGTGTCATACGGGTGAAGCCGTTTGGAATGTTATCAGCTTTAGAATTTTAAGAATCATTTAGATACAAAATCATACGTACAGTGTACCTTAGCATTTTTTTCCCTTAAAAGTGACTGGCCTTACATTTTTACCTAAATTTTCCCTTATTTCGACATATTTTGAGGAATACCATTTGGTATAAAATGTGTTATAACTGGTGTGTTTTAGGGTTAAAATATACATCCATCCTGTTTTGGACATAGAAATATAGAATAGATAGCTATAGAAGGTGTTTGAGATATGTAGCAGAGGTTATGCCATGTGATAACCAATGGCGTAACTGCCGACACTTTTACTCTAAAAATAAGCTGGTTTTACGAGCTCACCATGCCGAGAGAGGTATCTTTGTATGTGAAATGATTCTTGCTATTGCAAGTACACATGTTGAAGATAACACAAAGTGATTTTGATGGCAAAAAGGACCGTTTTGAGAAAATTAGACTAAAGTTGGTGATTTAGTGGAAATATTTCATCATTTTCAATATTTTTGCAAAGTTTGCTGAGCGACAAATCAAAAAGTTTATGGCCAAGTGTTTTCAAACTTGGTATGCGTATTCACATATACTAAGGCTACTTGTAAATGAATTTAGGAGTCACTGTGGTGTTTCTTTGATATAATAACCATGTTGTTATAGTTTTGGGCGTAACTGCCGACACTTTTACTCTATAATGTGTTCGCCGGTCAATAAAAACTGCACCGGTAGGGGTAGAACCATGCAATTATTGTTTTTGGACACCCAAGATATATGTCTTTCAATGTAAGAAACTTGCATAAAGATGAATTGAGTTTTGTGAATTTTCATGGTTACTCACTTTTGACCCCAGAATGTGACATTTTTCAAAAATCTGACCCATCTATCTAAAACTTTCTGGACATGTTATTTCATTAAAAAGATTCAAGTTCTGTAAAACAATTGTAGGCGCTTTCAGATTTATAAAAGGTTGTACTGAGAACATGGTCTATGTTCAAGATCACATATACAATGTACCAGAGGATATATTCACGTGTGGAATAATATGAGTAGGGTGTATTGTTTCTGCTGCTCTCTGTCTTTATGAAGCAGAATAACCCCCCCAGGTATATCCCATTCGCGCTTCTGGAGCCAGTTGGAGCTCACTCATCTGTTTGACAGGCGCGACTTCAGAACGCGAGTCTGAGTCTTCATCGAACGACTCAGTGTAATTATTTTCAGATTCTCCTTCCTCTGATTCCAGTCCAGCATCAGATGGTGCATAGGAGCTGACCGACTCTGTATGGACTGAGGAGAGGCGATCCAACTTTCTGCGTGGACTTGGCCGGGGACGGAAATCTAATGACTCCCTTTGTTCCATTGAGCCAACTGGGTCATATGAGCCAACCGGGTCAAATGAGCCTCCGGTATCGGACATGGTTGGCATCTGAGATTCACGAATGTAGGCTGTTGATTGTTGTGTTGTTCCCAGATCACTTTCTGTTGGCGTGGATGAGGCGGCTAGACCTTCCCTGGTGGGCGGCATTTGTGGACGGATGGCTGCCACCGGGGAATGAATGGAGGCTCGCGGGTTGGGCATGGAAGCTATGTTCAGCGTCACCACAGTCGCGCTAGTGGGGTGTGACCCAGTGTACCGTGATTGCGACTGGTTGGAATTAGAGTCATGAGATGCCGCTGTTTCAAAGCTTCCCTGGTCCTCATCACTGGAATACTGATCAACCACCTTGCGGAGAGATGGTTCATCACCGAAGATATCTGATTTTTCAGATTCACTAGAATACTGATCAACCACCTTACGAAGAGATGGTTCATCACCGAATACATCTGATTTCTTAGATTCAGAGTCATCAGAATAGCGTTCAACTATTTTTCTGAGGGATAGAACCGGTTCTGATGCATCATCATTTCCATTTTCAAGTTCATTTTCAAAGTCTTCTGAATATTGGCCATAGTCTGATAATCGACTCTCAGGCCTGGCTACTTGTTTGTCGCGGCCCGACGGAACCTCGGTTGGGAATCCAGGATTATACAAGGTTTTTGTCCGACCAAACGCTGGTACTGCATCTACGAGTGTGGGGATGTTTGGTCGCTCTGATTCCTCAGGCATTGTTCCCATGTTGTCGTGAGTATCGTCAGCGTCCTGCAGGGCCATGATCTCCTTTACCCTGCGCTCGTGTCGCTGGTCATGGTCTTCGTGCTCCCCACTTCTCTGCGCTTCTGTACCATGCTCATACTCCTTTGCCATTATCTTCATCAAGGCCTCTTTCATCAGTTCATTTTTCATGGACACTGACCGACGTGGAGTTGGAACTGGTGGCCGTCGTTGACTTTTACTGGCCTCCGATAGGTGTCCATTGGTGGACTCCATAGAGGCACGAGTGTCCAGTTTCAGACCCTTCTGACTTTTGACGCTTCGCGCACTGTGCATCAAGCGATCACCTATCTCTATCTCATGTTGGTACTTCATGTACTTCACTCTGGTTCTTTCTTTACTCTTCTCAATACGTTCTTGGTCTCCCTTTTCTAGTTTCTTGAGCAGGGCAGGGTTCGTCTTTGCTAGTCTAAGACGCTGAGCATTTGTCATACCATAGGACAATTTGGTTTTGGGTACAGGCATTGCGGTATCTGCCTCTTTGCGGACCCAACTTTTGTTTTTGGGGACTGGTTCCGCCTCATGGGCGCACACCTTATGTGGTGAACCTGGAGCGGCTGCTTGCTTCGCAGCAACAGCCCTCGGAGTAGCGAGTTTCTTCAAGTGCTCTTCTCGCTCGACCCTGTCTCTCGGTGTCTGTTTTGATTGGGCGGAGGTGGACCTTGATGTGGTGGTGGTGGTTGTAGTGGTTTGTGCAGCAATAGGCAGAGATACCCCTTGTAAGGCCATGATCTCCTTTAATAAGGCGTTCAGTAATGGCAACTGCTGTAACTTTACATTTGCCTGCTGACTCATATTCTGAACAACTTGTGAAGTCTGGTGAGCGATGTGTTTATCGGTCATTTTCCGGGCCTGGATTTTGGTCTTTCGGGTGACTGCCTTTCGACTTTCCTTATACACAACTCGCTTTGACTCAAAATCTACAGCTTCTTCTACATCAGAGTCGGAGAACACATCCTCATGCCTGATGGTATCCTCAGAACAGGTACTGCTCAATTCAGTCTGACCCTCACCCCACGCATAGTTTGGCTGAGGAGCCTGGACACCCATGAGGCCATCTTCAGTGAAGGTTAACCCCTGCTGAAGGCTTTGTTGGTAGACCTGCATATCATCGGCCTCACTATTGTAGAACAGAGGGGGAGGACACGCCATGTTGGTAACAAAGAAATCAGACATTTCGTTCCCCACGCCTGCGAAAGTGTCAATTGTGGCAATGTCCTTCCTTCGTTGTCGGGTTTTCTTTTTCCGCTGGATGTCGGTCTGCATTCCAGAAGACCGGAAATATGATCTCTCTTGATCGGTCTGTGTATTAATGTGTTCCTTGTGTGGAATGAACTCAGATACAGCGACTTGTGTATTCTTATCTGCTGATTCTATGCTCTGCACAATATTCTCCACTATCTCCTCCATATTGTCTATATCACCAAAGCCCACGGTTGGTCTGGAGGCTGGCATCTTTATGGGTGGAGGCTGGGACGTGGCTTCTTCTCCCTGATACACAGACACCACATTGTCAGGGATATGTGGGATGAGGCCCGTTCCTAAACTGAGCAGCCTGAAGCCTAGAGTGATGTCTCCTACTTCAAATCCCATCAGGTTATACACCTTGAATTCACCTCGTTCTCCATGGGATGAGGGTGTTGAGATGCCATGCTGGTTGATGTCATCACTGATATGAGCCATCACATCATCAAGAGGGATAGAGCAGTTCCCTAGAAGTTTTGGAACTTTAGGATAAGTGTCAATCAACATCACATACAAGGGAGTGTTCATCAGGTGGGCTTGTAACATTTCTGATGACACTTTGAAGAGACAGGACTTGCCTTTTTTCAGAGTAAAATACCCGGATTTGTCTTTGAGTTCCTGGAGCTGAGGTGGTACCTTGTAATGAGGATCTACGTTGATTTTCTTTTTGATGGTTTCGGCAAGATCTGGCTCAACATGATAGACGAGAAGTGTTGGAAAATCCAGCAGTCTGAATGCAACGGCTGGAAACCGGCACACCACGGACGGCACTGCCAGCTTCTCCACCACAACTTCCAGAGAAAAGAGCGACTCAGGCCGCATTCTGATTTTGTCTATGTCACCCGACATCTTGGGTGTTCGTTGTGTTCTTTTAACTTCAACAACACCTTCTCTGCATTCGACAACCGTTGGCTCCAAACGAAAAGAGTACCTGTTTCGACAGGCGCGTCAACGATGGCTTGGTGGGGAAACTCCCTAGAAACGAGGTCAAAGGGAAATCCCTGACGTCATATTTACACGCCGCTAACCAGCTTCAGCACATCCGCTGCAAAACTTCGCCACGCGCAGCATCCGGTTCCGGTCTGCTTTGTTTACTATAATCTTAAGAAGCGTGTGCGGGCGCTGGTGGGCAAAGGAGGCGTGGGACTAAATAGTTCCCAAAGCACTCACCAGAGGGCGCCCTATTTAGTCCCACAACTCCTTTGCCCACCAAATATTGGACATATTTTTATGAAATAAACCCATTTCTGGTCTTCTATAACTGATATATAGTGACACTTGGCCATAGGATAAATGTTGTTGCTGTTTTCTAAAAATATTGCTAGTCCCCCAGCTCCTTTGTCCAAACAAAGCCATGTGTTGGGGGATTGTGGGTAGAACACTGACACAGGACATCTGTCAGTGGGCACAGGTGATTTATGAGCAATATTCACCTTCATCAACCATGACAACCATCTGACAACCTTTATAACAATCCTAAATAAGCTTAGCATGCAACAGAACCATTGGTAAACTGCCTTATTCCTAGATTTCATTCAATTTGACCCATGCATGCTGTTGTGTTTACAAATCTCATGTGGGAATTTTGCACTGCCATCTAGCATCTACTTTATGCAATTATACGGTAGCGCCATCTATAGGATCATATGGACAGTGCAATGTTTGGTGTCAAGCTGACCTAATTCCACCCAGTTTGGACTAGCTGCACACCCTGTTTCTCTCTATTAGTAGTATAGTCACTCTCCAAGCATAGGTATGTCTGATTGGGCCCGTGAACTTCGCAAACGTTGGCGCTACATTGAAATTGTAAATGATAGGTAAATTAGGATTGAAATCTGTTCATTTTCATGTTCCACTCTCGTTTGAATGGATTAAGATAGTGATGGCCCAAATCCGAACTAAATATAAAGTTCCATATAAAGGCGTAGAAACTGTGAAGTTCTTGTGACGTAAACATTGGCACTGTAGTGACAACACTACTACTACTAGTAGTACTACTACTGAGTACTGTCCGACACTGTGTCATTCACTCATTGGTTGACAGTGTCAGCAGCGGTGACAGTAAATAGGTTACTACCGGTAGCCTAGACAATCTGTCCCGTATGAAGCGCCAGGGAGAGACCCGGATATCTAGGTTTAATAGTCTAGATCGTAGAAACTCAAATTATCTTCTGTGGAAGTAGTGCCACTACTAGTGGCAGCATGATGGAAGCATACTTGCTTATTTAATTAAGATCACGGATTTTTAAGCTGAAATGTTTGTTGGAACCTTGGATAGTAGTAGTAGTAGTGCCTGTACACTCCTTAGCCTTAGGCTTAGGGTGCATGACAATGGACATGTAGGATGCAGAGACACATAGAGTGCAAACATAAGACACATAGATTGCAGAGACATTTAATCATTAATGTGCAAATTATGGGACACATAGCCATAGCCGGGCATAGGGTGCAAAGTATTTAGATGCTTTAATGAATTGAAATGGGATAAATTGTGGGATATTTTAACAAACAAATTGGGAGAAATTGATCATAATTTGTCCTTAGACAAATGGCGGGTCTATTCAAGAGGAATATGATGAATAATATCAAAGTGGAAAATAAAAGCAAGTCAGGGCTGTACATAAATGTGAAGTCAACAGAAGGTGGTTACAGTATAGACCCTGTCCTGTCCACGTTTCTTAGGGAGCGTTCATTATTTATGGCCGGGGGGGGGGGTGAGCATTTGAGGGGGGGGCAATTTTTTTTAGGGGTATTCAAAGGGGGGGCCTTTTTTTTACCCTATTCTTAGGGGGGGGCCTTTTTTTTAGGGGTATTCCTAAAAATGTCGCGAATTTAGTACGTTGAAATGTCCCGAATTTTGGTAACAGCCTGTGTTATATTTTACCAAATTTAGATCTACCGTAAAACCTCGCTTATAGGTCGACCCCGTTTATAGGTCGAGTTCGACTTTTGGGTAAAAAATTCGACCTATAGCAAAATACTTTGACATTTGCCAAAACCCCGGTTATAGGTCGAATTGGACTTTGAGATTTTTTTGGGGGCAGGCCCCCCCACAGATGCCCCCTAAGCAACCCTTTCCTGGGTCAAAAGTGGGTCATATTTATGATTTTCTGCCCAAGTTGGCAGGCTCCTTTGACGACGCAGTATGGCTCTAGAAGATAATCCTGAAGACTAACGTCCATAATGTGCTCTAAAAGTATTAAAGAATATCCTTTAAATATTTTTATTAGGGCCTAATTACTTTTTACTTTGCAGCAAAACCCCGCTTATAGGTCGAGTTGGACTTTTTTGGGGAAAAATCGACCTATAGCAAAAATAAATACCAAAAAAAAATCGACCTATAAGCGAGGTTTTACGGTATGTCAATATTTTCAAAATTTACTAAAATGTTCCTCAAACTCCCAGCAAATTTCTCACTGCATCACTTTTGACACTCAGAATAGCCCACCGTTTTGTCAGTCTTCAAAAAAAAGTGCCGGCCTCGTTAAAGCACTGAGGGTATGGGAGCTTCCAATTTATAAGCACTGGGGCCCTTGAACTCAACGGTATGTAAGTCAAGTGTCTGAGGTTTGACTATTATCACTCACCAGCGAGTATCATGAGACTTTTACACTAAAACAGCTTACGAATGGATGTATTTGTTGAAAGGTAGTAAATTGTAGGTAAAAAAGTGCCCAGGATTAAATGCATACAATTAGTAGACACCAACATCGTTTTTGTAATAAAGTTGAAAACGATCCAGGGTGAGGGGGGGGGGCGCTTTTTTTTCAACCTATTCCGAGGGGGGGGGGCCTTTTTTTTCAACCTATTCCGAGGGGGGGGCCAATTATTTTTGACGTATTCGATTTGCCAAACGCTCACCCCCACCTGCCATAAATAATGAACACTCCCTTAAGAAAACTACTTATTTTCGTTGTATGAAAGTGTACGGATATAGAGGTATAGACTATGTTGGTTTATTGTCTATATAGGTGCCCTAGCAGTTATATGTGTATATTGCCGAGTGTAGGTGACCACGCCCCCTTATATAGGACGCGCTGACGCAGGGGTCGTGGTAGTTCATAATGCGCCCACCTGGGGCAGGCCGGTGGTCGCTAAGGACGCCGCAGCGCACAACACAGTTGAATTCAAAACTTGGCGCGGAGAGGACGCTTCCTCAGAGCTCTACATGTGTAGGCTAGCGCTTTTCAACTGTCATTTTCCTTGAAATATAAAGGATTCCAAAGGATTATTAGGCATTCCACGTGTATTAGTGGATTCCACAGGACGTCAAAAAATGTCGTCTGCCTGGTGTTTTGCCTGCGGCAAGGACCATGCGGCCCCACGGGGTAAGAACTGTAAGGAGGAAGTGGATCCAGCCCACAGAGCATTACCGCCCAGGAGATCTTCCAGACTGAAACCTGAAGTGAAGGAGGCCCCGAAGGAGGACCCGAAGGAGGACGAGGAGGCCAATAAGAGCCTTGCAGCCATCCATGATGAGGGGAAGTTTGCCAGCCGTGCTGAATACATCGAGTACCTGGAGGCGCTGGACGCGGACCAGGAGGAGCAGGCGAAGGTTGCGGCCCTGGAGGAAAAAATCCGGTCAAGAATCGTCGGGGGACACCGGCCTCGGTCACGTGAAAAGAAGGTCAAGACGCCGCCTTCTTCAAGAGAAGGCACGCCAGATCCGAGGACCAGCACCCCAAGACTATTCGACATCAAACATGAAGGTAGAGACAATTCTTCAGACCGAATTTCTAAGGCAAGAAAGAGGTTTGATTTGAAGAGATTCACCCGGGGTAGAGAACCCAGGTCACTCTCGTATGCTGAACTTATGTACATATCTATGAATTGGGCCTGTGTAGGCATTGATGATCATACCTTCAATGACCTGAGTGACATGAGAAAATTCCTCCGCCACATTGCATTTGTTTCTTTCAAAGCATCCAGCGATTTGTATGAGGATTGGTCATTTGCAGAGTACGACGCAGATGTGAGGGAAGAATGTGTGTGGGGAAAAGATATAGAGGAATTTGATTTCGGTATGGAGTTTGTTGAGAAGAGGCATTTTGGCACTGAGGGTTTAAAGAAACCGAAAAAAGAGGTACAAACAGAGCCAAAGCATCCAGGAGGTGGCCGAGGCAGGGGTAGAGGCACTGCTCCCAATAGAGGCAGGGGCGCCCCTACTCAGGCCCGGGCGGCTCATGGTCTAAGGACCAATGAGGTAGGGGACATTATTCCCTGTAATAGATTTAATGCTAATGGTTGTGATTCTCGCCCTTGTATGTTTTCTCACATCTGTAACAAGTGTCACGACCCTACACATAAGTCTGCGGATTGCCCAAATGTCCGTATGCATAAGGCATAGGGGCGCGTCTCATCTAATCTCAATGTACCTGCTGCTGGTGTTACTCCCCCCAACCATTTGAATGAACAGGTTTCAAGTGGAAGCATTGTAATTAATACAGAGCCGACTGGGAGGGAAACATCAAGTAGTACTTATGTAAGAGCCGCGGCCTCAGGTGCTAATTGGGAAGGTGAGGATGATTGTATTGACCCAGAGCGGTCTTATAATGTTGACTTGTTTGTAAACACTGATCAGCTGATTTCAGCCACTACCGTATATCCTATAGAAAGTATAACGAACATTCATAAAGCAGGCTGGCCGCTGCCTAAGCCTAATGATTGTATAACTGTAGTGGTAAGAGAATCAATGGGACCTCGTGAGTCTACCTTTTCTGTATATAAAAGGTGCTTTGATGGTATCTGTGCGTGTAAATATGATTTGGACGGTTCTATGATTACCCTTAAACCATGTCGTGTATTCACAGAATGTTTTATGTGGGGTGAAGTTGACTGCAATTGGAAATACTTAATGGAAGGTACTATGTTTGGCTTCAGAATTGTAAATCCTGAATGCCCTTGTGAGTATGCAAATGATAATTATAATTCCATTCTGAAGGCTGAGAACCGTGATTTTATGTCAAAACGCTTAAAATTAGAAGTGGAGAGGGGTCAAATTTTGTTAGCAAACGATAAACCAAAATGTATTCATGCTATAGGTGCTGTAGAAAAAAAGTCAGATTTTCCTGATGGGAAAGTTAGTATAAGGCCTATAACTGACTGCTCCCGCAGTGGCAACGACGAACCCCCTGTGAATGAGTTCTGTTCAGAAATATGTGAACGCTTTGTATATAAATCATTAGATGATGTTTGTGACATGTTAAGGGAATCTATGTGGCTATGTACTACAGACATTAGTGACGCCTATCGTGACCTTCACATATACTATGGAGACAGAAAGTATCAAGGTTTGAAGTGGGACCTTGGTGATGGTAAGGGCGAGCAAACGTATTGTGACGCTAGACTGTGCTTTGGTATGGCGTCTGGCCCTTACATATTTAACTCTATTTCTGAGTTTATTGTGCGCTGTATGTACCGTAAAGGCTATAAAAATGTAGTCAATTACTTGGACGACTTTCTCTTAATGGAAATGAACAAAGAGATGTGTATTGAATCCCAATTGAAATTATTTAGGGTGATTCGTCACTTAGGTTTTTCTTTGTCTTTCAAAAAAATATCACCTGTGGCAAAAAGGGTGATATTTTTAGGCATTGAGGTTGACAGTGTAGAAATGAAATTGACGTTACCTAATGATAAAATGTCTAGTCCATTGGATAAATTGTCCAAGGCTGAAGGTAAATTGAAACTAACTAAACAAGAAGTACAGTCGCTGGCTGGCAGCTTAGCGCATGCGAGCAAAGTGGTGAAGGGAGGCCGCTGCTTCACTCGCCGTATTTATGACCTTTGCAATGTAGTAAAAAAAACTCATTATAAAATAAGGTTATCCGGGGAAGCCCGTGCAGATATAAGATGGTGGCTTGAATTTGCTAGAGAATTTAATGGCTCGGAAAAAATAATTAGGCCTATCCATACTCATTTATCTGTGTACAGTGACTCATCTTTTTCTGGGTTTGCAGCTCAACATGGCAGAGACTGGTTGATGGGGGTCTGGGACCCAGGGGGTACTTGCCCTTTGCCGGAAATTGCGGATCACCATTGGGTACCCCCTCCAGCGTCTTATAATAAGAACATTAATGAGCTGGAATTTCGGCCAGTATTATTAGCAGCAAAAAGATGGGGTCATGGTTGGAAAGACTGCGAGTTAGTCTTTGTCACGGATAACACGCAGGTAATGCATATGCTGAATACAGGTCGCAGCACTAATAAGATGTGCATGCAGTGGATCAGAGAAATGTTCTGGTTATCTGTTAAGTTAAACTTCTATATAAAATCTGTGTATATACCTACAAAGGATAACATTGTATGTGATGCTTTGAGTCGTTGGGGTGAGAGGGGCTCAAGGGTTAGACTCTTGGAGGCAACTTCCCCAGATTCATTCTGTTGTTACAGGTGTATTTAATATCCTTTGCAGGTCCATGTGTGCGTCTGAGTGAGAGACTCCAGCTGCTGCTGAAACATGATGTCTCTGACAATACGGATAAGACGCGTGCTACACAGGAAAAGAACTACCTAGGTTTCTGTGCTCTATAGAGCCGTTAAACCCTGGTAGAAAGGGCATTGCTTTTTACATTGCCCACCTGTCTAATACACATAAATATGTGTCAATCAAAAACTATTTGTCAGGTTTGAATTATTATCTAGGTTCTTACCGGAGGAAGGGGATACCCTATGATGACCCTCTTATAGTAAGAGCATTGCGTGGTGCCCGCAGGTACCTGGGTGATTCCTCTACTCAAGCTCTAGCGTTGCTACCTGAGCACTTGTTGGTTATTTTCAGTATATTACCGGTATCATTGGGACATACATGTTTCTGGGCCGCAGCTTTGTTCGCGTTCAGAACCCTCATGAGGAAGTGCCATTACACTTGGAGTGACAGCATGCTTTGTAGAAATGCCTTTGTATTTTATGATTGGGGCATGATGGTGACTGTTACTCGTACAAAAACTATACAGTTTAAGGAAAGAGAGCTATTAATTCCTGTTTGTAGGGTAGGGAATAAATCCCTATGTGCTGTACATTGGGCAGAACGTCATTTTGACGAGGTAAAAGGGAAACCCTCTCACCCAGCATTCATGATCCCAGATGGGGATGGGGTGAAGCCATTGTCATATACTCTCTTTTCAGATATACTTAAGCTATTGGCAGAACGAGCTGGGATTGAGGCTGTAAGGGTCTCTAGCCACGGCTTCCGCAGTGGAGGGGCAACGTTCTTGGCCAGACTAGGTAGTGACCTCGATGTTATCAAGGGGAGGGGGGACTGGAAAAGTGATCAGGTGTTGGTCTACCTGAGGAGACCGGTACAGGACAGGATCTCAATCGACCATAGTGTGGCGAATATGTTGTCTAAAGTGGTGGATATGTTGTAATTTCAGTATACATGTGATTGTAATAGAGTGTGTGCAGTGTCAATTGTATACGATAACATGTAATGTGTGGATCTTATGAAGATTAATTATGAATTGCTTGGCTGTATGCCTCTACATTTCTACATTCTGTCATCGGCTTTGGCAGGTATATCCAGCCATACGCTTAATGCACCCATTATCATGTGTTTGGTTGTATCTCATATTATATTATATACATATATCTTTATACCGTAGACGTTGGGGTAATATTGTCTATATAGGTGCCCTAGCAGTTATATGTGTATATTGCCGAGTGTAGGTGACCACGCCCCCTTATATAGGACGCGCTGACGCAGGGGTCGTGGTAGTTCATAATGCGCCCACCTGGGGCAGGCCGGTGGTCGCTAAGGACGCCGCAGCGCACAACACAGTTGAATTCAAAACTTACTGTTTATTGTGAATATGTATATAATAAAGAAGGGCAGGTATATCCAGCCATACGCTTAATGCACCCATTATCATGTGTTTGGTTGTATCTCATATTATATTATATACATATATCTTTATACCGTAGACGTTGGGGTAATATACACTTCTTTCAAGAGCATTTAATAGAACTTAACTTCTCTTTTTTATCCTGTCTTTCCAGCAAGTTCAAGAATTACGATCCCGGTATGGATAAGCAACCGAAACCGCTACCGCCCCTCAAAAGGCCTCCAACGGCTTTTATGCGATACTGTAAACAGGTAGGCCTGTTTAATTTATCTGGCCCTGAGCCTGGGTCACAGTAGCCTGTAGGTCTACATTTGTAATACTTAACAGTGAAAATGGCAATTCACAATATTGGACATATCCATAAAGCACTGCTATGTAGTGAAGTGCATTTATTGTTATCTTATTCTTTTTGAATATCAATGAAAGGCAAAGAGAAAACCTTAAGATTTCTGAAACATCCCGAACGAGAAAAACAAAGTTTAAAATGTAAATCTTTTAATTACCGCATCCAGGTACAGAAGTGTGTGACGCTAGAAAATCCAGACTTGTCTGATCACAAGGTGGCTCTGATAATCAATAAGATGTGGGACAAACTCGATGACATCGCGAAACAGAAATACAAGAAGGAATTCATCGCAGAGAAAAAAGTCTACAATGCCGAGTTGGCTGCTAGAGTGAAGGCAGGGATTGCCATTGAACCGCAAACATTTTGTAATACGGAGTTGGCTGCCAGATTGAATGCGGGGATTATCGTCGAGCCACAAAAAGTTCCCAATACAGAGTTGACTGCCAGATTGAAGGCGGGGATTGTCGTTGAACCACAAAAAGTTCCCAATACAGAAAAAGAAAAAGATACTCCGAGACGAATAGCTCCCAAACCAAGTATAGTTATCCCAGACGAGGTTGAACAGGAGCTGCTTCCTCCTAAAGCTCTCACTCCCAAACCAGGTATGCTATAATGTATTGTAATAATTTATGAAATGATGCCCAGGGAAATTGAATTTTAATTGAGATAATAATATATTTTCCTTTATAAACTCCATGTGACCCCAGCAATAATGCTGATTTGTAAAATTAATAGCACAGCAAACTGATGAACGTTGAATTTTATATGTATTTTAAAATCTCTTAGACACACCTGTAGTTTCTATTTTTTATGAATACTGCATTATAACATCTAAACTTTTTATCTCTTTTCTTAAAAAATGCCCAACAAACTATACATGATTCTTTGTTTAATAGTTTTTCTATAAATCTTCAGAAGGCTTCTGTATTCTATGCGGAGTCAAAAAGCCTGGGGAGCTGCGGGTGATCGACCCTTACGGTGCACGCAACCATATGAAGGTGCTTCCAGCCGCAATCGAAGAGGTATTTTCAGTAGGGGTGGACGTGAAAAAGATTATCAACACAAAGTCTTGTATAAAGTGTTTCAATGTGATAATGAGAGCCCAGTCTATGAGAAGACATTATCTGGCAGTAGTGGATGGGAAGGAGGTGGCGCCTGTCACTGATTTTGTAAAGTATTCATATAAAGTCGAAAACATTCCGACTGTTTTGCCTAAGGGCGCTCCGCCAACGCCTCCTGAGAAGCAATCCCCGTCTTCTAATAGTCACGCAACTAGAGCGACAACAGTGCTCGATGATGCCGTAGCCAAGATTCAACAGTCGCCTATGACTACGAGCACGCTATGCCGGTCACCTTCCGTAACCGCACCGGAAACAGGAAAGCCGCCTCACATTGTCCTCCAGTTCACCCCTACCGTGACTCCCCCCACAGATGGTACTGCAGATGGGGAGGTCTCCAGTACAGACGGTGCTAATACAAAGGCTGTAGTCACCTTCACACTGACTGGTATCTCCGTAAAGAGACCCCCAAACCAGGACCACCAGTATTGTGCGGCTGTGCGGCCCGACGAACAAGCTCAGAAAATACTCCAAAAATGCGGCATCTTCCGCCATACGATACCGACAAGCGTGTCGCCCATACCGGAGGTGGACACGGTGGTGGAGGCTTTCCGCAGAAACAAGGACGTGCGGATGCAGATAGAGAAGCAGATCCTGTCTGAACTAAGTAGCTTCTGTAACCGCATGAACTCAACCATCTCCGGGCCCTCCATTCTACGCACCGGCCTGGAGCAGCTCCCTAAGACAGACATTGTATCCGGCTGTATCATAGAGCTGGAGAACTCCATGCCATTCCTACTGGACGTATTTAAGACGTTGTGTTGTGCGTCACACATGCCGGGTAATAACACTAAACGCGCGGTGGCCATGATGTATGGTATCGGGATGTACTCCCGTAATGGACAGTTCAGTGCCATGCAGTACCTTAACACTATGGCCTTAATGCGTTACAGTGGTTCTCACCTACAGGAGGTGCTCTCCAAGTCGGCACTCATGCTGTCGGGTGGGAACGGACGACACACAATCACCAGTAAGGCCCACCACATCCCGGCCCTGGGGCTGGTCAAGTCAGAGGGCGTCAAGTTGACGCGACAACGCATGGACAACTTGATAGACCGCATCTTACGCCAGCAGGTATTACGTGTTAGAATTCATTACTGCATGTTTGGATTGTATAATTTAGCTATGCATGTTTCAGATGGTAAATAAAATAACGTTTGTATTTGCCTTTTGCATGAATGTAGAATTTCAGTGGGAATAATCAAAATGAACTAACCATCCGGAAATTATGAATGTACCATCAGACCAAATCACCCACAACATTATCGTCAATTGAGTGCATAACACTGATTAATAAAGGTTCTAATCAGTTGACCCAATCAAATTGAGTACGGTAGTTAGCAATTTGCTGAGTACTTCAAAGATACTATGGTCACCACACATATAGATATTGATCACACATAATGGACAATCTCGCCCTTTCGTGTTTGTTTCAGAATTTTCCAGTACCAAAGACCTTTGTGCCTTACCCAATAAAGGTGGAAGAATCGCCAATGAAGAGGTCCAGACTGCTGAGGTCTGGCAAGAAGAAGGGGAGGTTGGGCAGAATAAAGAGGGAACCATGCAGCAAAATCCGACACAAGGCAAGGGGAGTCAAGAGGTATTGTTATTTGTATCTTTTGTTACTTGTAGTAAAATGCTGAAATAACCCATTAAGGACGGCATGATGCCCGAAGACTTAATGTTCATATGTCATCATGATGCACTATTGCAGTGTCGGCAAGGCACTCTTGAAAACATCGTGGACAACCTTCCTGAACGATGCAAATAAATATACATAAAATTTGAAAAAAAGAAGTATAAAAATACATTCTGCAGCGAGTTATAAATTAAAGTAATCACCTAAAGCATTGATCACTATAAATCCAGAGAATTGAGGTCAGATGGTGACGGTGAGGAGGAAGCAGCAGGAGAGGGCGAGGTTCCCTTTGAGCACCAGGAAACGCAAAGGCAAAGAGGTATGGGTAAATTCATGAAACTGCATTTTAAGAGGAGATTAAAATCATTTTCATTATGATTTCTGATTTTATTAACGTATTTTATTTGAGTTCAGTTATGTTTTAAAAATACAATTACAAGATCAATATACACAACATGGAGCTTTTGATCATTTCCGCTATATTCATTTAATATGGTCCCTTCTTAATAGAATCGAGTCGATCTTGTCATGTGCTGTGAATAATTATGGTAATTTCAGCGCCCGTTCCGCGTCGTGCCCGGGGTAAGAAAAGGTCGCGTATGGCTGTAGAGGACTACCTCCAAACCCGCGTTATTTCTATCGACACTCCTCTCCAGAACCAGGTATGGGAACCAAAATTAACAGGAAAAGTTGGACCAACATCTTATTTTGATTCAGCTTTAATCTTCATTGAACCTTAAATGATTCTTAAGTTTAATATTGTTTCAGAATAACTCTAAGTGAATAAATAAAGGACATTTCTGCAACAGCTTCCCCAAGTAGACGCTATTATGATGATGATGATGATGATGATAATGATAATGATAAAGATAATGATAATAATAATAATAATAAGATTCTACTTTTCACTTGAATTTCTTTAATAAATTATATTAAGATCGTACAATTAGTTGACCAAAATCCCTTCCTACCTTTTGTCCACTAGTCCCTCTTACTGTTCTAGTGTGATGACCAGGCCTCCCCCGCGGGTTCGGATGGGAAAGAGAACGACCGATCACAGTCTCCCGTGGCCAAGAGACGAGTGGTGTATGATACACCGACGGGGAAGAACATACAATCTGATAAGTAAGTTTTATGTATGGTACAATTAGTCTTTCTATCACAAAAATAATTAAAAACTATTGAATGTGTGATATAGTTGTTAGATAATAGCTACCATAGAAGGTCATGAAATGATTACCGCATTCCCTGTGATGAAGGCCCCTGTTCCGATAAACTTAAAATTTTGACCGAATATTACATTAGAAAAAGCCCCAAAAATTCCCAGTGTTTGGTAGGCTTTTAAGTCCATTATTACCAAAGTATTTTAAAATATGTGTTGTAAATATCTCAAAATATACTTTGTCCCTGATGTCGTTACCATTTTAACGTTAACTCCCATTGTAGGACGTCTCCCATTGGATGCAGTAGTCACAAGAACATACGCCAACAACTCATGGCCTCACAAAGTGAAACGCAATTGGGTAAGTTCACGAGTATTATTAATGTTGTAGATATCATGCAAATGTGAATGCTTTCAGAAACAAAACTCTTTGAGTAGAAATTGAAAAAGACCAAACTTAAAACTCCGGTGCATTGCCCTTCAGCGGCGAGATACACCTACCGGTAGTTTGATTCACCCATTAACGTTATACACATAATACCGCGTTATGAGTTTAAAACTCACCATATGTGTACACATTTGGAACTAGTAGTACATTTTCATAGAAACTATGGGGTAACGGGTCAAGTAGTGTATAGAAACGAGGGACTGTATCAGGAGACTAGTGAAGTAGTATATAGAAACAGGGGACTGTATCAGGAGACTAGTGAAGTAGTATATAGAAACAGGGAACTGTAACAATAGACAAGGTGGAAATTAGCTCCATAATGATTTATGACACTTATGACATATGATTGCTTTCAGCGACGCGGGTCCTGGAGGGCAGCCTTGGTATGGGCGCTAACGGGGGTCACCTGGTGGTACATGAGGTGTCCGGGGGGTGGGAGGAGCGGACCAACACCGACACGCACCCCCAACAGAAGGTAGACATCTGCTGGGAGTACGACCAGCAGGACACGAGCACAGAGCCAACTCACACACAGATCTTATTTGTAGATGAACATGGAGTACCAATAGCCGACAGTTACCAACTAGCAGGCTCACAGGAGAGCCCTATCGTATTAGGCTCTTGGCAACAGTAGTGATATATTTATGTATTTTCCCCAGGTGCTGTTACGATTCATTAAACATGACTCATGATAATGTTACCACTGTGTTTAGCTCTTGATTTGTTACAATTATCATGAATTGATTTAAAGTTTTGGGGTGTATTTTTGATGTCTGAAAATCTAAAAATGAGGGTTGAAGATGAATGTCCTCGGAAAAATATTTACCCTAGGATATGAACATGTGAGTTTAGTGTGACATGGGTGAAGTAGTGTATAGAAGCAGGGCACTGTATCAGGAGATGAGGGTGAAGGATTGTGTATAGAAACCGGGGACTGTATCGGGTGACAACGGTGAAGTAGTATATAGAAACCGGGGACAATCGGGTGACAAGGGTGAAGTAGTATATAGAAATGGGACTGTATCAGGTGACATGACTGAAGAAAAATTTATGTGGAAACGGGGCTGTATCAGGAGACAAGGGTGAAGTAGTACCGTAAATTCCCGCGTACTACCCGCGGGTTGTACACGAACCAAACTCGGCTTTCATTTGATACCAGACATGCCTATATAGGGTGCGGGTTGTAAGAGGGTTTTTATCACTATAGAACAGTACTAAAATTGAAATTTTCAGATCCAAAAAATGGTTATAGGATTCTCCTGAGTTGGGGGTGCGGGTTATAGGCGAGATGCGGGTAGTACGCAGGAATTTACGGTATATGGAAACGCGACTGAATTAGGAGCCATGGGTGAAGTAGTATATGGAAGCAGGGGACTATAGCAGGTGACAAGGGTGAAGTAGTATATAGAAATGTGGGACTATATCAGGTGACAAGGGTGAAGTAGTGTACGGGACTAGCGCATCCTGGTACCTCAGGTAGTCGGGGGCTAAACCCCTCTCTCCTTATCAGACTAATGCCCTCCCCCACACCTAGAACAAAGGTGCTGATAAGATTCACCCATGATGCACTGCTCTGGAGTCGGGGCCTAACCACAATGCATTGCTGTGAGTCAAGATTGCGGCCACCATAGCCTAATGCGCTAGTCCCGTATATAGCAGGGGTAAAACTCTTCCAAGCTTTTCCTTGATTTTAATTTCCTTTCTTTTTGTTGAGAAGACATGTACTTAACTATCAACGGGCTTTATTCAAGGGTCTCAATTTGAACATTTCAAGTTTTTTTATAGATCAATCACTTTCCTCCCTGATTTGAAAAGAAGGGACGACATGTGACAAGTGTGAGGTAGTATATTTATTCCAACAGAAAAATGCCATTCACCCTTTGTGGGCAGAATAGTGATTTGATATACACTTAATTATAATGCTGTATGAATGCAGCACTGATGTGTAAAAATATAGTATAAAATGCCAGAAATATGTTTCTTGGGCCATGGAGAATTCATCGGGTCCTGATTGCAATTTTGTGGGTTATAGAATCCATTTTTAGTTTAAAGGTTGTACCTTCTCCAAAATCCAAAGAGAGAGTCATAAACTCATAAGATAATGTACACATGGTTGGTTTCTATTTGATTCTCAATGGTGAACTGTTAAACCTATGTGTTGGTCTAGTACTGCATTTTTGCCAAAATTCTAAATCAGTCTCACGTCAACATGACTTGGGACTGGCGATCTTCAGCCGTTTTGATGTTTAGCTTAGGCCCAAGTGGGGCTCCTATTTCTACCATCACTCATCCTTTGAACTAATCAGTCCTCTGGCCCAGTTGTGTCAACCTTCTCTCCATGTTAGTACAAGCTTTTATTGTGATATCCTGTCAAACTACTAAATCCCTAGTGTAGAGCCCCACACCACAGGCCACCACCTGTCTGAGGTTAAAACAGTGCCATGGAAGCACTATTTTGAGAGCCTTTGTGCTGGACTGAGATGGCTACCATAGATTTTTACGAACTGCTAAGTGTATCAATATCCTTAACTGTATCAATAAAACTTCATACACTTAGCAGTATTTTGATACACTTAGCAGTTAGGTGGTCTGTTGGGAAAGGTTGAACACAACATTTTCTCGAATGGACCATTGCCATTACAGACTTAATACTCCTGCATTGATACTGTGGCATCTACTAGGAAAAGGGACCCTGCACACTGCACTAAGGGCCTTTTTCGCAGATCGCGTCACTTATTTTGATTTTAGATTATGCAGACATATTTGAGATATATTTTTTCTATCAGAGATATCTACTTGCATGTCCAAGTTAATTTCAGTCCTTTCCTAAACTGAGAACCAGTGAGGCAGTACACAAGGAAGTTAAAGGCATGGTTACACTTCTGGAGGATGTACAGCGACGTTTCCAATGGCACCACTTTGGGTTTCTTAACAAGCACCTTATATGCACTGTTAAAATCAGTGATGGTCAGGTGAATAGCGACAGGCAGGGTGGTCAGGATGTAGAATAAGCTGGTGAACAGCAGCATTATAGTTAAACGCCTACTGTTGTCAGTGTTGTTTTGACCCAGAGCTGAGTTCTGACGAAACACATTATTGTTCCTTAGACTAACCACAAGCAGAGAACTGAGGACGGTGAGGGTGATAAAAGGGATGAAGCAGTACAGCAGGAGGTCGTACGTGAAGTGAGAGATGAACCTCAGCCCTCCATCATTGGCAGATATTTTGACAACACATTCTGAGTTAGGACCATGATTGTGCAGATGTGCTAGGAAAATAACTCCAATGGAAATCAAAGCAAGCATAAGTGACACCATGATTTGTAGCAGTAATGCTCTGTGTGGGGTGTTAACAATTTTAAACCGATGTGGCATGTACACGGCAAGGAAACGCTCAATCGCAATGATGACCAATGTCCAAGAACTCTGTATTTCAAATGTAGTGTTCACGTAAGCCATTGCTTTGCACATAAAGTCAATTGTTGGGTTATAATTGATCCACATTGTTTGTGTGATGAGGGCTCCACTATCAAACACAGCCAGGAATATTAGGTGGATTCCAAAAGACGTCTTGCGGAAAGATTTTCTCAGAACCACCGTAAGTACAAGGATATTTCCAATGAGTCCAAGAATTAAAAGCGCAGCATCAACAGCTATAAAACCTGGAAGGGACTTCACCTTCATTTTAGGGAAGGACTGCTGTACAAATCTTCCTGTGATATTCATGTTGCCAATTCCTGTTGATCTTGTATTTGAGTCATTTAGTGTACTCACAGATATATCTTTTCCTAGTGATATGGAAGGCAAGTCCATTTTCCCAATGAACGTTGAATTTTAACAATGAAGAAAGCTGCACAGAACAGTGAGAGAGTCAGTGTATGATCACACCGACAGTCAGAGAACGATGAGATGAGTGATACGGCCCCAGGGTGCTGTTTCTCCTCATGATACAGAAGGTCAGAAACGATCAAAAATGTTCCGTATGATGCAGCCAAAATATGCAGAATCAATGTGGACAAAATAAAAATAATTATTCAAAATCATATTTGTGCCACAAATGGTATTTATGCGTATACAAATATAGCAGTCCACATTTGAATCTGGAGCTCCTCTTGATACGGTTTTGTACCAATATTCACCATATGGACCCTTTTTTATTAATACGGACCACCCATATCTTGAGGAGAAACAGCACCCAGGCAATAATGGCAATGGTTGGTTGATCAAACATTGACATTGATCTCCATCAGTTCCTGACTAAAGGGGTGGCTCTCATAAGCATTGTTAGCTTACTGTGCTAGAGCCTGATGTGGTCAAACAGAATGCAATAAATATGGTATCATTGGATGGTTAATTGCAGGCAATTTAGGTGATAGGTGAATGAAAGGTTATGATAGGTGAAGGCATCAGCTCTAAATAATGCTTGTTACCATAGAACCTTGCTTATAAGTCTAACACGCGTATAAGCTGCACCCAACCCTGTGCCGATCCTATTCCGCACTAGCGAGTTGCAGTGATTCTACCTTGTGAGACCTATAACTGAAGCTAGTTCCTTGCATGTCCAAAATAGGCAGTTTTAGGGGTCAGCATTTTTCAAATGGGTAATAGTTGAGTAGTTCTCATGTCAGCTGTTCAGATTGGGGGAGTGGTTAGGGCACTGGCAATTCAATACAAAGGTCCAGATTTCGAATCCAAGCCAAGGTTGCATGGTTAGTTTTTTTCCTAGTTGGGGAGGCATAATAATAGTATTCACATAGAACAACTAAAGATGCATACAACATCATTTTAGATTAACTGAATTGCATACTATCATGATTTTTGACTAACCCAAAAAGCATTTTAAAATTGTGTGTGAACCAAATAACCTAGGCATGGATTCGAAGTGAGGACCTTTGTATTGAATTGCCAGTGTCCTAACCACTCCCCCAATCTGAACACATGACATGAGGACCCACAATAGAGGCATATGACTAAAAGGCTTATGGCCCCTAAAACTCCAAATTTTGGACATGACAGGAACCAGCTTCAGCTAACCAGCTGGCTGCTATGGTTAGTAGAAGAAAGAGCACTGGTACCAGACAAAATGGCGCTGTACAGTGATCATCTAGCTAATGCGGAATACCTAGCTAACAAAAAAAGTTATATAATGTTTTACCATAGTAAGGAGCATTAGAGAAACGTTATATAATGTTATGAAATGTATAATGTTTTTTGTTCACTGGGTAAACTGCACTGGCGATCTGGCTCGCTTACTAGCTGCGACCTATACTCGAGGTTTTAGGGTAATTCTTCTGTGGTTTTAATGATGGTTAAAGTGGAGAAGGAAATAACTTGTGTTAGGGTGGCCGCATGCTCTAGCTGATCGCCCAGTCCGTATCTGATCCTATGTTAAATGACCCTTTTATGATGTCTTCCCATTTTGGCTAGGGAGCAGATAGAGACCTCTAGTAAGTTGGTATTAAGAGATCTTGAAAGGGTCTATCATATACAGGCTGGAATAAGTATAATAGATTGCATAACATGATGTAATTCAGGGGCAATGTTGACAGACCTTCATATTTTGAGTCTGTTTTGAGCTCTATAACTGGGTGATCTCTTGAACCTGTCCTTTGGGAGAATTTGCATTGGTTGATGGCAAATCCATGTATTAACAAAATTTCTCTTTTGTTTGAAGTGTCTTGTATGCAGGTATGCCATAAAGGTTCCTATAGTTACTTGACACAATTGTATCTTTAACAGATAAGCCATCTAAAAATCATTATTTTTAGCTCAATTATTTTTTTAGAAATCTTTAATTGGCAATTTATGGCTAACTACAGATAGAGCTAGATGAACTCAAAATTATGCATTTGGAATGGAAATAAAACAGCCTACCGCCTGCCAGCGTCAGGCAATCTCCTGGGGGTCATGTGATGATTTTAATCAGTTTAGATAGTGTTTTGACACCAGATGGCTGCACCTTCTATGGGGAAATTTGGTAGCGATTGTGGGTGAGGTCATTAGTGTTAGCCAATCTATCCTAGGGGGCATCACTGTTACATTGAGAAGACCAGGTATTAATCATAATGGCAGGCATGGGACGAATTCAAAACCTGTCAGAAGGTCTAGAGAGGTGAGGTAGATTCAAATAATTCCAGTTCATTCCTTATTCAGTGTATCACCATAAGGCAAATTATCTCTTAAATGTGAAGATTGGGGCTATAAGTAGATGTATATCATGCACATGTTGTGCTATTATTTTAAAATGGTCCGGCCACCCTACTTTCAAAGTTGTGTGCCAAACCGTAATGATAACAAGACATGAACTGATACATCTAAGTCAGTAATGTATACAACATACTCTGACTTTTGGCATTTCTAACTGCCAATAGGTCTGTATATATTATGTTAAAAGACGAGGGTGAAGTTGTCTATAGAAGCAGTTGACTGTATCCGAATGACATGAGTTAAGAAGTATATAGAGAAAGGGACTGTATCAAGTGACAAGGGTGAAGTAGTATATAGAAACAGGGGGCTGTATCGGGTGACAAGGGTGAAGTAGTATATGGAAACGGGGGACTCTATCAGGAGACAAGGGTGAAGTAGTATATAGAAACAGGGGGCTGTATCGGGTGACAAGGGTGAAGTAGTATATGGAAACATGGGACTCTATCAGGAGACAAGGGTGAGGTAGTATATGGAAAAAGGGGACTGTATCAGGAGACAAGTGTAAAATAGTATATGATAAAAGGATACTGTATCGGATGACAAGGGTGAAGTAGTACATTTTGTATACGGAAACAGGGGACTGTATCAGAAGACAAGGGTAAAGTAGTATATGGAAACAGGGGACTCTATCAGGAGACAAGCGTAAAGTAGTATATGGAAACAGGGGACTGTATCAGGAGACAAGGGTGAAGTAAACTTTTTTTTCATTTGACTGTTTCATCAGGGCCCATCTTCATGCCTAAATCTTTATACTTGTATACTAGTGTTGCAACATAAACAGGTGGACACTAAGGTGAAAGACAACTAGAGATCAGCACTTTGACTCATTTATTAGCATGTGTTTGATTCATTTGACAAATGAGTTAACGAGGCTGACACTCATGATAAACCGTCCATGGTCTAATTTATATCAACCTTGGTTCATATACATAATGGTTGTGAGAGTTATTATTTCTCTCCATAATATGGGTAATACTATGCAAAGGACATCTATATATACACAGAGGGAATCAGCAGGGTGGCAGGGTACATCACAATATTGCTTTTTACATTCGAAACAAGTTTGATAATCATCATCACACTGTTTTGATCACTCGAGAATAATTATGTAAATAAAGTTATGTTCTCCAGCAGGGCATCCACATCTGAAAATTATATTCAGCCACCTTGTCATAACACCCTCTCTTTTGATGTTATATTTACTCACTTGCTGCACTATTAATGTGTAGTATTGAAATATCAAATAATGTTTATTTTTGATTCTGCTGCTATGGTTACGGACTAGATTCAATAATAAAGACATGATCCACCTTCTCCCTATTCTACTCCTGCTGTATTCATTGTCAATTTTTTCATCATTATGCACTGTCGGGCAGTACTCATATACAATAATATATACGAAAATAAAAACAGAGATAAGTCCTTTGACTGAAACATTTTCATCTGGAATATAAATAAGTTGTAAAATGCAAATTGTCAGGGACGTTGGATCGAGTAGGGTGTAAATATTCGTCTTTTGACAATGGCATATAATAGGTATCCATTACACTGGAAATAGCTATGATGTTAAATACTTTAGACCATATTGGAGGTCCATTATAATACTGTACATGTTGCATATATAAATCTGTCAACAGGACAGTTGGAAAGACACATTCTGGAAACTAAATATTGCTATTGGAGCAATGTAGACCTAATACTCACACGAAATAAACAGCAGTCACTGCCATTCGGCAATTAGGGATATATAACTATATATTTACATCAGGTAATGCTACATTGTGTGTGAAACAAACAGAAATGCACGGGTGTGCACTGCATAAAGGTCATTATATTCATCACATAACCTATATACAATCTGCAAGGATCCACATCATTTGGAGTAGTAGTGATTCTGCGATATAATAATGCAATCAACTTGACTCGCATGTAAACCTCTCTAGCCTAGAGTGATCGTAAGTGTATACGGCTAGCATATTTATATAATACTCATGATTATCATACCATTGCATGCCCACCATGGCATGTATATCTCATTGATGAGTATTGACAAAGGCAGTCTGGTCTAGATGTCATATCTGGACTAAATGAACTAAATATAACATAGGAAAATAATATATTCCACATAAAAGCGTAATGTATATAATCTAAAACAAAGCCTTCTTCGGTCATGTAGAATTGTTCATACATGACTAACTTTACAAAATACAATATGTAAGTACATGTAGTTGGAGGGAAACACTATGTCATATACCACTGTATGTTGTTGGTAAATGTTATTTTGGCAAAATACTCTCATGACATACGAAGATTTTCAGTAATAAGATGTTAATATTGTTAATGCTCTCTTGTATTCACTGATGATCACACGTATGCTATGAATACATGTATATATAGAATAAGATATAATACTTAACATATATCATATAGTTATTGTCATCTGCGCTAGAAGTTCTCCTTATTGAAATTAAATCCAAAAGCCTCCGAGTGGTCTTTGAGAGACTTTGCCAATTGTGGCGACCCACAGAAGAATACATTTACTTTTCCCTTTCTTCTGGTGGCTATCTGGGCAAATAGCTGTAATAAAACAAAACAACGAGTCAATAAGATGATTAGACACGTGTATCATGGGCTCTTTCAGCAGTCTAGTTTGTTATGCTATTGATATCTGCTGATATACTGCAGTTGTACTTATGACCTTCGACCAGAAAGATGAGCACTTAATACTGGGTTATGGCGATATGACTGGGGTATGTTCATGATTTCATGTGGGGAAGGAGGTTTCCTTAGGTAATAGTATGACTGTTCGCAACACCCTATGGAGAAACTGAATATTGTTCTCTATGGGGGTTTTCTCTACTGTTAAGTCATCATAATCTAGCTGTGAAACAGATGTACATGTGTTTTAGAATACAATTCCTCAATACACACAGCCATATGGTATGAAATACAAATATCCACTCAAATCCATCCAAAATCCTGGTTGCATTAATGGGACCTTGGATCGCATCTCACTCGGCTATTCTGCATCTTGAGCTATGACTCAAGGTGCAACTCGCTAAAAACTTGTTGTTTGGATAGACTATCGTGGACATCTGTCTATATACAACCTTAAAACCTGTAGTACAGTGGCCCAAGAGGGTCAAAAAGTGATTTCGGAAAAAGAAAAATGATCTTGAAAAAAAAGTTTTTTTGGGGGGGGATTCTTTTTTTTTGAGAAATTTTTAAAGGGTGCTGTCAACTGTCAATTTACAGAATACACAGTTGATAGCATCCATTTTCAATTTATGTTTTCAAAATAAAAGAATTCAAACTTGATTTTAACAATTTTTCAAAATGATTTTGTTTTCAAACGAAAAAGACTTTTAAAAGGTTTTTTTCCCTCCCCCCCCCCAAAGAATAGTTTTTTTCAAGATCACTCTTTTTTTCGAAATCACTTTTTGCCCCTCTTAGACCACTGTACTCAAGTGTTGCTATTGAACTTGTATAATTTACCCCTCTCCAGTCTGGACGGCCTGCTTGTGTCCTACACCGGAGACCAGTGATAAGGTCCCGTCCCTCCTTCTTGTGTAGAATCTCCATAGCCATCTGCAGTCCAATGCCCTGTGTGAGAGATAGGTCAGCAAGTTGATGAATTTCCGATGAATTCAAATGAACAAAATTTCTCTACATTGTTACTAAACCAATAAATGCTATTTACATTATGGGGACAGCTATTAAACATTGATTAAACGATAGCATAATCATACATTGTGATATATTGTGACCTTACCATAATGTCAATAATATCTCGTTTATAACCGTTTTGTCACATGATGGACTGGACAAAATATCATATCTGACAACTACAAACCTGTGGCCAATAAGTGTATTTTAGCAGCAAATTATGGAACCTTTGTTCTTTTACTCTTTTTTTTTAAACTTTTTTTTTGGGGGGGGGCATTAAATAAGTCAATATAAAAAAGAACAATAACAAAGTGAGCTACCTTCATGTCTGTCTTGCCTAGTGCTGATGTGATGTACATGTGCATGGAGATGAAGCGGGAGTTTTCCACCTCCTCTTCTGACGAGCCCTCTGCCTCCTGAGAGTTCACCTCCAGCCGTGAGAGCAGCTCACAGAACCACTCAAAACACTTCTGGTCCCGGTTAATCCAGATAAAGTCAACCTGTGGTTAATCATAAGGGTGGAGATTGTTGTCAGGTCAAGTAAACTGTTAATAGTACGCCTCTCATGTGACACCTAAGTCATCATAATGCCCACAAGACATCCTATTATATTACAGTATTAGAAGATATTGTCATGATGTGGTAGCATCATGAATTCTAGAAACATCACTTTGACATCTTCAGAAATATATTCCCATAATGTCCCTATTAAGATGACACCATGATTTATTCATTATACCCCCAAGATATCAACCTCATTCTCTCCCTAAAAGGTCACTATTATACCCTCATTTAACACCTTCTCAATACATCACCATTATTATTGGCACATGTTATCACTGAGATATACTCATTTTATCCTCCAAGATGTCACTATGATATCCACAAAGACACAAAATAGGCCTAATCAAGTCTGTAACATCTGCAATGAATAAGTCACCCCCAACACTTACCTTCTTGAGTTTCATGACATGTGGTGGCACATCACCATACCACTCATGGTCACATTTAGGACAGTTCTTCCTGTAGGCCATATACCGTCTGTGTACACTCTGGAGGATGGAGGCATAGGGAGTCACCCCTATACCTGAGGCTATCAATACGGCATGGTCCGAGTCGAAGATCTCCCGTGTAGATGTGCCATAAGGACCATCTATGTAGATCTGTGACATGGTGTGACATTTTGGTTATTAAAGTACATGTATAGGTATCCAACAACAGAGTTATGTAGGCTTATGATATTATATAGGATGCACTTATGTCATTGCAGACAAAAGCCAGAATGTATTAATTTTGGTTATTGGAACACCTGAATATTCTTTTATCCAGATATGTATCTGGACTAAAGGAGCATGTGAATTTAAGTATTGGAGAACTCACCTCAACATCAACAATCTTCTTTTGATGGGTGGATTTTTTTGGAGTTGGCTAGTGGACAGAATTGGGAACACAAGTTAACATCAAGTGGTTTTATTGCAGTATCAAAGTGCCTGATCCAATTGCAGGTTAAATATGAATTTTAATTGTTTGTGTATAAACTTATCTCAAAGCTTATAGTTCACTGTGCCATTGTTAAGAATGAGGATATTGGACCGTATGCTCTTACTTTTTTCTCCACTTTTTCTCCTTTGACTATTTCTACTCCATTCAAATTCCCATTTTCAATCACGTCTGGCTGTGCATCAAAATAATCATAGAGTTTGTTCGTCCAATGTCCAACTGACCGGACATGTAGCCAGACCTCAGCTTTACAAAAAGGAATGGTGACATGCATGTTATTTATGCTTCAAACCATCACTGAATACATAATTATACAAGTTACATTTTAGTTTGGAATTGTTATTGGTATAAATAGAGCACATAGCATACGGCGCTTTTCATAAAACATCAAGAGAAAGATATAGTGACAGATATAATATACAAAAGCTTGGTCGTGTTGGCTCTTATCACAGTCTTAGCCTAGATTATTAGATCAAGTCCAATTAGTTCTGTACCTAGGTTCCTTACAATATGTTGACCAGCATGTGTTGACCAATATGTTGATGTGTGATAATACATTTGATTAACCCACTATTCTAAGTGTGATGTATGATAACATTATCATTTCAATTTTTAATAGTTTATATAGACATTCTAGCATATGTACTTCATCAGGCCAATCACTCCGAAATGGGATAAGATAATGGTTTCCTCATGAGGTTCTTACTTTCAAGTTCTGGTGCTGAACTAATGGTGAAGGGATGCCACTCATACTGGGCAATTACAGGGATATTGACAAAGATGTAATCCCCTGGCTTGTAGCGGAATTTGCTTGGACGTGCAATCACAAGGTTGGTTACCTGTAAATGATATATACATACACTTTTAGAGTACATTAGATTGTAAAATGCTTAAATTAAGGTTCAGATTAACTGAGCTAAGAAAGGGTTGCACATAAAATATCGATGACACAAGGAGCACAAGGGTGGGTTAAGGGATTAGCTTTAGTACTTTAATTTTATTGCCAAGTCAAGTCATTACAACAATAACAGCGGCACATAGGGTCAGAACAGATCACTAATTCATGTGTAATTATATAATTGAATAGAGCAATAACAACAATGTAAAGATAAATTGGTACTTACTCTAGATGGCAGCAGGTTGACCTCTTTGACCTTCACATGTCCGAACCGTGCAAGTTTGTAGAACTTGGAGACGTTAATTCTCTCCAGGATAAAGAGGAAGCCAGGGACCACGAAGAAGTACCAAAAGATAGGGCCATGCATGACGAGCAGCACCCAGAAAGGGATATACAACATGTGTGTCCAGTAGAATACCTGAAGGGGAGTACATAAAAGACAACTATTAGGTATGTGTCTAGGAGAAGAAATGTATAACATGCCTTTCCACGAGAATACCTGCCGTTTAGGTCATCGTGCATTAGCTTTCAGAACGGTTCATATACTATGATTTGTATTATTCTGGTTTGGCAGATATTACATGCATTAGAAACTATGTAAAAAGGTATAGAATGTGAGTAGCTTTGGTAAAATGCATAGGCAGTAACAGAGAGTTTAAATTACTATTACATAATAATTACCACTATGTACGGTTGCCATCAAGGGTCACCAAAAAAAATCACTATATAAAAGGATTTTTTTCCCCCACTTTTCTATGCCATTTAGCAATTTCTCAAAAAAAGTGATTTATTTTTGCTGTTAACTATGAAAATTCTTGCTGTCAACTGTCATCATTGGCCGAGGAGGGTCACTGTTTTGCTGTCAACACTGTGTATTCATATGCCACCTGAACTACATACTCTCCAAGCACATCATGCTTGGGGGAATGAAGCAAGGCTTCTTGGCTGCAGGAGAGTGTCCTGTTTCTATGCATTGAAACAGGACACAGCCAGCAGGCATGGCCCGTTCCTATGTGAATATCCTTTCTTTTTACCTTACTTGATGCCAAATATAATGAAATGGTGTCCTAAAGGTGGTAAACGTGTTAAACAAGAGATTTGAATTGAGCAGTAAGGCTAGATTAGAAGAAATAACAGAATATTCATACAGGAATGGGTGGACTATTTCTTTACCATGCCTGTTGTCCTGTTTCTATGCGAAAAATTCCTTTTATATGGTGATTTCTTTTGGTGAGCCTTGACAGACACCATAACTATGAGATGAACTGTAAGTAGTGCATGGAAATGTCAATTTTCACCAGTCCCCCCCCTGAATGAGAGCATATCGGCTATGTCCTTTTATCTGCATTATTGACCAATATAACACTAGCAAGTACCTGACCGATGCTGGATGATAACAGCCCAATCAAATTCATACATTCCCGAAGGCATACGGCCAAATGAACGTGAAGTATTGAGGCATCATGTCATCCCTAAATGATTAATAAAGCGCAAAAAGAAACTCAAGTTAATGCTTACTTGAAAATGTCCTCCTCTGCGGATGAATGGCATAGAACAGATCACCATGACGAGGAGTATACAGTCTAAGATGACCCCAGAGAGGTAGCCAAAGCCAGGTCCGATCCAGCCGATCCGCGACCTGAGAGTGAAGAGGAACTCCCAGTACTGGAGTTTCTGCAGGTGTACTGGGGTGGTGCTGTTCACCTGCCGACCCTCCTCCATCACTACAGCTGCAGGAGGAAAATTAATTTTCATATCATTGAACATTAAGTGGCTGATTTCAACATGTTAGAATAATGGGGATCTTGAACCTTTTAGATGCTTATCATGGAGGTATGAAAATTAGTCAGTTCCTCTCCAAACAGCATTATATAATATTTTCTTTTTTTTTAAATTAAAGTATATTTATTGGATCTAATCGGCTTTTAAGGCCAAAAACTAGCACCCCTGACTGTTACATTGTTTCTTTAGCGGTCTTATGTATGATATGCTATGACTCCAGTACTTTCCATGTACAAAAGGACCAAAATGTAGACTTTATAATAAACTATACAGGCACTTGGTAATTTCGACCAAACTAGTACTTCTACTGCTCCATATGTTACCCATATGTTACTGTCAAATTGTTTCTGACAATATCATGGACGTATCATTTCATTTTTGGGTGTTAGGAATTGATTACATCTTAAACTTTCCGTATGTAGTTATGATTTCTATTTTGTGATTCTTTGATTATGATCTTTACATAGACTTTGACTAGTTGGAGCTTCAACATCTCAAATCTGATGCAACTAGTTGTGATTTGAAGTATTGTTAAACATTGATTTCCATGTAAAAATATTTCCATATCGACATAATCTTGCCAGATAGCATAGAAATAGGTAGTTTTCTCTTTCAACTCCTACAGCAGGCTTGCTATGCAGACACAATGAGACTAAATTTATAATAATACAACCTCCACTTACCAATATTGATTAGATGTGACACTGTATGTATGAAGGTGAAGAAAGCTATGGAGAGCCCGACCATCTTGTGGAACATGACAGACTGATCCAGGGGCAGGTAGGGCCCTATTCTGGTTGTCCTGAGCCAGGTCAGGCTAGCCCTCAACATAAGCACCACAATGAAGACTCCGTTAAAG
Source organism: Harmothoe impar (assembly GCA_947462335.1). NCBI lineage: Eukaryota > Metazoa > Annelida > Polychaeta > Phyllodocida > Polynoidae > Harmothoe > Harmothoe impar. The sequence goes on from OX381705.1 coordinate 20,214,536, forward strand.
TTAAGGCACATGCCGGCCCCACGGGCAATGATCACCCATATGTTACTGTCCTTGTAACGAACTGCATTCAGAGCGAACAGGCCAATGTTAAGCAGCCAGTACACGAAGAAGAAAATCACCTGCAAATAGGGAAGAGAATCACACATGATAGGTGTCATTGGTGGTGTCTCTCTTACATCATGAAACAATCAAGTTATACCCCTCCCTTTATATATATGCATGTATATATCATGAATTAGTCAAGATATAACACCTCACTCATACTGACGAGAGCTTACCTTTTTCATATTGTTCAAAATATAACGTTTGGTAAAGTAGCGAGGTCTGGTGAAGCCCTTCTTCTCCTTCTTCTCCTCTGGTGGTTTAAGCCAATTCGCAGCACTGTGTGATATACAAAAGACTTATTATCAGCACAGCCAAGGGAATTTGACATCAAGAATAACAACTGGTAACATCCAAGTAATAAGACAAAGTGACCTAACCCCCATGCTAAATCCCGTACCACACTTCTCTAGTAATAAACCCACATATTGGCAATTCCGTTCTCGCTTGGGCATGACACTATGACAGGGTTCCAGTATGGGCCAAGCTAGGTTATTCGATTTGGGTTTGTAGTGGGATACCTGCGTTGGGCTGATTTTTAAAAATAGGTTTATTTACACATCTCATGAAATTTACACGCTCCTCCGAGGATGTCATGGGATGAAGAGGAGTATATACAGTTAGATACAGTTATACCAAATCAATGATATTTAGTTGTCTTGTTTATATGTCACTTTTAAGTGAGATAGTGTTCATGGGCCTGTTTACCAGGTCATTTCTTTGAGACACGCGGGGGCATCTTACTCTCGTGGCGGGAATCTCTCTTGTATAGTCTTTGTAGACATGTGATTTACAATAATACAATAACAGTTTGATACACCAATCTATGTAATGCAGACGGAATGAGTTTGGGCTTGGCTGGGCACACTGACCAGGTAGTTATGAAGTTGGACACTAGATGGCCCTACTATGCGACATGTTGACCCCCCCCCCCTCCTCCTCCCACCCTCAGGGCAAGATTAGTTCTCTCGAGTACAATGAAACTAGAATGCAGTAGAATAAAAAACAAGGAACATATTTTCTCACAGTTTGATTGTCCAAAATGAGGTTCTCAAGGTATCAGTAAACCATATATCCCATTTTTGTCTTAGGTAGCTACGAACTATATGGGAGTGGAATTTATGGCTAACATGTCAATAAATCAAATGGAGTTGGTCTAGGTTACAAGGCTAAAACCTAATGATGTAAAACATCCCCCCCCCTTACTTAGGGGGAGGGGACAAATTCAACCCTTCAGAAATAAGGGGGATTATTGGATCCATTATAAAACCCATATTTTCTCTAGTTGGTACATGTACCACATGGCAAAATCACGCAACCCAGTTGGAACCTACTCCGAGCCCAAATTGGGTAGCCTGCATGGGCCCATGGCAGAGCACTGTGACCAAAAGCCTAGGGAGCACACTGGGCAGCCCACAATGGGCCATAGTGACAGCCCGATTTGGCCACATCATATATTTGATACACAATGTACTACCAACTTCATATTTCCTACATATGGCTTATTCTATATTTGGTAGAGTTATGATAATAATAATAGCTTTTATTGAAAACAAAAGGGAGGTCATTACTGACCTGTGTGTCATACATTAAGTTATAAATATGTTTATCACATACGTTGTTCCAACAGCAACTGAAGTTTCAAAGGCTATAAAAGGGTCAATAGGGCATTATGCCTCAAGGCTTTATGTCATATATGGATATGAACTTAAGTGGTCGACTGTTTCCGAGTGATTCTCATTTGGAAGATCCATAAACCAAATTATGCAAGCGTTACGAAATACATGCAGTTCTAAATGTTCCATGATGCATGCGGAAGTCTCATATTCAAGAAATACCTTCACAATTTTACCAAACAATGTGCTGTTTCAATCCGTCCCCTTGGCAACACAACATTGACAAGCGTGCATACCAAATTTCATAAAACCAGATATTTCCCACGAGACATAATGAAGCATTTTACCATGGCTTTAATATTGGAATAATTACCTACTCTGCCGTGCTTTATAGTGAGGAAATGTGAGTAACATGAGAACTATAGATGTATAGATGCACACAAGAAAGATCAATGGCAACATCTAACCATACGCTAATAGCATAGTTGGCCTACTGCCTAACACCTAGTCTATATTGGTGCTATCAGTTGCTATTATCTAGAAATGAAGGTTAGCCACATTCAATAAAGCTATTAGGAGCAGGCAGGCCAGACAAATCTCTTCAAGTGTTTTTCCCAGGGATAGCTTCATGTCTATATGTGTTAGATAGACTACACCTGGCCACGGTTCTTCCATATACCCACTGCCCCACACAGTCAAGCAAGGTGTTATACACCGAGTCGATGACCAGTGGGCAGTGGGTATGTGGAAGGACCCTGGCCAGGTGTAGTCTATCTGATTTAACCCTCGGGTATGCAATATAACCAAGGTGCGAACCCTTTGTCTCAGGCGTCCACCGTGGGTTAAATATATTTAACCCTTTAGGGCCGAGCATCGACTATAGTCGATGCCATGGCTGGCCGAGCATCGACTATAGTCGATGCCATGGCTGGCCGAGCATCGACTATAGTCATCATAACTCTATGGGAATCAGCAAAGGCTCGGCCCTGAGAGGGTTCCTATGAAAATGTCCCGGCCCCTTCACCAGCAAACTTTTTTTTTGGTCGGCCTTAAAGGGTTAACCCACGGGTAACACCTAAGACAAAGGATTCGCACATTGGTTATTTCGCATACCCGAGGGTTAAGTCAGATAGACAACACCTGTACCTTGGTATGCCTTATACCCACTGCCCACTGGTCATCGACTCGGTGTATAACACCTCGTCTTGACCTTGTGGGGCAGTGGGTATGAGGCATACCAAGGTACAGGTGTAGTCTATCTAACACACACACACACATATATATATATATATATATATATATATATATATATATATATATATATATATATATATATATATATATACATTCATACATACATACATATATATATATATATATATATATATATATATATATATATATATATATATATATAGCACTGGCGAAAAGCACTCGACAATGCATCTATATATCTATGGAAAGCATACATACCTGTGAGCCTACTGTAATGCTATTATTATTCAATGTAATCAATTTCTGAACAGTACACGTGATTATAGTTACGATATACCTATTGCTACCCAGCAAATTAGTTTGACTTAGTTTCTGGAACGTGCACTTTGTGTGACTGTTGTCCTATGGAACTAATTGGCACAATATGACACCATACCCCATAGGACAAGAAGTGGCACATACTCACACATATTCACACAAATTCACACATATTCACACAGCATCATGTACCATGGCACAAAAATGTTTCCAACCATATTGTTTCACTTTTTTGATTTTTTAAAAAAAGAAAGGAAAGTCTGTTTAGTTTGTAATACTCATTATATTTAGAAGTTGGCATAGGGCACCATAGCAGAAATCTGTTAGTGCACTCCCTGCTGTATATGGGCATACTATCTCATTCAACAAGATTTCTACCATGGTATTGTAGGCCTGATGAAGTTGTGTACAATTCATGCCAATTATCAGCTGTATACACATGTCACAAAAGGTCAGACCTTCATCCAAACAAGATTACCAGAGGAAAGGTGTTTGTGGTCTGTCCCTCTTAATGCAGCTTTAATCAAATCATATGGTGTGTTTTTCAATCACTAATGGAACTTGATAGAATTAGAGGTCTATAGCTAGGTCTAAGTTGCATTGACAACATGTTATTATGGTTATAAACATTGAAAATGATTCCATTGCACCCATGAGAATAACAAGGAACAACAAAGATGACACCTGGTGTCAAAACCATGCACTATTCCAACCTGACAAAGTGATGATGGTTCTGTTTGAAGATGTGTGAGTGTGTGCCAGAACGGGAACTAGGTGACACAACATCACACAAATACCTGTTATGTGTGACACCAGGTGTCATCAAAGTTGATTGTACCCCTTTTCCTGATTAAAGAGAATGTTTTTCTATAGCTATAAGTATCTAAACAGGGTCCCAATGTATTGTGAATCAGACAATGCACCTGTCCTTCTATTAACATTCATTATGTATATAAATAGATGCCACATCACTTTAATGAAAGCAGCATTAAGAGGTCCAGATGCTAGACACCTTTCCTCTGGTCATCATGTTTGGATAAAAGCCTGGCTATCTCCTGCTGCTCATGTGAACTCTAATGTTGATGGTTATAATGGTACATATATTCATCAGCCCTATGTTGAAATTCTAGGAACCTGATCGAATTAGTTTGTACAAACCAGCAGCACACACACCAATAGTGTGCTATGACTATCTATGTCAAATACTGCTGGTTGTAAAAAGTATTACAGTATTTCCTATCTTTTAGTAATTCATAATAAAACAAAAATACATGACTAAACATTTTGGTTTAGGGCATTATATATTTTGTCATTTGGTGTGAATAAGCTTTTTAAAAATCTGTCAGAACTGTGTGAATCTGTTCCATGGAACACTGTGTCAGTGTGTGTGAGTCTGTTACATGGTATACATGTCACACAAAATGCACAAAATGAGCACACAGTTCCAGGGGTAAAACAGGGTGAAACAATCTGGAACTAATTTGCTGGGTAATACTGATGCTCCGATTCAAGCATTAGGGCCTACACACACACAGTTGATCAATAATTATTTGATCTTTCTTTTCATGTGCAACCTTACCTTATGGTAAGGTTATCCAAGACCCCTGGGAATTTCTCTAGCTCCTCTACTAGTTCTTCAAAGGTGATGGCCCCACTGCCGTCTTCATCAGCCGAGTCAAACAGGGCATGGGTGAGGCGGTCAAGGCTGTCTTCGGTCAGCTGCAGAGAGCTCTCATCCATACACGACTTTAGCACCGTCTTTAACTCATCAAAATCAATCGTACCACCACCTGTGAAAATGAAGGGTTAGTATTAAAACATGCATTCAAGCTGTTGAGATGGATGAGATTCAGGCAATTCTTCTCACAATTACTAAACTTTGAGAGTGCAGTCTCGCCTGACTATGAAAGGGAGACCGGAACAGCTGAACCAGCTGTGAATTATCTGTCAGCTGGCCTCTTAGAACTCTGGAACGGCAGTCATGCAGACTTTCTCTGCACCTCATATTGTCTGCATGGTAGTTATGTTCATAAGTACCCATTTTAACATGGCCTACACAGGCTATATGAGCTGTAGTATAGGTTTAGCATGGTTCAATATCATTACAAGAAAATTAGGCATAGTATGGTTTATATAATAGCTACATGCATTATATAAATCCACTCAAAATAGTCTGGCCTTTCCAAAACCGAGAGAATTTTTCAAATATTCAAATTAGAACTGAAGTTACAGGTCCTGGAATACACACTAATATTTTAAGCAAATTAGAGTTATTTTTTGTTTGAGTTATCTGAACATTATCAAATAGAATATTATCTTAAACGTTATGCAAAGATTTGATTTGGGTATCCGATCCTGCAAAATTGAAAACCTGCAGGACCGATTGTCCTGCATGGTGAACACGTTTTCGCAAACACTGTCGTAATCCCCGCCGTAATCATTCCATCCATCAGCTAAACTAATGAAATAGATCCTGAAGAAGCCCTATAGATTGATTATCTAATCTTACATATTATTAATATCATAACAGTACTTACCATCTACATCATATACGTCAAACAGAAACTTGAGTTTCTCTATGGGTGTGCCCTTGGTCAGCCTCTTCAGTCCGTCCATAAGCTCGGCCATCTCTATAGAACCACTCCCGTCTGAGTCAAACAGCGCAAAGAAACGCTCCGCGAAGAAAGACTGAAAATAGTGAAGAACCTTCCAGTATATAGGTGAGGCACAAAGAAAGTGTGTGCTTCAGGTTACCCTGTCTAGTAGAAAAGGGCGGAGCTTAGTAATATAACGTATTTACAGTTAATTCTGCAGTACATATAATTTATATTATAAAGCTCTATCTGATGGTAAAATGCATCAAAGTTCTTATTTGATTAATTATAATTGTATTTTTTTATCTGTTCAAACTGGTCTGGACGCTAGAAACGTACTTTAAGTTTTGGTCTGAGCAAAAGGAATGTGGATGGTTATTAGAACCTAATGTGCCTGATAATTGGGACATTATAATTATGTAAAGCTCCGGAATGTCAACGTCACATTACTCTCGCTTCCTGGCCCTCTACTCTAGGTGCAGAGACTCTGGTTCAAGGTAACAATATAAGACTATAATCCTGCCTCATATAGACTATGGGAATGTATTTTATGATGTATAGCAGGGAAATATATTTCCGATAAGATTCAGAGAGCTAAAATGAAGGCCCTGAGAATGTGTCTCGTGGTGGATAATAGATATCCGACGATCCTTATCCACAAAGAGGCAGTTATTTCTACACTTGCTCCTCGTAGAAGGATGCACATTCTGAAGTTTATGTTTTAACAGGAGAGCTATGTTACTATAGTAAATGATGCCCTACTTTTTTAACCATCAAGCCAAAAAAATAGACGACCAAAAACGGTTTGTTATATGGAGGTGCTTTACTCTGAAATGGTTTGCCTTTTAATACTAGACATACAGAATTATACAATAAATTTAAACTTCAATGGCAGGAAGATGGCTTTGTGGCACTAAGGGAGCGTTCATTATTTATGGCAGGGGGGGGGGGGGGTGAGCGTTTGGCAAATCGAATACGTCAAAAATAATTGGCCCCCCCCCCCCCTCTGAATAGGTTGAAAAAAAAAGGCCCCCCCCCCTCGGAATAGGTTGAAAAAAAAACGCCCCCCCCCCTCACCCTGGATCGTTTTCAACTTAATTACAAAAACGATGTTGGTGTCTACTAATTGTATGCATTTAATCCTGGGCACTTTTTTACCTTCAATTTACTACCTTGCAACAAATACATCCATTCGTAAGGTGTTTTAGTGTAAACGTCTCATGATACTCGCTGGTGAGTGATAATAGTCCTCAGACACTTGACTTACATACCGTTGAGTTTAAGGGCCCTAGTGCTTATAAATTGGAAGCTCCCATACCCTCAGTGCTTACATGAGGCCGGCACTTTTTTGAAGACTGACAAAACAGTGGGCTATTCTGAGTGTCAAAAGTGATGCAGTGAAAAATTTGCTGGGAGTTTGAGGAAAATTTTAGAAAATTTTGAAAATATTGACATAATTTGGTAAAATATAACACAGGCTGTTACCAAAATTTGCGACATTTCAACGTAGTAAATTCGCGACATTTTTAGGAATACCCCTAAAAAAAAAGGCCCCCCCCTGAGAATAGGGTAAAAAAAAAAGGCCCCCCCCCTTTGAATACCCCTAAAAAAAATTGCCCCCCCCCTCAAATGCTCACCCCCCCCCCTGCCATAAATAATGAACGCTCCCTAATTACACATGAGTACATTGATATACATGTATTATGATAATTTATGGCATAATGCAACGATTTGTTTGTATAAAGCGTTAATTGACATGCTTTCTACACTGATTGATATTAGTGTAGTGAAGGAAAGTCAGATGTGTATGTGTCTTAATTTGGTTATTATAGTGCAGTGAATTCAATCACTACACAGTATAATACTGCATGCAATGTATGTCTCACTCGGTAGGTAAACTCAATTATGACCACTGGGTCATTCACGATAATAGTCACACATGGGTGCACGCTGGTGTTGGAGGGTAGGAAACAGCACTGTGGTTACTTCACAGGGGATGTCTTAGGGGGTAGGATGGATGAATGTGCATGCTTCGATTCACCTGGCTAGTTTTTCATGTAGTTTCTCCCAAATTCAAATCTAGGTGTGTGCGAGGAGTACTTATATGTTTTTTTTATATATTAGCCCCCTCCCCATGCTTAAATAGATGGGACATTCTCATCACCCAGCTCAGCCCACCCCCCCCCCCCTCTTTTTGGTGCTACACTATTATATTGTGCTGCATGCTGCACTCTAAAAATATGGGCATTTGCGGTACCCACAAAGCATTTGAGGGGATTCACATATGTGTCCTTTGCAGTGAAACAGCATTCACCCCCCCCCCCACCTCCAGCGACTCCCATCAGATGTTCCATGAAAATACTTACCTTTTTAACCCCCAATGCCTTCTTGAATTCAGGTAGATCGATCTCCCCATCTTCACCTGCAATGTCCTGGAACTTGGCCTCCATCCATTGTAGCCACTTGGCCTCCTCGTCCAGTCTGTACAGCATAGAAATAATATCATGTTATATCTACAAACATGGAGGCACAGCTTTTACCAGGGTTTACCACATTTTATGGGACCGCAAAGCACACTTGATTCAAATGAGATGGATTATATGAGACGTCTAGAAATGTCATCATATGGACAATTTGTTTTTGGAATTTAGCATACATGTACGTTTCTTGACCACTATAATCAAAATATGGTATTTTGGTTAAGAGAAACCAGATCTTTTATTTTTAGAAATACAGGGCTTCCGATGCTTAAGCACTGGAAGCGCCGTATTCAGTGCCTCCCATTGAATACAATATGGCTGCATTCAATGGGCTAATATAAAGTTGTCTTTCCTTCATTTCATGGCGGCTGGGGCATATCCCAATCAGCCTGCGGCTTCGTGAGATATGGCCAGAGCCCCTACTCGTGAAATATGTCAGAGACGGCATCGATGGGTGTTGGCATTAATTAGTCTATTTCTTTTTGAATGTGAGAATATTTTTTAAAGTAGCAAAGCCATGTCATCACCTCAAATTGTATAAACATTTAGGAGTTATTCTAATTGGTGTCATTTTGAACGAGTGACAGCAAGATATCTTTATGTATTAACAAACTGCCATATCCCAGTGGGCACAGAACAGTGAATCAACATTGATAAATGGTTGTCAGTGTTGATTCAATGTTGATGTGATGTTGATGCAACATTAAACTGAATTTTGTGCCCACTAGGATATAGCAATGCTAACGGTAACAGTGGTGTACATGATATGTGAGCATGGCGGCAAGCATTGGCATAACCTGGGTATAATATAGTGGTCCACTGGAGGTGGTCAGCAAATAAGGAACTAGAGTCAGCAGTTGGTCAGACAATAAGAGGTATATAGATAAGGTGCTAGAAATATCAGCTCAATAATATTATAACATATCCAGGTATGCCTCCCACGGACACCGTGTAACGGGGTCTTTTGAGGCAAATGGCCTGGAAGGCGTTTCTCGTTTATGGAGGTGACTTACGGACTTCCATAAGAACATTTTTGGACTGGACTTTTCAAAAAGAGCTATGAATATGCATTTCTAGGATGTTATAAAGCATGCCATGAAGACCATGCAAGCTGGGCCTTACTTTTCTGTGCAAAAACAGTGGTCCTCCTAGCCTTAATTAAGAGAGATAAAAGAGGTGAAAAAGTTATGGTTTATGGAAAAAAAGTTACGGTTTATGGAAAAAAGTTATGGACTTCATAAGTCTCCACCAGAAACGCCCTCCTGGCTAAATTCAGCGTTTGGTGACTGCTTGTAGTATAAATAGACATCAGGGGCAGGGCCAGGAATATTTTCTGAAAGGGTAGTTTGTACCCTCAGGACCCCCTCTACTAATCCGTCCATGTTGCATATAATATGTGATATAATATACATACATAAATCAAATTAAAGTCTAATGAATCTGTTGTTTTGTTTTTTTGACAATGAGGTACTCCATCTAGTGCATCTGACACCATCTGATTACACAATGAGTGAAATAGTTATATACCCATGCAAGGTTCTAACCGCTGAAGGTCTACACATCACACGGAGAGACAGAAAACAAATTACAGATACACAATATCGCATAGAAGAGCTACTAATAGTGGAAGATTGATAGCTTAACAATTTAACCATTTCAACCTGGAAGAAGTATAGATAGGAAACATTCTTAAAACATAAAAGGAACGATTTAAAGGGATTTATGTGGTGATAATACAAGCACAATAGATAAGTATAAATAATAGCTGTAAATGCCCACGCATTTTAGACAACACAGATTTACAGTTCCATTCGTTACCTTTTTTTCTCTGCTATTGGATCCAAAGGCTCCTCTCTGATGCAATTAATTTATCAACGACAACATATTATCATAATATACATCATAGGAAACGGATCAAAATTAAAAATGATATGTACAAAATATCCGTATTTTTTCACCTTATTACCAAGGAAAAACTAATTTAAAAAATCCTACATTCAAAACAATGACAACTAAGAATTCCCTACTCGCTTAGACGTGTCTGAATATGTAACAAAAATAATTAACATAATGGGGGAACTAAAATCACAGTCCTCACTTGTGAAACATATTAAATATAGCATATCAAATATAGGCCTATCTCAACTGCTACATACGGACAACTCTATATACTACTCACTGATCCTGTGATGGTTGGATGACGTTAGACCCGCCATTGGACATGGGCCTCTCCTTCTCCACCTTCCCTCCTTTCTCCTCCTTCTTCTCTTCCCCATTGGAGACTCCCTCCTTCTTGTCCGTCCTATTGGAGACCCCATCCTTCTTGGTAGTGGCCGGCAAGAAGACTGCATCATCTTCAATGCTCAGTGTTACCTCATTGACTTCTCCAGCCTTGGTTACCTCGGAGCTGTCAAAGGAGTGGTTGATGTAGGCGTGAGGGGCTTCCTCCGTGGACATCCCGTCTGGCGCGCCGTGCCGCTCCGATAACGTCCAGTTGCCGCCGATGGAGACAGACTTGTTGCCGACGGTGAGGGAGGTTCTGCGGGGCTCCTCCTGTTCTTGCCGGTTGTAGGACCGGACGTAGACTCCTGTTGGGGAAGAGTAAGGAGATTTATCTATATAGGGCTATAATATTATATGGCGATAAAGGATAATAGATGGAAGTATAATCTATATTGGCCTTCCCAGTAAACAAATAACGTTATACACCATTTTATAACGTTATATAACGTTATATGTCAACGTTTTTCTAAGGCTCTTTAGTATGAAATAACGTTATGTAAAGTTTAAAACGTTATTTTGACGTAAAATAAAGTTTTTTTGTTAGCTGGGTTTGTGTTATTGAGTGGCATGATGCATGGGTGGCATGATTCACGAAATTGGAAACATCGGATGTGAATTAAAACATAATATTCATGCCTGTGCAACCTCACCTTATGGCCCTTTGGGTAAAATAATGGGATGAAAAATCAAGAAAATTGTGAAACAGGCCCACGTTTCATACTTAAACTGTAACCGTATAAAGGCTGCAAGTGTACTCGCCAGGGTTGCTTTCATGCATCCGTTTTTTGACCTTAGAAGGTTCATTTCATGTATTTGACAGAGGTCACGCATACTTTGATAGAGGGTTGTCATGTTATTGCGTGAACAGGTGGGAGCTGCTCGTTGTAAGGGGTGAGCTGCTCTATACACAGCTGTCTGTAAACCTACATCTTAATCCCCCGTCCTGGTGCACATACACTGACCACACACGTGCATACTATAGTATAGGGGTGGACGGGCTGGGGCTGTGGTAGTGGCACATAGGGTTGGACAGAGGGCATGGCTGGGTTTTGCAAATACTTTAGGGATGGACTGGAAGTGTGGTCGTGGTGTATAGAGGTGCACTGAGGCTGAGGCTGGGGTGTGTAAATACTATAGAGATGGGTGTATCCTCTCATGCTTTCCCCTTGACATTAAGTCTAAGAGCTTTTCTAGTTTACCCCCCCCCCCCCCCTCTCTTGCATATTCTGGTTTTGTCACTGCTCAGACTATGGTTCTGTTGTGTAAGGTGAACAGGGGGCTGTGAATGAACTCAGAATGGACCCAGTGAGTGGCTCTATGAGCTACTGAGGGATGCCGTGAGTGTTACGTCACCACGTCATTGACGTGTGGCCCTAACGTCAACACTGACACTACCTAGCGGCAACTAATCCATCGATTGGGCCCTGAGCGCTCCCACCTGGCCGCCATTTTTCTGCAGTACCTAGTCCCAGGTCTCAGTCACAGGGCCGGAATATGGTCAGAAAGGCGCCATATTTGTAGAGTGAGTCTACATCCGGGTGACAGAGGCTGGGAGTGAAACCACCTGCGGTTGTTTCACCATTGTATTGATCAGCAAGCCGGTAATTGAATGACCATTGTCCGAGTGAAGGGGTGCTGGTTACTGGAGGTGTTCAGTAGGGCATTGTTGGTGTAATTGTGGCTGGGGGTTAGGACCTGGTGTTCTTCTTGTTCTAACAACAATTGACCATTGGCATCTGAGGTATTGAGAATCCATGCTAATTAGCGGGCTGTAAGGGTGAGTTCAAAAGGTCATAAAAATGAAACCTCTATACGTAATCATTGCATGAAGGTAACGCTACATAGACTATACATATGCAAATACGGAATAGCTCTCCTAGGTGAGAGGACAAACGTTTAGAGCGTTATCTTAATCTTATATCCTAAATTTTAATCCAGGATAGTTAAAGATGGGATTAAGATAGTTTAAGAGTTAAAGTCAAGACAAGAAAAGAATAAAAGAATACGGGGGTTGGGGGCTGAGATAACTAGCGTATCCTACCATGGACTGTGTAGGCTTATCATTACTAGTGACACTATCTTCATTTGTTTAGTGATACTTTTAAGATAGTCGAAGATAGTTTAAGATGGGATTAAGATAGTTTAAGAGTTAAAGTTAAAGGGAATCGCTGGTTCCTACACAGAAGCCACCTGGCGGCAAAAATCGAAGCTCATGAAAAGTATTCTTTAAGCTGTATTCATATTCCTACATAGACGACCTTCCCTAACCCAACTATTTGTATTTGCTACTTTGACAGTATACCTCCATTGTTCACATATATTCACTGCTAGGACACCCATAGGATCCTATAGTTAAGGCAAAAGAAATATTTTTTCCAAAATTCGTGCCTTACTCATTTTATCCGTGACCCCCTGTCTTATTGGTCCTAAAATGTTTGTATAGATGTCCATTATACATTCCCAAGGTTTGGTTACAATATCAATAGAAGAAGGGGATTATCCATGGCAGATAATGGGAAGATGCTGTTTTCCTATTCATTCCTATAGTTAAGGTACTCCTTTGCTCAAATGGCCGTATCATGAAAGTTAGTACCGTGACATGGCAATTTCTTTTGATTTTCTATTAGATAATAAATCAAACTAACATAATCCTGAGTTATATGCAAAAGTCAATAGAACATCAGTAATCCTGCGACAAGTAGCGAGTCCCTTTAAGACAGGTAAGAGTTAAAGTTAAGACAGGTAAGATCATCTTAATAATGCAAATAAACGCTCTAAACGTTTGTCCTCTCACCTGGGAGAGCTATCCCGGGCGTGATATACCCGGTACATATATTGCAAAGCATATCCGGTACAATCATCCTTCCTCTGTAGCACTCAGAAGCTGAGTAAATAATGTGTTATGCAATTAAATATATTTGATTATTGGCAAGTGGGGATGAATCATGCGGACAATAGTACGCTCGTGCTGCCTTGTTCACGGCCAACACGCGGGTGCTGTATCCGATTTACCTCCGCTTATGGTCAACACCAAGGTATCATAAAGATCGAAGATAGCGTTTTTTCACAGTTTAGTTTTTTTTCACATTTATTAAATTCTGGGGTCAAAGAAGGCAGATGGGACTCCGCTATCTATAGGAGGATTTACTATCCATTTACCCTATTAAATCATTATTGCAATCAATCTCTTAACCCTTTAGGGAGTGTTCATTCATTAGTTACAGGGGGGGGCGTAAAATTTTCACCCCTCCTGAGGGGGGGGGCGTAAAAAATTCTGACCCCTCTTGAGGGGGGTCGTAAAAATCTAATCCCCTTTTTAGCAAAAAAGCCCACGCGTTACTATAGTTCAAAGGGGGGGGCGATAATTTTTCGCGGCCTTCGGCGAGGGGGGCACAAAACGTTCCACGCGCTCTTGAGGGGGGGCGTTAAAATATTTCGCCCCTCTGCGCGAAATCTCACCTTCCCCCCTGTAATTAATAAATGAACGTCATATGAGCCGGATGTGGTCTACACATGGATTTTTGTGCAGCATTTTGTCTGCGATTTTCACAAAAATGTCTCCCTCGAAACACATTACTCCAATAATGCACTTGAGTTGTAGAAATTAATGGTCCACACTTTATGTTCTACACAGACTCTATTTCATGCCAGTAAGCGTGTCCTTGAATGGCACAGTAAACATCGACATGTAATAATTAAGCTGTTATTTCAAGTTCATGCTACATGATATCGTGACACTGTGATCACGATTTGATTCAATACAGATGGTTGCAAACACGAAAGTCTCATAATAAGGCCAAGGGCATTACATACACCATTATTATTAAAAGGTGCCATAGTGCTTCAATGTAGTATGTTCTAGTATGTATGTAGTATAGCCATAATGTATGAATGCAGCATTGGCGAGTAACACACCATAGAAGCATTCACTCCACAGTGTTGCAATATTGCATCATGACATCAAAGGGTATGATGCATTAGTACACTATGTGGTCCGTAAAGGGTATTCCAAGTAGAATCACATCCTCATAAGCCCGGGCTCCACTGGGGCGACACACCTACCTGCGAAACGATGTGATCTTTTTTCATGTTTTGATTTTCATATTTTCCTTCATTTCGCTTCATTTCGCTTCATTTCGCTACATTTCGCGGCAGTGTCGCCCTATGTAACGCCAGTAGCAGGGCGAAACTGCCGCGAAACTGCCGCGAAATGAGGAGAAATGTAGCGAAATGAAGCGAAATGAGGCGAAATGAAGGAAAATGTGAAAATCAAAACATGAAAAAAGATCGCATCGTTTCGCAGAACACTGTGCCGCCCTAGTGGAGTCTGGGCTATATTAATGAGATACAAATCCCCATAATCTGCACAATTTGACCCCTGTATGTGAAATACAGGTGAAGGAGAAAAAACATGTGGGGCTATGTTCTCTGAGCTAATCCCATAATCAGGTAAACTGTATGCACCAAGAAATACTCTACTCATAAGTGTTTTTGGTTAAGTGATGCCAATCCATCTGGGCTCTACAACTGAGCCATGTATACTGTATGTAAATTCGGCCGATTAGAACCCCATGCAATGGATGATCAAGGGATCAGACCAGTTGTGCTTAGTGGTTAGTCAACACTTCAACAAGTGTTCTGTGGGGTAAAACTGTGGTTCACATTCCACCCACGAATCGGACCAGTTACATGGAAATTTGCATACCTTGTGTATTCTTAAAGGGGCATTCTCACCACTCGCACTTAACCACATAGTAGACTAGAACAGTACTAGAATTGTGAGTTGGATACGCTCGGTGATTATGCCACTTTAAATGTAAATGAGGTCAGCCATTGTTGTGTTGTAATTACTTTTTTAAGACATGGGAAGAAAGAAATAGAGACCCGGGGGTAGAGCCAATAATAAACAACTGAACAACATTCTAACTTTCTACTATATATCATTTAGGTTTAAGAATATGCAAGGTATGTAGTTTAAGAATATAGTCATACACAAAGTATGCAAATGTCCAGGCAACCGGTTCAGTTTGTTCCTACACGCAATGGAGATATAGGGTTGTTTGCAAACGCATTTTCCCTATTATAACGACGGAGTTAACTGATACCTCTTTGATTTAAAAAATAAGTAATGATCTAATCATCTTTTACGAGCTTCAATGTTTTCTAGTACAGTTAGGTTAAGACAGGCGATTGAACCCAACAGTTGGCATGTCTGAGTGCTGAGACCAGCACGACACATGACAGGCCACTCCCACTTCATTTAAAAGGTATCGCTCAGTAATTCATAAAGGTCTAAGACCAGACTTTGCACGTCAAGGACGCATAACCATGCCCTTTATTTAAATCATGTTTTGGGAATATTTCTTTTACAATTCCTAATGGAAGATTTGGGGTAGAACTATTTCAGCTGGGGTAATCTAATGACCTCCGTCCACTGGCCTGTAATCGACCGATGTTACGTAGGAAATGTATGGCTTAATCGGCCGAAGTTCCCCAGTGGACGTTTGCCATTAGCCTATGGATTCAAAACTAATGCACTTTCTATTCTTCTCAAAAGATAACCATAAACGCTCTCCTGTCGGCAATGGACAGATACCCCATGTAGAAATTAATTGTGTGAGATTTTCTGACTATACTGAAAGACAATAATCTACAATACTCTGATACAAACGTTACTGCGAATGGTTCTAATAATACACACGGTTATACACAACCACAAACCGTACAATCCAAGTATCCAATCCGTTTCCAAGCATTAAACAAATAGACCGATATCCCTATGTATGTGTAGATGTCTTGTGTGGCAAAGTTAATTGATTAGGCCCATTCCGTAATGATGATACAAAGTCAATTGGATCCCACCTTGGTTCCTACCTGGATGATCTCCTCCCGGGACCTCTAGTACTCAGTGTGCTCCTCCAGGGTGGGACGCAGGGGAACTAACACCTGGCCAATGTTTGATGTTGTGCGCATGCGGACTACCCTCCCCAGGAATGACCCCAGACATGGCATTGGCACACTGTATGTACTCTGCATGATATAATATTGTCCAACCAAGAGGCCTGCATTTTAACAATGCATGTCCTTATTTCACCTATTTACGCAATAGTGCATTTCTTTGAAACTTTCGTGAGCAGTTATGGTTAATATTGGCTTTCTTTGGCAATGATTCAGATTGATAAAAGGACCCGCATGGCTTTAATATCTGGTGTATATCTGCCCACTCCTAACTCTACATGGAAGGGGTCACTGAGATCTTCACGTTAATCTTACTAGGTGTTTCATAATGACTTACCATTCCCCTCACAATGTTATGAGATCTTCCAACAGATAAACCAAGAGACATTTGAAGAAACAATTACAACTTTATAATGCCGACTTCTTATACATGATATTCAAATTGACTAGGCTAACAGTAGAAAGTTGTTTTATCTAATTTGATCAGATCCCATAAAATGAGGATATTACTACCACTCACTCGTTCACAAGATGGGGTGAAACTTCAACCGATGATTTAATAATCCCTGATAGTATTCATCTTTCCTCTATCAGCTTTTAAAAATAAAGCCAATTTTATAAGAAAATCGGGTACACTGAAAACCCAACCAGGCTCATTTTTCCATTAGCCGATTTGGACGTCCTACAGACCGATATACACATCGGCAGACCCATTGGGAGAGACGTTGGCAGAGCTATCGGCCGACAGGTCTGCCGACAGTAGCCCTATTCTATAAGCAGGCTGTATATTGCATATTTCTTTGTATCTTTACCGATCGACCTGCCGACAGCTGTATGGCCCTCCCTCCCGATAAGCGGCCAACACCACGCCGAAATCGGCTCATGGAAAATTGGCCTTAAGTGTTCACTACTGAGAGCCCTTGGATGTTCATGATGATGGTGTCCTGGGAGAGTACTCTGATGCTCACTAAGGGCCATTTTCCATTAGCCGATTTGGGGGCGATCGGCAGGCAATTGGCAGACAATCAGCAGACAATCGTCAGGTAGAGCCACAACAGTTATTCTACACATAGTATAATTATTGTGGCTCCACATAATATCTCCACATAATTGTTAGTGGTGGGGGCACAGCTGGTAATGCCAATGGACTTACCTACTTTAAAGTGGCATTCTCACCGAGCGTTTCCCACTCACAATTCTAGTACTGTTCTAGTCTACTATGTGGTAGATGCGAGTGGTGAGCATGAGCATGACCCTTTAATGTCCATGTCCTGCTCTCCCCAACGTGAGAGATGGGGTGGACCGGTACTTTTGGCTTTATATATAGGGCATATAGGGCCGTTGACATTTAAGGAGATGACCACTCATGCGATTGATTAGAGACACATCCCAACAGACTGATTGACAATCCGTTGGACTATTACTTAGGTAGGTGGTAAAGGTCTATAGATAAACCATAAAAGGGTTATCACAGCATGTTTGACCACTCCCTACAGACCCTCATCACCCCCCTCCTCTCATTTACCATAGTTATAATAACACTCAGTTAACATTAACAGGCTTAAACTAAGCAGCATGTCTGCCTAGTCGGTGTATAGGTGTCCAAACATGTATACCATGACCCTCTCCCTACCACTCTGTACATTTTTATGAATATGAATATCAAAAATTGAAATGAAATGGTCCCATGGCTTCTCGTTCATCGTTCTTTGTCAACAGAACTGGAATGTGGGATGTGACAGAGAATGTCACAAGCTTTAATATGATACCAAACATGGGGCGTTTCGAATAGAATCTTTAACAAAATATTCTCATCAATTTTGAGTGTTATATTTTTTATTTAGCTCAGCGGCCTACTAGCGCAAGAGGGATAATGTCCGATAGTGAAAGACTCCCATCATCTTCCAACGCGAGACACATACACCGACCAGTCAAGTAGACTGCGCAAGTTAAGCCTGTGGTTTGAATTATATAAGCATTTGTAACGAGTTGCAAAGGCTTTGTTACAGTTTGCAATCAATAAATAGTTCCACTAATCACTCATCTCGTTCTGCGAGAAAAAACTACAAAATAGTCATAGTTTTAGAAATGATTTAGTGTTTGTCAGTTGAGACACTATATTCAAAGGTATTCAAGTCCACACCAGTGCAAAGAAGGCAAGACTAGTTCTCACATAAGTTAAGCTCTTGACTGTATTCTCTCCTGCAGTCTGGGAAGGTCCAGCATTGTCCCAGTCTCCTGCAGTCTGGGAAGGTCCAGCATTGTCCCAGTCTCCTGCAGTCTGGGAGGGTCCAGCATCGTCCCAGTCTCCTGCAGTCTGGGAGGGTCCAGCATTGCTCTCTCTTTCAGTCTGGGAGGGTCCAGCATTGTCCCACTCTCCTGCAGTCTGGGAGGGTCAAGCATTGTCCCAGTCTCCTGCAGTCTGGGAAGGTCCAGCATTGTCCCAGTCTCCTGCAGTCTAAGAGGGTCAAGCATTGCCCTCTCTTGCAGTATGGGGGAGTCCAGCATTATACGACTTAGAATGATGGTGACAAGCTATGAACTACGGCTACCCACCGGACATCTGTACCCCACACATATACCTGCGGGCATATATACCCGTGGACATAACCACATGCAAAGGGGGTAACCGTCTAATGTTCTAATGGAGTGAATGTCCAATGGGGGCGGGATGTCCTAGAATCAAATAATATATTCACAATACCTGGGAATCAAGTTGCAAATGAGTTACTCCCAGTATTACATCCAGTTGCTAAGTAGAAAGTCTACCACGTCAGCTTTCTTCGAGGAGGCCTGTACACATGTGTCATATCGCATTCTTCAGCATGTGCTCTGGACTATTTTTATGTGGAGCACACTAATCATAAACCATTGGCATATTAGCAATCATGCCAATTCTGTTATTCAGTTCTGGTGATGAAATCATGAATCCCCATTATCATGTGTAATGTAATTTGACCATTTAGGCATTATGACCTCAAAGTGCATTAGTATGAAGACATGTAGAAGCTATACCGCAAACCTTTCAGAAACCACTCAGCTAATTGATAGAATGTGACAAAAAATGTCAGATGTTGCAAAGAGTATATCAAGTCATTAGAATGGGACAGCGTTATGTTATGGAAGTCCTATTTTCTTCGGGATATTTGGGTGAGGCTCTATACATCTTTCTATCATTATTTCCAAAAAATATATATATATTGCTTTGGGAAGGTTTGGTATTAACATCTATTGAACGGAAAATAAGTAGAATAAATGGTCACAGGTAATCAATACATTTTGGTTTCCCGTTAGAGATGTTGCATCCGTGAGGGAAGAAAGTCAGAGGAGTAGGGGTGTTATTCAAGAACTAAACGTCATTATCTAATCTATAAACTTTAAATGCCAAAAATCACACATTTAGCATGTTAAGACAATAGCCATGACGTTCCACTGCTGAACTCCTTTTTCCATTTCCCACCACCATCTTTACGCCTCACCCCTCCAATCCGGCCAACTACCACTACCGAAGCGCCTTCCTCGACATAAGAAAGGCAGCGTATATAATGGAACCAACGAGCATCGGAACTTTCAAAGCAATTATTAAGACGTGCACAAACAGCACCTAAACTAATATACTCCTCACGTGTCGACACATATAGCCAACATGCTGTGATAACACCCACAAGGGTGCAGGGTAATCCATTCTGACATCCAGTGTAATGGCTGTCGTTCCAGTACCATGCAACTGCATTAATCAACTATGCAGCTCCTCCGATAACGATACATTAATTTCCATTTGAGATGCAACACACTATATGCCCAGCATGTATACATACTTGAGTAATCCCTGTTCTGCCTAGAACCTGGGGTAGTCAGTGATGATTCAATCCAAGCCAGTCAATGACTTAATCTATATAGCTGTACGGATAGATCTATATCAGCACAGATATATTACTGATGACATTGTATATAGGCTGATTTTTCAGGCTGTAGGGGCATTATAAAGTTTATGGCCTGACCATATATGTATGTTAGCCTGGTTTGATGGCTACATTATCAGAGAGATATGTTTTTCTATCAATTGGTTGTCTTTAATAGTCTACAGGCATTTGGCTTCAGGGTGTTTTTTTTAGCCTAGCGCATAACCGCAATGCACAGGAGTATAGTTTGAGTTTGTTTGAGACTATTCACCTCAGTCTATTGGGAGGGATTGCGTCGCCATGTGTGATCTAGAGAGATTACGAGGGATATGCTTTAAGACTACACGAGAAATGCTTTTTAAGACTAAGCGAGATATGATTTTTGTCAAGGCATTTTTTTCAGTTAGTCCCTTGATGCGTATTATATGGAACATTGTATATATGTCGGTGGTGTTTCCCACTCTCCGTATAGATCAGACAGATTTTAGCAATCGGAGAATTACTGGAGTAGTCTGAGTCATGTAGTCGTTGTATTACAGAAAGGGGCACCTCTTTATGTGGGATTTAAGTGAATTTTCAGGTGAGAGTGGTTTTAGCGACAATGACGCTGACTTTTCTGAGTATGTAGCAGCAGGTTGACGTGGCGGATACTCACAGTTTTCACTTGACCACGACAATGATCCTCAGTAGCAGGGACCTCGGTTTATATGGCAGGTTTTTCCCGCCTTCCCTGACAGCTTAGCCAATAGGTGAGGGGTATTTAGTCATGGGACCAATTTTGCTGGAATTCAGAAAGGGACCAGCAAAGGAGTACCAGTGGTTTTCCTTTGCAATTCAGAAGTCTGTAATTACATAATGATAACAGGAGCTACCTGCACAGCCTGAGGTTTTACAAAAATTATGCTGATCCTGACTTTTATCCTGATCCGCCTCTGACTTAGGTTTTATAACTGCTAATCCGGGACCTTTATCCGGACCTCCCACCTTAAAGCCACCTCTCACGGGGGGTCATGTTCTGCAGAGAACTACCTGTACCAGGCCACCATTTGTTCACAAAGCTTTAAATTCACAGCCCAACAACTGACTGTATCTCCTTTTCCACGAAAGTGCACTCTTATTCTTAAGGAGTGTATTGATTAATGGAGCTCACGTTTTAAGGGTGAACAGGGTAGAATATCTGATTCTACATGGACGTGGGCAGAGTGTGTGTATGCATGTCCATGCACAGAATGATGTGCCTGTTACTAAGCCTAATGGTACATGTGTAATGGGTGAATAATGAATGCTGTGCACATGAGACGCAGCATGTGAGACCTGTATACAGGTATAAGCCGCAAGATAAGAAGAGCATCTGAAATCCACATATAACAGCACTTCTTTGTTAAATAACTGTCGACCAATTTGAGGATCTTAAATAATAATAATAATACATCGATTATTTCTTTAAACATCATAAGGACAAGAATAATAAGAAATTTCTATCAAAAGCAGTCAGGCATTTTGGCAAAAACTCTTTTTTTCGAGTTTCTGCTGAACTCTTAGAGATTGTGTTCACTATAAGCCATGTGAACTTTGGACTAAACTATGTGTCAGCAAAGATGTAGACCCCCTCCAGCTGGCTTCACTATTCTGCACCCCTAACTGCCCTGGGGTGTTTTACTAGTTGTATTTTTTTTTGTTATGTACCCCATAACGGTTTATTGTCATGATGTTACGTACATATTTTTCCAGACTCCGATGAGCCAATCCAGGCAATGTACAATACACAGCAGGTGAAAAATACAGTTACATAGACGAGCGTAATCGTGCCCAATTTCGCTGCAAGCAGTCTATAACAGCAGGTATGGATATGTATACGAATTTAACAGTTTCAATAGAAACTGTAGGATGCATAAATCCAGTAGCAGATTAGGATTTGTTCTGGTTGTTGTATAGTATGTCAACTATAGGCTATAATAGTATTTGTCCTTGGCTCCTGTGGTACAGCACCCCGGAAGACAGCTTTTGACCATTATACACTGAAAAAAAGGGCTGGGCTTTATTGGTCACAATGCCCAACATGCTTAGATCCCTGGATTAGATAACCACTCAGGTAAGGGGCCATACTGACAAGTGAGACATTACATTGTATGTCTCACTTACAAGTCACTCTTTGCATTCTGGGTAGCTAACCACTAGCGGTTAATGTATGCATAGATCCTTGGGCCAACCCCCTCCCCCTAACACCATAACAATCAACTTGCCCGCAACTTATCCCCCGTACCAGGTACATTATGTACAGGTTTGGAATAGCCACTCAACTGTACCTCACCCCTCACCCATCACCCTCACCCTATTCACTCGGCCATATCACTGCGGAGTACTACTCTGAAACTAAAGGGTATTACCATGTCAGGCCTCATTGCCTGCTGCTCAATACACCCTATACCTCCTCTCTAATCCAATTATTTATTAAAATTTAAGGCACTACTTTCAGGTGTCTACCCATGATGCATAGAGTGGATTGTGAGTGACAACATACCGGCCATGGACGTGTATGGTCACTCTGGGAGTGTGGTAAGGGGCATCCATGTGTAGTAATTACAAAGGGTAGTCCGGGGGTGGGGAAAGTGCTGTTGGTGTGCCATGTAAACACTAAATACACCATTGGTGCATGGCTGACGTATGATACATTCTCAATATTGTATCAATATTTTAATGTTTCATGTCAAGGGGGTGGTCATCATTTTAAAGACCGGCTAGGATTTACCCATTTGTGACATAACAAAGTGATGTTGAGGAGAGACTTGGAGAGACAGAGATTACGTAATAGATAGACTATTGTTATGGGAGGCTAACTCAAAATAACCACTGTAAACTGGCTGGCACCCTTATAGGGTGCCTGCCACTCTACAGCTGTTATATTTTGAGTTAGCCTCCCATAACCATTGTCTATCTGTTTTAAACCACAGCTGTGAGGTTATGTGAGTGTAAGTGGAAATAACCAAGGTGTGAATTCCTATGTCTTAGCCCTCCGCTGTGGTTTAAAGCTGGCATACTACCTCAGATATATAGAACATCCACTTTCTGCATATTTATAAAGGGTCTCCTTAGTGCAGTGTAGTGGTAAGATCTCAATCAAATTTGAGGCTTTTAACTGTGCTAAATTCAAAGATAAAGATCAGAAAAAATAGAATGCTTCCAGCATTCTATTCAGCACTTAATTATATCAACAAGTTGGTGCCATCTGCAGTGTTACACCAGGAAATAGTAGACTCTATTGGTAAGATCAGCAATTACAGACTTTCAGGTAGCAGTCCACTCAGTGCTGCCACATGATGTCATTCTTTAACACTAACTTATCAAAGCCCACCAGAATTTAATTAGTAGTTGGAATTAGAGTCTTGTATTGCACATATTAAGAATCTCTTGCCAAAATAAATGACAGATTATAATAGGTAAAGGGTTATACAATCATCTGGAATACAAATGAAGATAATATAGGTTTGAGTGTGCCAAGTAGTATAGCAGCTTTAAACTGTTATAACTGCAAGAGGAAACCTAAATTTTAAAAGTAATGTGATCGATTGCACCCAAAGTGTATACGAGTATAGCTGAATATGATTTAATGTTTTTTTATGGTATACGTAAAGAAGTGTTAATAAAATGATTTAACAAATATCATCCTCGGTAAACGTTTTTGAGTAGCAATTATGTAACATAGGTTTCCTCCTCTTTCCTCTTTACATGTAAACGTCATGTCTAGTGGATAAATATCCAGATTTTATTTGTGCTCGTAAACTTTTTAGGGTCTCTTAATAGTGGTCGATTATCTTATGGTAGAGCTACCACCGAAAAAAAACCATATATAGTTTTATAACCAACACAGCCGAAGGCTGCACAGAGAGAAGAAAAGGCGTCGCCATGACTCTTTTACCATAGTCAACTCTAGTTGACCCTGGTAGCAGAGTCATGATGACTCTGGTGGAGGGGTCACAGCTACTCCAGTCACACCCCTTGATCCTTGTACAAATTGACTCTCCCTCTTGACTCTATCAGTGCAGAGTCAAGTGCAGTTGACTATGCCCACAGCAGAGTCATTTGTAGTTTGACCCTTCATGAAGAGTCAAATAAAAAATGTGTTGACTCTGATAGTAGTTGCATTTGAAACCACCTGGTGGGGCAACCAACTCTAATTTGGTATCAGTGGCAACCACAAGGCAGAGCCACTATCTATATTTTAGATAACTGTTACATGCCACACAGCTTTGATTCTTTATCGATAGGTCCACTTTATCTAAATAGTGTGATTAAGGGATGCCAATGGATAAGCTTTCCAGTTAACTTACCTGAATCAAATATGATGACAAACTGTACAATACATTCCAAGAACATCCACAGTATAGAGCTTAGTCACCATATTTGTGGGTATGGGAAATGAAGATAAGGCTGGGCACTAACTGTGTGAGATATAATGTGTGGCACTGCTTACTACTTCATATAGATCTGATATTGGCATCTAAAATGTGTATGGCCAATGGTCTGTAGAATGTAGTGTGAGTCAGATATAACTTGGCCCTTTCACACAGGGGGAAGTGGTAGACATTACAAAATGTCTTGTTATTGACCTGTCTTGGGCAATAACCTCACTTCCCTCACTTCCCTCACAGGCCTCACCTGGCCTGTCCACTAATTATATACACCTGTTGCCCCCACTCTACCCTGGTATAAATACACAATCCACCTGACCTGCATGCACTCATGTATTCGATTTTGACTCCCCCTCTTTTGATGGGTCAACTGCTGATGACTCTGCAGGAACGGAGAGTCAAACTCATTTGACTCTCCCCGACAGGTGTCACGTGGGAGACAAACTGCGACTCTGGCTCTCAGAGTCGTGGCGACTCCTTTACTTTTCTGTGTGTGGTCAGCAGGTCCACAGGGCCCATACGGACCGAACATGAAAAAAAAATTTATGAAGCTTTACTCAGTGACAAAAATCTAAACCGGTTCTCAGATGTGATAAATACTAGGCGCATCTTCACAGGAATTGGGGAAAGAAAAGGGGACGTTTTTGCCAATCTGGCGAAAGACTTACATTTTTTGATCCGACCCATATATGTATGGGTGTTAATCTTAGACCTATTGTGTAATTCAAGTTAGGTATAGTCTATAGATATAGCCTCATTCTCCTCTCATGTATGGTATCCAGGGAAGTCCTTTTCTCCTACCTGCATTGTCGGAGTCCTGGGCGACGATGTCGAAACTTTTACGGCCTTTCCTTCCCATCTTTGGTAAGAAAGATCTCTCAGAGGACTGCAACACAAGCATCAAGTATACCAATGTCTTTGAGTCATAGAGTTAGGTACATATGCCTAGCAGTGCTGGAGATGCTAAAAGATAAAATGCCCTGGATGCAGCGATGGTTCCTATCAGTAAAATCTAGTATTGGAAGTTTAGTTTATCTCCCACAGCCTCAATCAGTTTTACCGACATCATGCGGCTTTACATAATCACTGATCTGTCTAAACTGGCCAAAATGAAGGTAGCAATATATCTAATTGATATATCATCTAAGACAATGGCTTAGTAGGCCTATGCTATAGGCCTAACCTAACCTACCTCAGTCTGTAGACCTATAGGGCCTACATTAGGCTGCTCCAAAGGGTATCCCTGTGGGTATGACTTCTATCACCCGTGTGCCTGCCCCAAGCAAAACCTCCGACAATGAACAACAGGTCCCTACAACCATCAGACAGGTTTAACTGCAAACTCTGACTGTTTGTAAAAAGAATGTGGATATGTGTAATCCCAGTGCACCCCTCGAGGCAACTAGTACATTGCCATCGTCCCAAGTGTGTGTGTGAGAGGAGGGGGTACAGCTTAGCAGGTGGGGTCCTGTGGTTTAGCTTGAGTGATCTTTGAATATCCCTAGCTTTAAATCCATAAGTATGGTTGTTCATTCTGAGGCCCTGCAATTAGGGACAGTGCCTTGTAAGAAAGCCCCACATGATACTCCATGGTTTTGCAGGAAGTATACATGTGTTGCAGTATAGGTGTACACGCCGGGCAACAAGCCAATTTGTCCAATGGTGATAAGGTCAAAAAAGAAAGGTGTGTTTCCGGTTATATGATCTGAAAATCTAGGGTAGGTAGATTGGGTTTTTTTTTGGTCTTTTTCTTTACTTTGGCCCGAAAAGTATTCAGAAATTGACTGGCAAACTTTAGTGCTGATTCGCCGACGACAGCCTCAACTCATTGAGTATCAAATTGATTCTGAAATAGCTCCAAAATGACCTAAAATATTTAAGTATTTCTTCGAAATTGGATAAAAATTTCTAGGGTCGGCCCTGTTTTGCTAGGTAGGGTCGGGTACCCTGAACCACACCTTTTTTTATTTGGCCTAATACAACCTAGTGCATGAATAATGTTTGAAGATTGATTGATTCTTAGAAAGATAAATACCATTGCCCTGTCTGGTTCCCGTACCTGCATATGTATAAGGAAGGAGCTTTCTTATCTCTTCTTTCTTATCGTATTAACAGGCTGGTAGTGAATTACCACTTCATCTCCAGAACGAGCACCAACTCACCATTATGCACATGATGCACAGCTGACGATACAGCAAATATGAACTCTGATTTATACCACTTTGTTTATTTTGCCACATGAAATTAATGGGGTGACATGTCCAATAAAACCTCCAATGCGTCAATACTTCAATTTGTGCTGCACTGGGTCCTTGGTCTACCACACATATTAAGGGTGGGCCGAGGTGCCATTATTGCTTGTGCCTTCTTTACAGCAGTATACTATAGAATAGTTTGGGTGTCGGACTTCACACTCCAGACGTAATATACTTGAGTGTGTAAGTCGATGTGTCAATACCAAACATCATGGGTTGCTAAACTCAGCCGTCTAATCCTAGCGTTAGAGGTGTGAGTATTATCCTCTGTTAAACATCAACTCTGTCAGAGAACTGTCTGTTGGTGTTTAACTTTTAATTGGACACCCAATAAAAGGAAACCACCAAGCTGTTAAAGTTATACTATCACCACTAACACTTCACTACATAGTAGATGTGTGAATGGCAGACGCTTGGTGATTGGTCCGCTTGCTTTAATTCAACGAAGACCTTCACAAATGCATCTATTGACGATATTTTCCGGCAAAAAAAAGGGGGGGTGGTTGGTTTTCGCCTGGCATGAGCGTGTCTGAAATTGTTCAGAAATTGTTAATACAAAAAATGATTGATAAGTACTAGAAATATTGCCAATGAAATAACCAAATAACATCGGATGACAAAATCGTCTATAGTGAGAGTGTAGGGAAGCTAACTTTCATGTGTAAAGATAATACGATATCTTACCTCCCTTTACCAGTTCAGCTTACCACACTAGTATGCAGCCGTATATGGCGCAATCAATTATATGCCTTGAATGGTTCTTGCTATTATTGCATTTATCCATGAGATTCTGAAAATATGGGCGTGGATGGATATATATATATATATATATATATATATATATATATATATATATATATATATATATATATATATTTGCCTCATGTCTAATGCTGTCAATTAACTAGTTCAGGGTGGGGGGATCCTGGACAGTTCTAAAGATCGATGCAATTTGATTTACGACAGGTTAAGCTTTAATGAATAATGTGTGAAAAAGGAAACAAACAATTCCCAGATCCTGCTCAGACGGCGATGAGTGGCTCCTTCTTAAGCCCATAAGTCACACATCATGTAATCACTTCAAACATGAGCAGTAAATGTATCCACACACTTCCCCCCAACCCCTAGGTGGCATAAGATGCATTGCTTCATGTAACCACCTCAAACATGAGCACCTGAAGCATTCAACACCAACTGCAAGTCTCCATGCCAACAGAGCAGTTGACGTAGTCACACACTCCCCCAACCCCTAGGTGGCATAAGATGCATTGCTTCGAATACTCAAATGGGCCATATTTAATTTTGACAGCCCCCCACCCCAATATGGTGGCTAGTGTAAAGGATGGGTTTTTATCCCCACGGTTTTTAGACCCAGAAATGTATACTGGTTCCCTAAAGGTCAAATCCCACAGGGCGATCTATGCTGGCAAATCTCTGAGAATCGGCGATCTGTTTCAAATTGGGGAGCTCCCCCCCAATTCGCAACAGATATAACTACAACAGGCAGATATAACTGCAAGGGATCTGTTGTGAATTGAGCACAAAATAAGATCTAGATAATTAGATATTTTCCCTTGCTTGATATGGAAATATCTGCGAATTCAGTATGCACATAGTACACATTAATCATCTGGAAAGCCAGGGGGGGTCACTCCCTATTTTTGAAAATACACAGAGAGCATTTTACAATATTTTTTTATGAATAATACATATAATCTGCCCACCACTAGTCCTATATGATGTATTATTTCAAATGATAAATTATGTATATCCTTTCTATAGTAAACCACCTATAAGCACAATTATCATGGAGTAACTCCCCCGAATGACAACACTTAATACTCACACATAGAGTCAATGCAGTCCAATATGCAGAGGTTCAGGACTATATAAAGTACCACAGTGAGATTTGAAACTTGCAATAGCATGTAATAACCCTTGCGATTTGGAGTATAAGCAAAGCTCTTAGAACGCAATAGTCATAGAATGCAGAGGTGCGGGGTGCATAAATCGGCCTGTGGGATTCGACCTCAAGTGCATTATTTCGGGGGGCTTCTAAATTTCCCATTGGAAGTTTGCATTAGTTATATTACACAATATGTCAATGTGCTCCAGTAAGCAATTTTGGACTGGTAGATGTACAGGAAGCTTGGGAGCATGTGACTAATAGTTATACACTAACACTTCCTTTATCGTATGTGTATTATTGTGAATAAATCGCCGATTTTTGGGCGATTTTGAGCACCCTGCTATCTTGCTCGTTTTAGATTTTTTTGATTCCCGCTATTTGGTATATGGTCTTCACAGGTTGCCTCCTGTATATTTCCCTTTTAAACTTAAAAAAAAGTCAAGCACTAAGTTCACATTTCAGACAGATTTTCATGTTGAAAAAAAGAAGTATTAGCATTTGCCACTCGTTTTGGTGAATTTGTCAATGTTGGTTGCCATTGTAACCAAATAGAACAAAGGGATTCTGCAAGCGAGCAAATCCTGGGAGTTCTCGATTTATTGAGGTAAACGTTGGGTTCAAAAAACAGTGCAAGGGCAGGTGTCTTTACTACAGTATATGTTATAGGAGCTTCTACCACAGTAGTGGGCAACTGGGCAGGGTGATCCCATTGACGCCCATGTTAACCAAAACGAGGCACTAGGCAGGTGATGGATCACCGCCCAGTAGTGGTTTTGTTTCAATAGAGCAGTATTTTGGGTGAATATATTGTTATTTTGAACTTATTTTTGTAGAAATTATTATGAAAGTACTTTGGTAGAACCCTGATCTGGGTTGAGAATATAAGGTTATTTTTGTAGAAATTATTATGAAAGTACTTTGGTAGAACCCTGATCTGGGTTGAGAATATAAGGTTATTTTTGTAGAAATTATTATGAAAGTACTTTGGTAGAACCCTGATCTGGGTTGAGAATAGAAGGTTATTTTTGTAGAAATTATTATGAAAGTACTTTGGTAGAACCCTGATCTGGGTTGAGAATAGAAGGTTTCTGTAAGCTGGGAATTGACCTTTTCTATGTATTGAGGTATTGTTGGATTCAAAAGACAGTGTGATGGGGGGCGTCTTTACTACAGAATATGTTGGGGGCTTGTGCAGAACTTACTGAAAGTGACAGTAAAGCGGATCTCTTTTCTTTAGGGGTACTATATAACTGCATATTTATAAATATATGAATTGTACCAGAATAAACATTGTATTCAACCCCAAAAGGATATATGGGGTTATGGGGAATGTAGCAGGAGTATAGGTAGAAACCTATAGGGTACACCCGCGAGGGTACATCGTCCCAGGACGTGTGCCAAAGATCAATACATAATAGAACAGAAAACCTCAAGCAATATAGGTTCATTGAAATAGGGGAAATGCAGAGAGAAATAGGGAAATCAATTTGGGAAGCCTACCTGTATCGTCCTACCCTTCTATGCTTGGTTGAACTCCACTGCCGTTTGACAGAAACCTGACAACGCTAGCTGTGGTGGCTCAACGTCTTACATCAGTTATATGAACGTATGTAATATTGTGATTCAGCAGCACTTCAAAAACTCCTGCTACATTAGCGAAGGCAGCATTTCTCGCTGACTTTAACCCTTTAGTCAATAACCTTGTATCGATTAAATACCGTTTGCATTTTGTCGCCATGATGCATGAATGCGGTCCCGGCGGGCCTACCCGCAATGCATATATGAATGCATCATGCGGACCCTTCGGGAGTGTATCAACCAGGCATAGGTTCGCCATGGTTGCATTCATGCATCATGATGACAAACGAAATACTACGTTCCTGCAATATGCAGTCCTTAAATGGCTAAGCGCAACATTGTGATATCTGGACACGACTCGTATAGACGTGTGCACATGTCCTCTGTTTGTTACATAAGTAGATTCCTCTTATAGCATGCTCGTGTTGATATATACCCTTTTAGGCCCAGGCATATTTTCGCCAAGGATAGGCTGATAGATATAAACAAAGTATGGGAATAAAACAGTCCTATTAA
The DNA here is from genome assembly GCA_947462335.1 of Harmothoe impar. Taxonomy (NCBI): domain Eukaryota; kingdom Metazoa; phylum Annelida; class Polychaeta; order Phyllodocida; family Polynoidae; genus Harmothoe; species Harmothoe impar. The sequence goes on from OX381705.1 coordinate 20,245,671, forward strand.
CACATGTCAAAACAATTAAGGGTCACGTGGTGCTTTAAGGTGCTAAGCCCTTGGTCATCATGGTGCGTGTATGAACCCAGTAACGGGAGTGCATGAGCCCATCCTGTTAGAGGTTAGTGTCGCTGCACAATACGATATACTGCCAGGTAACATAGGTACATTGGGCCATGATTGGGCCAATATAGATCTAAAAATGGGCCAGCTGGTTTAACCACTGGTCCAGTAATGGCCCATGCTTCTAAAAAGTGATATTGATTTCATGTTGACCCAATGCTGGGCCAACATTTCAATGTTTTAACATTATTCGAAGGCTAGAAATTAAACACTGGGACAACCTTGTAATACATATGTCGCCCCAACATGTATAATTTTCTACCACATCACTGATATTGAACAAAATTATTTTTATTTGTATATTTGAATGTGCAAACATGCTTAAGACATAACTGTCAAGTATCATCAATTTAGAAAAAACCATTTCTGTCTTTTCAATCTGAATCTTAATCTGAAATGCAAAACGGTTATAGAAATCAAACTGTATTACTATTATTTAGGACTTATCTAACTTCTTTACCCACACATGAGGTGTCTTCAAGTTACTTTTGACAAATTCTCAGTGGTTTCATGCAGTAAATGGCGCTTTTAGATATTGAACTTTTAAACATGTAGAGCACACTGGGATTACATGTATAACTCAATATGATGGCAGAGTGGGAGTCTTCAGGCAACATTGACTCCCCCTGCTGGAGATTGCACAGCCAATATTGAACCGATGTAGTTAGAATTGATGTTGGACCAACATCAGAAATAATATGAAGGTCCTGAAATGTTCAAACACTGGGCCAACACTGGGTCAATATCAGCAGCTGCAAGCATGGGCCAGGTCTGGGCCAGCCATCCACCCAGGAATGGCCCATTATCAGAATTCCAATGTTGGCCCAAAATTACATTTCAAATCAGTACTTGCCAAGTGTGGGCCATCATTGTAATTTGTATGTTGAACCAATGTATCCTGAGAAATCCAGCTTTCTTTGAATTTATTCTATGTTCTGACTACAACTTGGTCTAAAGTTACTGTACTATTACCTTCAAAGGGCTATAAGACGGCATGTCGCTAAAAGATGCCATTTGTCGACATGATGCACCAATGCAGGCCTGGTGTTGCATCATGCCAGACCTTCTGGCGTGTCTCAGCCCTGTAGGGTCGGCATGATGCTTGAATGCAGCACTGGCGAGTTACTCGCCAGGACTGCATTCATGCACCATGACGACAAAGCGCATGATGCATTAATGCATGATGCCGTCCATGACGGGTTAACAGATGCCTTGTAGATAAGCTGGTACGGCCAGCATCACAACATGCACGTGACTTCCGGCCAGACGTGTGAGCAGCTCCCGAGGGCCGGACGCTGTCGTGAGCTGCTCAATAAGGTATGGCCGTTACCGCTGTGACGTCACAATACTCGTAACGATAACATCTCATTAATAATGTACTTGCACATAGGTGTACATAGGTAATCGATGGCTTTATACTCCATATCATAGTCGCGATCATAGTGTATTAATTAATGTATTGGGTGCTATTGCTGAGTAGCCCAGTATATGGTATTAGATTCCTCACACATGTAAGCCTACTCATAACAGACCAGTTTCAAGACAAGGATATGGCAAGCAGATTCAAGGTAAGGGTGACAAACGGGTGACTGGCCTTTGTTAAGGGGGAAAGCTTCCTTTTGTATACACTATTCAAAAAGTCATAATCCGCGAGCAGAAATCGTATTGGTCGTAATTGGGTAAAGAAAAATTGCTAAAATTACGAGAAAGTCTTCATTGGTGTCTAGCCGTCTGCCAGTGTGATGACAAATTGTTATGGAAACTAGGATAGCTTGTCCACCTGTACCCTTCACCCCCTTCGTGTACTGGGTGAGTTGGTGAACTGAAAGGCACAAACTGTGACGTTTAAACCCGCAGGTCTCGGTACCCTCCACCGACAGTCAGGGCGCAGTCGGGACAGGTACTCAGCCCTATTTATAGGAGAACTGGGGCTTTAAGTCTATGCCTATATAGACAAAGTATCATTACACATTGCCTCGTTAAGGGCCGCATATTGCTTTGATGCATAATGTCCGTTGTCGTCATGATGCATGAATACAGCTCTGGCGATTTACTCGCCAGTGCTAACACCATGCACCAATCACATAGGGTGTGCATGATGCAAAAAGCACGCGTCAAAGCTTGAGTGCCAGTGGGATAGCTAGGTTGGACTATCCGTAGTGAAATGGGCTCCCGGGTGGGAACCTCATAAAAGTTACAAGGAATGGGGTTTCTGGGGATCATTTCTTGTATTTTGTATTGGGCCTAAAAAAAAGGCTTGTTTCAGGTCACCCGACTGACCCTATGTAAACAGGGCCGACCCTAAGTTTTTTTGGTGCAATTTTGAAGAAATTTTTATATTTTTACACTTTTTGGGGGTAAATTTTAGGTTTTCAAAAGTTTTGGTCAATTTTAAGGTTATGTAAAAAAACAAAAAAAAAACTAAAAAAAACTAAAAAATCAAAAAAATCCGACCTACCGACCCTAGAGTTTCATCCCATGTTACCTGAAACAAAACTTTTTTTCGTTTGGCCTTACACCACCTTCACTTACTTGGACTGTCACTGCCGGGTATCTTGGACTGATGCTCCTCTCCGCCGGAAGTTCCCTCGCGCGTCGGGCGCGGCGCCACCGGCGCCAGCGACGACAACGGCGTCAGCGACGGCGTCCTACTGTACCGGAAGTGCGGTGGGACGGGGCCGGAGAGGCCGTCGAGGACCGGAAGTCGAGGATCGCTGGCTTCCGGTGGCGGGACGTAGATGGTGGTGACGTGACAACCCTGTCGGCGGGAGATCTCCACACGTGGGTATTCAAAGCCGACAGGTGGTGCCACCTCTTGGCTGATGCTGATGGGCGTCGTGCCCCCCGGGGTGTCCTTCCGGTAAGCAATTTCCGGCGGAAGTGGCGGGGCAGGCGGCGGTAGCGGCGGCGGCGGCGGGATCCGCATCTCAGCAGGTGATGCCTGCGCGTGTGATTTAAGTCGCGCATCTCCATTTCCGGTGGTACTGACGTGCGTGACGTTATTGTGTGACGTCACGTCATGAGGGGAGGCAGGTCGGTGGTGGTAGAAGTGGTCGGCGGGTATGAGGCCCTCACTGAGGCCGGCAGGGTGGGGCCGCGCTCTGCACCTCAGGGTGGTACTAGTGTCCTTAGACAAGGCGCTATCAGGGCCCCATGACCCCACCCCAAACTTTGCAGCACTAAACGATGAGAAAGTGTCCTCCATGGTGTGTATTTATATATATTATAAAGAAGTATGCTCCTAGTCCTACTGTATACGTCCTCACGTCCTGACGTGTATATAACACCAGACGGTGTGGTACGTCAATGTACGTCCCATAAGGTAACGGCGCCACTTAGGGCGCCTGATGTTGATTCTAAACACTCTCAGACCCTGCTGACCAGGTCGCGCCCGCAGCTGTTTTCCTCCGTGGTCTTTTGGTCAGAGCCCAAGCAGCAAAAGTTTAAACAAATCTCTTTTAACTACAGTCACCGACGACCGCTTTCAGGGGCGCCAAACCGCGGGATCGCTTTCCCATCAAGCGAACAAAAACAGTTAGAGTGCCTATAACAGCAGATATAGGGGTGAGAGACCATGCTAATCCTGCACCTCCAGTGCCCCCAGGTCGGTGCCCTTAATCCACCCCGTTTGGCGGGGGGGAGGGGGGAGGGGGGGGGGGTCTCAGGTTAGGCGCTACTTAGGGAGCGGCGCGGGCCTCCTGCGCCTACTGAGCCGTGTTGTCCTTAGCCATTCACACCGTTAATCCACAAGCACCACACCGTGACGAGGCGTTAATCCCGCGCCACCCTGGAGGAGGGGGTACAGGGAAAGGTGTAATGGGGCCCAGTTAGAGCTAGATCCCCTGCAGAAGAAGCCTCCAGGGCAGGAGGTTCCTACGATAAGTGGTGGTGGATTTGGGAGGGTGAGGGGAGGCGGGGGGGGGGGGGGGTCAGTAGCTTCCAGGTGGTCCTTTAAAAAGCCAGTCCCGAATGGTTGATTAGTTGTACTTAGTAATAGTTGACCACCATTTAGTACTTATAGGCCGTCCGTGCAGTTTCCTCCTGTAAATGTGCGTACGAGCTCAGACTCTGTTGTTGGAGCTATAGGTGTTGCAGGCGTTGAGCAGCTCTTAGGTCACTCACCCAGTGATTGAGCTGCTCATGTATTGCTCATTGAGAATACAATGATTGGTAGAATACAAATGAGATCCAGTCCTTCTTGGAAAGTTAAGAACTTTTAAAAGTAATCTGCCCTTCTCGGTCCTAGATTAATAATTAACATAAGACAATACAGCCTTCACGTGCTAGGGCCGGTAGAATAGGTAAGAGGTGGCCATTAAGCGCAAATTCCAATGCATGTCCATGGACTCCTCCACACTGCTAGCACTCCCGCTGGCCCACCTGCCCACCTATGGTGTCCCACCACCACCACACCCACCCCATCACTGCCTCCAGCACCCATCTGTCTGGTTCTCACGGGGCCCTTCACCCCTACCACCCCTACCACCTACTACTGGAGGCTGCAGGCCCCAATCGTCATAACTCTGTCTCGGCATCGATTGGTGGCTGTGCCTATACACTCGGGCTGGGAGACTGACCAGGTAAATATGAGTGTATATCCACATGTACACCTGTCCACGTGCCCAGCCCCCTGGACCGCCCACCAGCGGAGGCCACCAGTGGTCTGCTTACACCAATAGGGAGGGGTCCTGACGGTGTCGGGGCGGAACCATGCGGGAATTGTGATTTGGGAGGGGGCGGCACTGAATATCAAAGAAATGATAAAATAAAGAACTGGGAGATCGAAAAGATACATTTTAATCCAAAAGGCAGGGGGTGTCCGGACCCCCAAGACTCCCCCTACATATTTTCTTGTTGCTTTTTTGTGGGTGTTTTTGTGGCTTTCTCTAATAAACATTGTAAACCCCAGTGAAACACCTTTCTAAACTCGACCCCTGAGATATGTTTTACGACTGTTTTTGGGGCTGCTGATACCTGAATGGACACCTCCACCGTAGTTGGATCGCGGGGGAATAATCCGGGGGGGGGGGCACTTAGTATATTTTGTATATACAGGTGTACGGCTGGCAAGGATACTTTTTCATTAAAATCTCCCTAGAAAGGATCCTGTTTCAGAGAAAAAAAGGTCCCTAGCAAGGGTCTACTTTCAACAGAAATTTTGCGGACACGGGTAAAAATTTCTCAGTGAAATTACTCATCCATGATACATTTTGTGCTTCTCCTCATCAAGACAAGGACTTCTCAGAGGAAAATGCCCTAGCAAGGGTAGGTTTTTGAAGCAAAAGCTCTGAAGCAAAAGGGTTGTCATTGGTCCAGCCGCACACCCCTATCAGAAAAAAGTCAATTACCCCCCCCCCCCCCGGGGGGAGATAACTCCTCAGAGCAGTCCCGGTTTTTCTCACACGAGCGGATTGGAACTTATTACCGGTAGCATCAGTTAAGACGTGTAAAATGAGGCGTGATAGGGTACGTTTGATATGTGATGGGATGTAGGGAATCGTGTTGATATACTATGCCGAGTGCGTGAAACGTGGAGCATGCAACTAGCCACAACGGACTGGTGCTTATGAAACAGTAGCCAAGTAATCAAAGAGGGACGGATAAGAAGGGAGTTCGAACACAACCCATGCAGTTGCCTCCCTAGTGGCTGGAGTGTACAGCCTGAAAATCAAACTCAAAATCGGTTTACTTCACGCATATGGCCGGGTATTATGGGGACTGATTAAATGTGGTGTTATCGTTAAAGGGAGCACTGCTCCTTTGAACTACCTGTTATATGGAACACGTTTCCATGGTCTCACCTGTCTACTCCCAATATATTTACTGTATGGGCTCGAATAAGCGCACTTGCGCTTATATCTCGAAAATACTTGAAGTCATAGTAGAATCCAAAAATGGATACAAATCCTGCGCTTATTCAAAATCCAAAAATGTTAATTTCAATACTCCCATTTATCCTGCGCTTATACAAGACATGCGCTTATTGAGACCCGTGCGCTTAAATTCGAGCCACTATGGTGGTATTGGCCATAAGGATGAAATGTGGCTGGTCCCAAGGCCCTCGATCCTTGTAGGTTTTATAGCCTCCTTATTATTATAATTTAACTGTATATTCTTTAAATGTTATCTAGCAGGAATTGTATGTGTATTTGTACCCCTAATTCACCAGGGCGCGATGGGATATATATATATATATATATATATATATATATATATATATATATATATATATATATATATATATATATATATATGTGTGTGTGTGGGGGGGGGGGGTGTTTGTTTGTGTGTGTGTGTGTGTGTGTGGGTGTGGGTGTGGGTGTGGGTGTGGGTGTGTGTGTGTGTGTGTGTGTTAGTCAAGACAACACGTTTCCCAAGTGCTAACATAACGATAGTTTAATTACCTGGAGTGAAGATTCTTAGCATTCCTTGCTCTTTGGTTAAACATCTAAGATGGCCAAGCAACCCTTTAGTCTTTATACAGGATCCCACATCACCTGTGAGAAACCTACCTCTAGAGTCCTTGGGGTTCAGATTGGCGTATGACCAGTCTTCTGAGTCCCGAGTGTTCTGTAAGCCCCAACGTGGACTAGTGGCATGGTGACCCCGTCCCTGGAGGCAGCGGATAGACTATATGGTCGGGGACAAGGGAATGCAAACCAGAAAACAATGTAAAAAAATAATGAATAATAAAATAATAAAAGTTCAGTATCATAGTGGATTTTCTGAGCACCAATCAACCTCATGTTGGTCTCCTATGGTGCGCAAAATGTCGATACATTCTCCTGTTATGCACAGTTGTTAATTAACAACAGTCATGTCCAAATTCCAACTTTTATTTTATGAAATAATAATGTTTTCCCGTTGTGATATTACTTGGGATGGTAGGGAGAATCGGACATGTAAGAAACGCTTCCCAGAAGAAAATTATTGAAGTTAGTTATATAATATATGGCTTGTGGAAGCGTAACAGACGAGACAGTCTCCAATACCGTTCTCTATTGTTTTCCAAACCCAAATTCTCGTTTAGACATTTCCTTATATAATATATCGGGATCTAATTGTATTGGGGTGACATACATTTTTGAAAAGCGTGATAATATATAACATGTAAAACTTATCGGGAATCCATATCCATATCAGATCTGGCCTAGCCTCACAACACTAGAAAGAACTGTTATAATAATTCCCCTCACCATACATGTTCTCCTCTCAGTTTTTATAAGTTCGGCCAAAACGAACAAAATGTATTTCACCGAAACTTTCAGGTAACAGCCAGATGCTGTGTAAAAGTTGAACGCCTCGACGACTTGCGGATTGCTCCAGCAACTCGCAGATTACAGGCCAACTTAACCATCAAAATTGCCGTACATTTATATAAATTGGACGAATCGGGTAAAACCGATGCTGTTTTGTTAGGTAGGGTCGTGCGCCCTGAAGCACACCATGTTTTGTTGGCCTTGTATTGAGCCCAGCAGGCTGCGTCCATGACGTAAGACTGGGTTGGACAAATGTCGGCTGCTCGACATAGACTGTTGGTCTGCAGTGGAGCTGGGTTTGTTTGAGCAGCGATTGGATCTTATTAATGATGTTTGTATTCGGATTCCCCATGACCATGATCGATGATAACTAACATACCCAGCTGTGACCCGAACCACAATAGTTAGGATGAGAGCTTCAGCCGTCTTAGTGCCCCCTATAAATAGCAGGGATTGGCTATTTGAAATAGACTATGCCCATTATGGGGGTTTATATAACTTAGCCGTGTTTGTGGTGTAGTATCCGATGATATGTAGTGAAGCTTATCTCCCCCATACATACAAAAAGCACATTTTTACATGTATAATATATGTGACTCTTACATAATTGTTCAATGTTGCTTAGGCCAAACAAAAAAAAAGAAGTTGTGTTTCAGGTTAGCCAACGCTCACTTCCTCACAAGAGGGCCGACCCTAGAATTTCTTTGTCTCATATATCACATTATAATATTGGTCATTATTGTCAAAAGATAGTTCACAACCTTACAGATGAGAAAGTTAGACAGCATCAAAGGTTTATGGCCTTGAAGGTAAATATTTGCAATTGTTAAACTTTTGTTCTTGTTTCATTAAAAAGAAACATTGATAGCCTAAGATCTCTATGGAGGTCGAAGTATACATATGAACCCATGAATAGAACCTAATGTTACTGCTGGGTTTGTTATATAATTTGAATAACATCAATCTTATCTATGATGGCCAGCATGGGGTACATTCAGCCACAAAAAAACGGGGCACCTTGAACCAGGCTCAAGGTGTTCCAAGCTCTGGGGCATGGTTCAAGGTGCCCTGATTTCTGGGCTCTTTGACAATGGTGTTTAGGCAATTAAATGACTGAATAATGATACAATGTTAGTATATTATCAAGGGCGGATAATATGGATAAAGACATAAATAAATTAGATATAATTTGGTTATAAAATTATGATAGAATTCATAGTTTGTGGTTTGTGATGATAAATAGTTTTGTAGCATATTCTCAGTGTCTTCATTCCCACATTTATTGTTTTCAGAAGCACAACAGTGCATTACATTATAGAAGAATGTAATCAAAGATTTATTCAGACTTAAAGCTGGGCCGTCAGGGAATAAGCTCAGCATTTTCCACACATGGACTAAAATAACAGTTCCACCAGAGGGCAGCAGTGCTTGGACAGGGGACCATGAGCATTGTCCAGCTACAACATATTCACCCTATCTTGTGCCTGTAAGAGCTGAGCTCCCAGCACTTAAGAGCCCTCTTGTGAATGAAAAGTGAACTATATCCAAAAATGCTTTTGGCCTCACTTCAACCATGACGGTCTAGCTTTAAGAAATAACAGGAATACTATTAAACTGGTTTATATTGACCCTAAGAGAAATCTGTACAAATTCAGTCACTTCTATAGAAACTATAATTGAGTGATTTTCGTGCATCAAATATGTAATTTTTATGCCCAATCCTATGCAAAAATAACAATAGCAACTAATTCCAACCGAAATCTCAATTATTGATCTATTTTGGTGATTATTTGGATCATTCAATATATGTGGTTCAAGGTGCCCCAGTGGGTGGATCAACCTACCCTGGGAATGAGGCACATTGAACCACTCTAATATTTCATTTTCAAAAATTCAAGAAAAATAGAAGAAAATACCACATTTGCCTTGTGATAGATTCTCTTAAATTGCAATGATACAAGGTAACTGCTTGATAGAAAATCAATGTTCAGAACCCTTTAACAAGGTCAGGGAAAAAATACAGGTGCCAAAGCGGTTCAACGTGCCCAGTCTCCCTTACCATGCCAATTGTGGTTGGGAATCATAGAAGCCTTGTTTGTATGTTGTTTTCATGGGAAATGGTGTCGAGGATCTCTGAAGAATATCTCACCAGGTGGGCTGCTTATATCCAAATCCTTTTATCCTTATATCCTTAAACTTGAGCATGTTTTTCAAAGTGATCTCCACTTTAGCCACATCACAGTCTGATATGAGGGACCACACAGGGTACAGCATACACTGAAGCTATTGTTTGAGTTTCAGCTGACTTCAGTTCCAGCTGGGGGAACCATCTTCTGGTCATCCATGCATGCGCCGAGGGAAAAAGCCAACGACTCATGTGATTGTCAAGACTATGCATCACAGAAAGCCTCTGGATTGTCTTGTATATTTGCATATTGTTGTTAACATGGCTGAAAGTATCCAAAAACAGTGCAATAATGAAGTTGAGAAGCAAGATTGATGTCATGAATACAAAAAGAACATGGAGGATCATTACACTTGCTTCGTCACGATCAAATGTTTTCCGAATGTCGATCATATTCAGAATCATGGTAAATAAACTGTAGAGCGCAGAACTTGTGCTTGCAAATTCCTTCGGGCACTCTTCATGTCCTTTTTTATATAGGTTGGAAATGGTGAGAAAAGGCCGAAGAAAAGGTAAGCTGAAGAGTAAAACAATAACTGCCAGCTTCAGTAGTTCTACAAGCATTGACTGGAGTGCTATGACAAACTGCCCAATCCATGGAAACAACTGGACAAAGAACATCAGGGACCACATAGATACCATGGCCAGTGAAACATAATTGAACTTCAAAGTGTCGATACTCAGTTCACGAATTCCAACTCTCATGATCAACCTCATTAGTATGTACCATACAATGCCCGCACAGTGCCAGAACTGAGCCACCCTGTAAAATCTATAGTGGACAGCAGAATTACTCTGTCCTATCGTCTTACGGCTCCACCTACCATGCACATACAGAGAGAATTCAACTACATCAAAAATGACCACAATAAGTGAATGGAACAACAGATAACAAAATATTATCACTCTTAAGGTCTGCCCGCTGGTGAAGTGATATGTACCTTCAGCTTCATGGAAACAGGTATAGAATTTGTTCTTCGTGTCGGTGGTGTTTTCTAATGCATTGTCTGATGGTGGAATCCAGAATTCAATACTGGCTATTGTGTCTGCGATTCCCCATAAACATGTAAAGGAAATTCTCAGGAGAAACCACAAGACTAGCGCTGGCCTATTTGCAGCCATTCTAAGGTTTGTCCAGTTCTGAACTAATGGTGCTTCAAAGAATCTCTTTGTGATAACTTCGTCCATCCTTGTCTTACTCACCAACATCATTGAGTATAATGGTGAGGAATGCTTTCTGTTTCCCTTTGAAGCCTTTTCATACTCATCAACAATAAACCACTCTATGCCATAGACAGTGTTCACCTCCTCAGTGACCATGTAGATGCCCTCTGTTCTGAAGATGCTCTCTAGGATGCTATAAACACCCAGGTGGGCTGCATACTCAATGGGTTTATAGCCAGCCCCATTCACTGCATTCAGAAGATGCTTTAGCTCTCCCAAACTCAGAGATTGCTTGAGAAACCCTAAAGTGGACGTGGAGAGTTCCTCCAAAGAAGGCTCTAAATAGGCAGTTAGAATGAGGATATGTACAATATTGTGTCCACCTGGCTCCTCCTGATATATGTCTACATCATGAGCTCTCATCTGGGTGAGGACTTTATAGGCTCCGGCGGCTCCTGCGATGCACCAGGGTCTGGTCAGCTGAAAGTTCTCAGAGTTCAGACATTTCAAGTCATGCACCTTCTTCAAGCTGTCCTGTGCAAATGTGAAGGAGCCATCAAGTAGACCCTGTTTCTCTCCAACACTGCTGGCCTCCAGGATGCCCTCCATGCCAGATGCGTCATCTGTGGTCAGAGCCCTCAGCCAAGCTTCATGATGCCCAGCCTGCATTGTCTGCTTCACCTCCATACTGATGATGTCAGGAAAGGTAGGTTCTACTGCCACTGAGGTCATCCTCCACATATCTACAAGATGGAAGAGAAAGTTGTTACTAATGGGATAGAAGGATATGTGTACAGGTTTAGTTTGAAACATAAATGCGCTTGAACAGCCTGTTATGTTTTTTTCAGAAACTGGTCAGTTTAATTACTATGGCATCTTAGGCACTTGGATGACACACACACTACTGCACTGATAATCTGTGGGGTTAAGAAGTTAGTTAGTAGTGCCCTATTATACCTATGTAAGTGACAGGGGTGTAGCTCATTTATTAATTGCATATGATCGACTTATTCACTTGTCAAAAAGACGAACTGATATGCAAACATTACCAGTTTCTTACACAAAGTACATACCAGGTGGTAGCCTGGTTTGTAAGAAGACTTCTCTGGAGGGTGTACTCTTTAAATATATTTGGCGCAGCCTATAAATGGGGTTGTGTGCTTGTCTCCACCTTTACATGTTTAGGGGCTTTAAAACTTACCAACCAACTTTAAATATGAACATCTGACAAAACTCTAGGTAAGGAATACTTAGATGTAATCCTCAAACAATTTCCACAACCTTTTTGTCAGTCATTTAGGCTACTACACCGAAAATCTGTAGGTTGAAAGGGTTAGTCAGTACTGATTATCCTTGGTTCGTGTTAGTCACAATGAAAAAGTTATTTTTAAACATGACTGAGGGGTAGTCAGTAGTGGCTAACCTAGGTTAATCATTGGTGTGTTGTATTTGTATACCACTAATTGGTGCCACCTCACTGGCTCCCCTTAGAAATTAAAAGACTAAGGTGGGTTGGCCAGTACTGACCAACCTGACGATATTAACTTACCTAGATTAGTGGTATAGGGAGCAAAAAAAAGACTAACTATAGGCCATGGGCTGATGGGACCCCTCGTGCTCCCCCCCCCCACCACTCAACTAAATCATGGTTTTCTTGTCCCTTAGGGTCCCTAGAACAAGATTCAAGATGTTAACATGGAATATCTTGGGATGCACTACCAGTTTTGGCTCGTTGTCCATGTGCGGGTTCATACCAGTTTTTGGCCTGTTTTTACCTCACAAAATATTGGAGGTATGTGCAAGTTTTGAACTATAATGACCCCTTTCAGTCAGAGGATCTCTAAGCTAAGGAGTTCATTTGAAAGTAAACATGATTTCCTATTCATTGATACCTACTTAGTACTATATGCATCAGAGGAGTTGAGAATTGGCTGAACCACAGGCTCAGGAACATTGGAGTTTGAAATCGCAAATGGCCGATTTTTATTCAAAAAATTCATTAGGCACAACAAACATACTTATAACAACCCTTTATCCCACATTTGAACACCCAATCTGCTATGGGATGATGAGAATAGACCCTCCTGATTAATTTGGGCCATAGAACAGCCTGTTGTGATGACCACAACTCGATTTATTGCCTTAGGTACATGGACACTCCCTTGATCCAACAGCGCTTCATTTCATGAATGCTAGCATATTTATAGCATAGGTTACCTCCTTCCTCAAAAAAATTGCCATATAGTGTTGAGCTCTAATTTTTACTAGTCTTTTTTTTCTGGACAACACCAGCCTTTCCGAGTACTGTTTGCACCTTGTGTAACACCTGGTTGATAGGCTCCCACCCACATATGTCATGCACACACATATAGGGTGTTTACCTGTACCGCTGAGGGCCGCGAAAACGGCCGTTTCTCTACTCCACTTTAGTATTTTTCCCTTTTTTGTAAAAAAATAATGGAATATCAGAAATATTCTCACACCCCAAGAATGCCAAGGCTCTATCAGCCCATCCATTGGGCTGTCAGAAAAATTCAACTTTTGATAGCATAATAGTAGGCATCTTGAGTATATTCTTGCACACAGCGGTTGGACACATATTCTCTCATTTTCCCTAAATTTGGGTGCTAGGCCCCCTTTTCTATCATTATTCTAGGTACATCTGCTAATAAAAACTAGAATTGAGCAACTCATTTCGGCATGATAAATTCACAATATCATCCGGGGCTTAGGCACATTTTAAGAAACCACATTTTAGCTCTTAAAAAGTTAATGCATGTTAGACTGTATATTCAGTAGTTATGAACGTAAATTGGTGATGTAAGGGCATATCTCTTGCTAAATAATGGGTTCTCTGTATGTGAGTTGTCACAGAATATTTACAAATTCTGTAAATACGGAAATAGACATTTAAGGATATTGCAAGATGTTATGGCCTCAATGTCCTTTTGGATTTTCTATTCTATAGTTATTAATAAACAAATGATAGACCATTGAACTGCACTATTAAAGTGGATAAGAGGATATGTGTCTCACGGCCCCTAGTGTATACAGCCTACAGGAAATCACACTGCCTAGAGGGGTACCAATGACCACCTTTCTCAGCTGCAGCTTATGGCTGTGTCTCACGACCTTGAGCCAATGTTTTTGTCTCTGACCGGGTGCCGTCTCTGACCAGGTGCCGTCTCTGACCAGGTGCCGTCTCTGACCAGGTTATAGAAAACGTTTTCAAACGTTTTCAAACGTTTTTTTTGTTAGCTTGGTATACATTTTTATATATTATTATAAATGTTTCTTTCCTCATCGCAGTCATGTTTGGATTGTCACATTAACATAGTCATAATAAGAATCTTGAAATGACGATTCTGCTTGGAAAAATAGTCCACAATTTCTTTCATTTTAATGTTTCTTAAAATATTCAATCAATTATCTTATCATACCACGGGCAGCATGACTCAATCTCCTGTCATTACCAAACCTCTTAATACAATATACTCACCTGTACTTCCAATTGATATTAGGAACGCCTCTGTATGTATACACAGCGTCTACCTCCTCTGATTCATCTAGGATGAGGTACTTGAACCACAGCAGCCAGCAGACCAGTCCATGAGAGCAAAAACTGTGATGTGATGGCTGCCGTCCACTGGGCTCTAATGGGCCAAAGTTATATATGAAATGTGTGGGCTTAATCGGCCGAAGTTCACCCATGGACAAGCGGATTGACTAACAATATACCAGCATTTAATGCTATTGATTTCCATCGTGGCCCCCAATATGCCCTGTCCATTGTCCAATATTATATAAATATAAAATGTGGTACCTTATACCTGCTTCTATTGTAACCCTTAGTCGGGGTGCGGGAGCTACCTACACAGAAAATCCATTGATATGATCGACAGCAAAAGTGTGTGGTCCCTCATACCTGATATTGAAATGGTTGAGGTGTTGAGCACTTTGAATATTATTATGTTCCGATGATCAGGGCTCAAAAATCAATTTCGTTAAGAATGGACCAGAATGTTCCCTATGGCCATACTCCATGTGCTACCTACTTTATTTAATCTCTTTCCCTAGAATCCATCTTGTTATTCGACTAATTATCCGATTAAGACTCAATTTTACTACTTTTGGAATGCACTCTATAATTCCCCAATTGAAAATGCACTGTAAAGTACTATACCTGAGCCACATCTGCCCTTCCAATTAACCTCTTATTGCCCACAGATGACATTGTAGTGTGCCCTATCTTCCAAATATGATACTATACTTACATTTGGAACACAATTAAGTAGGATTGAAATATGAAACAAAATCGGACCATGTCACTTTAAAGTTGGTATCCCAACTGTTGCGGTGACGAATTTCCACCTCCAGCATGGGGATAAGCATGATGATGTTGTAAGACATATGTGAAAGTATTAAAGCTCTATGAGAACTATTTCCATACAAAAATCCCCACACAGTAGCAAAAATGAATTTTCACTGAGCAGTCAAAAATAAAGCAATTAGCATGCCTCTCTTCTAAACCACAAGGTGGCAGCTGTGTACAGTGTTTACAAAATATTCCCATTGCAGACCCAGTAGCTCAACTCCATTCATGAACACATTAGTACATTGCCATCTCTACAGGTGGCAGCATATCTCAGGTGGTTTGCCAATGCTTGAGTTTTCTCCATGAAAGCTGTAGATCTAGATGTTATTACACACTTTACATTAAAGCCTTTAAGACTCTTGGTAACCAGAATTAAGCACCCATTTCAGAAGAAAAGTGTACATTAAAGACTTTCAGGTAATTATTGAGAGGGGTCAATTCTAGTCACCCCAATTGGGATACCAACTTTAAGGCCACTAACCTGAACACTACTCATGGTCAATTTAAGGGATACCATATCAATCTAATTAGGTACGATGCTCTATGTATTTCTAGTATTATCAGCACACCAATTTTACAATTGATGTGAAATTTAGCTAAGTGATTTTGTTTACATAATAGATAGTGGAAGTCCTAAAACCGACCCCTGTGGGTACCCCATATGCAACTCTGACTGGTTCTGAAAGGATTAGTTTGGTATGCCTTCTCCAGTATGTATGAACTTAGCCAATTTTTTTAGAATTCGATTTTCAGCTTTAAATAGATTTAGAAAATGCTATGACTCACATAGTCAAATGCCTTTTTTGCATCAATGAAGGCCGCTGCCGCTGCTTCTGTCTTACCATCTGCTCCATATCATCCGATTAATTGTATATCGTTTCAAATGTATCGATCTCATGAGACACAGCCTGAAGTCGGTGACTCTAAGGTAGGTATAAATATATATACATATATATATATATATACATATTATATATATATATATATATATATATATATATATATATATATATATATATATATATATATATATATATATATATATATATATATATATATATATATATAAATACTTTTTTTTTTTTTTTTTTTTTTCAGAACACGTGTAAGTGGTATATTGTATATAGATGGAAATGACAATTCCCTCTTAGTTTCTTCTTCATTTTCATGCCCTTTCGTCATAGATGCATCCGACTGTCGTGGGATTTCACCCTAGTTTATAGCCTACACCACGTCAGTCTCAAATCAAGATCTAATCAGTTTCAATTCAGATCAAAAAGAGTCATGGATGAAATCAGATAAAATCAATGAGGCGGGTATCTTATATAACATTCGAACCTTTATTGGTTGGATTGTAACAAAAAGCTTCATATAACATGGTAAAAAGGCGCACAGTAACAAGGACAATAAGTAAGGTGTGAACTGCCAAACTAGCACTGGGAGTTCACAGCTGGCTCCCTATATACAGACTTTAACTTAGTATCATACAAAGATAAGGAAATACCAGAGCAAGAAATCAGCCAATTTGAACAATTAATATGCATCAGGGCATTATAGTAGTGAGTGCATGATCTATCATAATATACAAATATGAACCCCTATCGTATCTAGAAGCTTTGTAATATCAATGATTGTAACATCAGATGCGATCATTCCAGCTTGTTCGGTTTAGAAATACCCGTTCCACTTGCTAGCTACTTAACATCTGTTTAGCATGAAAAAGATCCAGATCTATAATGACAGTTGACCCAGGGTTCGAATACTCCCCCGACTTTTTCTTCAAGGGGGCATTATTAAACGTCAGTGCACAAACCGACTTACCATTGGCTAGGTCTAGTTTTTCTTCCAATAAGTAAGCAGCATAAATCAATCTCGCTCTAGCTCGTTTTGCATATTAATTAGCATTTTGTGGATCATTAAGCATAGAAGATTAAAGGGTGTGCCTAAATTGGGTCCCTCTGCATTGGGGGAAAACTTAACATGTGAAGAGAGTATTTTCCTACCCTAACCTAGAATTCTTCCTCTACATATTAAAAAAGAACACTGCATTTGGATGGCACAAGATGGCACTGCAACCAGTACCATAACTTCTTGCTCAGAAGCCGTGGCTTGTATAAGAGTCCTAGGGTGTGATTTATACAAGAGTTGCTGGTATAGTACAGTACTAAAGTAGCCATAATCAGACCCCAGATGCGGCTTATGGGATTTCCTTAAACTTGGGGTGTGGCTTATACCAGGGCTAGGCTTATATGCGAGAATGTGAGGTACTTCTCAATAACCTTCTCGTCGTGTATTAAGTCTGAGTAAGAGTTTCTAGTGACCTTTCTAATTTCATTTCATTTTCAAACTATGTACTCTTCATGGTGTATTATATACTAGTTCCACGACTATGCGGTCAGTACTGACCATACCATGCTTTTTGTAACTACCAGACCTGACCCGGGCTATGCTTGTCTAACTATAACCGATGTCTGAAAACACAAGAGACTGTCCAATGTCGGATCGGATTAGGTCGGATTGACATTGGCAGGTGTCGTCGTGGCTTTAAACCCTGTAAGTAAGGTGTAGTATTTTGTCAATAATTGACAAATATAGTGTTATAGTGAACATGCCTTATTAACCTTTTCTATATCAAGGATGGTATAAATAATAGGAGTAGGTTAATATAAATACCCTGATTAACTTCCTCTATATTTAACATCAGTACATAAGTATTTAAATGGTGAGTTCGCTGGTTTCGATCACACATATCTAAACCACAAAGAAATGAGAACATTTGTGAAAAATCATACTGCGCCTTTTTATCAGATAAGAACAACACTGGAATAGTGAGTATCTCCATATATTGTGATGAGAAGATTATCTCTTTAAGTAGTGTAATGTCATGTCCTGAAAGTTACTTGAATTCTATTGGCAGGATAGAGTTTTTCTTCATTACTTTGTTCCTTTCAAGCATGACAATTTTTCATAAGATCACTTGTGAAGTCTGGCACCAATTTCTCTTAACGTCACTCTGTATCACAACGTCTATTATACACACATTCCCTGGTTCCCTGGCGGTTTGTCTTGACATTAAAAATGCCCATCACAATCCTTCATTAATATCGTGCTTGTGTTTTCCTATGTTTATATGTGCCTCATATTGCAACGCTGTAGGAAAAGGTGCTACTGT
The DNA here is from genome assembly GCA_947462335.1 of Harmothoe impar. NCBI lineage: Eukaryota > Metazoa > Annelida > Polychaeta > Phyllodocida > Polynoidae > Harmothoe > Harmothoe impar. Next base: position 20,263,940 of record OX381705.1, read on the forward strand.
ACACGTGCTATCACCAATCTTAGTACCAAGTCTATGTTACACAATAAGAAAGGGGAAAAGAAAACTAACTAAACCAATTGTTCTCTTCTGTGATTTTCATAGAAAATGCACATGGACCTGTAATTGCCCATTGGGATCTCTGCCTGCATAATAAATGCAGAAGACGTGTGTTGTATTCAACCCAGTGGCAACCCCCCGAGTGAGAGACATGAGTGAGGCCTTTGAAGTGAGGGGCCTTTGTAGTGAGAGTTTAATATACTACAGGTAGGGAATGTAAGGGGTTGTGATCTATACTTGGGGGGGTCAGTGTGGGGGCGGGTTATTTGACGTGTTATCCCCATCCCCAGTATGGGGCGGTGGTGGAGACATGGTGACTTCGTTGTCCGGCCAGTGGTTGTCCGGCTGCTGGTGTTCAGTCCCCAGCCCGTCCTCACTCTCATTGTCCATGGCACTCTGCTCCCGGTTGTCCAGCGCCCCGGCCGGTCGCTCCCCAACCTCCTCATTATCGTCATGATCGTCATTCTCCTCCTCCCGGTGTCCTTCCTCTCCCTGCCCTCCCCCACCCCCGCCGCCCGCGAGCGACCCCAGTATCTGGTCACCCATATGGTCCTGGCCAATGGCCGTTAGAAAGATCTCATTAATAGCATCGCGGAGTTCACCGCTCACGCCTGCAAGGTCCATTAACTCAGCGCCTAAACCTCCAGCACCCCCGCGTCCCCCGAAATCCTCCTCGGCCTCTTCTGGCCAAGTCGGGGGGCTCTGGTGGAGGATATTGTACTCATCAGTGATGTCATCTAGCTCTTCCACCTCCTGGTTAATGGAGACTTCACTAGGGGCGTTATTCTCGCCCTGGAGGAAGTCCTGTTCGCTGATGCGTAGTGCCACCAGGCGGTAGCGAGGCTCCTTGAGCACGCCCTTAGCACGCAGCGTCTTGGGGTGGGTGGGACCCAGCACGTGCTCGCTCACAGAACACCACTTACGGAAGTAGTCGTAGGCCTTGACGTAGTTCTTGTTGTCCTCCCACACGATGCCGATGTTAATGTAGAGGCGCGAGGTGAGCAGCGACTTCTCACCGTACACCTGCATGCAGATCTCCATCGACTCGTTGTAGTACTGGAAAACAATCAAAGTGGGGGATCATCAGTTCTATTCATAGCAACATTTTATCACCCACATTTTTAATTTGAATAAATGTAACATTATGCATGTCCCTCATGATATACATTGTGGCTTTCTATAATGACGATTTTTTATAATCCCTTTGCAAGAACATATTCCTGTAATTTTCACATGTTTAAGAATGATGTACAAAATGTACATCAGAAGTGCTAATATACATTGTACATACTAGCACTAGAATTCTTTTATGTTCAGTTCTCATAAACGAGGATGCAATTGTTAAGGAATTGCACAGCATAGCTGTGGTGACCTGCTTCATTCTAAGGTTGAGGGGCGATAATAAAGTTCAGTGGAAGTAGTGTGCCGTCCTCAAAGGGTTGGCATGCAGAAGTCATGATGCATGAATGAGGTGCTGATCAGTTGAATCACTTTGCTGTCCTCAAAGGGTTAGCACACAGAAGTCACGATGCATTAGTGAAGTGCTCTTCTATTGAAGCAGTGTGCTGTCCTTAAAGGGTTAGCATACAGAAGTCATGATGCATCAATGAAGTGCTGTTCAGCTGAATCAGTTTGCTGTCTATAAAGGGATAGTATACAGAAGTCATGATGTATAAGTGAAGTGCAGATCAGTTCAAGCAGTTAGTGTACAGAAGGCATTATGCATAAATGTATTGCTGTTTAGTTGAAGCAGTGTCCTTTTCTAAAGGGGTTAGCATACAGAAATCATGATGCATAAATAAATTGCTGTGTAGTTCAGGCAGTGTGCTGTCCCTTAAGGGTTAGTGTTCGGGAGTCATGATGCAGGAGTGTATCACTGTGTAGGTGAAGCAGTGTGCTGTACTTAAAGGGTTAGTCTACAGAAGTCATGATGCAGGAGTGTATCACTGTGTAGGTGAAGCAGTGTGCTGTACTTAAAGAGTTAATAAACATGAGTCATTATGCATGTGTGTATCACTGGGTGAAGCAGTGTGCTGTACGTAAAGGGTTAGTGTTCCAGAGTCATGATGCGAGAGTGTATCACTGTGTAGGTGAAGCAGTGTGCTGTACATAAAGGGTTACAATACAGTCATGTTTAAGTCATGATGCATAAATGAAGTGCTGTTTAGTTGAAGCAGTGTGCTGTACTTAAAGGGTTAATAAACATGGGTCATGATGCAGGAGTGTATCACTGGGTGAAGCAGTGTGCTGTCCTTAAAGGGTTAGTCTACAGGAGTCATGATGCAGGAGTGTATCGCTGTGTAGGTGAAGCAGTGTGATGTACTTAAAGGGTTACAATACGGTCATGTTTAAGTCATGATGCATACATGAAGTGCTGTTTAGTTGAAGCAGTGTGCTGTACTTAAAGGGTTAATTAACATGGGTCATGATGCAGGAGTGTATCACTGGGTGAAGCAGTGTGATGTACATAAAGGGTTAGTATTCCAGAGTCAGGATGCAGGAGTGTATCACTGTGTAAGTGAAGCAGTGTGCTGTACTTAAAGGGTTCGTGTACAGAATGTATGATGCATAAATGAGTTTGCGATGTGCCATCCCTCCTGCCAACCTGGAATAAGTCCACTGAATTATAACCTAGAATTTGCGAATACAGCCACTAGGCGTGGGAAGCCTAGAGCATGGAAGCTGTTGTTCACACGTCACGGGCGCTGGGTGGGAGACGACGACAGACTCAGTGGCAGGGCTGTCCACCTGGCTACAGGCGCCAACTGGTGTGATACAATCAGTACCTATGACCATTCAGGTGCTACTACTAACTAACTCTCTCCAGAAACGCCAGTTGGAGCCTATGGAGGCTATGCCTTGGTCCACTGCTTTTCCATACTAATCTAATGTTCGCGGAATCAGTGTTGAAGGATAGGACGCGCTCGTTCCCTCTTTGGGCTTACGGCCACTCATGTCCCATTGTATGACCTGGATGGCTTCGCCAGCAGGTCAATAATCGATTTGTTGTTACAATGAAAACTTGAAGACTTACCTTGAGTTGTTCGATGGATCCACGTGGTGCGAGTACACCTTTAGTCATCAACGCCTCGGCATAATGACCATCATCCTTTAACTACTCAAAAAATATGCGTCAGTAATAGGTAACAGTATTGGCTATTCGACTCACTGACATATTCAAGGAGACTATCTTTTAGCCTTAAAGATGGTGTATAAGCTAATAGACCTCCCAAACCTTTTCTTCAAAATGGATATCATTTTAATGTCAAGGGTTTTGTTATTATTTTAGCTGATATGCAGTGCTCAATGTTAAATATATTTTTCTATAAATGCATGATTTGAGATAGAAAACAATGTTACTTATTCACCTCACTGACTCAGTGTCCCCCCTATGTGAGCATACCGGGAACTATTAAAGCTAATAGGGAAAGCACTGAGCCATGCAGTATAAACACATAGGGAGTTTTAGTGTCGACCTACAGTAAAGAATATTGCACTGCATGTGCTCATCTTATAGGCTAAGACACTGCCAATAATCTTAAAAGTTAGGGAAAACATATGGGATAGGATATACAATAGAAATATGATAAGACTAAAAAATCTTCAAACATTTAGCTGACACACCATCTTTAATGCATTACATCAAATGGCAATTTATTTATAATCATACTACTTTACACCAATAATGTTCAAATACATTATTTTAGCTCCCCTAATGAAATAGCATATGGGTCTTTTACAAGAAATAACGTTTACTAAATATATATAAAAGTTACGTACATCTTTGAATATTTCCAGTGCAGTATCAATGTGTTGGTTGCCCTCTAGGAGTGCGTCAGGCCCGGAGAGCTGCCGGTCCCCGCCGCACGCCTCCCAACTCTCCAGGCTGAAGGCCAGCTTCATAAGGCTCAGGCCACGCTTAAGCTGGGTAGGAGGAAGACCAATTTTACAATTTTTATTTTTATTTCATTATTTAGAATGCAAGAACAAAAGGTCTTGTTTCTATGTGAACCTGCCTTTAAAAACCTGAATGAATTACTCACAGAAATCTTTTTGAGACTCACTCATTATACTTGAGAGCATGTATAGTAAAATTAATATAAAATATGTTAACCCAACTAAAGAACTCACCTTGTGGTAATCTCCCGTCATTTCTTTCCTTAGGGCGATCGATTTGCGACCATATCGGATAGTTTTCCGTAGGTCGGGTATTTGATTTCTTGATACAAAGTCGTTTAATTTCAATTTCTGAAAAACAATTTGAATTAGCTTGAACACAGTATATTCCAAATAAAAGCCCCTCGCCCTTTTATCCTATTATTTTTTACCCTAAAAGTAACTTTAAATACTAGTGAAACTATTAAAGGCTTAAAATTAGTATCAAGCAAGTAACAAAAATATCTCTGAAGTTTCCTGTCTGGTTAGGTAAAAAAAGATAAATAATAAGACCTTTATGGTTACCTCGTCGTAGATTTCTGACATAAGACTGTAGAGTTCTACCATCCGCTCAGTACGGTTGCCCAGATCCTGCTCCTCCAGTTTTAGCGCCACTTTGGTGAGTTCTAGCGACTCGCTGTACTTTCCTGCCTGCAGGCTGCAAGAACAGACACACACACTGGTCACAGGGAGACAGATATAAACCAGGCCTACCCCGGGCTACCTGGCAGGGTTCCCAGAAAAATCCATATTGACTATCACTGACATTTCATGACCAAAATAGGTAATTACCCGAGGAACTTACCTTGGTTAGTTGTGAAGGGGAATTGATGTTCTAACAATGCCTCAGCACCACTAGTTGGGCTGAGGAGGACGAGGGAGAAGACACCGGACCGGAAGTAGTCAGTTTAGAGCGGGAGCATTAAGGGAAAGATAAATTGGACCCCAAATATCGAGGTAATTACCAAACTAGAATTTTTAAAAATATTCAAGTACCTGCGACAGGGGATGGAGGGTGGGCCCTCGTCCTCCTCAGCCCAACTAGTGGTGCTGAGGCATCGTTAGAACATCAATTCCCCTTCACAACTAACCAAGGTAAGTTCCTCGGGTAATTACCTATTCTAACTCTCCCGTCAGCACCCACTAGTTGTGCTGTCGGAGAACAAGGGAGAACTTCAAAGCCCAATTCTCTTTCCCGGGTCAGACCCCAATAATTACGAAAATAATAAGCGGAGTCTTATTTCAATAACAAAACTTTTATTGTTCACACAATGAACAATCTTAACAGTGACTAACCCACAGACTCAGGGTACATGTATTATCACGGCCTAACCGTATCACTTAACAATTATCACTTAACAAGTTTGTAAAAATACTTGTTTCCAGTCTCACTACCCGTGGACTTAATAACAGTAAACTCAACAATTGTAAATATTTCTCATGTAAACATAAAACCTACACAGATCTTTTTCTGTCAACTTAGAAATACCAGCACCTGCTGACTTTCAAGCAGCATCTAATAGTTGCTCCCCTAGACTCTCTTTTGGGGCAACCTGCACCTTTTTTAGGTAGTGCCTGGCCATGGTGGACTCATTTCTCCAGGACCCATACCGGAGCATCAGATCCGTAGATACCCCCAGTTTGGCCCCTGCAGAAACTCCAGCCCCTCTGAGGGAGTGAGCACCGAACCTTCTTGTGTTGATCCCACTCGCCCTCATGGTCAATACCACCCATCTGGATATTGAATCCCTCTTCACAGCTCCATATGGAGATATGAAGGACACAAACAATTTCCTCGATGTTCTCTTCAGCGCCGTCCTCTCAATATACCTTCTGAGAGCCCTGACCACACATAACTGAACGTCCTTGTGGTAAGGTTTGAAATTGACCTTCAACAGCTTCTCACCTGTTTTTGCTGTCTTCATCGATTGATTGATTGATTGATTGGGTTGTTTAACGTCCAAGTGTACTTTGACGCCTGGGACATATCTCAAGTTGGCAAGGAGTCATCCACAAATAGTGGTAGTCTGCCTTGCAGTAGTAGGACAGGTATTTATATGCTGCATGCCCAATACAGCAGTGACTGAATCTATGGATGATCGAATCTATGAAATGAATGACCGCATCTATGAGGTGAGGGAGAAAACCGCTACCCGGGCACGTCCCCTACTCTTTTCGAAGGATAGCAAGTGTTCTTTTATTTGCCTGGTCCTACATACCTGGGCTAGTACCATGATAGGCAGGGCCAGACAAACCACGGCCTTTGATATCTCAGACGTGGTTCACTGAGGAGGAGTCCCATGCCAGACCACCAGCAAGAAGGCCCGGGCCCGGGCATATGGGCAGCGGTTGCCAAACAGCTTACGTGACTGATCACAGCAGTAAGGCACGAGACCCCTCAAGTTTTGTCGCCTTTTACGAATCCGGTATGCCCATTGGTATTGTGGAAGGCTCCCGATGAAGTTATTCTACTCCTTCATGCCCCCACCATGAAGGTCCCCACTAACACAGGGGGACTGTCTTCATCGGGAAGAGGAGGATGAAGGATACAGATCCATCATCCCCCTCTTCCATTTTGTCCAGACTTAAAGCTAGGGCCATCTGGCCTCGGTGCCCTGACACTAGTAACATGAGACATAGTACTTTCCTACCCAGCCTGTCTAGGCTCATCTGAGAGTTCCTTCCCCATGATTTCAAGGTAGCAAATACCAGCCTCACATCCCAGAAATACGTGTATTTGGGCTTGGGTGGATTACGTAGATAGGCAGTTCTGACCGCCCTAGTGACCCAGTACCTCTTGCCCATTGTATCCTGAGCAGTGGTCTTGGGTAATACAATGGATAAAGCACAACGAGCAGCGTTTACAGCCCCAAATGAATATTCGCTTTCTGACATGGCCCGTATGAAGTCACACACATTTGCTTCTGAATCCCCAAACTTATCAAAGTCCTTAACTATACAATGTGTAAACCATTTCTTGATGTATTGATTGTACACTTTTTGAGTTCCTTTCTTCCAACTCTCAATCAAGAACCTGGCAGTGGCTCTGTTACACTTAAGTTCTGCCATTAACTGAAACTCTAAAGTTCTGAAATAATCAAACCCAGTCCTTTTGGGAATTTGTTTTCCACATCTTGATTTGGCTGAAGGTTGTTTCTCTTTCGACCTATCCTTATTCTTCGCTTCGCCCTGACTTGTAGCCGAGTGAACCAAGGAGCTGTTGCCCATTCCGGGGCAACGACAATGGCTTTCTTGGGGGAATCCTCTTGTATCTTTCGGAGCACTCTGGGCAGTAGTCTGGGGGGAGGAAAAACATAAACGAATAGATTAGTCCAGGATGCAGTAAACGCATCAATGTGCATGGTGCCCGGGTCAGGCTTGTATGACATGTACAAAGGGCACTTAGCATTCTCTCTAGATGCAAACAAATCAATTTCTGGAGTCCCAAAAATCTTACAGATCTTGTCAAACAGCTTGGTGCTCAGAGACCATTCCAAGTTGTCCGCAAACACTCTAGACGCCCTGTCAGCTGCATCATTTAGGACCCCCGGGACAAATGAGACAGTGACCCAGTGACCTCCAGCTTCCAACCAGTCCCAGATCTGTTTTGCCTCATCATGACACTCTCGCAACTTTACACCACCTCCTTTATTGATATATGCCATTGCAGTGGTGTTGTCTGTAGTCACATGTACATAAGTAGGCTCCTTTGGCATGAATGATTGGAGTCCCAGATAAACTGCTCTAATCTCCAAAATGTTGATGTGTGCTAACTCATCTGCCGTCCATCTACCATTTGTCTCTTCACTTTCTACTACAGCTCCCCAGCCCCCATTACTGGCGTCAGTTTCTATCACAAAAGCAGGCTCTCTCCTAACTACCCTGTAAGCTGTGGGGGCATGGTCATGCCACCACTGCACCTCCTCCAGGGCAGCCGGCGACAGAGTCATAGTCTGACTATAGTCTCTCCCTGTCCTGACCAGTGCTGAGTTCTTGTTTCTCTCTAGAACCTTAATGTGCGCTATCCCATAGTCTACCGCTGGTGTATACGCTGTCATAAGCCCCACTAATTCAGCCACTGATTGGATAGTTGGGTAGTCTGTCCTGAGCATAAGGGCAGTACTCTCCACTATCTTGTCCACCTTGTCGGGAGGGAGGTATACTATTCCCCTACTGGAGTCTAAGATAAATCCCAGAAACTTCATCACTGTTGAAGGTACAAGTGAGGATTTGGATGGGTGAACAACAAGCCCTACACTGTCTAACAAGTGAGCCAATTTCCAGGTGGACTCTGCACATTCATCGTAGGTCTGGGCGATAATGAAGACATCATCAATATACTGGAAACATTCAATACCCCTACAGCGAGCTTCAGCAAAAATGGGAGCTAAAATCTTTGTGAAGAATCTAGGCCCACAGGACAACCCATTGGGGAGGGAAGTATACTGGTACAACACTCCCCGCCAGGTAAATCTAAGATACTTCCTATCTTGGGGGTGAATGTTCACCGAATAGTAGGCGTCTTTCATGTCCAAGGAGGCAAGATGAGAATTTGGATCCATTAACTCTAAAGCAGTATTCAATCCATGCATCTTGAAGTGCTGATATTCCACTAGTTTATTGAGCTGCGTCAGGTCCAAAATAACTCTCACCTCCCCGTCAGGTTTAGGCCTTGGAAAGATGTTAGAGATCCATTCCCCTGGAGAATGGTTCGTTTCCTCAATGACCCCTTTTTCCAACATTTTTGAAATTTGCAAATCTATTCCCCGACTTTCTGTAGTCGACAGACTATAAGGGTATGGGACAGAATTTTGGATCGGCTCATCAATAAACGGAATTCTCATAGCTTGCACCTGCTCTAACACCCAATCATCACCCGTAAAGTTAGACCACACAGCAACATAATGAGTTATTTGTCCAGCTTGGAAATTGTCTGGCGTATGCGTCAATTCATTTACATCAACAGCAGGGTAAATTGGCAAATTTGACACACCTTTAGCACCTACCTCTAGCCGCCTCGGCGATTGTTCTGCCTGTCTGAGTGGTAGAGGCCTTCTAGTGGGGAGTGGTGACCTGGACCGCGAGGGTCCCCGTTGCCGTGGCCCCCTCGCCCGGAGCCCCCTCGTCGTCCCCCGCGCCGTTGCCCTCGGTGAGGGGGACCTCCCCGAAAACCCCGGCCAGCACCATGGCCTGGTGGTGGGCCTCCTAGGCCCCGGCCTCCACGGCCTCTCTGAGCGCCCCTTCCTCTAGGGGGTCTAGGGGGTCCCATGAGGTCTCGAACCAGCTTGTCTGACTTCTTGGCTTTTGCCAATCACTCTACATCACTCCCGAATAAGTTATCCCCACTCACGTCAGCTTCCACTACTGAGTGTACGACTCTCCTATCCAGGTTTGGGCGCAGAGCCTGTCTCCTACGACGAACCACCGACGTGTTGGCATAGAAGGCAAGTTGCATTGCGTCAATCGCTGCATTCCCCGTCTCTGCCAGCTGAGAATCTCCTTTCTTTCCACGGCTGACCATTAACTTCAGGGTTGGTAGAATGGCCACTATGGAAGCCAGAATGGCTGCCTGAGTGAGCTGGAGTTCTTTGTCTGCTCTTTTAGTAGCGTAGTCTACTTCCTCAGACCTATAGAACCCTTGATCCATTCTTGGGGCCACCAACGACGCTGCATTCTTAGGAGGGGGATATTTAGCAATCAGTTCTTTGGCCTTAGACAAGTCTTTGCAATTACGGTGAAAAGTGGACAACAGCTTGGCCATTCCCGGAGTAACTTCATCAGAAACGTTTTGTCGCTCGGCTTCCTGAACGGCAGCCTGAGCTGCAGCAGCGAACGGACTGTCTCCCCAGTCTTTAAATGGGTCAACTTCCTCTTCAGGCTCACTATTATCACCGTCTTTCTTCTTGCTTTTCTTAGCCTTCTTCGGAGCGGCAGCTTCCGCCTTTCTTTTAGCTGAAGAAGTGGTAGACTGCTCACTGTACTGCGTCTCCTCTTCTTGTGTCACAAATTCAGACCGTCTGTCAGGGCTATTCAGTTGTGACTCTCCATGTCCAGCTTGTGACACCGAGCCAATCACAGATGCCTCATCATATAGAAAACTGGCAGCATAATCCGAGTCAGCCTGGTTGTTATGGCCACCAGTACGCCCATGAGAACTATGAGCGGGTGACACAGAGTGTGTTTGTCTACCCCTCTGTCGCCGTCTACCACGTGGCTCCACGTGGCTGTCAACCTGACTGTCGCGCCTCATCCTCTTGATTCATGCGCCTCCGTCTTTCCTCCAGCTGCTTACTGTATGCTGCTAAGCGTTTACGTTCCCTTCTTAAGAACTCCTCATCAGTCATAGACTCCAAGTCATCGTTGTTTACCTCCCAGTCGGCACGCTGTCAGCGGCCCTGCCGGGTGGGCGAGCGGCCACTCCGGGCCCCCGGACCCGGGCCGAGGCCAAGCGGACGCTGAGGCTGAGGCGGATTCCTCATTTCCACCAAGCAGTTCTTCTACTAGCTGTTCTACCTCATCGCCACTAGCTCCATTTTCCCCATTGGTCTCACCTGGGATAGAGCATTCATCACCAGAATTATCCATGGTGTATCGGTTGGTCACTCTCGGTGAATCCAAGATGGCGATGCCCTGGCAACACGTGCTTCGTCAGTAAAACCAAGTTTTATCTGAAAATACAAGCAAAAACTGGTTAACGCCGTCGACCAGAAACGGTATATGTCTTTAGCAAAGCATATAACGCGTTTTTTGAAACTCCCAACTGGGAATTAGCTGAAAATAACACAAAATTTACGCTAACTCACCAGGAGCTCTTCTCTGACCTTTCGTCTGATCCAATGCGCACGCGCAACTGACTACTTCCGGTCCGGTGTCTTCTCCCTTGTTCTCCGACAGCACAACTAGTGGGTGCTGACGGGAGAGTTAGAACATGCCATTTTCCATGACAATATTTACCATTTTTCCATGACAATATTTGCCATATTTACCGCAATATAGCGTTAGCATCTTCAATTTGGCGAGGAAAATGTCTAGAACTCACAAGCAAATGGTAAGTTCTCGTTAACTGCATTATGCATACATGTAACCCTCAGTTGGATAGCCTGGGAGCAGGCACATCTTTCTACTGCCTCTGCCAATTATGTCTGCTTTTGTACAGTAGCCCCCATGTACTTTTATTACCCCTTTGTCTTTGATATTGATTAGCATCTCTCTGTACTTGGATGTGTATTGACCAATACACACCCATTTGCGCCACCAAACTGGCGCAAATGGGTATCAAGTGAAATAAAGGTGTGCTCCCATACCATACACAGCAGAGGGACCCGGAGCAGTGTTGGTATGGGAGTCCGAGACTGTGTAACCCTGGCGCGTAGACCCGCTATGGCTGCATTCATATGTGCTACTTACAATATGCGTGCTGTGTGCTACGTATCTGCTACTTACAATATGCGTGCAATGTGCTACTTACAATATGCGTGCAATGTGCTACTTACAATATGCGTGCCATGTGCTACTTACAATATGCGTGCCATGTGCTACTTACAATATGCGTGCTATGTGCTACTTACAATATGTGTGCTATGTGCTACTTACAATATGCGTGCTATGTGCTACTTACAATATGCGTGCCATGTGCTACTTACAATATGCGTGCTATGTGCTACTTACAATATGCGTGCTATGTGCTACTTACAATATGCGTGCAATGTGCTACTTACAATATGCGTGCCATGTGCTACTTACAATATGCGTGCTATGTGCTACTTACAATATGCGTGCTATGTGCTACTTACAATATGCGTGCTATGTGCTACTTACAATATGCGTGCTATGTGCTACTTACAATATGCATGCTGTGTGCTACGTATCTGCTACTTACAATATGCGTGCAATGTGCTACTTACAATATGCGTGCAATGTGCTACTTACAATATGCGTGCCATGTGCTACTTACAATATGCGTGCCATGTGCTACTTACAATATGCGTGCTATGTGCTACTTACAATATGCATGCTATGTGCTACTTACAATATGCGTGCTATGTGCTACTTACAATATGCGTGCTATGTGCTACTTATAATATGCGTGCTAAGTGCTACTTACAATATGCGTGCTATGTGCTGGTGCCGGGCGGCCAGCTGCTCCTCGTCCCGGGGATGCTGCTCCTCCAGCTGCGCCAACAACGTCTTGTACTCCGAGATCATCTCTCCTGCACCCCCGACCTTAGGGGCAGAATATAGCACTCACTTTAATAACACTGTGGTAACAAGCATGGACTTCTAGTACTGGAAGCTGGGCCATTCAAGAACATGTGTGGGCTTTTGGAGCTTTTTCAAGCTATTTTTAAAGATCTTTTCATTTAATGTAATTTTATCGCCTTCCTAGGGGGGATGTTCTTCTGTCAAGGATATTCTTTTGTCGTTACATTTGATGATCTACCATCTATTTTGACTCAGCCAGTGATTCCACCCATAACAACATAACATACAGCTCTCTTAGACTGTTGGTGGCCACTCTACCATTGTGATAATCTATCAAGGGAGTATAAGAAGAGCCCATGGTATACAAATATCTAATCTGAAATGAAAGTGAGCCAATTTCTCACCTGTCTCCAGTAGCCTAAAAGCTGGGCGCTGAATTCTTCATTGAAAAGTTTATCAAACATGTGCCAGTCGGTGAGGCAGTGAATGAGGCGACCGATGTCCCCGATCTTACACAGATGGTACAAGTACTCCTATAGGGTTAAAGCAAACATACATTACATCATTATTAAGGGAGAAAGTTCTAATTTCCTCCAGCAAGCGATTGGTACATGTTTGTGATGCTACAGGTACCTGGCAAATTATTAGATTGAGGATGTATATCCTGCATGTTTTGGATCATCCCAGTTCAGATTGTCATAATATGTGAAAACTCTCCTTAGATGTTTAGTGTTTCCGTTACTCTAAAATTAGATTTTTTTTAAATCGAGTACATAATATTTATTCTCAAATTGTGAGGTTGGATTTGATGTGGGAGGGGTCGGCTTGTGAGAGCAGTTCTAGGGTACCCGAGGTTTAGACTATGTTCGTACCTCAGCTTTCCTGTCTACATTGTTACAGCGTTCAAAGTACTCGGCGAGCCGTCTGTGCCAAAATACACTCATCTCCATGGCTTCTTCGTCATCTGCATTTTCATCTCTTTGCTTGAAAAATCTGAAAATAAATCAAAGGACGAAGATGTCATATTTAATATATCTATTTTGATTGATGTTAGTTTTAACTGAGGGTTTAGGAATTTAAATAACACTTATATGAGCAGCCTGCCTCAGAAAGGTGGAAATTGACTGTTATCCATTTTTCGGACAGAACTTGCAAATTAAGCAAGACGTATGTATTAAAGCATACATCATTTGTTTGATTGCCCTGGTTTTGTGGAAGACAGTAAAAAAATCTCAAAAGATTTTATTTCATTCAAACAAGCCGTTTACACTCCGATTTTCAAAAGAAAATCTTACTTTTGCCTGACGGCCTTGCTCATGGCACGGTGGTAGAAGTCGAGGCGTCCTTCTCGACAGTCACCGTAAGGACGGAGGAAGGGACGCAGCACCCGGAACACCTGCGCCCATTTGTCGCCCGGAAGACTTGTCTTCTTATTACTCTTGTCTGACTTCTCTGAACACTCCTTCTCCTCTGCAACAATTACATCATCTTTCAAACAAGATGTACGGTAATATCTTGCTTAGCATCTATATATACATACAATGGAGATATTTAGTTCTTGTACAGATGCCGTAAAACCTTGCGCGGAAGCCGTGGCTTTTACGCGTATCAAAACGCACGTGTGGCTTATAGAATTTGCCCACGGTTTTTGGACTATACTATAGTGATAATGTGGCGAAAATCAACCCCAGGTTTAATAGGCTTACATGATTTCCTTAAACTCGGGGTGCGGCTTATACGCGGGTGCAGCTAATACACAAGGTTTTCTGTAGAATGGCCTACCTTTTTCATCGAATGGTGAGGGTGGGTTGAGGGTCTGTTCGTCCCCGAGCATGGCAAGCAGCTCCTCCTCCAGGAGCCCTGTGGTGGAGGCCTCCAGTAGGCAGAGGGTGGCCACCACCAGCGGGCCCTGCTCCTGCTCAAACCGACTCAGCACCTGCTCCAACAAACTGTAACACGCAGGAGGAAGGTAAACCTTTAAGGGTTATAATATATATATATATATATATATATATATATATATATATATATATATATATATATATATATATATATATATATATATATATATATTTATACAGTAAAACCTCATGTAGAAGCCGCGGCTAGTACACGAGTCAGATGGCCGGTGCGGCTTATAGGATCGGCACACAGCGGGGGTACAGCTCATAAGCGGGTTTTTAGATGTATACTACAGTACTAAGGCTTATAGGTTCGGCCTATACCTGAGTTAGGCTTTTGTATATGCAAGTTTTTTTTATCAAATTCAGGATGACCTCGGGCGGCATGATGCTTGAATACAGCACTGGTATATTACTTATCAGAGCTGTAGTCACACATCATGACTATAAAGGGTATAATGAAAGCAGTATGCCGCCCTTAAAGGGTTAATATTTTACTACTATTTTATTGTTTAATTGAACCTTTCTGTTGAATGTACATCGTTTTATAATTTTTTATCTATATTCTATAATCCCCAAACACCATGTCCCTTACTTGAGTAGTCCATCGGGCAGGTCGTCAATGCGCATGTCGAGGGAGTCGGCGTCCTGTATGATGCGGAGTTCTTCACACGCCATCGACAACCAGAGCGGGTTTTCTGAGGTCTGTTTGGTGAGGAGGCGGTTTAACTGGTCTGCCGTCAGAGGGCGCTGGTACTGTCCCAGCGTCTCCTGCACGATTTGCTGTTGGACATGGAGGTATATGATATAAGATACATTGAGATGCTGTATAGAGACAAGTCTAGTTTTAAGTGATAGACAATAGTTTTATAAAAAAACATTCAAAACACAAGTTCAGATACATCATTGTAATACACTACTGTTATTTACTTGTATAACCCGCAGGTTGAACGATGACCGCACATCCAGTTATAGGATTCTCTCAAGGTTGGGGTGCAGGTTATGCAACGTTTCAAAAATATACTACAAATGGACAGTACGTTTCTATAGAGGTATTTTTCAGAATCCTAGTGCGGGTTGTAGGGTACTCTCTGGGTGCGGGTTATATGTGAGAATTTACGATCGTCATCTAGTGGCTAGTGGCAGAATGTTCACCTTTTAAGTTGGTTTACCTATCCACATTTTACACATCATATCTCATATCTTAATTTAATTTGGTTGTCGCATACAATTGATTTATAGGTGGAATGATTAGATAATGCATCTATCTTGAAATTAAATTTCCATATACAATAAATGTATATGCCTCATAGACTCAAGATAATACTTATCAGAACAACTTACCCTCCTGGACTCAAAGTCGAGTGGTGTCATGTGGAGTTCCTGTGGCTTGCTCTCCCGCGCCATGAGACTCTTGTGTTGGGACGTGTCGTTGATGAGCGACACCACACACCGCACCTTGGGCGCTAGTTTCCTTGGTAACCAACTCATTAGCACCGCCGCCTGGTCTTCATTAAAC
Organism: Harmothoe impar; assembly: GCA_947462335.1. Taxonomy (NCBI): domain Eukaryota; kingdom Metazoa; phylum Annelida; class Polychaeta; order Phyllodocida; family Polynoidae; genus Harmothoe; species Harmothoe impar. The sequence goes on from OX381705.1 coordinate 20,279,555, forward strand.
TGAAATGCAATTTACAATTAATGAGGTAAAATATGTTGTTTGTTTTTTTAGATTTTTTACCTCAATCCTCATAACACATAATAAAAAAAAATTGTGGCTTCTGGGTTTCATAGGAATATTTTATGATATTATTAGAATATATTTCTAACTTCTGAACAGATATTTGAATATTTCGAGATTTACCAGTAAATAATGATTGTGCATTGACTACCAACCTGATTGAGTGCGTCCACAAATATGACAGCGGGTTCAGTAAACGTGCTGGACAAGGCGTTACAACACAACTGTGCCGTAGCATTCAGGTCTTTCGGCATCGACGACTCCTAAAGAAGACATCATTAATAGACATGAGCATTCTGATGTGACACTTTTTTTTTGTCTAAAAGTCTGATTCATCTTAAATCATCTTATCTAGATACATTTGCTTGCCTGGTTGTAGTTAACTGTTTTCTCCTTCTTTTTTTATTAAGAAAACTGTTTAAAGTTAACAGGCTTATCAGAGCTACTTACATGGATGATGTCCAGTTCTTTACATAGCCGCTTCAAGAAGAACTCCAGCTCGGTAGACCGGGGCGCGGCCCCCACAAAGTGGTAGAACACCTTCTGCTGCCCCGCGCCACAGCTGCAATTAGGACAATATCAATGTCAAATATGTCAGAAATTAAAGATTCAGCGATTATCTGGCCTCACATCGCCCTGAACAAGAATTTACAGAATATAGTTTATAGAAAATGCAAGAAAATCCTAAATTATTTCCTATGGATACATTAATTTTCCAGCAGAATTTTTATGGACAACATTTCTGCCATAGGTGTTATGACTATGGCTGTAACATCCAGGGATGAAAGTCACAGAGCACTGAAAAGGTCCATTATCGGCCCAAAAACCTGGATTTTTATATGAATGTATAGGGCCTTGGGACTTCAAAATCCCTGAAATCAGGGAAATCCCTGAAGACTTTCATCCCTGAACATCAGCCAATATTCTTACTTCGGAATGAGTCCGGCTGCAGCCTTGGCTACACAGAGGTCGGCTACCCGGGCCATGACGGAGGACTTGCCGCTGCCGGCGCCACCCAGGAGGAGAAGCGGGACGTCCTGTCCTCCCGTGCTGATGTACTCCTCCATCTACACAGGAGGAGACATGGTCATATTTACAGGTATATCATTTAGTTCATAGAGACATTGTACGGCCTCTATTCTTCAACTGGGAAATAAACTAAATATATTGAAGTATAACATTGAAATAAAACAGAGGCTGTACTGTCCATATAATGACTAAGGTTGTTTTCCACCATTTTAAAGGTGGAATATTTAACTACCCAGTACATATCTTAAGTTGTGCACTGTGTATGTATCTGTAAATATTAAATACTACACTAGTTGTATAACTATATATTTGGGCCTTATAAACATTGAGTAAGCCGTATGTACCTTTTGTATGACGTCGTCGCGGCCCCGGAGGCGGTGACTGCGGCCCTTCATGAACGACTCCTGTGCGTCCCTCATCTGTGCGTACACGTCCCCGGGCAGCTCGTGGGGCAGGTAGTCCTGCCGCAGCCGCCGCGTCACAAACTGACTCACCTGGCCAATAGCAAACAGTTCAATTTAATACTCTTTTATTCTCAATAATATGTTCTACAAATTAATGCAGCTATCAATAATTTACTCAGATGGTCTGTGAAGATAGGACAAAGTCCCATTTATTAAACACAAGAATTGTGGTTATATAGAACATTTACCTTCGTTCAGCTGTATCTATATCAGAATAAAAGATGAATGTCACTTTTAGTGACTTATCCACTTCGCAGTTGATTTATGTTTTCATTTTTGGAAGTATAAATTATAGATTCCTTTAGGACCAATGGGGCCATACGATAATACAATAGTCGATTGTGTATCATTCAATCACCATGTAATTTGGACTATCTTATTGGATTTAATTTGCTCTATAAGGATAAATATCCTGATTTCATGAGACAAATGAGGTTGCATTTTGGTATTGAAAGCTTTGGTATATAAAAGTATCAAACTTACCAGGGTGCTGAATGAGTTTCCCATCTCAATACGCATCGTTTCCTCACAGTGGTCGTAGCCGGCACAGTCGTAACTGTAGCGCAGAACCCGCTCCCTCTAAAATACACATTATGATACATCGATTAATTTTTAAGGATAATTTTAGAACATTTGAGCAAAAGCAACAACTCAAGAAATTTTGTCATATTATTTGAATATTTGTACTGACATATACCTTTCATTGGGGACCTATCAAAGGCAGTTATTATTTCACAACTCATAATAACAAGTACTTTCTGCATCATTTGATGAGTAGCAAAACATATTTCCAAACTTACTGGGTATCTGTCTAGCAGTTTCTGCGTGACGGCACGCACGGGTTTGGGGATGAGGCCATCACAGACAAAATGCTTCTTTTCCTCTTCCATGTCTAGATCCTCCAGGAAGTCATCGTTGCGGATAACAAAAACACCTAGAAAAAGGTGGACATCGTTTTTATCTATGTTAGTAAATGTGAATGATTGTAAAATACTAATTGCACTTAATGACAGTCAATTTGATTTTTTTTTTTTTTAATTTTTTTTAAATTTTTTGATATTTATTGCAAGTTAAAAAACACAAATTATTATGGCTATGGATACGCCCACAGACACTCAGGGTGATTAGTTGTGGTTGTGGTAATAAATTAGGGCAAAGTATAAGTTTACAATAGAGCTTAATGTGGGTTTGGTGGCATTGCATGGTAGATCTCTACATGGTTCTTTCGTCTCTGCTGTCCTTGGTTATCATTGTGGAAGATGGATGTCAGAGAAGCATTTTGTATTCTAACTTCTGAATATCGGTGTAGTAAATTATCGGTAAATTACCAACATTTTGAGTATGACCCTAGACTTTAAGAGCATTGCATAACCAGTACCTAGGGTCTAAAATTGCTACATTAGTACTGCACTATAGGGGCCATTAAAATATGACGTCATTACTTTTCAGGAATTTTTCAAGATCCCCACCTGCATGTGTCATCATTTTCCCTTTTAGTGCAACGGTATAGACTATAGTATAGGAACAACGTGGCCATGTCATCATTCTCCAGATACACCCGTACCCCTTATTGATGACTTCACACTTGAATAGCCCCATACTTCTAAAGACCCTTGTATTATCCACAACTGGACTTTCAGAATATTGAATAACCCGCACTGGAAGTTTGGCTCTGTATAATCCACAGGTGATAAACTAGAATTTTCAGAACCGTAAAGTCTTGTGTAGAAGCAAGTCAGATCGCCAGTGCGGCTTAGGGAATGTTCCCAAGGTCTAGGTAATAGATAGACTATGGTTATGTGAGGCTAACTCAAAATAACCACTGTTAGCTGGCTGGCACCCTAATAGGGTGCCTGCCAGTCTACAGTAGTCATATTATGTGTTTTAAACCAAAGCGGAGGGCTAAGACAAAGGAGTTCACACCTTGGTAATTTCTGTGTAGACTCACATAACTTTACAGCTGTGGTTTAAGTAATAGATAGACTATGGTTATGGGAGGCTAACTCGAAATAACCACAGTAAACTGGCTGGCACCCTTATAGATGTGAACTCCTTTGTCTTAGCCCTCCGCTGTGGTTTAAGTTTGGCTTATGCGCAAAACGCGAGATAGGCTTATACGCGAGAATTTACAGTATATTGGTGACACAAAATCATGTCTTACCGTTCTGGTTGTCCTCTCGGTAGGCGGCAAACAGCAGCTCCATCTGACTGGTGCTGAGACCCAGCCGCTGCTGACAGTCGTCAATCATCCACTCAGCCGCCTCCCCCCACATCGGCACCAGGCCCAGCGAGTCACTGCAGCCAAACAGGGGGGCTTAGATAGGTAAGGGATACTATCTACCGTCTACTCATACAATTTTTTTTTTTTTTTTTTTTTCAAAGTGGTTGCATCGTGCGAGTAGGACCCACCCCTAGCTCTTTTCGAAAAATTGTCTACTCATACAACATGTGATTACCTTATTCGACGTAATAAGCGCCCTGGACGGTAAAAAAAAAATGTTTTATGTAGTTTTAGTACTTAAAGAGTTTGTCTCCAAAATAGTGAAATTCGAGCCTTTGCTATAGTCTAAAAATGCCCCAAAAAGGGGGGTTGGGCGCTTATTACGTCGAATACGGTATATCATAACTGGATATGATGGGTTCTCCATCACAGCCATCCGGGTTACTACTGCAACTGAGGAGAGAGTACTCCTCAGACAAATCTGATTGACCTCTCAAATAGAACAACAATTAATCATCACAATTTCCTGTGGTAAGTTACAGCAAGTGCTCGGATAAGTTTAAAGTTTCTGAATATTCTGACAACAAAAATGTTATGGCGTCTATGCATCTTTGACACAAATTATCAATATTTTAGGTTGGGAACTGACCAATATTGGGAAAACAGAAAAATAAACTGCTTGCAGTACTAAGTACTGAGAATAAGTCAAGTGTTTGTTCTGTAAGGACACTAACCTGGTGATATTTATGAAAAATGGCATGATATTGTTGAAGTAACATTGGCTTATTTCTTCCAACAGCGGCTGAAGTGTGAAGGAATCTGCGCGACCCTGAAAGATATTTTTTAAAGAGAAACAATGAGTGATTTGTTTTTTTTATGTGAGTGGAAGCACACCATTCGTCTCCATAGTGATTCATAAACATGGGTGTCTAAGAAAACATGATGAGTTAGATAAAAGAGCGACCCCTACATTTTAGGATCATATTAAAGGTCACTTACCCATTGTACCTCAGATTCTTGGAGTTGAAGTTGATGACTATCACACCATGCTTTTAAGTCAGGAATAACCTGCAAAATAAGTAAATAGTGAACAACAAATTCGCTCGGTTTCAATGAGGAGAATCACATTCACTGGTGCGCTAAGTTCGACATTTATGCCATGCACCCGCTGCGCTCCGCTGGTTGTGATAACGTTTATACCGGTCAAACAGTTCAATACTTTAACCCTTCCGTTAAAACCTCACATCGAGAGAGTGGTGTGCGATAATTACAAATCAAAGATGGATGCATCATACATTTTCATAAACTGACATTACCCTTGAGTTTAGACAATATCCATTCTCTTGTACACACATAAATGGCTAAAGTTACCTCTTTCATCAGAACTTCTCTTTCCTTGGAGAAGTCCTTGGCAAAAGACGTTATTATGACACGAATCGTATGCCCCTCTACAGCCATTGTGATGAGACGAAAGCTGAAAATAAATCAGTTTATGAGATGTCTATAGTTACAAATACAAATACTGGATTCTTAGTCTTAGGAAGCAAAGACAAATCTGGTTTAGACATTTCGAAAGCAAACCGTAGGACATTTCGGAAGCAAGGACATTTAGGGTAAAAATAAACCAACCCTCTGTCTACCTTCCCCATATTGGTTCTTTCTTCCGAAGGTCCGACATCGAGCTACCGTAGTCACAGATACCAAAATATGAAAAATTATAGTTTACTTTAGAAACCCTCGGTGGGGACTGGTCATTATTAAATGACATTTATTACTAGCTCGAGTGAGTCGGGTGGGGGAGGGAGGGGGGTAGGTGCCCTCCCCCTCCCCTATGACACTATTAAAACATTGCATGACTACTACAACAGAATGTAATTTACTCTTTTAAACGTAAAATTGGTCTTTTAGTTGATTTAGTTTATTATTACATCAAATATGTAACAAAGAAGCACTCAAAATGTTCACCACTGAGCCGTCTGGGGGTTATCTAACATGGCTGCGTCTGGTCACAACCTTTAGTGACAATTCTTGATAGCCTTTATCCATCGTTGTTTTGTAATTTTTGTTGCATTTTTTAGAGTATAGACTTGGAGGGCCTTGTTACCTTGGAGTATTAGTTTATAACTCCTACTAGTACTTACTACTATGGCCCTAGACCCCTGAATTCGATATAGCGACATGGGCATTTCTTTATGGCCATCCTAGTGAAATATGTCATTTCTTAAATTCGACATAGGACATTGGTCTTAGTGGTATGAGAATGAATAGCACAATCTTCTGCCTCCAGTTTTGCTTTAACACTGATCTCTATGGGAGCTTTTTTCCCTACTTATATTTCAGGTAGGAAGTTGATTTTTACACCAAAGTTTGTCCCCTGATCTCTACTTTCAGCATGAAAGTTACCTGTAATATTGTAATTTATTTACTGCCTACGGTTTGCTTTCAAAGATGCAACAAAAACGTCTTAATTTCGCTCTCAACCCGTGCACATGACCTAGGGTAAGGAGGGCCCCTGAGTCAATAACTTTTGGTATCTAGACTACTAGTTCCACACACAGCACACTACATGTAAGTGTGAGCGCGACTTCCTGTTTTTGACTTTCCAGGTCTTTTAGAGGTACTTTAAGTGCGACGTTTTTAAAAAATGAAGCAGTTCTAGAATTGTTTAACTGTCTAGTTTTATGTCCTAAAGCAGTGAGCAGCTATATTTCCTAACTGAGGCGGTAGGAGGGTGGGTGTGAAGTAAGGTTGAGTCAAAATCTTGGGCGGCTGGTGCACCTGTGGGTAACACTCACATTCAAAACAAGTGGTGAAATTCTACTCCAATTAGTTCAGAAGATATATCAGTTTCCGGACAAAATCACTATGTTTTAGCCCCAAGACTCATTCATGCTGTTTCACCAGATAGCACCATTTATTACTATATATCTTAGCTTTCCAATGATGTCTATCACATTCAGAAAATTGAGGTTAGGGCAAGGAAAAGTGTGAATGTACAGCATTCACAGCTTCCCCTCTACGGGGGTGTGAGCAGTGCCAGAGGGACCAGGGGTGTCACTGCATGCACACATATGCAGTCACACCGTATTCAATTTCAAATGGGGCTCTTAACACTTAAGGGCGTGTTCATTTATTAAAAGGTGGGGATGGTGAGATTTTGCGCGGAGGCACAAATTTATTTACGCCCCCCCCCCTCGAGAGCCCGTGGAACGTTTTGCGCCATAGAAGATGAAATTTTTTTGCCCACCCCCCCGCCTTTGAACTATAATAATGTAATAACGCGCTGGCTTTTTTGCCCCCCCCCCCTCAAGAGGGATCAGAATTTTTTACGCCCCCCCCCAAACCAACCACCCCTCTTTTAATTAATAAATGAACACTCCCTAATAATTATCCGATTGACACACTTCTTTTTTTGATACTCTTCTTACATAAACTGATAAAGTCTAAAGAACTTTCAGATAAAGGTCGTAGATCTGCCATGACACTGTTATTGTCACAGTCTCCCAGTCATCACGGGAAGGTATAGCAGAGTTGAGTACTCAGAGAGAAAGTGCCCTTTATGTAAGAGTGGTGACATAGGAGATGAATTTCATTACATCTTTCACTGCAGCGCCTTCGATCATGACCGATCAATTCTCCTCGCCAACAATATACCATCCTGCCCAAGCACTGTAACCATGGCTAATCTCTTCAATAACAAAGACCCAATTGTCCTAATTAACCTATCAAAAATGTGTGCTACAATTATTAAAAAATTTAAACCCACAAAAAGGTTACCACTTGCGAAAAAGGACAAGTCCAGGATTAAAAGATCTAAGCATAAGAAAACTGCATTAAATTAAAGCTCTGCCAATCCTGGTTAATTGGTTAATAATTAATAAGAGTGGTGCTATTATCTCTTTGTTTCATTAAACCACACGGTGACACTGTCTTCGCACCTTTACTAGTCAACCTGGTGCTCATTGGTGCTGAAAATCTCTATCTATCTCTATATATTTATTGGTGCTGCCAAATGTACCTGGCCTACTCTACCTGATCAAAAGGTGGAACGTTCTACGGCTCCTAACTTGCCAGTATTGTTAATTTTACCTAGTCAAATATAGAGTTCGCAAACTCTTAGTGTGCATTATATAGATCTACGCATAACAGAGACTGTATTGTAAACCTCATAACTTTGTACCATAACTTTGTGCATCAGTGATGCCATTGTAACTATCGGCTGAATCTGATTTTCTATCTTATTTTCTTTCCTTTACCTCGTAAGAGGATGTGAATAAACAAAAATTGAAATTGATTGAATTGAAATTGTTAATTCTAGATTCTAGATCTACTAAAGAAGTAAATAGAAGAAGTACGGAGTAGATCTATACACTTGTAATACCAATGCAATGAAATGAAATAGTTCAATCAATTTAACCATTGGTCTGATTGGAATCATTGGCATGATTTGGTGATTGGCAATGGTTGTTGAATCATGAATGGCCCATGAGACTTCAATGTGTACCAGGGTAGCAATGCCTCTGCAAGGGTAGGTGTGACGACTGTTAATGGAACTTACCAATTTAGGGTAGACTGACACGAAATGGAATGATTAATTATCATGTTTACTGTAAAAACTTAGGATAATTATACTTTACAGCAAACCCGTGTCACTGTCACCAGCTTGAAGGCAATGAAGCCTTGATAATCAAAACTACGACGACAGACATGGCCTAAGAAACTTGACCCTAACAGCTACGTAATAAGTAAACCGGCCTCAAAATACTTACTGCCTAGAAGGCTATGATTGAAGTAGTTGATAAGTCGTCACATTAGGCATCTTAAAACAATTAGGTGATGAGTAGGAGTGCACAAATCAATCTAAATTCGACATTGTTGAGCAAGAAGTGTCTTCGTTCACAAACAGCGAGAGTCAACAGCGGCTGAAACGGAAGTAACAGCTGACATCTACCCGTTGCAACTCCGGCACCAGAATATCAAGCCCAAACAAGATTTTTCTCTGCACATCAAAACATGATTTGACGGTAAATTGGAATACTACTCATCGTATGTGTGGTTGATATGTATATATTATCATTAGTAAAGCATACCTATAGAATATCATATGATTATGTCACAGAGATTTGCCATAATATCATAATTACTGACTGACTTTGACCTGTCTTGATACGTCTGCAGTCTGCACAGGCAGTGTGAGTATGAGTGTGAACCAGAATGTAAATACACATGTCAGGGTAACCAGTTGTTTCAGGACCGTGGCTATTTCAGCCCCATGGTCGTTTCAGACCCACTCGTTTCAGCCCCATGGTCGTTTCAGCCCATGGTTGTTTCAGACCCATTAGGCCTACAGAGTCATTTCAGACCCAGGAACAACAAGTGACTGGTACTTTCGGAAGCAAGGACAGATCGCGTGCAGACATTTCAGAACCAGTATATTTTGGTAGCAGACATTTCGGAAATGAAAAAGTGATATTTCCGAAGCAGTGCATTTTGGAAGCAGACAATTTTTTTAATTGTAGTTATGATAGATCTTGACGAATACAAAAATGTTGGTTCTAACCTTTCACATAGAGTTATTATAGACATTTTGTAACCAGAAAGAAAAAAAAGGGCGAATCACCCAGGAGGGGAAGGGCGAATCATCCAGGAGGTGTAGGGCGAATCATCCAGGAGGGGTAGGGTGAATCATCCAGGAGGGGTAGGGTGAATCATCCAGGAGGTGTAGGGTGAATCATCCAGGAGGGGTAGGGCGAGTCATCCAGGAGGGGTAGGGCGAGTCATCCAGGAGGGGTAGGGCGAGTCATCCAGGAGGTGTAGGGCGAGTCATCCAGGAGGGGTAGGGCGAATCATCCAGGAGGTGTAGGGCGAATCATCCAGGAGGGGTAGGGCGAGTCATCCAGGAGGGGTAGGGCGAATCATCCAGGAGGTGTAGGGCGAATCATCCAGGAGGGGTAGGGCGAATCATCCAGGAGGGGTAGGGCGAATCATCCAGGAGGGGTAGGGCGAGTCATCCAGGAGGGGTAGGGTGAATCATCCAGGAGGGGTAGGGCGAGTCATCCAGGAGGGGTAGGGCGAGTCATCCAGGAGGTGTAGGGCGAATCATCCAGGAGGGGTAGGGCGAGTCATCCAGGAGGTGTAGGGCGAATCATCCAGGAGGGGTAGGGCGAGTCATCCAGGAGGGGTAGGGCGAGTCATCCAGGAGGGGTAGGGCGAATCATCCAGGAGGGGTAGGGCGAATCATCCAGGAGGGGTAGGGCGAATCATCCAAGACCTCTAGACTGATCATACCGGTATTAGTGATTTTCTTTCTTAAGACATGTTTTTTTTATACCTGGCTCGCTTTTCCTGCTCAACCACCTCGGTACCGGGGGTTTGGTTTTGGGTTCAGAGTATTGCCGCAGTTATTATGATGATGAGGGGAGTGAGATTTAATCATCTCCAGATATCAACTATTTCAGGTTATGAGACAGGGCTCCAATATTTATCCTCCATCTATGCCCACCTTAACTATCCCTGAAATCCCTGCTCAATACTACCGACTCACATGGTATACAGGTACTGAATGAAAGCCAAACATCTTCCTCCACTTGCAGATTCCTTAACCTGGCGGTCCTACCGAGGCCGGCGGTAGAACAGCGTAAACATGGATCTGGGTATAAACTGGACGGCGCTGCTCAACGTGACGACCACGGCCACCAAGGATCTGGCCGTGTGGGTGCACGATTATGTGGACGTTCACTACATGCAGTGGCTGGCCTGGGTCTTCTACCCGCTCATCCTCACCATCTTCATGCCCATGTTCATCGTGGTGGTGCTGTTCGGGTGCGCGCTGTTCCTTCACCTCTACCAGCTGCGGCACTACCTGCTCTCCGCACTCAGGGCCGCCGTAGACCGAGGCGACTTCTGGGACGGTGCTAGGCATATCATCGCTAGCCTGTGGGATTATCAGGGAAGAGTTTGGCATGGTATGATGAGATTTGCTCTTTGGATGTCAGTATTGCTACTCATGAATAGAATACAAGTATGATAAGAGTGTAATTTCATTCCATTTAATCATCTTCAAATATCAGTTCTTGTGAAAAGCACTATCATGTGCCAGTCTGGATTCACTATTACAGACTGACTGTATTTTTGACCCAGGGGCACTACTGTGCCTCAGGGTCTTATACGACGGTTCTGAACCCAATTTAAGACATTTTTCCCATCACTTGTATCTGGAATAATTCTGCAAATAAATGTTCCTGCCAAACAAATGTCACTGTTCTATGTACTGCTGGTCAATGCCAATCTCCCCATACCAGTATTGTATATGTAGGTTGGCTCAAATGCTCAAAAAAGGCATTTAAAAAAGTGTCACTTTTAGCTTTTTTTGCATAAATTCCTTTAGCATTGCAGGTATAGGAAAAACCTCCCTCTGATGTCCTCCACCAAAGTCCATAGAGTTCCATGTTAAAGCAGCCAGGAACGCTTTTTTGAGACGGTATATGAGACGCTTTGTGAGAACCTCCCTTTGAGTTTGTTTTTTTTGTTTTTGTTTTTTTTTCTTAATTTTTTTTTTTTCCAAACTTTGTTTTTTCCAAACTTTGTTTTTTCCAAACTTTGTTTTTTCCAAAAAAAAATTCTCAAAACTTTTTTTTTCCAATTTGTTTTCCCTCCCTCCCTCCCTGCCTCCCTCCCTGCCTGCCTGCCTGCCTCCCTCCCTCCCTCCCTGCCTGCCTGCCTGCCTCCCTTCCTCCCTCCCTCCCTCCCTCCCTCCCTCCCTCCCTCCCTCCCTCCCTCCCCTGGGTCACATGTGATGCCAATCGCCAATACCATTCATTAATTTCTCACACATACATACAAAATCAAGTCAAAGGAGGGATCGTAGACAGCACTCAAATTGATCCCTTATAATACTAGGCCAGACCAAAAAAAAAGTTGGTCTACGGAATTCCCGCACCATATTTTCAAAAATGCACCTTTTTTTTTTTTTGGAAAAAAAGTGTCTACGGATGCACCCGCACCATTTTCTGAGAAATTTGAATTTTTTTTTTTTTTTTTGGTGGCACTTTTTCTGATCGATAGCCAGATTTGGGAGTTTGCAAAAAAATTTCCCTCAGAAAAAATTTAAATGTTGCCCATTTCCCTTGATAGAGGTTAAGATCAACAGACAAGAAAAAAAAAATTGAGAAAAAAAAAAAAGTGCTCGCTCGCACCATATTTTAAAAATGAAAATCCGTAGACCAACTTTTTTATTTGGGGTGGCCTTAGAGTCAATTCTAGAAACATAGATATTTTACCATATCAAGGAAACAATAAACTTTATTGGTGCCAAAACAGAATCCCATTTAAGAATTTCAAAACTAAAACTATTATTTCTTTACTTTATTTAGGGTATGAAGTTGTGGGTCTGGAGAACATTCCACTGGACGGTCCAGCATTACTCATATACTACCACGGCGCAATCCCCATCGACCTCTACTATCTCATGTCCAAGGTGCTCTTCTACCGGAAGCGCAAAATTCGTGCAGTCGGTGATAAGTTCCTGTTTAAAATACCAGGTAAGAATGTAAGAAGGAGAAGAAATCTCATTTTCTTTTGTCATTTTTTTAATATTTCATTTTCTCCATCCTATTATGTTATGGTATCAAATAGTTTTATCACTATTGAACGGCCACACCAAAAAAAAAAGTTGGTCAATGGATTTCACTTTTCAAAAAATGGTGCGAGCGAGCGAATTTTTTTTTTTTTTTTTTTAAGAATTTTTTTTTGTCAATGGATTTTGTCGGTGGAAAACTGGAGCGAGCAACAATTTTTTTTTTTTTTTTTTAACCAGCCTCCGACAAAAGTACTTAGTGGACCCCTAACATAAAAATTTATTGGCTGATCTGGGGGAATTACTGGAAGAAAATTTGAAAAAAAAAAAAAATTCTCAATTTTGAAAAAAATGAGGCGAGCGAAATCCATTGACAATTTTTTTTTCAAAAAAAAAAAAAATTTCCATTTCCGAAAATAAGGTGCGCGAAATCCATTGACCAATTTTTTTTTTTGGTGTGGCCTTCCATACTAAGTATGGAGATATCAAAAGGAAAGGTAACATTTGATACACTACCCGGTATACACAGGTCTACCAAATTACTATTATAATATGGTATGTGCTACTTTGACGTTTTAGCCGTAAGCAATGACTGGATGAAAATAGATTTCTATAATTTTATATTTTTTCAACACACTTCTCCACATTCATGGTAAAAACTGTATTTCTTTACCTATGAGAACTATAAAAACATCAATGAAAATAAATTTGTACAGAGCATTAACCATGTTAATTGCTTCATCTGTAGGCTTCAGACTCCTTATGGAGGTCTTTGATGTGATACCGGGGACCGTGTCAGGAGGCGTAGAACTCATGAAGGAGGGCCATCTTTTAGCAATAGCACCAGGTGGGTGATTCTCATTGGATTTTCTACTATTGTATTTTTAATTATAGGAAATTTACCAATACAGAAAATTTTCCCCGTTTTGTCGACCAGGGAGTGGCATCTCTGTACTGATAATGCACAATTCCATAGCTGATATCTCATTGCTCTCCATCGAATTCTATGCAGATATTGGTCTTATTGGGATTGTTTCAAAATCTGTTTTGTTTTTCACATTTTCCATGGTATTTCCTCCTTTAGGTGGGACGAGAGAGGCATACTTTAGCACTGAATATTACCACCTAATGTGGGGCAAGAGGACAGGCTTTGCCAAAATAGCAACAGAGGCCAAAGTGGTGAGTGTACATGAAGGTGTCAATGGAAATTATATTGAATCAAGTAGAGCAATAATAAATGTGAGGTACGAGAGACTTAACGGTAATAAGGTATTTTCATATAAGCTCAACTGTCCAGTATCGCGGGAGTAGAGTTCAAATCACGGTGAGCATGTAGAATATTACTCTAAAATGTATTACATGTAGTAATCATTGTGAAATATCAGATTTATTTTCATGATCTATATCTGTCAGCAAATTAATACAAACATTTTACCTCCTTTTTCAGCCAGTCATTCCAATATATACTCAGAATTGTCGAGAAGCATATCGTAGTCCAAGTATTGGAAACAGAAGTGAGTTATTGTTAAAATTCTAGCAGTAGATTAACCTCTCTAACATTTTGATTTGACATGGTAAAATTGTTGATTGATGTTGACTCATTTGTATATACTTCTTACAAATGTTGGATAATGTATTTCATATTCTCTAGTGTGGTCGTCCCACTGTTGTGGTCACTCTTTGAAAATTCTTATTGTGAACGCATTTAAGCTGGTTGACTACTACATTACTCATTTCTATATACTACTTACACATTTCCAGATATACTACTCACTCATTGCCATATGCTATTACGACATTTTCAGATACTTTTTTTACCTGTCTTACCTATCTTTACATACTACATACACATTTCTATACTACCGATACTTACAGATTTCCATACTTCTTAATGATTTCCATATACATGTACATGTACTAGTTACACATTTTCATATACTACTTACACATTTCCATATACTTCTTACACAATTCCATATACAATGTACTTACTATACATTTCTATATGATATATACTACTTATTACTGCATTTCTCTGTCAGTATTATGAAAATATACATTGATAACTAACTTTTTCATTTTATTGCAGCGTGGTTACGGTGGCTGTATGAGAAAACGCGACTACCCATTGTACCCGTATACGGAGGCTTCCCGGTCAAGCTGAGGTATCAAGACTTTATCCATCAAGCCCCCCTCACCTCTTCTAGCAATAAATTACTTGGCTCTAAATTGAGATTAAAGTGGGTCACTATGCTCAGTTCAACCATTTCATGGGGTTAGTCAAGCATGCTGGTAGCCTGGTGTTTTTCCCTGCATTTTATACTTAGGAATATCATTTGTACTGTAATTGTAATATTTTTATTTGAACTGTTTGTAACAGCATGCCATCCAAACACTAGAATAACGAGTAGCAAATATTAGAACTAGGATAATGATACTAAGGCTTTCAATTTTGACATTTCTTTGACCTTTCCACTTTGGTTGCAGGACATTTGTTGGCGAACCAATCCCATATGACCCAAACCTAACTGCAGAACAATTAGCAGAAAAGGTAAATGTTTTTTTGTTTTTTTATTACTAACAAGTTAGTCTTACTCCAAGCCAGGGTAAATTTTTGCTCTAATTTATTGCACAAATCTCATAATTTTTTCATACAAGTTCATCCTAATGTAGTAAATGTCACAGTATTTGAGAGACGCCACCTCTGCAATTGATCGTTTTCTGAGAGGTATTGCAGATATGATTATGTTTATAAAAAAAAGTGACTGACAAGAGAGTCCTGTTTTAATTCATCACAGGTTCATGATGAAGTCAAAGGCCTCATCCAAAAACACCAGCGCCTTCCCGGCAACATACTTCGCGCTCTGATGGAGCGGTTCTACACGCCTCATGATAAGGAGTCTTGACCCGCTGAGCGGCTCATTTCTCATGATCGGTGGCTGGGAGCGCCTGGTGGCAGGTGCCTGGGAGCCGGGAGCGAGCGGCTCGTGCCTGGTGACAGGTGCCTGGGAGCCGGGCGTGAGCAGCTCTTATCACAATATACAGCATCCACTGGTTGGAGCTGGGTACCCCTCATTATGTAGATACTAGAAGAACAAGGACTAAGTCCACATGATCAGTGATTATTGTTGACGTATAATATATATGCACCACAGAGGTGGCCAAGTAGATTAGGAAATGTATTGCTAAACAAGAGGTGGGGTTGTGAGATAGAATCTGTATATGTCTATTTTTTGTACTTTGACAGTGTCAATGTGTAAACTGTGGTAGAGGTTTTATGGAGTTTTGTGGATTTTGTCATTCCATTCATTGTTTGCGGTGATGGATATAACTGGGTGTAACGATGTATACTAGTACTCGCGAACTCTTTGTGACAGTGCCATATCGTAGGACTCATCTGACTGTGTTTATCCACTCCAGGTATCTTTGAGTTACGCTCTGTACGTTTAGTTTCCTGTTATCTAACACATACAATGACTAGACCGTGTTGAGCCCAGTACGGACAAGGCCCTGTCAGCCACCCTATGTACAGAAATGTCACTTTTACCACTTCTCAGGGATTCCTGCTTTTACACAGGAGTTTCTGAGTGGCATCTCTTTATGTTCACACTGTAATGCGTACACTGTATCTGTATCTGTATCCATCGCCCTTGTATAAGCAGCATAGGGGAGCTTACTTTTCTGCTGTGGGAGCCAATCGCCGGGCAGGTACTAATGTGTGTGTGCGTTGTCCAAAATCAGTAAATATGATACCCTAACCGAATAATGCTTTAGCGCAGTATGCCATTTATTGTCATGATGCACGCATCATGCCGACGCTACAAATGCCGATTCTACAGGGTTGATATACACACAAAGGGTCCGGATGATGCATGGATGTAACCCTGGACGAGTTACTCACCAGGGCTGCATTATTGCATCGTTAGACCATAGATGTAGCCCCTCAGCTATTTAGTTGGTATGGAGCGAGGGACCATTACAGAGCAACGTCTGAACAGCCACACATTGGTGCTTTATTTTGGCGCCATAAGGGAGTGCTCATTTTTTAAAAACAGGGGGGGGGGGGGGTAAAAAATTTGGACCTGTTTTGAGGGGAAAAGCCCGCGCGTTACTATGCTACAATGGGGCGCGAACGCGCGTGATTTTCGGCCTGCCGGGGGGGGGGGGGTAAAAAATTTCATGCGCTCCGCACAAAATCTCACAGCCCCCCCCCTGTTCTTAAAAAATGAGCACTCCCTTATGACATCATATGAGAAACGTAAAGTGGGTGGTGCATTATGGGTAGACTAAGACCGTGAACTTTCCCCGGGCTGTAATGGTCCCTCGCTCCAGCCATAGCCCGGTAGAGAGGACCTATATATAGGGTCTAAATGCATCATGACGACAAAGGACATAACACGTTAAACACTATGCAGCCCTTAAGGCCACACCAAAAAAAAAAGTTGGTCAATGGATTTCACTTTTCAAAAAATGGTGCGAGCGAGCGACAATTTTTTTTTTTTAACCAGCCTTCAATAAAAGTTCTTATAGTGGACCCCTAACATAAAAATTTATTGGTTGATCTAGGGGAATAACTGGAAGAAAATTGAAAAAAAAAAAAATTCTCAATTTTGAAAATGAAGCGAGCGAAATCCATTGACCATTTATTTTTCAAAAAAAAAATTCCATTTCCGAAAAAAAGGTGCACAAAATCTATTGACCAACTTTTTTTTTGGTCTGGCCTAACGAGGTAAATAGCAGCGATGGATCTGGGGTGATAAAGTAAGGCGTACAGTGTGCTCGCACGGTCACATAGAGGCCACTCACCAACGTCAGCGGCAGCTTTTCTTCTGTCAGAATCTCATAATTCTGACTGACAAATGTCAGTATTCTAGATGTCTAGATACATGTCTCATGATGGATCATCCACTAATGTCTATTTTTAACCAGACCAAAATCGGTCAGAACTTATTCTTCAAAATTTAGAGGATGTATTCCAATACAGGGCTGTTTAAATAAGAATCGTCCCATAAAAATGAAAACGGTTTGCTATTATTTCACGGGATTGATGAAAATATTTCCTGCTCCTGGTAAACAAAATCACGCTATAGCGGAAGAGATGCCATAAAGAAGCATGTCTGAATGAGGGAGTTTCTGGATTCTTAGTGAACAGGAAGTGAGAACTAAAAGTACAGATGTGGCCAGACCTACCTTTATGGAGTGACCCTATTCAAATCAAGTTGTGTTAAAACATGAACATTCCAAGTGAAATCTATTCTATCTAAAAACAATTTTCTGTAACTGCTTATCCATTTTGTAGGACTTAGATAGTAAACCAATGTAATTATCTTAAAGAGTCAATATTTCTAGTATATAGTCTAGTCTATTCACTTTGTTAAAGAATTTTTACACATGTATATACATATTTCATGTTCCTATATCCGTCATAATAGTTTTGAGAGATATGGGTATATTTGTTATTGTTTGAGGTACATTTTCGCATTTCAAACAAAGATATTTTAAAGATATCAATTACGTTGTTGATTTCGTTGCCATGTAGTGGTAACAATAACATTCATCTGATATCCATATTATATTTTTCCTTTTTCATCTTTTTTAGATGTATTTTCCCCTGAAATAGATGATTACACCAAATGCTCTAATAATGTTGATATCAAGCTATCTGAGGAATGTATGAAAGAAATGTAATGTAAACTTGTGGGTATTCGAGATATAAATGTATAAGTATTAGTTACTACCTCAGTCTTTACCATAAGGATCATGGTAGTGATACTCGGAACGACGAAGCCAACATTGGGTGATTTAGTGACGTTCAAAATGATATATTTATATAAATCCAGACAGAAATTTATGAAATTGTAATTCATCAACGCAACACCAAAATAGACGTTATGACTGGGCAGGTGAGACTTTGTATTCAGGTAGAGGATTCTTAATTTGATAAATCATCAGTACATGTGGTCTTCCTTAAAAAAATGTAGAGCCATGAACAAAATTTCTCAAAAATCAAGGAATATAATTTGATAAGAATTTGATTCTGGGCTTTGCCGACTATAGCCTAGTAGGCTAGTTCAATAGCCCAAAAATAATGAGGTAAGTTGGTCTAATAATTGTCATACACTGCTGCTGCTGCACTCTATCCATGTGCTGATAGAATCAGTAAGGACTAGAACTTTCAGTTATAATGTTTGTATCGGTAAAGCTGCGTATAGCTACTACACGTCTTGTCTTAGGCTTAATCAACCTCGGTTAACCATGCGGTGTAAATGTTACTTAGAAAAAGCCATCTAATTATGTGATACCATTAATTCTCTATCTGCTTTGCTACTCTGCTGTTAACATTGTGGTATGTTGTGTTAGGTTAAGGTATGTTTGATACATTCTCATGGTGATACATATAACTTTGTACTGTTGAGTTGTATTAATGGTAAACGGAAACAGACCATGGTGTGCATTTATACGGTAATAGGTATGATAATAAATGAATATGAGAAGACAATCCTTTGTCATATTTGTCATTGGAAAGTTGGAGAGATGTGTCAGTGATGTAAGGAGTTGTGTCAGTGAGGTAAGTGGGAGGGTCAATGAGGTAAGGAGCTGTGTCAGTGAGGTAAGGAAGTGTGTCGATGAGGTAAGGAAGTGTGTCAGTGAGGTAAGGAGGTGTGTCAGTGAGGTAAGGAGGTGTGTCAGTGAGGTAAGGAGGGGTGTCAGTGAGGTAAGGAGGTGTGTCAGTGAGGTAAGGAGGTGTGCCAGTGAGGAGGTATGTCGGTGGGGTAAGGAAGTGTGTCAGTGAGGTAAGGAAGTGTGTCAGTGAGGTAAGGAGGTGTGTCAGTGAGGTAGGGAAGTGTGTCAGTGAGGATGTATGTCGGTGAGGTAAGGAAGTGTGTCAGTGAGGAGGTATGTCGGTGGGGTAAGGAAGTGTGTCAGTGAGGTAAGAAAGTGTGTCAGTGAGGTAAGGAGGTGTGTCAGTGAGGTAAGGAGGTGTGTCAGTGAGGTAAGGAAGTGTGTCAGTGAGGTAAGGAGGTGTGTCAGTGAGGTAAGGAGGTGTGTCAGTGAGGTAAGGAGGTGTGTCAGTGAGGTAAGGAAGTGTGTCAGTGAGGTAAGGAGGTGTGTCAGTGAGGTAAGGAGGTGTGTCAGTGAGGAGGTATGTCGGTGAGGTAAGGAAGTGTGTCAGTGAGGTAAGGAAGTGTGTCAGTGAGGTAAGGAAGTATGTCAGTGAGGTAAGGAGGTGTGTCAGTGAGGTAAGGAGGTGTGTCAGTGAGGAGGTATGTCGGTGAGGTAAGGAAGTGTGTCAGTGAGGTAAGGAAGTGTGTCAGTGAGGTAAGGAAGTGTGTCAGTGAGGTAAGGAGGTGTGTCAGTGAGGTAAGGAGGTGTGTCAGTGAGGAGGTATGTTGGTGAGGTAAGGAAGTGTGTCAGTGAGGTAAGGAGCTGTGTCAGTGAGGTAAGGAGGTGTGTCAGTGAGGTAAGGAGGTGTGTCAGTGAGGTAAGGAAGTGTGTCAGTGAGGTAAGGAGGTGTGTCAGTGAGGTAAGGAGGTGTGTCAGCTGTTGATCAAATAAGATGTTGAAAAAGGTATGATTTAAAAATTTAAGGACAGTTTGCTCCCTGTGTGTTAAGATGTCCCCGGATACTCACCCTGACTTTTATTGTGGGTTCTCAGGAATGAAGGTTGTTGAAGTTGATTTTATCAACAGTGTTGAACAATTTATTCAGCGGCTTACGTTACGGGAAATTCTTAGGGCTTTGAACTTCTCCCTGATTCACCGACAGCACACCAGGTGGGGCTGTATCGGTGAGTTAGAATAGTTAATTATTCAAGTAATTTAACGGGTTATAATCATGAAGTGGAATTTAGGTTCTAACGAAGTCTATAGCACCTCTGGGGTGCTTAGGGGAATAAGGGCCCTCCCACCATCCCCAGTAGCATGGAACAACACTATGTGGAAAAGGAATGGTTAATGGGTAATAAACTATTTTTTATGGGTCCCCTAAGAATTTTCCCAAACCAAAAGGTGTCTTCTCCCTTATTCCCCTAAGCACCCCAGAGGTGCTATAGGCTTTGTTAGAACCTAAATTCCCCTTCATAATTATAACCTGTTAAATTACTTGGGTAATTAACTATATATAGTAGGTGGGTAGGAACCACAGATTTTCCCAGATGGTTTTCTGCTGCTTCTGACACTCTAACCATAGGACATGTCTGATGATGCTACGGAAATGTCAATCAGTCAAGAATGTAATATTTTATCAGCTTTGGTGCACTTAAAGTTTCCATGAAGTACACTGCAGCTCTGAAAATATATCAAAGATTGGTGTACTGTGCCATACATTGTGATACTACAAGTATATCAAGCACTATATAAACCGGTTCCATTCCAGATATCTGCATTAGGGCAAAATATCTCAGGTTTGAACTGAAATATCACAATTGTGTAGGTCAAGATAGTCCCCATGATCTGGAATAAGTAAATATAAAGGTGCATGATGATGTGTACACACTTTCTGCAGACAAATGCACACAAGTGTTCTTCTGCAAGCAATGAGTAAAATCTATTAACCAATTTGAATACGACAGTAAGGACTAAGTTGTGTGTTGCCTGTTCGCATCTCCCCATATCATACGCAACAAGGAACTGCCCAAGTCACTAGACACCACCCATTTTACCTGTAATCTTAAAATGCCCACTTTTCCGGTAATCTTAATGATTCCCTCCATTTCTCAAGATGGCCCCATTGTATCGTCCCATCCTTCAGGGGTAGATGGGTTCGGTTTTAGTTCTGTTACAGTTTCATAAAGAAAAGGCAAAGAGAAAGAAAGGGGGGGGGGTGCGGGGGCAGAGCCCCCGATATACACAACAGTTTTACTAACTTACAGTGCTGCCATCTAGAGGATAGGCCTGTGGCGTCTAGTGACTTGGTCAGTTCGTCCCCACATGCATATCATACAGCCTGTACATATACTTACGGAGAGGAGAACAGAGGTGTCAATGACAACTCCTCCTGCTGTGAATCCCAGACTAGGGCCATTAGCACGACTGAGGAAGGCATTTACCTGTAATCAAACATGAAGCAGGATTGAATGTGTGATTAAAGTTACAGGATATACCTTTTGGACAGCAGGGGGAACTATAAACAAAAATTATAGTAACTGTAGATAAGGTCCTGCTGCCCGTGGTGATTACGGGATTGAATTGAAAGATTGAAGGTGTTAATAATTTCAGGAACAATAAATTATATCAGAGAGTAGAAACGTATACCTGGTTCAAAACTACCCCCAAATTAGGTGTCACACTTGTTGCATGCATCTATAATCACATATCAGGCAAACAGGTGAGCGTGGGCTAGCAGCTTGAGAGAGGATGTGGGTGTGGGTGACACAATGCCCTTTGTAAATGTCCAGTCTCTTATATATTGAGCAATATGTACTTACAACAGTGGGACCTTTGCCCTCCAACGAGATCATGTCAATTTTATAGATACTACTAAGACAATTGTTGATCTAGAAAGTTAAAAGTAAGCTTAAGATAGACAATGTATTTAGAACAATGAGATATAAAAAGTTGTCTTATGATCTAATTGGCATTTACTAATGAAAAATAAGTGACTAGGTACACGAGATACCATATTGTCACTTTCATGCGCCGGGTGTTGTATAAGCACCTGACTAAGGCCTACATTGGTTCTTAAGTACTGTAATATAATGTCAAATAAGCGCCTGCCTTGTATAAGTGCCAAGGGTACATAGTGCACTAAATGTATAAGCATCCAAGAATAATAAGCAACCAGCAATGTTCTGATACTCACTGAATTGTTAGTCACCATGACAAGGATTATTATGATGAATATTGTAGATGAGGGCACAATGCATAGTGCAATATCTGATATCATGGCATCAGTTCTAGCCGCAGCCATCAGAAATATAATCATGCAGAATGTATATAATGACATGACAATTTTGATAGCAATTATACCTCTAAAGGTTTTATCAATTTCAAAGACAGCATCTAGGAATATTTCATGATATTTTCTCATTCTTTCTAATGCATCTGCCTCAGGTCTATCTGCTTTGAATATTAGTTTGTCCAATTCTTTTCTGAATGCATCTGCAGTCTTTTTTGCGATGAAGGACAGCAAGATATAGATGACTCCCACCGCAGCTTCCAATGAAAAGACAGCTATATCCTCCAAAACCTGTATTGTATCAACTATTCTTTTAATTAGGATGGAACCAGTTAGCTGATATATACCTTTTGAAGAAATATTACGAGAGTTTCCAATTAACAGATTAAAAAGAGCTATTCCGTTAACAATGTATGTCACTGCAAATATCGTTCCAAGTAAGCAAATAACAAATGAAACGAGCCTTGACAAGTACACTCGAAATGGAACATTTGTGTGCACATGTACCTTACCAAGAAGCAAACAGCCAGTCTTGATGTGTTGACCACCAAGAGATAACAGCAGCAAGGCTAAGCTGACATACATAGAACTTAGAGTATCAATTGTTGTATACAGAAATATGAGGGGACAAGAGAAGTTGGTGTAAAGCACTAAAACTGAGACAGCAAGTGCCACTATGCTAAAGATGAAAACCACCACACAATACAGCTTTGCTGCAATATGATAAAACATCCTTGTTTCATCAGCAATATAGATCCCAACTAGAATAAGTGCAGCTGTCAGTCTTTTGAAAACTTTCCATATGTATGCCTCCTTGGCAGAATTGGTGTTCTCAGGTCTAACCTCCATTTCAACAATACTCTTTACCCAAAGTAATAGCTGTGTTGCTTGGACAGGTTTGTGCGCAGATGTGACCAATGTGTATTAAAAGTGGACATTGAATGCAACAGTGAAGACTGATGGTGAAGGTATTTTGTTCAGAAATTGCTGACATGTCAATATCGACAACTGATAGCATAAAACAATGATTATTCACTTGGTGATGGACGTTGCCTGGCAACTAATTGGGCTTTCAAAGTTGCATTCATGTCTTTCACGACAACCTGGAAACTATACCATGTTTGTTCAATCTGCAAACTTGACATGCACTAAGTAGGCAAAGAGAAAACTACCCATCTAATTAAACATTGCCATCTGATTAAGCTTCATTGTATGTGCATTATAGTTTCTGTTCCACTGTTCAAATATGTGTGACAAGTGATGTTCAATGTTACCTAGCAACTAGTATAAACAAATTCCTGTTAGGCATACTATCAGATATCCAAATGTCACATAATATTGGGGAATCGTTCATGTACTCATATTCACGTGGTTGACAACCTGTCTTGCAATTGACCAAAGATATCAATCAATGATCAGCAGATTTTTGTGAAGGAAGGTGCAACAATAATGGACACTAGGAAAGGATTATATATGGTTCCCTTTCTATCTTTTTTAAAATACATTGGCCCTATAATAAAGGGATACATCAAATGGTCCAATAATATGCAATAAATTAACTGAGTGTGTGTCAAAATAACAGACTGTCTGCTGCCTTGATATCTTTACTTTCAAATGAAATCTACTTTTGATGATTTACAGAAGTAATAGTGGGATAATTAATTGATCTACTAAAGTCAAAATGATGTATCTAATTGTGTTCAAACAGAAATTCATGAATTTGCAATTCATCAACGCAATAGAAAATATTACTTTGGATTCTCAAGAATATGAAAACGCTCTGATAAACTAATTAGATACCGTTATAGATATAAAAAAAACATTGATAGGAGAAGGTCTGGAGGCATACTGCAAAACATTTTCTGTGTCCATAGTCTGCGGCGGTGGCCAATTATGAAGCCCTGCATATTCTCTGTAGTACTTAATCAGTGCTTAATAATGCCTCTTAAGCTGGCCTGCGCCCACTGGGTGGGACCCATAAACAAAGATGTGTCCACATTTGACATCAGTCCCAGGGGCGGACCCAGGAAGTTGAAAAGGGGGGTCCACCAAACACCAAAGTACCAAAAAGTGACGCACTGCGACTCACGGCGGATCAAATTATCATTAAAGGCTAGGACCTCCCAGCCTAAATCATATAGACCCCAGCCAGGCTTGTTGAGTTTATATAACACTTCAGTTGTATTTAGAATCCCCCTAACAGAATCCACCACATGCTGGCATATCCTAGCCCTGTGAGCCTGTATTCCCCAGCACCAGTACCCCATGTATAAAGGCTCAGGCAACCAACAAATAGTTGTGACCAGCAGTTGCACTCTGCCAGTGGTATAGTATTGAGTACTATAGTGATACCCACCAGTGTACTGACTGCCACCAGTGTGCCCAAAGAAAACGGTATACTCCCCCTTGAATAGGCCACATGCTACTATTTTGGGTAAAAAAGGAACATCTATACACAATGATACCATTGCACAATGTGTATACCTAGAAGCCAATATGTAATCATAAAATCTAAGAGGGTGCTATAGTTTTATCATTCTTTTATAGACTATCTAATTCCAAGCAAAGCCTGATTTATGGTCCCCCTACTGAAGTCACCTGGCCAGGACAGCATGATCACCTGGTCCCACAGCTCACTGCACCCTTCACCCATACACTGTAAAAAAATGTGTATATAATTTAAACACTTTCACCGAAACATATTGATAGCAAAATCTTTTTTTTCTTTTTCTGTAAACATGTGCAGGAATATGGCCGCCAGTGATGGGTGAGCTGCAACAGTGATAAATGGTGGGCAAGGGCAGTTTGGCTAGCCCACTGGTATTATTCTCCTACTCCTTCTACAAGCTCTTCCCCATATACAGGCCCTTCTTAGTCAAATACAGTAGCTATACTGTTGTTTAACATCCATGGTAATTTAGATAATGTCAACAATAATGAGTAGATAGTGCTGTCCAGAATATTCCAGTGAGCCAGCCAAACTGGCCTTGCCCACTATTGCTTCACCTTTGTAGGCCCACCCATTGGGCTATTGTTAATGTCCTATATAAACATAGCGTTTTAGTATACTTAAATGGGGTCCAACATTCGCCTTCTACGTTACTACTCTGTGGGGTGAACTAGTCAGAGGTAGGCTTCCGCCCAAAGATAACGCAAGGGTAGTGAGATCCAGCTTTATTTGGTGTTATAGATGTTATAGTATATATAGTGCACTTTCACAGGTTATATTATAATCACAGCCTTCCCTCCATATATATAGAGATATGTACCTCGTTATTGTCAGTTAGCTCCAGGGCTTGCATTGATAATTATACGCGACGGCCTTAGTCAAGGCAAGGTATACATATAAATATCCAGCAGGAATCCTTTAGGGAATCTGGAATGTATAAGTCTCCGTTCATTCAACTAATAAATACCTTCAACCCAATCTCAGTTAGGTCATTATGTGTCCATATCATACTCATCAACATGTCCCGAGGCCGATCTTATACGCTTCTCTATGATACCGGATGGTCTGATATCTGTTCTACGAGGACACAGGTGCAATCTATTGGTTACTCTCCGGTCACCACTATGGATCCGGGATATACACATACAATCAGTTTCCAATTCATCAGGTCGGCTAGTTTAAATAATTGGCTTTCCAACTCCATGCTGATAAAGCCGGTATACTGTATCACTAACTCCATGGTTCTCTCCGGAATACAGGACTCCAGATTAGCACATGGATCAAATACTCAATATACAGCTCCGGTGGCAGTGTTGTTACGTAATATCTTCAATTGAAACGTTACACCTTAATGCACAGATTCCAGTGATCCATATTTCCCAATGTTTAAATCACAAGAAACCACTGTTAGTCAATGTCAAACCGATGTTAAACCTTTAGAACCACACACATACTCCTCAGGAGATACACAGTGCCATCTGGTCTTCTCGATCGTACTCCCCAAACGCTCACTGATAACTGACTGCGCTTTCCCTTCTCCCCCGGCTTATACTCGTTTCTTTTTCTCTTTATTTCAGCTTCCCGTGGATCAATCTCTAGACCGCCTCCCTTCATGACCACGCCCAGCACATATTGATTGCCCGTCAGCGTCATCTCTCATCCTTTATTGATCGACAATTAAGCGGCCCTACTTGAGATCGTCCCGATGCAATGGGTCAGGGCCTGGCAACGACCACCCTCATTAGGCAGGGCCCAGCCATGCCCATCCTCACCAGGCAGAGCCCTGCCACAGCCATGCTGTGTTCGTGGCCCGATCTTCAGCCTCCGTCGCCATCTACCCCCCATGCTGCTCTCGTGGCCCTGGTTACCAGCCTCCGTTACCACCTACCCCCCATGCTGTTCTCGGAGGCCCTGGCCGTGACTGCCATGTCCATATGGATCCACGCCCCGACGCACAGCCCCATCTGCCTGCACTACTCACTCCCATCGCTGGGGCCGCGTTCTCTACTCCCCGTTAGCCTTGTTGGTTCTAGCCTCCTGATCTCCTGACCTGGATTCATCCCGCCGCTATCTTTCTTACCAGCTGCTCTAGCCCTGATCCTATTTTATTTGCTGCTTTCCTGTTCGGGTTCTAGGCCCTGACCATGAGCCGAATATATTCAATCCAAATAACTTTGACTCTTATTGTGACCAAGTCTACCATTATAGGACCTTATGACATTATTTATATATATTCTTTATATTCGTTATTTACTGCGTGGCCCGCGTACTGGATTTGCCCGATTTGCAAGTGACCTAATGTATGCGACGACATTCTTTTCTCTTATTATATTAGTCTCACTGTACTGTATCTTAATGTGTACTACTTCCCCCCATTTATTCAATGTATATCTACTATACCCATACATATTCATACATATATATATACAGTTTCGCCCATTCCCTTATGTTATATTATACATTATTTATCAATCAATAAATATATCCTCCAAACATTTTTGCTCTTCTTTAGTTTTCCACTATAACCCACCATCACCAGCAGCCATATCCCTGTACCTGCTGACAGAAGAAAGTGCTTAAATTCTGAGATTCAGTGAAAGTGTTAAACTTTTATGTGTTTGGGTAAATTTATGTGTTTAAATTAGGAACACTTTTTACAGTGTATGTCTGAAGGCTGTTAGCACACTCAGTCTACTAGCAGGCCTTTGGTGGGCATGAGGCCTTGTTTACAGCCACATCTGAAGGGTCACTTGGATTGGGGTCAAAATCAGCTGGGTCACATACTTTTGCCCTCTGGTGTAAAATTTGTGAGGTAAAAATCGATCTGGAATTTGAGTAGCACAGTTTAGTGGCAGAGTTATGAACTACATGCTCTACTCCTAGAGATCCTACCCTTTAAGAAAATCTAATTTTTTCCTCAAAAGGGCTCCCCCCCCCTGGATCCGCCCCTGGGACAGTCCGGCCATTGGACATTCACATGGCTGTAATGATAGTCATGGTAAATCAGTAATTTCTGTGCGCTCTGATACATATTACATAAGTAACCTGCTCTAGAAGCAATGAAACAGTCAAAAAGTGTACCATAAGACTGGTTATGCACCTCCAGTTCCATTCCAGATAGCCAAGTTATGGCAGTTTATCTCTGGCTTGAACTGAAATATCACAATTGTGTAGGTCAAGATAGTCCCTATAATCTGAAATGAGGGGGGAAACGTGTACACATGATGAGGTGCTTTGGACAAGTCTGTAGACATAGGTAGATAACTTCTATTCTTCTGCAAGCAATGAGTAAAATCCATTATGAATCGTACAGTACTCTACAAAAATGTACCAGACGCTTTATTTCAAATGGTCCTTCTTACGGGAAATCATATCAATAAACTTGTTATGGTGTAAATAGCAAACAAAGAGAAAAAAATGCTCAATGGACCTCACATATTATGTTATTCATAATAGGGAGTGGTCCTTTATTTCTAACAATAGGGAAGGGAAGTTGGTGGATTTGTGAGGGGTGACACCCCCCCGCCCCCCCCCCCCCCACAAAATTGGAATTCTCGTGACAAGAAAAACCAGTGTGATGCCATAGCTCAAAGATATAAGCCTTGACCACTTTGAACCTGTCGGGGGGGGGGGGGGGGGGCTGCTCACATAGCAATCTACCAACCCACCACTGTTTTTAAAAGTGACCACTTCCTTATGTGGATACTTACTGAGAGGAGAACAGAGGTGTCAATGACAACTCCTCCTGCTGTGAATCCCAGACTAGGGCCATTAGCACGACTGAGGAAGGCATTTACCTGTAATCAATCATGAAGCAGGATGCTGTTTCTCCACAAATATGCAGAGGTCCGCAAATTTGCAGAGGTCCGTAAATACATTCTCCATATATATGGAAATCGTTTTTTAGTACTTAAGTATACAACTACGGACCTCTGTATATATTTGCGGAGATCCGTATAGATTTGCGGATATCCATAAATATATTTGCGGGCGTCTGTAAATTTGCGGACGTCTGCAAATTTGTGGAGAAACAGCACCCAGGAAACACATAGCCATCACAAGTTCCAGACAATATGGGAGAACTTTCTCTAAGGGACAATTCTCTGCATGTTTTTTGGCATTAACATGCACAGTAATGACTAATAAACATCAATAATGTTAGTAAAATAATTATCTAGACTTCTACATAACTTTCCTTTTTGAATATGTCGATTCCTTTTTACTCACGACATTGGCACCTTTGCCTTCCAGCGAGGTCATGTCGATTTTATAAATACCATCAAGACAATTATTGATCTGGAAAGTTGAAGTTAACTTAAGATAGATATGCATTACAAACACTGGGATATGAAATGTAATGTCTATCGTAAATGACAGATACTAAGGATACCCACTAAGTACCCACTAAGTACCCATTAAGTAAATGCAGCCCTGATACCCATAGTACTGTACATATAGCAAATGTATATTCTAATTAGCAATGTATTGGTACTTACTGAATTATTAGTTTTCACCACATTGATAATCATGATGAATACTATGCACAAGGGAATAATGTATAGAGCAGCACCCAATTGCATTGTGTTACTTCTAGCAGAAGCTACCAGAAATATAATTACACAGAATACATATAATGACATGACAATTTTTATAGCAATTATATTTCTAAAGGTTTGATCCAATTCAGAGACTGCATCTAAGAATAGTTCATGACATTTTCTCATTCTTTCCAATGACTTTGCCTCAGCTGTATCCTCTTTCAATATCAGTTTGTTCAATTCTTTAGTGAATACATCTGCAGTCCTTTTTGTGACGTGGCATAGCAAAATATAGACTACTGCCACCACAGCCCCCATTGAAGAACCCATTATCTGGTTCAGTAGTTGTATTGTATCAACTATTCCTACAATTATGATGGACCTAGTTAGCTGATGGATACCTCTTGAAAACACATTGATAGTTTCTTTAGTTAAAATATAATAAAGAGATACTCCTTTGAGGATGTACACCACTGTAAATAGCATTCCAAGTAAGTAAATGAGAAATGAAACAATCCTTGACAGATGCATTGGAAATGGGACATCTAAATACACATGGACCTTACCAAGAAGCAAACAGCCTGTTTTCATGTGACGACCACCAAGAAGCAAAAGAATCAAAGCTAAGAGTATGTGGATAGAACCTAGAGTATTAATTGTTGTATACAGAAACAGTAGGGTACAAGAGAAGTTTGTGAAAAGTTCTAATGCTGCAACAGCAAGTGCCACTATGCTGAAGATAAGAACCATGCCACAATATAGCTTTGCTACAATGTGATAAAACCTTCGTTCTTCATGGGCAGTAAAGATACCAAATAGAAAGAATAGAACTGTCAGCCTTTTGAAAACTTTCCAAATGTATGTTTCCTTTGAAGAATTGGTATTCTCGGATGCAATCTCCATTTCAACAATACTGCGTATAAGATATATGTCACTTGGTTAGGTCTGGCTGGTCCGACAATGTAACCGCTGGGTGAGTTGAATAAATGCAACTGTGAACACTGTTATCAGACTTTTAGAACATGCATGAAATATTTTCTTCAAACATTGGTGAGTTGTAACTATAAACAATGGATAATGTAACATATTGATCTCTCATTCTGTATACTGAATGCTGCTTGGCAACTAACGGAGCTTTAAACATTTAGGGACTGAAAGCCTGAAAGCAACATTTGTCATCATGATCCACCAGCACAATTCCGATGAGTAACTCGCCTGCACTGCATTGGTGCATTATATCAACCCTTCAGAAGGATATCAAACCTGTTTGAGTGTATAGGGTCGACATGATGCATGAATTACACAACTGTCATTAAACAATACGTGTTTCTATAAAATGTGGGCAAATGATATTTTCAGTGATGCGTATCTTGAAGTTTATTGACCCAGGGAACCCTGGGTTTAGGGAGACGGTTTTGACGAAAATGAGTAGATTTGCAGTCCAACTTTGATGCAACTGTAAACATTTCCTATTGCATATTTTGAATAAAGAATAGCACTACAACTAACTTACAACCTATGTCTGTCTACCCCTTTATACAAAGATTTGAAAAAAATAATCTTTCCTAGTGAAAAAGATGGGAGAAAAAGGGTCAATTTGACATCAAACTACACCTCCCTGTGAACTAATGCTAAAGAATAGCAGAGTGACCTTGAATCCACCCTTTAAAAGAGTCACGTTCACACAGACACCCATAAAGCTTAGTGTTGAAGGGAAGGTGAGATCAAAATATGAGACGCTTTTGAAGAGGTATGGGGACCAGGTGATCTATAAGGTCAAATGAATGATAGTCTAATGACTTTGATTACAAATGTGTCCCGAAATCATGGTTATTAGAGCCCTGGGTCACATGTCATGTTAATCACACAATCAATCTTTTCTCCATGATTTCTGCCATTATTTTACAGATTTGTTTAAAATCATATTCCACATAGGACTAGTCGAGCAATACAAATACAATTGAGGTTATAGTGATATCATAATTATCAAGATGTGGGCCAATGGCTTATGAAAGCATATAGCTGACTAGGAAGAGTTAATATTCTTCAATGAGTTGATTCCTGAACTTTCAGCATATAAAATTATACCATGTTTATTCAATCTGCAAACATGTCATCCCCTAAGCAAAGAGGAAACTACCAATCCAATTCATCATTGTCATGTTGATAATTAACATGTCATGTTGTGTACATTCTAGTTTCTTTACATAACTCAAATATGTGATACGAGCTGGAACTCAGCAAGACGGGGCCTGGCCCCATATGGAGTTTCGGGTTAATAAATCAATTTCAGACTCAGACTCAGTAATATGTTAAGTTGACTGCTACCTGGCAACTAATATAACCACATATTTGTTAGCGATGATATCAGGTTCCCAAATGTAAATTTATATTGGAAAATTGTTAACGCTAACATGGTTGTCAATCTGTCCTGACCAAACACATTAGCCAGTTATCAGGAACGTGCAGCAATACCGAAGAGGATGGCATAATTTGTTTGGCAGCTTTGAGCATAGATAATTATATACGGCATATAATTTCAATCATTCAGTGTTGATGTTTTAGTAATATATAGATTCCTAATGGCCCAATGCAAGTCGTATTGCTGATATAAAACGGAACGATGACAATGCTTTGATATGAGGTAACACACCCAAGTTGAAAACTATAGTTTTACCCGGTGTATGCTTTTGGGTGGTATCTAGTTACTTCATTGTCACATTATGGACATTATTGATAAAGATACCATTACTTTTTAAAGGTATTTCATACAATCTATACATACAGCACCTGGTAGCAAACAACAGAACTACCTACAACCACTGAAAACCTGAGGGTCGTCATTTTGACAATACCTAAATTGACAACTTTGGATAGTCAAGGTGACGACCTTTGGTCATCATTTTGACGACCTAAGGTAGTCACATCTGATCCATTCAAGACAAAGTTGTCATAATGACGACTTTAGGTAGTCACATTAATTGGGTAGTCAGAATGACTACGTCAAGGTTGTTGATTTAGGTATTGTCAACTTGAAGACCTAAAGTCATCAGTATTGACAACTCTCAAGTCCTAGGTTGTTCCAATGACTACCCCGTGCTTCCCCATGCCATTGTACACAGGATGTGCAGTGGCACAGAACTGCCACCCTGTGTTAACATCTCTGTTAACACTGGGTGGCAGTGCATAACTATTTTAATCACAAGCTATAAACTGGTGACAGGGAGCAGAGTGGTCTCTATACCTTTGGGGCCATCATTCTCATCCATTGGCAACTTATTTATAACAAGTAATGCTACTTAGTTCAATCAAGAGTACACCAAATATGTGAAAGAGATGCCTCTCATTAAGAGGTGAACTAATCAGAGACTATATTCATATGCCATTTCACAGAGCACATACCATTATTCATTATGACAACCTAGGTCGTCATAATGACTAGGCTCCGGCCTCTGGGTTTTCAGTGTATTTGCAGATATCACTTACTTTATATGTCATGGGCTACCTTTATCCATCATCTAAGTGCCAGCATTTAGCATTCTACATTATTATCCTGATCACTCACCTGCTTAATAATGATCTACTCTCAAGCAGCCAGTTTGGATTCATCCCAAATAGGTCGACCGGGGATGCCATATACCAGCTCGTGGACGACCTCTATGTTGCACAGAACATGGGAAGGCCTTCTGCAGTCACCTTCATTGATATGCGGAAGGCCTTCGACACAGTGAACCACAAGCTACTACTAGATAAGATCCAGGAGCTAGGTGCTACTTGAAGTACCAAGAACTGGCTAAAAAGCTACCTAGAGGAGAGAAAACAAAGTAACTGTGGCCAATGGATGAGTATTGAGCGCCCATAAAGTCCCTTGTGGCGTGCCGCAAGGGTCCGTATTGGGCCCTCTGCTATTTCTATGCTAAATCAACCAAGCCTGTAATGTAGCTGAGAACTCGACGTGCTACATGTACGCTGACAACATGGCCCTGATAGTAAGCGGTAATGACCCAGAACAAGTCAGGCTACTCTACAGCATGATCTGGATGCCATCGCCACCTGGTGTGTTAGGAATAAACTAACCATCAACACTGACAAGACCAAGATCCTCTGGTCCCACCCAAGAAATAACAGACCACCAGTGGAGGACCTGCCATTGACCATGGAGGGTTGACCTCTAGAGGTTGTGGAGTCGTTCAACTACCTGGGGGTCAGTGTTGACTCCACCCTCAGCTTCAAGCCTCAATACAAGAAAATTGTAAACCTAACTCAGGTGAGACTCAACCAACTGAAAGACGTGCGAAAACACACAGATGCAGAAACGACCGCCCTAGTCTATGTCTCAATGGTTTGTCCAGTCATGGAGTTCTGCCCCTTTATAATAGATGGGGGGGGGGGCTGCCTGGGTCGGCACGAAACTACAAGTTCTCCAGAACTCAGCCCAGCTAGCATTCTGACGTTGTACCAACGTTGGTTCAACGTTAGCTGGCGTTGGCATGACGTTGGAAATTGACGTTGTCACAACTACCTTTTGGCCGGCGATTTCTACTATGTGCCAACGTCGCCAACGTCGCCGTTGGCATAACGTTGGCATAACGTTGTATCAACGTCAGATATTGACGTTGTGCCAACGTCTACCCTACCACTTTATGACATTTGTGACATTAGACATTTGTTTGTGGTGTTCATCCAACTTTGATTATCAATGTGTGATTGGAGAGAATTAGTGAACATAGTTTGCTCATCATATAGGCCTAATGACTGTGAACAATCATCATTTAAGAGCATTTCTTTATTTTAATTTCACCTTAATCTCAGCTTGAATGGCCAAGAAGTGATACAGAATCTTACCCTTTCCCTACACCTTATCTACCTGTCATTGCCTACAAAAAGGTGTCCTCATTAGAATCTTGCCAGGATTCTTTATATTACATAATAAAGGTGGTAATAAGGAATACAATGGATTATTAAGAGAAAATACTTGCTTTCAAATGCTATATAAAACACCCATGACCCCCAATTATTAGCCAATTATGAGAAAGATAATGTATCTGATGGGGAAAATATTTTCTTACAACCTCCAATGCCATCTGGTGGAGGTTGGAGACACAGCATTATGCCAACGTTGGAATGACATTAATTATCCTCCGTTGTATCAACGTTGGCAACACATTGGGAGTATTGCCAACGTCATCACAACGTAAATTTACCAACGTTGTACCAACGTTGGCAGACCAACGTTGTGCCAACGTTAAAATGTTGCTTGCGACCTGCCGACGTTGGCCCAACGTACCGTTGCTTGCTGGGAGCCCTACTCATCTGTTCTGACATCAAGGATGCGCGAGACGACACTATCCAGGAGCTGCATGATGAATACTCACTAGTGCATCTAGAGACATGGCGAAACCGCCAGCTACTGCAGCTCATGTATAGGCGTGTAGCCGGTTGAATCATCAGCCAATGAGATAACTCCCTGCCCCTCACTGCAGCATTCTTAGGGGGCATTATGTAACAGCTTGTGCCCATTGTGATTGCTGTACAGTGCTTATCTAGCCAGTTACCAGATCAAGCAATGGTGCCCCCTACTAAGGAACCTGCAACCTCGGTATAGAAAGAGCAGAGATGAAGGCAACCTCGTCGCGAGATGTATTTTGCCTAATGAAACAATTAAACTCAAAAAAACTCAAACTAGCTAATAGCTCGGGCTCCACTAGGGCGACACAGACCCCTGAAAACGTGGCGTTATTTTATTCCTTTGTTCCAGACAAGACCACTACATTTCGCTTCATTTCGCAGCAGTGTTGCCCTAAGTATCACCAGGTTACTTAAGGCCCGACTCCACTTGGGCGACACTGGTTGCTGCGAAGCATGGCATTCTTTTAATCCTCTGTTAAAGAAAATATCGCTTCATTTAGGAGGGAGAAAACAAAGTTCACACTGTTGTAAAATTGATGCTTTAAAGCTTGACTGTCATGGTTGAAGTAAGGCCAAAAGCACTTTTGCTATAGTTCAGTTTTGATTCACACGAGGGCTCTTAAGGGCTGGGAGCTCAGCTCTTACAGGCTAAAGATAGGGTGAATATGTTATAGCTGGACAATGCTCATGGTCTCCTGTCCAAACACTGCTGCCCTCTGGTGGAGCTGTTATTCTAGTCTATGTATGGAAAATGCTGAACTTATTCCCTGATGGCCCAGCTTTAAGGTTCATTAGAAATTGGATAAATACTTAAACATACCCTGGTGATTTTTAGCTATAAAGAGAGCATATTGAGCTGTCATCATACATTGGGACGTAATGGCTAGATATTGCAAAGATTGATAGTATATATGACACTTTTTATTCCTGACCTTATAAAGTAGAAAGCATATAACAAATATTGGCTATAGTGCCTCTAAACAGCTGCAGGTAGCTTGGAAGTTCACTATATCAGCACTAGGAGGCTGTACTGTTTGCTGTCCATTCATTGTTCAACATGTAGAAGGCACCACAGACCGAAAGGGTAATGAGTATTAGTGTGTTACACTCGGAATTTAAGGCATTAAAGGGGCATTCTCACCACTCGCTTTTTACCACATAGCAGACTAAAACAGTACTAGAATTATGAGTGGGAAACGCTCGGTGAGTATGCCACTTTAATGCCCCATGAGAATATATGCATGACCATATCTATCGTTGCAAAAAGACAACCTCTAGTTACGGATATGTGGTACATCTTTCATCACTTGCAACTACACTACTCAGCCTGCCTATTGCCTCCCATGACAAACTTAAACACATCTTGTCAGTGTTCATACCTGTTCATGGGTTACCAGGTGGCCTACCAGTAGCTGTTCAGTTATTGACAGAAAAATCCTATCTTCTGAAAACCACCCATTAAATCTATGCCATATATAGTACAATTAACCCTAATCCCATGGTTTGTGCAGTGTGTAGTGTACCCACATGAATGGTACCACCAAAACATCACACATGTATCAATTTAAAAAACAAATTGTAGCAGCTTTGGCAATGCTGTCAATAATCTGCCAAAATGGTTTCACACACTATATGTTTTATCTGATTCCTGATTATCAACAGTAACTAAGTACCAGATTTCGGAAGGGACCCCCACCAAGCCTACCTTAATTTTTTTTAATGTCACCTATGACCGGAAAGTGAGTTTGTCAAAATTCAGCTTATATAATGGAAACCTTTTTTCTTTTTTGCAACGTAGGCAATGTTTTAAGGTAACTTGCAAATAATAACGGTTTGGACATAAAATTTTGGTACACAATCAACATTAACACTGGTAATATTTTTCAAGTTATTTATTGCGTCAACATTTTTGTCTCCTGATAACTGTTCACAAGCATCCAACCACCAGCTTGTGGAGACTTCTTGCCCGATGGAAGGCATCCCACTCTCCACTTGGAGGAAAGGAGTGCCGAGTATTAAGCACACAACAATGACTTGTCCAATGATCAGGGCTATGAGGATCTTAGTGTAACCTTCGGTACGTTAATAAACATAAATAATTTCAAATTTTGTTATTAATTTTGTCATACTTTTTGGGAGGAAATACAAGGAATCGATTCATAAATAAAATACTAGAAGTAGAGCATTTTTGAGGATTAAAAACTTGTCAAATATGCACCTACCTACAATGATTTTTTAATTGAAATGATAAAATAATAAATTAAAATATAAATACTTGTGAAGGCGTCTATATGTAGATACACAAAGTTCTCTTACTACACCTGATGAATATCAGTACGATGGTGCAGATGACATGACACACCAGCCTACTTATAGTAGCATCCCCTTCATAGGGACAAGTCAACATTATCATAAATGTGTGGGACAGGGATACACAGTTCACTATAACCCATCAGAATCAACGAGACTCTTTGATTGTGTAAGAGACCTAATATCGTTTGGAAAAGCACTCAGGTGTTTCTGCATTGGGAATCATTATCAGTATTTACAAACAATTTCAAATTTACAACTTTGTTCGATTTGCTATATGATTAACAGGACTTTTTGTTGTCTTGATTTAGACTTGTAGAATTCGGACATCAACAGGTGAATGCATCAATGAACGATGGGAACAAGACTATGTTTAAACCCAGCAGCCCGGGTCAGTCCATAGTACTTTCTTCAAGCTAAGAGTTGTAGTATATAACATGGAACTTTCTATAAACATTATAAACAGGTACAGGAAACCTCCAATCAAAATAAACTGCTGACAAGTAAGCCTAGGATGTAGGTTCTTTTAACAAATATTCCTTGAAAAGTGAAATACAAAACTTGTCAAATTGTTTTACATATTGGATAAATGTTTCACTAACATAGTGTTGGGAGCGGTCGAATCGTCCAATATTCATTTATATCATTAGACATAAGGGTAGGATGTGGGAAATTTAGTTTCTGGGACAACATGACATTGATCAATACACTTCTTCATAGATAGGAGTACCGTTGATGCTTTGACACACAAGTACTTCATAGTTCAGATGTTTCTTTGACATTTTTTTTCTCTGACCTTCACATGACTTTCACAAGTTATTACATGAACCCAGTGACTACCATACCTGCATGTATATATGTACAACGGCTTCAACAAGGTGCCGATGGTCAGCGGGCATTCACATAAGGCCTCCACGTGTTCAGATACATGGACACTATTTGTGAAGTTTGTACGGTGACCTTGTGCTAAGAAGTAGACACATGACGTTCAGCTGACCTTAGGGTCTCATTACACTGTCACCCTCTGGTGACAAACCATGACACCACATATTATGTACTTTACATGACATACATGATGGAACCTTGACCTCCACATAACAAGCATGGCCTTAAGAGTGTTATGGTCTCCTCGAATTGTTTCTAACACAGGCCCTGAAATATTCCATTCAAGACATAGGCACTACCTTCTAAGTGTCATCAAGTTTGTTAAAATTTGGTGACACTGACTGACCTTTTTGTATATGATGAACTGGCATGCAGATGAACATGTTAGAGCGCCTTGACATTACTAACATACAGATATACCTTTGTACACCACACTGTAAGCTTTCCTTGGACGTCTTATCCTTGTAAGTCTGACAGTCCTTCAGGTGATGATGTAACCTCACACCAGTTGGCTTCCTTCTGTGTGAAGGTCTAATGTACTTGACAGTTTCGAGCTACTCACCTCAGTTCATTGAACATACTGAGCTACTCTCTGGGAGTAATCACGACAGGTACTCGTTGAAGAGTAACCATTCAGATACCTTACTAAGGCTATCTTTAATTCAACTGTGATAATCAGGACCACCACAGGACTTAGACAGAGGGATAATAATATCACCCTGTTACTATGAGAATGTTTTCATGCCCATTAAACAAAGATTACCCAGTTTGATATTTACAGAAATGTATTTATTTTGAGGAATACTGAATACTTATCATCCCATGGATATTCATAAGCTTTCTTCGTAAGCAACATCTTGTTTTGGTAGATTATGCACATGCATGTTTAGATAAACGATATAGAGACTAATGCACGCATGTCCATATATACTTGTTGTATATATGTGGCAGCCTCTAGGCCTACAGGTATCAACTGTGTGATGGAGACAGACAAAAGTTATTAACTTGATAACTAGTTAACTGCTGACAGTTTCTGATTAATTGTACATGTACCCTTTTTCATTTACACATTTTCACTTTAACCATTTATAGCATTGATAAGCACAGTTTCACACATTGCATGGGTAGCTAAAATAAAACTACCAAAGTGACTTATAAGCTTACATAAATCCATGTTCTATATCATAGTAATCACAATAGACAGGTTTTGAGCACCTCTTCGAATCTGGGCCTTTAAATATTAATGCATACAAATATTAACATGACAAAGGGACTCTGGAAGCATAAGAAATGTTATCCTTGCATTGCTATATCTGGGACTTGCATTATTTTAAACCTACATTGGTCAATGTGATCGATTGTTTCAGTGTCGCACAATATACAGCGCTATTCTGTCAGATGATATACATTCTGAGAAATAAATAGAAATTGTTCTTAAATTTTCCACCGGGGGGTAGGGGTGCGGGGTGCACACAACGGGACTGAGCCGTTTAGTGCTGAACCACAGTTCTTGCTGTGGACTGCGCAATTCATGTACTTGGAAAATCTCATCTTTTCGCTGTCGGATGATTTTTCAAGTGAAGCATGTATTTGCAATTATTTGTATCTTTTACACAAACCAAACCTATCTCAACATGGGTATTCTGACTGGATATAGGCCAATATAAGGTGCAGAAATTAGCTAGCTCATCATGAGTTTTACATTTTTGGTGCTGGTTGATAAATGGTGATTTGGGGAGGGATTATTGGCTTGTGAAGAGAGCTCAAACCTGAGGGGTGCTACAATTGACAAAACTATACCAATGACAAGGGCCAACCAGCCCATTTCATTTCTAATAAGTTAAGAGGCAGGCAATTAACTAGATAGACCCAATATGTGCCAAACATATCATAGCGATAAGTCAAAAATAACCATGTCTAAGGTATAAAACATCTTCATCAAATGCCCAATAGTTTTCCAATGTTTCACCTGTTGCAAAGAATTATGAATAATCTATATACTTCTAATGTGACATCACCATTTGACAAGATCATGTGTTTTTTCATAGATTTAGATTTTCCAGTTGTTGAACATCATTGCAAAAGGTCAAATGATTAATAGACAGTTCAAGACATCATAGTTTTGGCACATAAAGTGTATACGAAATACATCTGATTTCTTTCTTTCTATAATTTGAGGTATAATTTAATTTTGTCTTTGAATTGCCACTCTGATAACCATTTTATATTACTTGTAAAGAAATATCCATTAACAAGAATTAAATATAACTCAGAACTGATTTCTTACCCTTGTCTAGACAAAGATTGTACTGTGTTACATTGAAATTACATGAATTAGCACATGGCCATGTAGGAGCAAACCAAAGCAACAAAAGCAAATCATACCAAAGTACTAAAGTGTCACGAGTTGCTTCCACTACAACCAATTCATCTTTAACAGATGCAAATACTGGGATTCTAAGGATGTTTTATCTGTAACCTTTATCGTAACCTAAGAACCAAATTCTGGTCAGATCACATGAATTCACTTCTTACTTCTTTACAAGTAAGGCCTCTCCCAACAGCCTCTGGTCACTGTTAAATACATCCAAACTTGCAATGTATGCTTTTAAGGAAAGACTCTGGATTTTGCATTGCATGGCACACAGCAACTAGATTAACTATTGCACATGAGAAATAGATTATGTATATCTAGGTAACCTCATGTTTGTGTCCTGCATGTTGGGATATCTTAATCAAAATTGTACTTGCACTATTTACATGTTCTTAGATGAAATAGAAAATCGATGTTTGGTATTGGAGTCAATAAAGCTTAGAGACGCATGGGGGCTGGGATGGGGCCTCCCACTAGCTCCCCATGCACTCAGTAAGTTATCCGTTTCATATTTCTTACCTGGTTAACAGTAGTACGATTACACCAAACTTGGTACCAACTAGAGCCAAGCACAACTGACATTATACTAAATATCAATCCCTTCCCTCCCAGCCACATTTCCCCACCCAGGCCCAACCCAATCCAACCCTGTACCCAAGCCTACACTATACACATAAATTGAAGGAACTGTACATTAGATGACAGTATATATTCTGTACATATAATACAATGGGCTTGCTTCTTAAACTCATCTCTCTCCTCAACTTGTCTCTCAAGCCAGTCGAAGACTAGTATTATACTAGTGGGAAACATACATGGCAGATGTCTGTTGCTTCTTTAAGTAGCAAATGTTTCATATCAATACATGGCAATGTTTGAACTTGTTAGATAAAAGTGGTATGA
Organism: Harmothoe impar; assembly: GCA_947462335.1. Taxonomy (NCBI): domain Eukaryota; kingdom Metazoa; phylum Annelida; class Polychaeta; order Phyllodocida; family Polynoidae; genus Harmothoe; species Harmothoe impar. The sequence continues at coordinate 20,320,670 of OX381705.1, forward strand.
CTTAATTTCTGATGACTTGGTTTACCTGTTTAGTACACGTTCGTTTCAGTTCACAGAATGAATAGGCTGCAGTTCACCTTTTTAATGGCTAAAACTGTGAGCTCAAATATTCAACCGACATTGAGAGACAACAGACCATGATTGCAATACAACTGGGCCCAAACTCTTGTTCCATTGCAATTGAACCGAAGTGTACGAACAATAGTAATCTACAAAGTATCTTGTGGTTAAATAAAGGATCACAACCGCGAGGCACCCATGTGCCATATATCCAAGGGACGCAATGTATGGGAATTAACTCAAGAAGGCTCAACAACAAGTTTATGTAGCAATGCCGATCGTTTGTGGTTTTAGGGCGTTTCTTTGTAAATGCATATATTTTTCCAGCAGGTGAGCATATAAATCACTGTGAATACAACCGCCTTCTTCTCCACCCCTCACTAGCCAATGATGTATCGGTGAGCTGACTGTTACATGGACATGCACTGATTGACATCCAAATTACCAAAAAATAATAGCGGTACTCGCAATCCCTAAACGTGAAAAGCTATGTCTAGCGAGTTGAAGCACTGAAAGCAAAAGTACAGACATCGCACAATCGGAACTATCCATAATAACAATTCTAACTTCACCAAAATACATTATCGGAATACAGCATTTACCATATCCTACAACCAAAGTGCTTACAATAAATTGTATCCAAATCAAAACATCTCTACAACGTACATCACTGCACCTTGTGTCATAACATTCCTAATGTATATATACTGTAATAATATTTGGAATCCACTTTGAATATCTAACGTTTTGAACACTGTTTGCAATGCAAAAATATGTTGATCAGCAATTGATTTTTTTTCTTCTGATAATCTGTGTTATAAATGTCTGCTTAAATGTCTGAAATGGACGTTGGTTTGGAGCTGTGCATGCTGTCTGCCTCAAAGAAAGAACCAGAGGAGCAGGATGGATAATGCTAGATAATGTGTCATGCAACGATCACAGAATGGCAAGTGCAGAAAGTTGGCCTTTATCGCTTATGAATGCATTATGATGTGTATTATATAATACGCGACACACGACGCCCTTCCTACACCGATGACTGACAAATGCATGAGGGAGATGAGGGTGTATATATGCAGTAGTATGAATGGGGGTGGGGGCGACAGCGACCAGAAATGGTGTTAGAGGGAAGAGAAGTGGGAGAGATAGAACGACTGACATGGAGGACGCACAGTTGTTGCAGTGTCGGAGCCATAGGAGAGACGAACCAATGATAACTCCATGGTCCACGTTGGGTGCCGCGAGTCGCAGCCTGCGCTAAGGTGTATATACACTGCCGTGCCCGGGAAACGATTAACAGGCGAGAACCCAGCCGGAACCAGATCAATTACCGACGCGTCACTTTGGCACCAGTTCTTATTAACAACAGTTGGCAACCAGTCCAACCTGCTCTAGACTGTTAAGGTCCTCTCAGAGCAGATTCTCATTCATGGTAGATCTCATCATCAGGAACCATTTTAACAAGTCCACTACCAAATCAATGCAGGTTTCATCAGCATGTGTGCGGTCGGTAAGAGGTCTGGTCAGTGCTGAATCAACCCTTAGATTGTCTAATCACTGGACGGTCCAATTACCAAACAAAATACAGCCACCATGGACTAATACCTAGCTTATCAGTAAAAGGTCCATTCATTGACAAGTCAGGTGGGTTGTTCAGCACTTGGTCTAGTAGGCGTCACCTTCTTGAGAGGAGCGGGTGGTGAGTGGCGGGCGCTCAGAGCGGTACCTTGTCTGTCTTGGTGAGCAGCTCCAGGTAGGTCTGTTGTACCGGTTTGTGCATACCGAGCTGCTCACGCGCCTCCTCCAGGCTGAACCAGCCCCGCTTACGACCTGATAAGGGAGGAACGAATCATTGTAGTGGTCCATATTACACAAGATATTGCTAAACGATTGTACACTGTTTTAGGAATAAGTCCCCCCGCCCCACGCCAAGATTTGACCAAATATGTTTATTATTTCATACTTATCTTCATTTGGGCTTCAGAAAAAAAAAAATCAAACATTTACAAATAATTTATATCTATATATCTATATAGATATGTAGATAGATAGATAGATAGATAGATAGATAGATAGATAGATAGATAGATAGATAGATAGATAGATATAGATGGATATATATATATAGAAAGATATATGTCTTTTATGTACAGCTAATTTATCATTAAGACCACTGCTAATTGGTCTTTATTCCCAGTGGTCACATATTACATTATCAGGTAGACATAACACAAGTGTCATTTCATCCAGGAATAAATGATATTCAACAGTAAAATATATACAAATTTACATTGTTGGACTGAAATTAAAGAATTCTTAACATTGAAATTGAATTGATAACAAGTACTTACCTATATCTTTCGCATCTTCCCAATCATCCAACAACTCAGTGGCCACAAGGACAAACACATGCGTCCGCGTCTTCCTGTCATGGTTCTGAGGGAGGAAACATAGCATAACATCTGACAAGTCTTCCTATGTGTAATTTAAGGTTTGGTTATATTTTTCTTTGGGTGGGGGTAGGTACCATTAATTTTCTCGATTGTCTATTAAAGGTTGAAAATGCATTGTCAGACGAATCTCAGTTGATCCGTAATTCAGTTTAATTGATGTATTTTTCAACAGCATGGCAACTTCACTTCTGTTATTCTGAGTTCTCTCCCAAATGGCTAATAACCCATCTTGAAAGAGCTCTGAAATAAGGGATATACTCATGGAGAAGTGGTTCACTAATACATGTAATACTTACTTCAAAGATTCCGACACAGCGGCCCAAGTCCCCCTTGACACCGGCCTCCTCTCGCGCCTCTCGTATAGCAGCCACGCCGGCGTCCTCCGTGGGCTCTATGCCACCCCCCGGCACCACCCACCGCTCCGGGTCCTTGGACCCAGACACCAACAGCACCTGGAGGACAACACACACATTCCTTGTTAATACAAATTAAATAATACTCTGCATACTGGTTTTTTTTCTAGGTGTCCAGAGTTTTCTTTTTTTTTTCTTTTTTTTTTCTTGTCCATGGATTTTGATGATGAAAAAATAGAGTGAGCTACCATTTTTTTTAATATTTTACCCAACCTCAAACTAATGTTCCTAGAGAACCCACAACAAAAAAATGATAAGTTGATATGGGAGAATCAATAGAAGAATTTTTTTAAATATAAAAATATTCTAAATTTCCAAAAATTGAGATGAGCGAAATCCATTGACAATTTCTTTTTCATTTTCGAAAATAGGGTACGCGAAATCCATTGACCAACTCTTTTTTTTGGTCTAGCCTAATATCAGATATGTGGATTTTCAAATTTTTACATATCTATAATCAGTCCCCGTTTTTGAGTGAACCTGCTAAAATTTCAAACTACTTCGTGGTTTTTAACCATGCTAAATCCAAAGTAAACCGACCTGGAAAAATAGATTGCGGGGAGCATTCTATTCATGTGAACCAGCAAAAGCTCAGAAGCGCCATCTGTAGTTTTATAACTGAGCTACCCGTCAGTGCATTGGGGCTGTAAATGCAGGTCTTGGGAGAGTGGGGGTTACAAGCATTTTGCACATTTCAGTTCTAAAATATACATGGTGCTACTGAGCTGATGCTGTTGTTTTCTTAGATATAGCATGGTTAAAGCTCACAAAAAAGGTTGAGATGATATTAGTAGATTCAAACAAGGGGGATGACAATAGATATGCAGAAAGTGAAAATTCTATATCCCAGGTATTATACATGTAGCAGCTTTAAAGTATGTTACAAATTACCAGTATATATTTTCAAGTTATAATTCAAGCATAATAAACCCCATTGACTGATTGACATGACATTGAGATTAAATATATGTTTTTTTTTACATTGGTAAATAATTTGTCTGGACAACAGTGAACCTAAATATCGTTGTGTTCTGGAATGGGAATATGGTCATGGTTAGCTTTTGATGGATACTGCAGCCACAAGTGTCCAGCTAAAGAGGGATGTACCACTCCGGGTAAAACATGGACCTCAGCCTTGACCCAATGACAGCTATGTATACACATTTACATATAAAACCTATCTCGCCAATTGATATACGGGACAGCGTGTCTCATGATAATCCTGGATACTCCCCAAAACATGGCTTAATTAACTACTAGACGTGGAGTTGGCACAGGTTGTTCAGTTAACTTGCCAAGTATTGGAACAGTCTGCTATGAGTGTATATACGTATATCAATGGTCCACACCGTCCCTGAAACCATTCACACTGTTTGGTGCTTCAAGCTCTAGATAACGTTAAGATCCCATCATAAAACATAATAAGGATTGTGTCTTTAAGATTCTGTAATACAGCAGGCTAAAATCCTGACCACAGGCTTTTAAAGCCACACTTTAAAAAAAAGTATTTGTTGGGTTATGGGCCCACCGCAGTAGTATGACACTCCCCACAGTAAAACCCACATTGTGAAATTATATTTCCATTGCTACATGTCAAGTATTTATGGTGTGTAAATCGGACCATTCAATGACGAGTTCTTTTTTTTAAAATAACAGGTAATAAAATATGCAAAACTCTTTACATTATCTAATTTTGCCCTCTGTACTTGGAAAAAAAATTGCAACCTGTCCGTTACACAAAAGAATAACAAAGCGTGGCCTAATGGGCCCGGAGGTTATTTCCCTACCCATAGTAAATAGACAAGAGTATGAAGAAGACAGGTAGTTAATTGTATGCGTATATTGTTGTTCCGCACAGCAGGGGGAGGGGAGTGGCCAGTCTGCATGGACGGAGATTCCGAGCAGCGAGCCAGTTACCTCTATACTATCAATCATTCCATTTTTTTACAGTCCAGGAAAAATGCTAACGCAGTACTCCTACTACAAGTGCTACAGGTAGTATGTGGTACATGTTGGAGCATCAGAAACACTATACACTGCCCGGGCCACCTCTAATGCTTGGCCAGCCCTCCCAGAGTTGAACACATCTTGTCTGTGTTCATACACACATATTCATAAGCCACCAGGTGGCCTTCCGGTAGCCGGCCGGTTATTGACCCAGGTTGGGGCAGGTTTAAGCCGTCAGGGGAGCGGTGGTAGGGTAACAAGCCTACCCATTAAACCTGCCCTGAATACCAATAACTAAAACATGGATATAAATTGTCTTTTCTGTACACAGTTTTTCACCTTGTGAAAACTCATTTTCTTTTCTCGGTGATTCATTTTTGGTTTCTTTCACACTTTTTTTTTCTAAACATACCATTGTTGAAATTCATGTTCGACCACTTTCTCTTTCTCCCTGTAAACCTGTCTCTCATGCAATTTGTACTTTTGAGTGATGTCTTTGTGTATGGTGTGCACTGTATACTGTCCAGTTCTCATGTGAAGTTTACAGTAATCTAGATATCCACTTTATCCCTGAACTATCTGCGTTTATTTGGTGTTGGCATGTGCCTGATTTTTCTTTTTGCACACAGCTAATTAGTGTTTTTTTTTGGCTAATACATTTGAAGTATTTGGTCTCCATTTGTTCAAAATTAAATATGCATAATGTGCATGGAAAATGATTGGCTGACCAACGACATCATGCTGATGCACTGTTGGTGGAATGATGAAAAGAATCATTACATGTATATATTAATTGTCTGTCAAATTAACTTATTTACATTGTAAGTGAATATTTATCTCAAAAGCATAGAATGTCAGTTTAATAGATAGACATGCCCTTATAATCATTCAGTGATCATGACATGTGGCTATTGAGATTGGGGCAGTCAGTGAATTATTAGGATCTCCCATACACAAGTGTAAAATAGACCCACATCATGTATTGAGTGAGAGAACCAATTGTACCACATTGACAATTTAGTTTGGTTTTGTTACTTACTGGTATTTACCTCATGACGGTTCATTGTGAAACGACGATATAGTTTTCTGAACAACATTTTGGTAAATACACCGTAAAAAAATACCGTATTCGACCTAATAAGCGCCCTCCCCCTAATAAGCGCCCCCCCCCTTTTCAGATTTTTTCCTCACATTATTTAACAGGTTCCTCCGATTTTGTTACTGTTTTTCGCACTTTTTATGACTTGAAACACTTCACACCTGTGCAGGTGTTAAGGCCAAGCCAGGTGTGCAGGTATATGGCTGAGTACAAGCCTTGTAGAGGCTGCTGGGGTGGAAAAAATACAGCCATTGGGGGGCGCTTATTAAAATGATTATTTGGGGTCGATTTTTCCACTTAAAATAATATTTTAAGCGCCCAGGGCGCTTATCACGTCGAATACGGTATAGCTTAAGATACTACCTTTGAAATGACGCATCTGTCTTGTTCAAAAATATCATTCATGTTATAAAAACCTCCGCCTTTAAAACCACTTGAATTTTGGTAAATGAGTTACAAATTCAACTTGACAATATTGTACAAAAGAAGATATGTCCCTGGTAATTTGTACTGTAGGGCATGAGTTAAATATCGCTTCATTTTAATAGAAGCCTGAGGCACACATAGTCTGTGCTTTGAATACTCTAAGGGCTAATTTGTCGAGTAAGGTCAATATACAGGCCTTAAATATGTCATTTGTTAACCTATATTTAACCAGTTCTTTTTTTTATTCTCTCCCGACATAGATATAATTGCCATTCCAGCCACCTAAACAGAGACGTGCGTGTATGTAAACACTGTGGACGCAAATCTGGCGGAGGGCTGGAGAACAGAATGGGGCCAGAGGGTCAGCCAGTACTCAGCCCTCCCTATATAGGGGGGTTATAGCCATGTTTATAGAAATGTAAAAACTGACATGTGTAATGGGCTTGTCAGGTTGTCACCCTTTACATCTTAACTTCACAGGCCCCCGCCAGAGGGCATTACATGTACCGGTGTACCTCCAGGCCAGGTCAATAGGTGTGATGGTGGTGGTCGGTCATGAGCTGGAGAAGGGGTATCATTATTATTATTCCTCATTACGTGGCAACTAATTTAGCCCTAAGTGAAGTAATACACCATAACACAGTCATGGCACACCGCCAAAACAATTGTGAAATTAAACGAGACTTACCAGGGTAAGGTGAAGTTTGATTATAATTTTGCCGAGGGCACCCCAAGGGGTGCAGGGTGTACAGGAGATGAGACACCGGAGCGCATGCGCAGTCGCCAGGATTTAGAGGCTAAATACCGGGATTTAATAAATATTTTATAAATATTACAGCCCCCAGAAAATTTGTGAAACCGTCCCAAAAGACAAAGTTCCCCTCTTCTTGCCGTAATATCTATCTTATTCCAGAATATTCTATGTAAAGCTTGTCTGATCTAATCTATACCGAGTTGTACTAGGGTTGGGCGGTGGGCCTGTACACCCTGCACCCCTTGGGGTGCCCTCGGCAAAATTATAATCAAACTTCACCTTACCCTGGTAAGTCTCGTTTAATTTCACAATTTTACCTCGGACACCCCAAAAGTGGTTTGGGTGTCCAGGAGACTTCAGAGCAAGGTATAGCTGATATTAAATCCCCATATATTTAGCATTGTTTGTCCCTGTATTTCAGATAACTCTCTTTTTCCCCCCCCCGAGGAAAAAGCTATCTTTATCTGAATCAATAGACAACCACTTGTTTCAAAAACACTCAGTGAATTTATTAAAACACATAATAAATTCATCCTCGTCTCAACAAGTGTATACCATTCCAAATCATACATTCAGTTCATCTTTTTGAATTTTTAAATCACCAACATTTTAGTACTACTCAGGAGTACCGTACACTGATATTTAATTCAATCAACTCAGTTCTGTGAAGCTTTCCTTTTCTTTGCCTTCTTCTTCTCATGGGCTTCTGCCAAGATGGCCTGACTGAATCTATCCGGATCGTTCTCGATCGGTTTATCATAGAATTTAGCAAATGACGAGGCGTTTCGCCATGCTGCTTTCCCCATGATGACATTCAGGGGGACTCCCAAGCCCTTGGCTTTGGACGTAGAGGCTCCTCTCGTCGAGTGTGCCCCGTACTTTACTCTACCGTACTTTGCCACATTTATGCCTGCCAAGTCCAATACCCCCAGTGTCCATTTGGATAATGTGTCTCTGGAGATGGGCTTGTACGGTGATACAAAACTGATCAGCAGCTGTTTGTTCTTGTTAATGTCTGGGTCTTTACTCCTCAACTTCCTCGTTCTGTGTATGTATTCCTGCAGTGCGCATACTACACACACGTCAAAGTCATCCTCAAAGGATTTTACAGAGATTACGTCCAAGGCTTCACCTGCCCTGTTGTGTTTTAACATGGTATGCATGTAAAACGTCACCTCATCTTTCTCGACTATTGCTCCCCTTAATGAGAGGTTTAGCACAGTTTGGCCTCTTTGGGCCGTGACCAACAACAATAACATAGAAACTTTAAATGACAATAACTTCAACGGTAACAGTTTGTTGTCCCCCCATTCCTGAAATAACTCTAACACATTCACAACATCCCAAAACCCCTTATATCGTCCACTTGATGGGTTTACAACCCCTGCCCCCCTACAAAGCAGGGTAACCTCATGTACCTGTCCAAAAGTTTTACCATTAAATTTTGGCAACAATGCTGACAGTGCCGAGCGAGCTGAATTTACTGCAGAATATTTCGCGCCTCTGTCAGACAATTCCGTCAGGAAATTACAGGCTTCGGGTAACTTAGGGTTCATAATAGAGACCTTGTTGCGGAGACAAAAGAAGGCCCATTTCTTTAAATAAACCGTATACTGTTTCTTGGTGGAAAGTCGATAGGATTTCATGATGAGTTCTATAGTGGCTACACTGTGACCCTGTCGACGGAGTCGTTCAGCCACAAAAGGCATGCCACCAAGGGAAGTTTGGACATTGTGTCCGGATGTCTTGGGTCTCCGTGCTGGATCAGGTTCCCTTTGGCTCTCCTGAAGCTCATCTTCCTTGTGGCCAGATTCATCAACCGGCTGTACCACGGTTGCCCTGGCCAATCGGGCACTACGAGGATTCCGTTTGTGCTGTACCTTGTCATGCTCTGCACCACTCTTCCCACCAGACTGAAAGGAGGAAAAAGGTAGAAGAAGTGATCAGTCCATGGGAATGAGAATGCATCATGTTTCCAGGCCCCCGGCTCTGGGGACCAGGATACAAAACAGTCCAACTTGTGGTTTATCCTAGATGCGAATAGATCCACCTCTGGTGTTCCCATGACCCTACAGATTTTCAAGAAAATCTTGTCATCAATCTCCCATTCAATATCATCATTGAAGTTGCGAGACTTGAAGTCAGCTAGGACATTCTCCACTCCCGGTATATGAGCAATTGTCAACCAGTTTTGATTTTCTTCTGCCCATTCCCATATGCGTTTTGCCACTGCATTACACTGTGGGGAGTTTACTCCCCCCATGTTCTTTACGTAGGCTAGGGCTGTGGTATTGTCAGTCAAAAGGCGTATCTCCTCCCCCATCTCAGGTACCAAGGATTGTAACCCAAACAGTATCGCCCAGAGTTCTTTGATATTTATGTGATCTGGCAGTTCATCTCGAGTGAATCTACCCCCTGTGGAGAGATCCCCCCTGTGAGCTCCCCATCCTGCCTCAGAGGCGTCAGTGACCACTAATATCTGTTCCAAAGCACTCCTAATCTTCCTGACCCCTACTGAAATGTTCTTCAACCACCAGAAGATCTCTTGTTGTGCTTCTCCTGACAGCTTCGTCAGTGCATCAAAGTTCCCTGCACATCTCTTAAGGGCCTCATTCTTCTCTCTTTCTAGGATTTTTAGGTGTGCTCCCCCATAGTCTATAGCTGGCGTGTAGGCCACCATTAGGCCTATCAAACCCGCTATCTCTCGGATTGTTGAATTCTTCTTGAGAAGAATTCCCCAAGCCGCCCTATGGAATTTCTCCATCTTATCCTGTGTCAACTTTACCGTCATATCTCTAGAATCCAAATTGAATCCTAAAAATTCTATGGTTTGTTGCGGTTCTAAGACAGATTTATCCTGGTGGATGACGAACCCCAGGGAATCTAGAGTATGAGCCAACTCCATGACTGACTGCCTGCACAGCTCTTCTGAGTCAGCAATAACAAATGAGTCATCTATATAGAAGAAACACTCGTTACCTCTGACCCTGAGTGCTGAGAACACCGGGGTGAGTATCTTGGTGAAGTACCTGGGTGCACATGCTAGACCATTGGGAAGGGCGGTGAAATGATACAACTGACCTCTCCAGATGAACTTTAAGTACTTTCTAAAATCCTCCTGTACAGATACTGTGTAATAGGCGTCCTTCAAATCTACACTAGCCATCCATGCCTGATCCCTCATCAACTCTAATGCCGTCTTGAGTGACGTCATCTTGAAGTGTTCATATTCTACTACCTTATTCAATTTTGACAAGTCCAGTACCATACGGTATTCCCCGCTCTTCTTCTCCCTCAGGAAAACATTTGATACTACCTGTCCCTCTTCCATGATAGACTTCATCACTACTCCCTTTCTCTCTAACTTAATAACCTCCTCGTCAATTATCTCACATTCTTTACTGTCAAAAGACAAAGGGAACCTGGAGCTCTTGTTCCCTGTGTCCCCCACAAACGGTATTGTGACCCCTGTGATCTGCCCCAGTACCCATGGATCTGAAGTGTACTTCCCCCATTGATCCACATAGTTACTGACATTACCAGCTTTAAAGTTATTGACAGTATTGATGAAAGGACAACCCACCTGTCGAGTTACTTGTTGCCCTTCTTGTGAAAACCCGCACCTGGGTTTCCTCCACCTGGTGCGGATTGGCCTGGGTTGGGGTGTCTAGGCCTCCAATTCGGGTTTCTAGGCCTAAAGTTCGGGTTGAATCCCTGGTTGAAGGCTGGGTTGAACATTGGGTTAAATGGCATGCCGGTAGGTGGCTGGCCATAGTGGAATCCACCGAAGCTGTTCTGCCCTGGAGGTTTGGTCTGGGGCTTGTACCTAGCCTTCTTGCTCTGGGACTGACCCCCAGAACCCCCGGAGTGTGACTTCTTAGCAGGAAGTTGTGTCTCCTTCATCGCTCCCCTGGAAGCCTTCTTGGTTTCTTCCACCTTATTAACAGCATCTTTGACAGCTCGACCATACAACCAGGCTATGTCCTTGTCAGTCTCCTTGATCTTAGCTATCTCCCTGCTGAACTCCGTCTTTATGTGGGGTTTATGCATCTTTTTCCTCAAGTCAATGATGAGGTTGTTCGTCGAGATAAGCGTATGCAACCCATCTACTGCTGTCGGGCTGAGAGCATCCAGTTCTTTGTCAGCCTCACCCCTCTCCAGCATTTCATGCAGTACAGGTGCAAATGCCGATGCCGTTGCTATGATCCCATCCTGGATCCTCTGATACACTTTGTCCTGAGTCCTCAAAGCATCAGTCAGGGTGAGGAAAATCTCCCCGTCTGTCTTCTGGACCAGAAGTTTTGGCACATTAATGACCCCCGGGTACTTTGCTACTAAGGCCTCATGCTTTGCCTGATCAAAATCTTCCTCCATATATCGAGTCAAAGTTGTTGACAACATATCGTTTACTTCCTTACCAGTGACTGGCGTCTCCACCCGGAGTTGCTGCTCTTGAAGAAGCGTGGCCATCGCCCCAGTCACCGTCGGTGTCACAACCACTTTTTTCGTTGACTCTGGCGGAGTTTCCTCCACTGACTCGGGCTCAGAATCGGGCTCATCCGGCTGTGCTTCCCCCCCTGGCTGTCCATATTGACCCCAGGGCTGTTGCATTTGCCATCCTTGAAGGAATTGCGGTAACAGTGCTTGCTGCATCATAATTTGCTGTTGAATCAACGCTTGCGCCAGCGCTGGATCCAAACCACCCGTCAGCGCCGCCGCCGCCATTGTTGTTGACGGCGTGCTGCTTCCCGGCGTCGCCTGGGAGGCGCTCGTGATTGGTTGAGCCGATGCGTCATTAGGCCCCGCCCCTGCCGTGATTGACAGGTCGGCGCCGTGCGTGGTTGTCTTCGCCGACTTTTGCTTATCCGTCGACTTTTGCTTATCCGTCGGGATATCTTCGATGGACGAACCGTCAGAGATATCTCCTGCCTCGTGTTTTCTTCTATGAGAAGCCGAACGGCTTGTTGATTTAGTCTTAGAAGGGTCCCTCCTCTCCGACATGGTGAGGGCGGGATGTGTATTTCACGAAGAGATTCAAGTCACTGAACACAGACGCCTTGCAAAGCGTGGTGACCTTCTCGACCGCGGGTCCAATGAGAACGCTGTCAGAGAAAAAAGGCAAAAATAGTTAGTAAAATGACTGTGACTACGTTGCAAAATAGCACAATTGTCATCTACCGACCTTTAGACACAAAGTGTGCCTAATAATATTAATCTCCAGAGAGATTAATCCAGTTAATTTTATGATTTCCAAAATCATACGTACCTAGACGAAGCGCACGCTTCCAGAACGTCCCGTTAACTGGCGACTGCGCATGCGCTCCGGTGTCTCATCTCCTGGACACCCAAACCACTTTTGGGGTGTCCGAGGTAAAACCACAGATTTCCTACCGCTAACCACTCCTGGTTTATCTATAGTGTTCTTCTTTTTATAGCCTCGTACACACATTTCCTGGACGAGAGAGGCTGATTTCATTGTACTCTATTTTCTCACATACTACTCGCATCTCACGTATTACTCGCACCTTGGCCTTTGGAAAATTATATTACCCGCATCTGGGGTCTGCTTATGACTACTTCAGTATTGCAAAATACTTTTTTTTTGTAACTCGTATCACCTGCACCCTTAAGTGTTCCTAGATATGACTCGCGCTGTAGTGGCGGATCCAAGGGTGGCCCCGTAGACCCCCATTGCTATGACTCTTTCTTGGCTCTGCCCCCCTGGACCACCCCTTCTGGATCCGCCCCTGCGCTGGAGGTGGTTGATACACGAGGGTGTACACTACAAAAGAGGCTGACAGCTGTATTAGTGCACGTAACCACACATTAGCATCACACAGCGGTAATGTATTCTGGTTATTTCTAGGACGGACATCATTTCCTGGAACCCGAGCTCACCACAACTTCCTGAGATTGGGTTAACCCCTTTATGGGCGGCATATTACATTAATGTGTTATGCCATTGGTCGTCATGATGCATGAATGCAAAATTAGTTAGGCAGATCACGTTACATGATGTGAGTAACTAAATAAAAAAATAAAAAATAAAAAATGCAGCCCTGTGCGGCATGAAATCATCATGCTGCCCTTCGAGAGTGTATCAACGAAATAGTGTCGGCATTCATGCATTATGAGGACAAGTGGCATAATGCATTTATGTACTATGCCGCCTTTAAAGGGTTAAGAGACATGTAATCCTATTGGAGTAGTTGGCCACATTTACATCACGCTAAATGGTGATGTAACATATAGTTCACAGAACTGATATTACGATAGCCACAAGCTGAGGTTTACCTAAGCTCTTTGTACTGAGACGAGCCATCCCAATTCTAACCCCAACCACTCCCATGCTATGACTTTGTTACAAGTACTTGCATACTTATCAGAGTTGTCACTCCCTCGTCCTCAAAATAAAAAATCTTATTAAATTAACAAAATGTGATACAGAAATTCTCATAAATAAAAAAAATAGAAATTCTTACAAAAGTAGGAAAACTGGCATCTATTGGTCTAATATATACCTAAAGGTCAACAATGATGTGCTATAATAAAGGGAGTCCTAACAGTATAATCTATTCTGGTCTAATCCTTCACTCATGGTGACCTGACTGCCCTACACGTGATGGTCTGTGGCCGTCACTAGTGTCCCTAGTGTCCCTGTGGTGGACGACTGACCAGTGTACATGGCCTAATGGTGCAGGGCCCCTGGATCCCCCTCCTGGATGAAGGGGTCAAATGTACCCTGGGGATTTTCAAGAAATGTCCCATACCCCTTGTCACTATCTAGTCATCCCTTACATCATAGTCACTGCTTGGTCTATTGTCGATTTTTGAAAGAAATTCCCATGCCCCTCGATCGCCACTTTCTTTTTATTTCTGCTGTCCTAGTCACTACATCCCTTGTCACTCTTCTTTTTTTTTTTTAAATTTTTGATTTCCCCCCCCCCTTCTTGTCACTATCTTGTTATCCCTCATGTCGTTGTCACTAAGCTCCCATTTCCCTGTCTATTTCCCATGTCCCTTTCTATTTTTATTTTTTAAATTTTTAAATTTTATTTAAAATTCATCGCCTTTCTAGGGGGATGTTCTTCATTTCATTACCCGGTATACTTTTATTCCAAACGTCGTTATCACTATACCCCCATAGCCTCTGTTGTAGCTCAGAATGTCGCTATTTTCAGTTAAATTAATGGGTTATTTTCTCATCTAAAAGCTTCAGCCAATAACTCACTTAACCTATAAAAGTTTATGATAATCACCATCCAGAGGTTATAACTCTGGGCATCAATTTCTCTGAAGCAGCCCCATGTGTCAGACCTGCAATGAGTCGTCACTTGGGTGTTCCATGCTGTATGACATGTGTGAGCCCCAGAGGACAAGAGGGTGACACACTCCAAGCCCCGTGCATTAACCCTTTAAGGGCAGCATAGTGCTTTAATACACTATGCCCTTTGTCGTCATGATGCATGAATGCAGCTCTGCAAGCTGCAAATAACTCGCTGGTGCGACATTGTACATCATGCCGGCCATTTGGAAATGTATCAACCCCTTAGGGTTGGCATGACCCTCGAATATAGCCCCGGGCGAGTTACTCGCCAGGGATGCATCCATGCAGCATAACAACTAAAGGGAATAGTTCATTTAAGCTGTAGGCGACCCTTAAAGGGCACCCAGATCCGGGTTGGAATCCTACCAACGACCACCACAAGAATATTTTATGGACAATTTTTTACTCTCCTCTTATGTCCATGAGGGGAGAATATTGGCTGGGGAGACGAGTCCTTTTTGATGATTCACCAGCAGCAGTGTCTAGTACTGGATGGACGAGTCAGGTTCATCATTTCCATCTCTTTATTACAGGCTTCAAGTACATTTAAGTCAAATTGTGATAATCCCACAAGCTGTAAGGGCCCATGGTGTGAATACAGCTAGGTATTGGCCACACGGCAGGCCACTTGAACCTGTAGCCTTTGGGTAATCTCTTAATACACACCTTAGATAATCCCTGCTCACAAGTACATATACCGTAAAGTCTCACCTACAATGTATAACCCCTGGGTTGTACCAGAAACAAACGACAAGTGCGGGTTATACATACTTGCAAGGTTGGGGTGCGGGTTATATGTGGGCTTTTAGATGTATACTACAGTACTGCACTAGCCATAATCATAACCCAGATGCAGGCTATAGGATTTCCTTATACCACACTTGAACAAAAGAAATGACCTGACTGTATATGACATATAAAAGGGGAGAAAAACACTCACTACTAGTGTGGTATAAGTTAGTTAAACCACTGCCAGACCCCTGTACTAGGATATTGGCTTAGTAATGGCTGAGCACACTCGTCTACCGACTCGTGATCAGCCTAGACTGTCGCCAATATCCTACATACAGGGGTCTGGCAGTGGTGTAGGCTATACGAGGGGTACAGCTTATATGAGACTGTACGGTATAACACCATGGGGGTATTAGTGTGTGGACATAGGCTTAGTGAATAAAGGAGGGACACCGATAGAGGAGACTACTGAGGCACGTGGGCCGAAGTTAACTTAAGTCATGTAATAATATCATCTTATGCTTGAATTAATTTCAGTAAAGCCACTTGGCCTGTTCAGAAGTTATGTAGATGAGTTACTTGCTACTTGAAGTGACTATCGGGTGACATATAGACAAAATTGAACTTCCTCAAGTGACTCCCTACTCACCAAGGTCTCATTTTTATTACTTTTAATTTTTAATTCAATTTGAAGTTATAATGATTCAACTCTCTTTCTAAAATTCGCAGTTTCTAGCGAAAACCTCCGACTGGATATGAGAGTATATTGAGTAAAATCACTTCTCAATTTCTCAATAGTAAAATAATTATTGCATTATACATATTGCTGAGAGAAACTAAAGGTAGTAATCAATGCATGAATGAAATATATCAGTTTTGTTATGATCACAATATATATCTAAGGAGGGTGTTACTGCAGTGACCCCCCCTCCCCTCCTCATGCCTTTATATCCCTCTACAGGTAATTTATAGTGCGCTACCGTAAATTCTCGTATACAAGCCTAACTCGCGTATTAGTAGCACCTCCCAATTTTCACAAATCCTATAAGCCTGACAGGAGGTCTGAAACTTGTTGATCTAGTACTGTGGTACACCTATAAAAACTTGCGTAGAAGACGCACCCCAACTTTTGGCCGATCCTATAAGCTGCATTGGCGATCTACCTCGCCCAGGCTTCTACACAAGAATTTACGATACTAAGAAGAGCAACCTTGCATGACTTTACATCTGTGCCATCATTAACCGCTGGCAGCGCTCCGCTCCCAACGCCTCGTCTCCACATTAAAGTACCATCACGGCTTCACGAGTCGCTGCTATGTGTTTTAACTAGCAGTGCTACCTGGCCATGTTCTTACTCATAAAGCTACACACCAAATTGGTCAAATTAATGGTGCCAGCTATAACCGTCCACCTGCCCGTCAATGTCTGCTTGTGCCAATCCCGCCTGCTGCTTTTTCTTTACTCGGCCGTCGTCTGTGTGCCGCTTGGCTGACGGCCCGATGAACCAGGTTTCATTTTTGCAGCACGTCAGCTGACGGCAGGTCACTCTCAGTGAGGGATGCATCACGTCAGCTGACGGCAGGTCGCCCTCAGTGAGGGATGCACCACATCAGCTGACCGCAGGTCACTCTCAGTGAGGGATGCACCACGTCAGCAGACGGCAGGTCACTCTCAGTGAGGGGTGCATCACGTCAGCTGACGGCAGGTCGCCCTCAGTGAGGGATGCACCACGTCAGCTGACCGCAGGTCACTCTCAGTGAGGGATGCACCACGTCAGCAGACGGCAGGTCACTCTCAGTGAGGGGTGCACCACGTCAGCAGACGGCAGGTCACTCTCAGTGAGGGATGCACCGTGTCAGCTGACGGCAGGTCACTCTCAGTGAGGGATGCACCACGTCAGCTGACGGCAGGTCGCACTCAGTGAGGGATGCACCACGTCAGCAGACGGCAGGTCACTCTCAGTGAGGGATGCACCACGTCAGCTGACGGCAGGTCACTCTCAGTGAGGGATGCACCACGTCAGCTGACGGCAGGTCACTCTCAGTGAGGGATGCACCACGTCAGCTGACGGCAGGTCGCCCTCAGTGAAGGATGCTGGGGAGTCTGGGCATGTTATCGTTTTATTAAAATGACGGCATATCACTAAAAGGTTACATTTGTTGGCATGCTCCAATGCAGCATTGGCGAGCGTCTCAACCTATAGCAGAGGCTCGGCAGCCCTGGCAACTTACTAACTGGATTCATGCGTACTGACGACCATGGTAATGATGCATTAAGCCGTCCTTAAAGGGTCAAAGCCTACACAGTGACAGCTCTGTGATGCAATACGATTTAAAATACAGACTCACATTGCCAGGGTCAGGCAACTGCTAGGGGTCGTTAGTATGAATCAAACAACACGTAAGCCATTGCTTAAGTTTAATTGCCCTCTGGTGCGTTGTTTGTCCTCGGGTGCTTTATTTGCCCTTTGGGGACAAAAATATTTTGACACTATAAGTATAAAGGCTGAGCTTCTCAGAGACGGATATAACTTGAACTTGAGCTGGGATTTTAATAGCAGTGTATCTTGAGCTATTGTCCTTTTAATATATATCTTAAACATGATATAAAGGTATCTAGTATACCGAAGGAAGGGCTTCTTCTCGGAAGCTGGTTAAATCTAGCTTTCAACCTTTCCAACCTTTAATAAACTCTTACTATATTCACATATGGCATTTGTCCTGTTTATAATAAATGGCCTAAATTAACTTTTACTATATTCACATATGACATTTGTCCTGTTTATAATAAATGGCCTACCTTTGACAATCTAGGGGCACCTTATACATTGCCTCAGAAATAGGCATTCACACATTTAAAACTTTCGAACATGTGAGCAGAAGCTTTTCACTCGTCTCTATAGAACATGTGTTTTGCAGTATCTTTCTCCCCCTTCTCCTGATGAAATACATATGCATTGCATACTGATGTTTTTCACCTTCAAAGTGGCGTTTTATGATATCTCACCGATTCCTACATGACCTCAGGGTACTTACTGACCTATTGAGCATACCCCTGCTAATATCAGGAGGCTGGCACTAATCCCTCTGTCTGGACTGAGGCACGAATAAGATCCATCAAAACAAATGATCTGCTTTAGGAAACTCGACCCTACATAGCAAATCATTGCTGACCCGATACTTTACCACAATATTTTAAAGAAATCTGCAAGTATTTTGGGCCAAAATGATTTAACTTTTTTTCAGGGTGTCCCAACACTTCCTGTACCTTCTTTTTCAGCATGTTACCTGAAACAAAATGTATTTTGTCAAGCCTATAGAGCAAGTTTGGAGTGTGTAAGTATTGCTTCAGCATTTGAGCTAAAACATTATTTATTTTGCTAGGCCTAATGTAGATGCAGAGGGTACACCGCAGCTGGGGTGGAGCAGCAAAAGAACATGGATGAGGGGGGGGGGGGGTGAGCTGCTCCCCCTACATCCACTCCTACCACTACACACAGGGCAGCCTGCAGCATCTGTATGATGCCATACGGGCCGACACCCCCCCCCCCCCACACCTCCAGGTGTTGTACAACAGTCTCTACATACCGTAATGCCACCATGGAGCACCGGGCACTATACGGACCGACCCCCCCCCCCCCCACACCTCCAGGTGTTGTACAACAGTCTCTACATACCGTAATGCCACCATGGAGCACCGGGCACTATACGGACCGACCCCCCCCCCCCCCCCACACCTCCAGGTGTTGTACACCCGTCTCTACATACCGTAATGCCACCATGGAGCACCGGGCACTATACGGACCGACCCCCCCCCCCCCACACCTCCAGGTGTTGTACGCCAGTCTCTACATACCGTAATGCCACCATACAGCACCGGGCACTGTACGGGCCGACACCCCCCCCCCCCACACCTCCAGGTGTTGTACGCCAGTCTCTACATACCGTAATGCCACCATAGAGCACCGGGCACTATACGGGCCGACCCCCCCCCCCCCACACCTCCAGGTGTTGTATACCCGTCTCTACATACCGTAATGCCACCATACAGCACCGGGCACTATACGGGCCGACCCCCCCCCCTCCCCACCCCACACCTCCAGGTGTTGTACGCCAGTCTCTACATACCGTAATGCCACCATAGAGCACCGGGCACTATACGGGCCGACCCCCCCCCCCCCCCACACCTCCAGGTGTTGTATACCCGTCTCTACATACCGTAATGCCACCATACAGCACCGGGCACTATACGGGCCGACCCCCCCCCCCTCCCCACCCCACACCTCCAGGTGTTGTACGCCAGTCTCTACATACCGTAATGCCACCATAGAGCACCGGGCACTATACGGGCCGACCCCCCCCCCCCCCCCACACCTCCAGGTGTTGTACGCCAGTCTCTACATACCGTAATGCCACCATACAGCACCGGGCACTATACGGGCCGACCCCCCCCCCCCTCCCCACCCCACACCTCCAGGTGTTGTACGCCAGTCTCTTCATACCGTAATGCCACCATAGAGCACCGGGCACTATACGGGCCGACCCCCCCCCCCCCACACCTCCAGGTGTTGTACGAGTCTCTACATACCGTAATGCCACCATAGAGCACCGGGCACTATACGGGCCGACCCCCCCCCCCCCACACACCTCCAGGTGTTGTACGCCAGTCTCTACATACCGTAATGCCACCATGGAGCACTGCGGCGCACTTCAATTTCATGCTGCCTCAACACCCGGCGCTCATTCAAGACAGGCGCTTATTCGAAATACACTTTTAGAGCTCAAATATAATTTCCACAAGACCACTATCCACCAGCGCTTATTTAAGATCTGTTTTGATACCCTTTAATATTTTGCAACGATACGGTACCAGTGTATGGATATGCAGAGGGGGTGTGTGTTCCTGATGGGTTTGGTGAGAAGGATTTAGGCAACTTAGAGACCGGAAACACAAAACCTAGTGCATCCTTTCAATTGTTATCTAGGGGATAGTTTCATATCATATCCGGTGCCCCAATTTGAAGATGGTAAAAGGTTAATTCTCTCACCCCCGGGTCGAAAACGATGGCATATAATCAATATCATCAAGAACTTGTTTTTCACAATTTTGACACACTAAGCACTGTTATTGCGCAGAACAGCAGTGTACCAGCAATACCAGTGGTAATGCGTACCACCGGAGCCCAGTGTAATTTATAAGGGGGTGGCGTCATGGAGAGTAGAAACATGCTGCCAGAGCCAGAGGCCACTTTTTGGCAGCGCTCACCCAGACCCCCGCCTCTCTATGTCTCTAGAGCTAACCTGCTCCATTACCCTTAGGCCAAAAAAAAAAGAAGGTTTGTTTCAGGTCACCCGACCGACCCTATCAAAAGAGGGCGGACCCTACGTTTTTTTATGCAATTTTGAAGAAATTTCCTTATTTTTAGCCATTTTGGGTCAATTTTTGGGTCTTAGGAGAGGCCGGGCAGGACTTTCATGTTTAAAAAAAAAGTTTAAAAAAATAATCCAACCTACCGACCCTACATTTTCATGCCATGTTACCTGAAACAAACCTTTCTTTTTTTAGCCTTATGCCGCCCCCACAGATCCTGCCTCTAACTTATGGCACCTCAGTGTTGGGTGCCATAATACTCTATAACTACCAGCAAATCACAACTACATCACCTATCGCCACCTGTAAACCCTATACCTACACACATAGCCTACCCACCCAGGGTATTATGCACCACAACACTAACTTATTCATCACCAGGGTCAATAGCTTACACACTTCTGACCAATCCTTCTGTGTAATGTGTACTCACTAGACTAGCCCTAAGTGCCCTGAATGGATCCCCTGCACTTTGCTATCGCTCAAACCCCACTATCGATACTGATAATGCCCTTACCAACAACAGTGAAGGAGAGTGATAAGGAAACAGAGAGAGAGAGAGAGAAAGGGGGAGAGAGGAGGGAGCGGGAAGATAGGAAGGGGAGAAGAAGGAAGCAATCAGACAATAAAATAAGGGTATCCCCCCCCCCCCCCCAATTATCAAGTCATATCTAGATGTGTAGTGATTAAACATGCCCGGGTAAGTTATTAGCTGATGATACTAATCCCCTCGCGGCTGAAAGGTTATATAGATAACACTGTCCAGTAATGCTATAGGACCTCAAACTATCTGCTTTCATTGACAGAAATACCTCCCTTTCCATAATCCAGGTATCATTCTAATCATGTGTCTTGTCTGTCGTCTATGACACCAAGTTCAACAGGCTATGTTTCATTCATAAATAGCTATTTGCGTGTTCAGTAAATGTGCCGAAATCAATATTATTTTACTGCTATAAAGAGGGGTCCATTTTGCCGGTTCATGTTTCCTGCTCAGTATCATGTGCAGCGTCAGGTTGCTAATGTATACCTAAAATAGCATTCTGGTCGGGACATATGGGACAGCGTCAGATTATATTACTTCATGCAGCTTCAGCTATTTCAAGAAGTATCCTGTGGCTATCTCTAGGGGTTGGGAAAGTTTTAAATATTAATCGAGCCTAAAGGGTGGCCCCCCTTTAAATAAACTGGCGCTTGCGTCAAACGGTAGCCCTTTTATTTTATATATATATGATAATCTTTAATATACCAGTCAAGGCTGTTCGTTCACCATCCCTAGATAATTAGCTCTGTAAACTTGAAGCCTCGACAAAGCAATGTATCGTTAGAATGAAATAAAGAATTTCAGAAATAGAAATTGAATTAAATTGAATGATGTCCCCTGAGAGGATTGGACACATACATTTAGGAAATATATCCAAAAACTGTGATATGGATTAAGGGGGCTGGGAGGGGGGGGAGAGGCGGCTCTTAAAAAATCTCCCAAATGAGTGACGTAATATGTGAATGTTCCCTTCTGTATGTACTAATTGTCCACACCCAGTAATGGTCAGATTAACTCCCCGCCCCCACACTCTCACCGTTCGTCGACTTAGGGTTCTGTATCGTCAGTTTCATTCCCCACCCGGTAGGGGCTCCACATATTGTATTGGCCTATCATAGGGTACAAGTACACAGTGGTGGAGTCGTAGAATCACAGTGTGACATTCCTATCATTTTCATCAGCGGTGTGTCAGCATGTTTTGGCGTTAGTATCCACATGGCGCAATGTAGGGCCAATATAAAACTATATGAATACATGACATGCATGCATTCAGAATAATGTATATATACATTTCATTATCGTATCCTTTACTGCTCGCTAATATGCTGAGATTTACCTTTACTTTGTTTAACGAGGATAGTTATACCATTGCTCTTTTCCCCAAAATGATATGCCCATGACTACTAAACACAGGTGTCGGTCATGACAATTTGAACCTCTGAAAAATGACCCAATGCTGTTGTTAGCCCATCCTTTAATTAGCGAGTAGGTGGTCCACCCAAAGCTGCTTCAAAATGTGTCTCCCTAAAATCAGGGAGGTCAACATCCAAGTTAAAATGCATTCTCTGGCTTCTCACTAAGTAGGTGGTCTAATACAATTGTTGGTCCCTCAGTTCCATTCTATAGTACTAAGTATGTGTGTTCCCACACAGTCAGGGGCCCTCCAGGAGCAGGAAGGGCCTTCTCCTGTGTGCCTTTAATGAGGCTATGTGGAGGCCATGTTGCTGCGCACTCCCTGGAGACTTGCTGCTTAATGGTCTCACAACATTCCTGGTACTGTGGTATTAGTGAGATGAGACGTGGAGAGGGATTCTCAGAGACTGTAGCGGACCTCTCAATAACTGGGTAGGGGGCATGTGCCGTAGGTATGTGCTGCAACTGGACTTTTGTTTTACCATGATCAAAACCATTCAAGGACAGCATAGCAGTGCTGCATGACTGCAGTATGCCGACTGTACAGGGTGGCAAGCCATGTGCCTCTACATGGGTACCCATAATTTTGACCGTGTCACCGTGTCGATTTTTAGCAGAAGGGCTGCATCATCGTGTTGGTTTTTAGGTACCGGTATATAAGAACTTAGAGAAAAATCCCTATGGGTCGATTTTTGCCCTAATTTTCCTGTGTCCGTCGATTTTTAAAAGGGCCTAAAATAGCCATGTCGCTGTGTCGCCCGTGTCGATTTTTTACCCATGTAGAGGCACAGCCATGTCACTCGTGGCAGCGTGCCACTCGCCCCCCTGCATCTGTGCATCATGGTGAAAAATATAAATGGACCTGCATCCCCAACTTAAAACAGATTTACAAGCCGGACAGGGGGTCTGAAAGTCAATTGCTAATTAAGGACTGTAGTATACGCATAAAAACCTTCACATGAGCCGCACCCTATATATATAGGTATGTTTGGTATCAAATGAAAGCCAAGTCAGACTCGTGTACAATCAAGCCACAGCGTATACAATCGTAATAATAACACCGGTGCTACAGTTATGGATGTATATAACCCAGCGGTATATCAATATCACAACGCTACATTATACTATGTA
The DNA here is from genome assembly GCA_947462335.1 of Harmothoe impar. Classification (NCBI taxonomy): domain Eukaryota; kingdom Metazoa; phylum Annelida; class Polychaeta; order Phyllodocida; family Polynoidae; genus Harmothoe; species Harmothoe impar. The sequence continues at coordinate 20,344,339 of OX381705.1, forward strand.
TGTCTGACTACATCAGCCTACCCAGTAGTATAAATATTCCATTGTTCGGGTGGTATACACGTTTTACTGTCCATGAATATATGACTCCACAATGAGGGCTCCTATCTCGCTAATTGTGGTAGTGGTGAATCCTACCATACTGCTTATCATTGATTTATTGTCAATATTAAATGGGGTTTGGCATCCCTAAACAGAAATCAGTATCCCTCTCACTCATTCACTCTGTTTCTCTCCTTTTTCTACTCACTCCCTATCTCTCTCTTGGAGTTATCAAGCTAAAACCATATACTGAAACCATCTGTTGTATTTGTGCCTCTACATGGGTAAAAATCGACACGGGCGACACGACGACACGGCCCTTTTAAAAATCGACGGACCCAGGAAAATTAGGGACAAAAATCGACCCACTGGAATTTTTCTCTAAGTTCTTATATATATAATTGTAGAATTAAATGAGACTTACCAGGGTAAGGTGATATTTGATTATGATTTTGCCGAGGGCACCACTAGTGGTGCAGAGTATACAGGAGAGTGGAAGCGAGGCTAGCGCATGCGTATCGTCAGAATTTAGAGACTAAATATTTATAAGATAGAAAATTATACAGCACTTATTGTGGAGTTAAATGAATTCCCACAACTAATGATTTTTGCTGCGTAAAACCAATATAAATATCAATCTCTTTGATTTTTAAGATTAATCTTTTGAGAACCACAGTAATCACTCGATTTCTGATTAAGGCGAGGGCGGGTGGGCCTGTATACTCTGCACCACTAGTGGTGCCCTCGGCAAAATCATAATCAAATATCACCTTACCCTGGTAAGTCTCATTTAATTCTACAATTTTACCTCGGACACCACTACAGTGGTTCGAGGTTATCCAGGAGACTTCAGAGTCATTTCTGATAATTTTCATCTCCCATAAATATTTTGAGAATTTTTGTAATTTATATTCAGCAGATAACTTTTATGGAATAAATGTTTCTATTCTGAATAAATTGACAACCAGTTGTTTCATAACACCCTAGAATTTATTTAAAACATATAAATTCCTCCCAGGTCACAACATTTACAATCATCACAATTTCTGAGAGTTCTTCCTCTTTTTGGACTTCAATGCTTCAGTCAAGATAGCCTGGCCGAATGCGTTCGGATCCTGCTCAATCGGTTTGTCGTAAAACCTGGCAAAACTGGATGCATTTCTCCAGCCCGCCCTTTTCATGATCATGTTCAGGGGCACCCCTAATGCCTTTGCTTTCGACGTGCTAGCTCCCCTAGTGGAGTGAGCCGCAAACTTCGACTTTCTCCCGAATTTTGACACATTTACTCCTGCAAGGTCCAAGACCCCCAAGGTCCAATGTGACAGGGTGTCCCGCGAGATCGGGCCATATGGTGACACAACATTGATTAACAATTGAGAGTTCTTACTTGTCACCGGGTCTTTAGACCTGAGCTTCCTGGTGCGTCTCAAATACATATGTAACGCTGCCACTACACAAACATCAACATCTTCCTCAAATGCATGTACCGTGATCACATCCATTGTGTCACCTGGTCTATTGTGCTTCAATAGCGTACTCATGTAGAATGTTATCTCCTTTTTGTCAATATCCGCCCCTTCCAGTGAGAGGTTTAATATTGTTTGACCCCTTTGGGCTGTAACTAACAACAATAACATGGTCACTTTAAATGACAACAGTTTGAGTGACAATTCCCGGTTGTCACCCCACTCCTGAAATAGTTCTAGGATGTCTGTGACATCCCAGAACCCGGCGTATCTACCACCTGAGGGGTTCTTCACACTAGCTCCTCTACATACCAGGGTCACCTCATGTATCGACCCAAATGTCCTACCATTAACTTTTGGCAACAGTGCCGACAAGGCAGATCTAGCTGAATTAATAGCCGAATACTTCAAACCCTTATTTACTAGTTCTGTCAAGAATTTACAACCTTCTTGTACAGTAGCATACATAATTGATACCTTATTTCGAATGCAGAAGAAAGCCCATTTCTTTAAATAGACTGTGTACTGAGCTTTGGTAGACGACCTAAACGACAACATAATAAGGTCTATTGTCTCCTGACTATATCCTTCCCTACGTAGTCTCTCAGCTATAAAGGGCATACCGCCCGTTCTCTCCTTTAAAGTCTGCACGCTATGAGTGGACACTTGGCCATGGCTTCCTCGTTTCTTGGTTTGCCGTGTGGTAGGAGGTTTCTCCCTCCTTTCCTGAAGAACAGTCTCTTTCCGGGGAGGTTTAGCAGTCTCGAATACCACGGCTGACCCGGCCAGTCCGGTACGAGGAGGATTCCTCTGGTGTTCGACTCTAACGCTCTCTGGAGGACCTTCCCAACGAGACTGAAAGGTGGGAAGATGAAGAAATCATGATCAGTCCATGGGAATGAGAAAGCATCATGTCTCCAGGCCCCTGGTTCAGGGGTCCATGAGACAAACAGTTCAAGTTTATGGTTTAGCCTAGACGCGAACAAGTCCACTTCTGGTTTCCCCAACACTCTACACACCTTCAGGAAGATCTTGTCATCTAGCTCCCACTCAATGTCATCATTGAAGTTCCTAGACTTGTAGTCAGCTAACACATTGTCTACTCCCGGGATATGAGCAATAGTTAACCAATTTTGATTTTCCTCAGCCCACGCCCAGATAAGTCTGGCGACTGCGTTACACTGAGGTGAGACTAGTCCACCCATGTTCTTCACATAAGCTAATGCTGTAGTGTTATCAGTGAGTAATCTAATCTCCTCCCCTGTCTCTGGTACTAAGGCTTGTAGACCAAACAATATGGCCCACATTTCTTTGACGTTGATGTGATCCGGGAGTTCATTCTCGGCAAATCTACCCCCTGTAGCTAGAGTGCCCCTGTGGGCACCCCATCCAGCATCAGATGCATCTGTGATTACCAGAATTTGTTCTAAGGCAGTTCTGATTTTTCTGACTCCCACTGGGATATTTTCTAGCCACCAGAAAATTTCCCTCTGGGATTCTTGCGAGAGGCGCGTCAATGCATCAAAGTTACCTGCACACCTTTTCAGAGCCTCGTTTTTCTCCTTCTCTAGGGTCTTCAAATGTGCTCCCCCATAGTCAATCCCTGGCGTATAAGCCACCATAAGCCCAATGAGGCCAGCTATTTCCCTGATTGACGATTTCTTTTTCAACAAGACCCCCCAAGCTGCTCTGTGGAACTTGTCGATTTTGTCTTGTGTCAGAGTGACTGTCATCTCATTTGAGTCTAGGGTAAACCCTAGAAAATCAATAGACTGTTTTGGCTCTAACACTGACTTGTCTGGGTGTATGACAAACCCCAACGAATCCAATGCTTGGGCTACCTCTTTCGCTGACTCCCTACACTGGTGTTGTGAGTCAGCAATAACGAAGCTGTCATCTATGTAGAAGAAACATTCATTCCCCTTCTTTCTGAGCTCGGAGAACACCGGCGTCAATATTTTGGTGAAGAACCTTGGGGCACAGGCTAGTCCATTGGGCAGTGCTGTAAACTGATACAACACCCCCCTCCAGACAAACCTGAGATACTTTTGGTCATCCTCATGTACAGGTACAGTGTAATAGGCATCTCGAAGATCAACACTACAAAGCCACGCCCCTTTTCGCATGAGTTCTAAAGCGGTCTTTAACGAGGTCATTTTGAAATGTTCATATTCAACCACTTTGTTCAGTCTGGAGAGATCCAGCACCATTCTGTATTCACCATTTTTCTTGGGTCTCAGAAATACATTGGAGACTACTTCTCCCAAGACATGTTCACATGGTACTACCACCCCTTTTTTGCACAACTTTTGAACTTCAGCATCGACAATTGTGGATTCATCATCATTGAATGTTAGTGGAAACTTAGAGCTCTTATCAGTGGTATCACCCACAAAAGGGATTTTAACCCCTCCGACCTGCTCCAACACCCATGTGTCTTTGGTAAAATTTCCCCACATTTCTAAGAAGTTAACAGTGTTACCGGCTTGAAAATTTTGAGCAGAATTAATAAAGTCAGACTCACCCACCTGCTCTACTTCTTGGGGGTCTTCTTGCCAAAACCCTGCGCCCCAGGGTTCGAAGCGGCTGGTGGGTTGGGTTGTCTCTGTCTGGTTCCTGCTAACGGGTGACGATAGTTGGGATTGAACCGACTGCCTCTATAGTTGGGGTTAAACCCCTGACCGAAGCTCTGCTGTTGGAAACCTTGCGGGAATGGGGTGGCGAACTGTGGGCCTTGCGCCCCATAATGGAACCCACCAAAGTTGTTCTGCGAGGGTGTCTTAACCTGCGGTTTGTTGTTGTACTTCTTTTTCTTTGACGCTGAAGGAGCCCCTTGGGCCTTCTTTGTCGTTTGATCCTTCATCGCCCCACGAGTAGCTTTTTTGGTCTTCTCATAGGAGGTCACCGCGACCTCAACGACCTTCCCATAGAGCCAGGCTGGATCTTTCTCTTCCTCCTTTACCTTTGTTATGGCTCTGAGGAACTCGGGTTTGATATAGGGCTTGTGGATCTCTGTGCGCTTATTGACGATGGAGGCATTCGTCATGATCAAACTCCTCACTCCGTCTATGACAGTAGGCGAGAGTTTGTCTAGGGTGTCATCCGTGCCCCCCCTTTCCAACATTTCATTGATCATCGGGGTGAAGGCTGAGAGTCCAGCAATGACACCTGTTTGAAGATCCTGCAGATCCTTGTCTAGACTCTTTATTGGCGCTGGCAGCTCCATAAAGATCTCTTCTTCTGTTTTTTGGACCAGCAATTTTGGAATGTTCACTACTCCTGGGTACTTTGAAGTTATCGCCTCAAATTTTTTCTTGTCGAAAGATTGTGAGAAATAGTTCTCGAATCTTTTCGCTAGGTGAGGATTGACCTCCTTGCCTAACTCTGACGTGGTCAAGTTCTCCGACTCCTCCTTAAACATGTCAGCCATGCTGCCTGCTTTCAGGGTCGGTAACTCCTTTGTTTTAGCGACTTTAGCATCAGGCTCAGCCTGCTCGTCCTCCGAGCCTTCTGATTCCGAGACTTCATGAACAGGTCTAGTCCCCGAGAGGGAGTTCAAAAGTTCATCACCTGTTGCTGCAGCTGCAGTGTGCCAGTCTTGTCCCGGGAACTGATAGGCGTTCCAGGGATTGAAGGATGGGTTGCCGAATCCCGAGTAGCCACCCATACCCGAGTAGCCACCCATGCCCGACCAGTTCGCCATCATCATCTGCTGCTGATGCATAAACGCGTTGGTCTGTTCTTGGACCATGCGTTGATTCATCAACGCCTGGGTCGCTGGGTCAAGTTTCGGGTCGTGACCTGACCCGCCTTGCCCGGCATTTCCGTCTGTGTCCTCCGCCAGGTTGACCACATCCGGCTCTTTTTTATTCTTGGAGGAGGCCCTCGAGGAGTTAGATGTGACTGAAGCCGTATCTTTATCCTTGTCTCTGCCCGAGGAACGGGTAGACGAGCCTGCCTTTTCAGTTTTTTCTTTGGATGCCATTTTAGGGTGATTCTGTAAAAATTTTAAAAGAAAAAATATTAGCACCAGATCATATTGTTTTTATTTATATATAGACATGCTACACTTATTGTGAAGAACTAAAGTCTCCCTACTTTTGAAACAGATGGTGTCCCAGCTATTTCCATGGGCAGAACTTATTGTCTTGCTAGATATGCTGTCTCCTAAACTTTGGGACAGGCCATATGCTACGATTTTTGTGAGAAAATACAATCTCACTACCTCTGGCACAGATGATAGTCATAGTGTACCAGCTATGTACATAGGTTATCTTTATTGTGAAGAATTATAGAGAGCTGTCGTCTCCTATGCCCTGTAACAGACTGTAGGATATGATGTTAAGCCTACTGGATAGCTCCCGTGTACCCTTATTGTGAAGAACTCACGTCTCACTGCTTTTTGGGAGAGGCCATAGAACCGCGTTCCTGGCAACTACCCCCATTATCGCCCACTTTTCGGCAATGTTTTTATTGCTTCTAGCGCTAAAACTAAGCAATTTTCGTCAAAGTTAGGCCCAAAGTCGACGACATTAGCGCTAAGACGATCTATTTCCGCTATAAACTATGCTATAGCGTAGAATTATTTTCAAATTCTTTCAATCGAAGACCGAGCTGTCCGCGCAGGGCGAAACAACTTGAATCCAAGATGGCGGCAGCGTTCGCTGACAGCGTCCACCTCGCCTTCTTGTATTTGGATTATATTCGATTGATTTTCCCTCTGCGGACACCTATCGTTCAAGAGAACGATAGATTATTGTCCGCTGGGGTTGTTTTTGCAATATTTCGCCATGAAAACGATAGAATATTTGCTTTTTCTCCGAACATCCAGTCTGCGCTGCCGAGATGGGGATCTCGGCGTCCGCGCCATAATTTGACTTTTTGTTTTGGAGTTTATTCACCTTTGCGGACGGTAACAACCCGCAAGAGTTGTACCAAAATGTCCGCTGGTGTGTTTTTTAGATGGAAACCATCTAAATATCTCCCCGAAGGAGTTGTTTTATTATAAAAAGCGATAAAAATCGCTTGAAAACTTACCCGACGATGCCACAAACAACTGGAACGCCACCGGAACTGACGATACGCATGCGCTAGCCTCGCTTCCACTCTCCTGGATAACCTCGAACCACTGTAGTGGTGTCCGAGGTAAAATCTAAAATTCGACACGATGACACGGCCCTTTTGCTGAGATCCGACACGGCGACACGGTCAAAATTGTGAGGACCCATGTAGAGGCACATATTTGTTCTCTCTTTCTCTCCCCGGCCCGTGCTTGCATCAAGTTACTCCCGACAGCGAGGAAAAGGTGAGTTACTCACCGGTGTTTCATTGCTACACCATGACGACAAACGCACATGAAACACTAAGCAGGGTTCCCACAAAAATTTCAGTTTGAAATTCCATGACATTCCATGACAAACATCTCAATTTTCCATGACATTTATTACAATCTTGTTGGGGTTCGGGGGCTTGGCCCCTGAGAAAATTTATCAAATCTAGAAAGCAAACGGTACATTCTCAGAGATTTTGTAATATTAATTCTATTATTTTCATTTTCCATGACATTCCATGACACACAGCAAATTTAATCAAAATTCCATGACATTCCATGACAGCTTTCAAATTCCATGACATTCCATGATTTCCATGACTTGTGGGAACCCTGACTAAGGTATCACCAGCGACATATAGTACTATATCCCATGGTATCATGCCGTCCTTAAAGGGGTAGATGTATGCCTACCTGTATGTATGTCCAACTACACCCGCCTACCCTGTTATATAAATATTCCATCAATATTTAGGGCCGTATACCCGCTTTACTGTCAATAAAGCCACCCTCCCACAGTGAGGGCTCATACATCTCACTAATAATGGTCGTAGTGACGCCTACCTGACTTATATCATTTATTTAGTGTCAATAATTGTGTTTGCCATGCCCTAACAGAAATCAATATCTCTCTGGATTTAGCCTTGTCTCCATTCTGTGCTCTCGCTCTTCCTTGCTTTCATTTTGTTCCTGTGTGTCTGTCTATCTACCCCTCGCTTGCTTTCGTTTTAATTAGAAAAAAACAAATCAATTAAATTCTTTTTAATTCTGGCTTACTATCTGTCTCCCGGAACTGTTAAAATGAAACCATATCCTGATAATTCCCGCACTTTCTGGCAGTCTCCACCTCTCAGCATCCCTCTTTCACCGTATGTTGCATTTGTTCACTCCCTCCTTCTTTCTCTCTTGGTTCACGAAACTGTAGACCATATATTAAAACATAGTTGCTGATTTCGTTCCGGCCGGGGCGTGTAATGGAGTGGTTATATTGCCCTGCGTGCCCTACCCCTCACTTCCTGCACAGATTCTGAGTGCCGACATCACTGTGTATTATTACCCTATGCACCATTCGTCATGGCCACAATTGGCACATTATGGAAGGCTGCTGGCTTATGTAGAGAGCACATGCACACAATCCCAGTACACCGATTATTCTAGCTGTTCACAATTGATATACACTAGGTACCATGCACCGTAAACTTACTAAATGCTTGGGTATAACCCACATCTCGAGTATAACCTGCATTCTATTTTGGTACTCTAATATATTGCAAAATACCTTATCACTCTCAATTTTACAACTGTTAATAACCCACACTGATTTGGCCGATGATATCCGCACGAGGAGCTCGTGCGTATAGCGGCCCTTATTCGCACGAGGAACCGGCGAGAGAGGCGACGGCTAGAGAGGCGACTTACACGAGGAACCGGCGAGAGAGGCGACGGCTAAAGAGGAAACGGGGGGGGGGGGGGGTGTAGGCCCATGTATTAATGGCTTTTGAAAATATAAAAAGTGTAAATGATGTGTCTATGAATGGCATTACAGAAACATGTAGGCCTATCTGAGTTTGGAACTTGAACTTGAATTAAAGCAGTGTTCTTTGAAGTGGGGTAGAGGCCTACCCTGTAGGCACCGACACAAATTCAGTGTTTTTGAAAAAAAAGGGGTATTTTCAGGGATGAAAACGTTAGCGTTTTTGAAAAGGGGGTATTTTTTGTGGCCAAAAAGTCGATGTCTTTATCTTAAAAGAGAGGTAATTTACACCCAAAAGTCAGTGAAAAGAGTGTATATTTCAAAAACACGGATGGTGTAAGTTTACTATCAGAGTGCAGGGACCGGGGGCGACCTGCACAAGGGTTGAAATGTTTTACTTCAACCCCCCCCCCCCCCCACTCACACACACACAAATCCACCATATCCAGGGACGTATTTTTCTGTATATTTTAATTTAGCTGGTTCAACACCCCCAATGCTGTAGGTATTACAGGTAGGGGGGGGGGGTGCGGACATAGGGCCTATACTTCCCACGACTCGGGCCACGACTGGACCCTCACCCCCCCCCCCCTCTGCATTGGTGCATCATGCCAATCATTCAGGAGTGTATCAACCTCATAGGATCTCATAACTATGGTCTACATGTACATGCTTGTCAGATTTGTCAGTCATGTCGCCTGTCTCATCGTCATGTCGCCTGTCTCATCGTCATGTCGCCTGTCTCATCGTCATGTCGCCTGTCTCATCGTCATGTCGCCTGTCTCATCGTCATGTCGCCTATCTCATCATAAAAATATAAGCTCACTGTGAGAATCGAACCCCGGCCTCTCACGTGAGAGACAGGGACTATAACCACTACACCATAGGCGTACTTGCTGTTGAACATTGAAAATATGATATATGTAATTATTATCGTCCATGTCGCCTCTCTTGCCATGTCGCCTCTCTCACCATGTCGCCTCTCTCGCCATGTCGCCTCTCTCGCCATGTCACCTCTCTCGCCATGTCGCCTCTCTCGCCGTTCCTCGTGCGAATAGCGGACGTTATTCACACGAGGAGCTCGTGCGAATATCGCTGGCGCACTGATTTGTGTATAACCCATTATACGCGGGCGTTTACGGATTGCGCGGAGCATCCTTTCTGCTTCACTCATCACATTAGCAGAACACTATTTGTTGTATACGTTTATTTTAAAAAGAAAGAAATTACAGTAATTTTATTAATGGAGACGATTTTTTCCGTATTAAAAAGAATTGCCCAGCCACGCAGAAATGCTGAATAATAAAATTGCAGCTAAATGTGTTTTCAAAAAACTGGATGAATTCTCATGTGGAATGGTTGCACAAGCCGATTTACCTTTACCTACCAGTAATGCCCATCTACACTCACACAAGCTTGAAGCATCCAGTTCATACTAAATATATATATTTATAGGTGTTCAACCTTCCTCCCCTAAATCATGGCCATACACAGTATAGATTTATGCCTAAACAGACCTGACTACATGCACTATATCCACACCCATCCTTCAGCATCCTATATTATTCCTTGAGTGAAACAGAAACACAAATACATCATAGTAATGGAAGTGACAACTTGATTTAACAGGCCCGGCGGGTGGAGGAGGGAGGCACAGAAAACGACATTACGGGGAGTCTCCTGCTGTGGCCTGTCACTGATTGATATTGAGTGATGAAGCTAGGGGCCCTTGATGAGGGGGGGTCCCCATGTTGCATGTCGGTTTTAAGAAATGGCCATGTCACACGTCTATGTCGCAATGCTCATGTCCCATGTCGATTTTAAGAACTGTCCATGTCCCATGTCTTTTTAAGCCTCATGTCGCATGTCATTAGGCCTCATGTCGCATGTCGAATTTAAGAAATGCCCATATCGCCATGTCGAATTTAGGGGTCTAGAGCCATAAGCTATCTCTACTCTACACATCCTTCTCCACAGTCGCCGAGCTATGCTGAAGGCAGCCTAAAGGGACATACAACCCCACCCTTTGTTCTTGTGGAATTTAATATAACATTAGAATAAAACGTTATAGTATAGCCAGCAGTTCTATATCCTTCATATCTATCTATGGGGAGCCATAGTATAGCCAGTAGTTCTATATCCTTCATATCTAACTACATGCATGTATAGGGAGCCATACTGGGGAGGGGTGTCGTCCTGGTTTTAGACTAGCTTTAGACTAGCTTTAGATAGCAACGTATGGGCCAAGGCTGGATACAGTCTCAGTTGATTAGGTAGTGTCAAGGTGGAAGGAGGTGTTTTACACCGTCATTTCAAGATGGTTTTAGACTAGCTAGGACACCTAATCTGAAATAATTGGCAAAGGGGAGCCTCCCCGTGTGATCTGTTGGGTCTGTCTTCATGTGAAGGCAGTGTGCCAATTAGCTCGGGACCATGTGGCAAATATCCATGAGCAAATCACACAGCACAATTGACAATTTCCCGATCCGCACCAGGATGCTCTGGCATGTGTTGTAGTGGAGAGATGCATCATACAGGAAGCAAATTAAGTTAGGGAAGATAGCAGCGGCTCCTGTCCCATAATAAACTATTCCAACTACTGCCCATGGTATATAGGAGCAGTCCATGTAGGCCTTCTAGGGAAGGGATGGAACGAGCCATCCGACAGGCAGACAGGAGCGAGGGAAGAAGGGAAGAAGGGAGGATTCATGCATGCAGTTAGGCAGAGAAGGCTAGCAGTCTCCTCCCGGCCCTACCATATGGCTTATTTGGGTGTGGGTTTTTTTTTTGGGGGGGGGGGGGAGGTTGAAATAATCCTGATACATTGTCCTTGAGGTAGAGAGAAATTATTTAATCTGCGCGACCGTGTAAAATTCCACCCCTATCTGTTGTTGAGCACTCGCGAAGCTCTGCGGTTGGCGAGAGGCTCTATAATACCGGGCCAAGTCCCCCACACAGAACTGAGAACTCCCAGACGTGTCAGCATGGATTTCAGCGATCCCACCCGATCCCCGCCGTGTGACCTAATCCGCCAGCACGCTACACGAGCCGGTTGGCAGAGTGAACTTTAATGGGGATTCCCGATCTGAAGACCCAACACCTGGGCGTGCCAAACATAAAAGGATGCCGGCCAACTGCACCACACCGCACGCCACATTCACAGGGAAATAGTGAAGCTCAATATTAAAGTCACTTCTTATCTAAAGCTTTTATTAAAAGCCATAGCTCTATCAGATGTATCTTTTTTTCACTCCTATTTTTGAATGATGTGATCAGCTGACAATCATATGGCAGAAACTTATATCATACATGTTTTACCATAATAATCATATAGTAGTATGGTACACATATTTATGGTTTAATTATATAGGGGTAGCATACGGCAAAGTGGATTGCAATATGAATGTAGAACAATGTTAGTCAGTCATTTTGTAATTAACATAAAAACTTACGTAAAGCGGTGGCTTGTAGGCAATTCAGAACCCCAGTGCGGCTTATAGGATTTGTATTAAGTCTGGGTGTGCTTTAGTACACAACGGTTTTTGCTAGTATGCTGCATTAAAGTAGCAGGTTTTTGTGGTACATCTTTAAAATACATCATCATAGCTCATGCAGTAATATATCAATTATCATTAAATCATGCACTTATACCAGTACCTAAATCAAACCATACTTTTTCGAAATTAATATAGACCCAAGAATATAAAAGCCTGGAGCAATGCTATATAATTAACACTGTTGCAGCTGCCTGAGACAGCCTGTGCTGGTGACGCTGGTCTCTAATAAAGCACAGGCTTCAACTGAACAGCACTCTAGAATACTTCTAATACTAAATAGGTGTCTGTATATACCATAAGGTATGACAGAGCTAGACGCTCATCATCTTTCAGACCTAGATGGCCATGCTGTACCATGTGTTTGGCCGTAGACAGTAGCACCGTCTACGCTGCACTCTAAACTGCCTAGTCTACCAACAACTTTCAACCTCAGATGGTGCCACCTGTCGAGGGCCAAAGACATGATACAGTAGACCTAGGGTCATCTAGGGCTGATATATGATGAGTACTGCTCTGTCATACCTCACAGTATATACAGACACCAACTACATTGTACAAGTAGTCTAAATATGCTGTTCAGTTTAAGCCTGTGCTGGTCCCTGAGGGAGTAGTATAGAGATACCATCTGTATCTAACGATGCTGCTCAGTTTAAGCCTGTGCTGGTCCATGAGGGAGTAGTATGGAGATACCACCTGTGTCTAAAGATGCTGCTCAGTTTAAGCCTGTGCTGGTCCCTGAGGGAGTAGTATGGAGATACCACCTGTGTCTAAAGGTGCTGCTCAGTTTAAGCCCGTGCTGGTCCCTGAGGGAGTAGTATGGAGATACCACCTGTGTCTAAAGATGCTGCTCAGTTTAAGCCCGTGCTGGTCCCTGAGGGAGTAGTATGGAGATACCACCTGTGTGTAAAGATGCTGCTCAGTTTAAGCCCGTGCTGGTCCCTGAGGGAGTAGTATGGAGATACCATCTGTGTCTAAAGATGCTGCTCAGTTTAAGCCTGTGCTGGTCCCTGAGGGAGTAGTATGGAGATACCATCTGTGTCTAAAGATGCTGCTCAGTTTAAGCCTGTGATGGTCCCTGAGGGAGTAGTATGGAGATACCATCTGTGTCTAAAGATGCTGCTCAGTTTAAGCCCGTGCTGGTCCCTGAGGGAGTAGTATGGAGATACCATCTGTGTCTAAAGATGCTGCTCAGTTTGAGCCTGTGCCGGTCCCTGAGGGTGTAGTATGGAGATACCACCTGTGTCTAAAGATGCTGCTCAGTTTAAGCCCGTGCTGGTCCCTGAGGGAGTAGTATGGAGATACCATCTGTGTCTAAAGATGCTGCTCAGTTTAAGCCTGTGCTGGTCCCTGAGGGAGTAGTATGGAGATACCACCTGTGTCTAAAGATGCTGCTCAGTTTAAGCCTGTGCTGGTCCCTGAGGGAGTAGTATGGAGATACCACCTGTGTCTAAAGATGCTGCTCAGTTTAAGCCTGTGCTGGTCCCTGAGGGAGTAGTATAGAGATACCATCTGTATCTAACGATGCTGCTCAGTTTAAGCCTGTGCTGGTCCATGAGGGAGTAGTATGGAGATACCACCTGTGTCTAAAGATGCTGCCCAGTTTAAGCCTGTGCTGGTCCCTGAGGGAGTAGTATGGAGATACCACCTGTGTCTAAAGGTGCTGCTCAGTTTAAGCCCGTGCTGGTCCCTGAGGGAGTAGTATGGAGATACCACCTGTGTCTAAAGATGCTGCTCAGTTTAAGCCCGTGCTGGTCCCTGAGGGAGTAGTATGGAGATACCACCTGTGTGTAAAGATGCTGCTCAGTTTAAGCCCGTGCTGGTCCCTGAGGGAGTAGTATGGAGATACCATCTGTGTCTAAAGATGCTGCTCAGTTTACGCCTGTGCTGGTCCCTGAGGGAGTAGTATGGAGATACCATCTGTGTCTAAAGATGCTGCTCAGTTTAAGCCCGTGCTGGTCCCTGAGGGAGTAGTATGGAGATACCATCTGTGTCTAAAGATGCTGCTCAGTTTGAGCCTGTGCCGGTCCCTGAGGGTGTAGTATGGAGATACCACCTGTGTCTAAAGATGCTGCTCAGTTTAAGCCCGTGCTGGTCCCTGAGGGAGTAGTATGGAGATACCATCTGTGTCTAAAGATGCTGCTCAGTTTGAGCCTGTGCCGGTCCCTGAGGGTGTAGTATGGAGATACCACCTGTGTCTAAAGATGCTGCTCAGTTTAAGCCCGTGCTGGTCCCTGAGGGAGTAGTATGGAGATACCATCTGTGTCTAAAGATGCTGCTCAGTTTAAGCCTGTGCTGGTCCCTGAGGGAGTAGTATGGAGATACCACCTGTGTCTAAAGATGCTGCTCAGTTTAAGCCTGTGCTGGTCCCTGAGGGAGTAGTATGGAGATACCACCTGTGTCTAAAGATGCTGCTCAGTTTAAGCCTGTGCTGGTCCCTGAGGGAGTAGTATGGAGATACCATCTGTGTCTAAAGATGCTGCTCAGTTTAAGCCTGTGCTGGTCCCTGAGGGAGTGGTATGGAGATACCACCTGTGTCTAAAGATGCTGCTCAGTTTAAGCCTGTGCTGGTCCCTGAGGGAGTAGTATGGAGATACCACCTGTGTCTAAAGATGCTGCTCAGTTTGAGCCTGTGCTGGTCCCTGAGGGAGTAGTATGGAGATACCACCTGTGTCGGTGTGCAGCTGACAAGGCTAATCTCCAGCTCACCAGGCACCAGCTCAGTCAGCATGACGTCATAGGGCCAGTATTTACATGGCCGTCTGCAGGAATAGCCTCAGAGGCCGACCTGTCTATTGTTTGGTGAAGGTGCTAGTCAAGAGGTTAGCAGCTCAGTAAGATGGTCAAGTGTGCTTAACCCTTTAAGGCCTATAGTGCTTTAAGCTTATTGCACTATCAGATACAGTTATGGTGAATACAACACTAGACTAGTGTAAACTCGCCAGTGCTGCATTCATGAATGTATCATGCCGGCGTTGATGCTCTACGGGGTTGATGCACTCATGAAAGGGTTGTCATGATGTACCAATGCAGCACCTGCAGTACCGGCGAGTTACTCGCCGGCCCTGTGTTGGTGTATCTAAAAATGAACATTAGAATACTCTGGTTAAATGATGGATGTCTTAGCTCTCCAGAATCCCCCTTTATTTTAGAATCTTACTACCAGGCCCCAGGGGTACATCCATGCAGTAGTCATTTTTGAACAACTTGGGGACTGGATTGCAAAAGGTTCAAACTTCCGCCACCCGCTTGTCCACCCCCACTCCCCCCCCCCCCCCCCCATTGCTCAAATTGTCCACCCCCTTAGGAGAACATACGGATCTCACAAGTCTTGTACTTTTTTAAAGGTTTTAATTCTCATGTTATCAGTTTATACAGCGTAGAACTAAAAGCACAGACAGATACCCTGCCCACGCTTACAATTAACAACCTTCAAAGCTGCGTAGAAGTATCTCAACTTTCACTTTCATCCCTCCAACATCCTCGTTCAAAATCCACTTCTATAGATGCCTCTCTTTATGGGCGCAGGAACAGTCAAACCTGTGTGTGTGTGTGTCGAGGGGGGGGGGGGGCAGTGTCTGGGGAGGGAGACCGCGCTATCTGAAGCTGACAACCAAGGTTATATCTATTCCATTAACTAGATCTACTAAATGAGGATATCTGTTCGTTCTTCCTTTTAAATCAAATTGGCATTGGAACGAGTTTATCCAGTCGTGATTCATGTTGACAAGCTAAAATCTCCCCATAGGAGATAAAGCCCGTATAAGCCAATAAGGTAATCAATCCCGTGATATTTTACATCATTATGATGGCATTGAAATATACCGTTTTTAATAGCGACGTCTATTTTCGCTCATGCAGCATCAAGAAAAAAAAAAAAAATCAAGAGAAATTATTGATCATAGCGATACATGACTAACTCAATGCATCATCTGAGGCCGGCAAATATCACTGACCAATACAATCTAAATTGTACTGTCATAGCATTAACTCACATCCCAGTTTTGGATCAGAACATCTTGCAGATGTGTCTATCATTTAACGATGAATATGACAATTGCCCTTTACTATAAATCAGTACTACCGTGAAATCGCGTATAACCCTAACCCCTGTATAAGCGGCATCTAGACTTTTGGATAATAATATGAACCACACCTTGAGTCTGAAATGGCTACTGTAGTACTGTACCTTAATACCTGGAAAAAAACCTCAATTAAACCGCATCAAGACTTTAGGTAAATCCTATAAGCCACACCGATGTTCTGACTCTTGTACAAGCCGCTGCTTCCATACAAGAATTTACAGTAGGAATGCCGGCACTACCCCTTTTCAAAAACTCGCTCTCACTTTCAAAGAGCATTTTCGCATAATATAATTAGATATACACACCTGATTTTCACTATTGTGTGCATGTTGGGGCCTTGGCCGTATCACACTCAGCCGTTGACTTGTGTGATACGACCTAGTGCCCAACTCGTCCAGAACGATAAAAAGATGAGGCGTACTGTTTGCACCTCTGTGTGTTTATTACATATGAAGAAGGAGGTGGCATTGAAGTGGTGAGTGGCTGAGTATAGATGGCCTTGTGTGGTTGAACGATGACTACATTATCTCTCCGCACCCCTAACATGAAGCTATAATCAGGGTCATATCAATACTGTATGATGTTGGGGGTAGAGACTGGCGGTGGAGCGAACAACAATTGTTTGTTGTGCTCAGGTAAAACAGACCAAAGAAATATAGGATAGTTATGTCGATTTTTCTACTTATTTTTAACATTTCTATATAATAAGTTTTGGCTACACTAGGTATTTGTGATCTCTATTTTTTTTTTATCATCAAAAAAAGCTTATTGGTAGTGCCAAGGAAATGGGGTAGGTCAGGCTACCTGAACAAAACCTTCATGTATAGGGCTGAGGGTGGGCAGAACGTCTAAGTATAGAACCCATGCACTGAGTCTGAAGGTACCCGGGGTATGTATAGAGCAACAAGGTTAAAGCTGAATAGCAGCCAACACACCCCGGCCAATTCTGAAATTAAACTCAAGAGGTGCCTGGGACTATCTTGCTGTCACCTTTTGAGATTCCACCAGTCTCCTCCTTCAAGTTGCACTTGTATAGCACTATCTCTTTACGGAGTCGGTGGGGTTGCAGGGTGGTGGGTGGGTGGGTGGGGGTCTGCGGAAGAGTACGGCCATCGTGCAGCATCCTGGTTCTCGGCTGACAACCATGGTTAGGGTAATTCTTACCAAGATCTAATGAAGATTCTTTACATTAAAACTATTAAATTGGCAATGCAAAGAGTTGCAGCCGTGATTCATGTTGTCAAGCTAACATCTGCCCATATGAGATAAAACCAGCATAGGGTAATCAATGCTGTGTCATTTTATATCAGTAGGCGTCATCTATATATGTGTATTCTAGATTATGCATATTTTATGGTAGCTTAACTTTTAATACATTTGTACATGAATAAACATGTTGTCATGCTACTCACTCATTTAAAGGGGCATTCTCACCACTCGCACTTACCACATAGCAGACTAGAACAGTACTAGAATTGTAAGTCGGAAACGCTCGGTGAGACTGCCACTTTAACACTATGTCATTACAATTCATTAAAATCAACTGATTATAATTCATCTTTTATAGATCAATAGGCTTGGTGCTATCACATGTAAACTACCCGGTAGCCCCTTCATGTATGGAAAGTTATCAGGCCTGTGATGAAACATATGATTATGGAAACATTATAGATGTGGTGAGGTTAGGCCGTTTTATTTGAATAACTTGGATTATGGATCCGCCGCCGAGATTTTTAGAGAATTATCCCCCCCCCCCCCCCCCAAAAAAAAAGTACATGTTGACCAGCAAAAGGTAGAATGAGACCTTTCAGATTGGGGATAATTCTCAATATATCTTTATTAGATTGCCCAGAAATGAGATTTTCCATGCCCTTTTTTTTTTTTTTTTTGCCTCTGCCCTTTGGGAAATTTTGTGATCTGGTGCCCCCCGTAGGGCAGCTTTTTTTTTTTTTTTGCCTCTGCCCTTCCAAAATTTTGGAGCCAAAAGCCCGTAATCCAAGTTATCAAAAAAAGGTGGCCTTACTTTCAGGATTATGGCGCTACATGAGTGACTTGTGACCTGAGAGCATTACTTGGTAGTCTTGGTCTGTAACCCGAACCAGTCAGTGTTTAATAACATCTGAATCGTGGATCACAGCAGGACCTTGCCAGGCTTGGGGAGGACTAAGGGAGTGAGCATTTTATGACAAAAGGGGGATTGGTGAGCAACATTTCAGGGGTGCAGGTTAAACGTCTTGAGGAGGGGGGGGGGGGGGATTTCACCTATTTTCAGCAAAACAGTATGTGTGTCACAGGGCCTGTGTGCGTGTGTCGATTTTCGAACCGCCGGGGGGAGGGGCGGTAAAAAATGTCAACCCCTGTAGGGTCTGCGCGAAAATGCAAGACCCCCTATGCCCCCTGCTGTTGAAAACGATCACTCCCTAAAACCTGCAAGTTACAGTAAACCCACCAGTCAGTGACACTGATCCGAGACTACGTCAATGATTTTCATTCTGAGAAGCATTAGGGGATTCAGAGCAGAGGAAAACTGAATAAATCTTGTAATTGGATTTGGTTCATGTATGCATTTGAAAAGAAAAACATAATCTCACTTGTTTTGAGACACGTGAACCGACTTCTCTTGACACATATACAAATATATATAAAAGATTGCTTGGCCAAAACTGCAGATGCAGGGCCCATCGCTAAAATACCCAATGAGCATTTATTAGGAGAATTGAATGTTCCTCTCTTAGTCTTATCATTTTCATATGATTTTTATTATGGAAATGATTTTAAAATTGTTTACACTAGGGCCTATGTAAGAGCGCTTCTGAACATGTACCCTGGGAACGGGAGGATTCAGAAACTACTATTTGAAATAATTTCTCACCAAAATAGCTGATAATCAACATTTAACCCTGTAAGGGCAGCACAGTGCTTTAGTTCATTGTTCTCCATTGCCGTGATATATGCATTCATGTAACTCACTGGTGCTGCATTCATGCATCATGCCAACCTCACAGGTTGATACACTCCCTCCTGAGGAGTCGGCATGATGCACAAACGCCGCACCGGCCAGTTCCTCACTGGCACTGCAATGATACGTCATGACGCCGACAAATCAAAGAGGAAGAGTGACTAACAACACAGGGGGACTCAGGGTTCATGGGGCAAGGGGGGCTGAGAGACCGGACTCCAGAGCGAGAGTCTGGACGAGAGTCCAGACGCCCGGGCGAGAGTCCGGACGCCAGACCAAGAGTCATTAGAAAGTCAAATCAGTGATCTGATTTGAGTACAATACATTATTTCTCATTTCTGACAGCAGAAACAGAGTCCTCGTCAAAAACTACACTGAAGTCATGTGTCACACATGTAGGTTATCCCATTTCAGGCGTGCAGGTGACCGTGTGCAAACAGGTGGCTGCAGGCAAGGAGGTGGTTGGGGGCAAGCAGGTGGCTGTGGGCGTCGTCACCCGCCAGCCCATAAACGCCGCTTTACGCCTCAGCCAAAAGGCAGTCTGAGCGTAAACTGCGACGGCATCTTCGTTTCTGTTTCGCCGTGTCGGCCGGCCACAGGGCGGCGTGCGTTGCAGATGATTTTGACCGGTGGGTGTGGGCAAGCAGGTGGGTGTGGGCAAGCAGGTGGGTATGGGCATGCAGGTGGGTGTGGGCGTCAGCGTTTTACATCCCGAAAAGCGAGTCGATCGGAGCGTCAGCGCCCTGCAGAGCGTAAGCGACGTTTTATGTGTCAACAAAAAAGCAAGTCGGTCGGAGCGTTAGCAGCAACACCCTCGCTCCCGGTCTCGATGCTGTTTTCCCGTTCTCCCTTTTCCCGTTCTCCCTTTTCCAGTCCCCGTGCCCCCGGTCCCTTTTCCTCTTCTCCCTTTTCCCCTTCTCCCTTTTCCTGATCACCCGCCCCTGAACGAGAGCCCGGATGCCCGACCGAGAGCCCGGACGCCCGACCGAGACAAATAAAATCGTATATTGCCATGTGAGCAATGAAGCTTAGTCCACAGTACATTTACATAGATGCTTCATTGCGGACAATTTCAGAAAATTGTGTGACACTTTTTGTAGTGCATTTTTTAATATGATATTGATGTCCAATTTCTTCTGTTGTGCTATCAATCTCTTTGTATTGATGCCATCTATCTTCTCCACTCATTGGCTCCCACCCACCTGTCTTGATGGCTTCCCTGCCTGCCCTGAAAGTTGGACTTCTAAAATGAGGGAAAAAAAGGTCCGTGGGCGTCTCCCTTAGACTCAGCGGAACCCTGAGTCAATGACAACGAAGCCTTAAGGCATGGCGCCACAACTATTGACTTAGTAGGCGTATGTGGTAGTTTACTAAACCAAATAATAAAACAGTTGAACACAGAGGCTGAACACACAATAAAGCTACAGGAGGAGGCTGTACTGCCTGAATAATGCAGCCTGGGTGTGGTGTGTGCCAGCTCTCAGTGCTGCAGGATAAAGACAATGCCCCCCCCCCCTGCTCCTGCTACTCCAGGGTGGGTGCTGCTGCAGCTACGTCTTCTTAGAAAGCCAGCGTGGGCTCGTAACTTTCTCACCGCTCTGGCTTGGACGGCCGCCAGTCGCGAGCTAACCGGCCGATTAGTGAGACTACAGCGCGAACAAAATGTACACGTGCTGTTAATTTATTTAAGACGTGCTCTTTATAATTGTCCATTTTTTGTAATGGCTGATCAATTTGTTGAGACAGGGTCACAACACGGCATGTCTCAGAACAGGGGCGGATCAGCGGCACTGGGTTCAGTCTTTGAGAAAATTATGATTCGATCATTTTTAATCAACACCTAAAAAAATTAATTACGATGAAGAGCGATTGTTGACCCCCCCCCCCCCCCATTCCCCGTCCTCTCTGTCTGGCCCTCAAAGTAGAAAAATTTACAAATTGAAATCATCAATATATTTGCCATAACCACTTTATTTTTTAATTTATTGTCAGTGTCTGAGCATTAAAATATAATACAGTGCACTAAAGCTCATTATTTATTAACGCCTCCTACTGCTTCCTTGAATCCGTTTGGACCCTCTCCCTCTTTGCGCCTATCATAAATATTAAGTTCAGGTACCAATAGAATGTTATACCTGTAATTCAACCCCATATATACACTCTATCGTGTTGGGAATTGAAGGGCTCCTGAGTTAGATGGCATAGTCTAGCCCCCTCAAGTAGTCTAGTACCCTTGGCACAGTGGGAGTGTATAGCCGGTGATCCACTGCTCAGTATTTCCTGGAAAGGTCGTTGTACGACATAGTCATAGAACGTATGAGCGCAGTCTCAAATGTCAAATCAGTCGGATCGCTGTAAGTACAGTCGCATGCCGCATGTCCACCGCATGATTATTCTCTCGGGCTGTCGCAGTGGCATGCCACTGCATTTAGTTACGCTTTCATCTCGGTCACGACTTGAAATTTGCGGCGAAAAG
This sequence comes from Harmothoe impar, assembly GCA_947462335.1. Taxonomy (NCBI): domain Eukaryota; kingdom Metazoa; phylum Annelida; class Polychaeta; order Phyllodocida; family Polynoidae; genus Harmothoe; species Harmothoe impar. Next base: position 20,365,721 of record OX381705.1, read on the forward strand.
GCAGCGATGGACGGCGGCCTTATGGCATGTGAGGAGGCAGTGAGGGGCAGCTTTAACTCTCAGCAGTACCACCAGGGTCCGCGTGCTGCTCCACACCTTACATGTACAGGTATTGATGAACCTGGGGGGGGGGGGGGGGGGAGGCCTGCAGGGGATGGGGGGGGGGCATGTTAGCCAAACTAACAGACTTACCCCATTTTATACCGGTCTGTAGGGCCCACACGTATAGAACCTACATTTGATCGGATTTCTCAGCTCACTCTATATTAGATATCTGGGCTGTCTGCAAGGTCGACAAAGGTCAATAAATGCTCATTTAACATCATGCCAACCCTTCATGAGTGTCTAGGCATCATGACATAAAGGACATGAGCGGGGCATCCACTGCTATGTTTTCAGGCCATTTTGTTGTAAAACAAGTCAACATGGATGGAGAGATTCTATTGGTGGATCTCCTGAGCACTGTGAGTGGCTGTGACGGTCGTGCGAGGTCCGAGCGTGGTCACAGAAATCAAAAAACTTTTGACATTGGAGAATGTGTAAATCGCAAGTCTCCCCCCGTACGAGTACATTCACAGCAAAATTGCGACATTGGATCACCGCCTATAGCAAATTGAAGTTTGAAAAGTTTATTGACCATAGATTATATCACTACACGGATGTTCTTAATAATATAGTCATACGGCACAGAAGTATCACATATATATGTCGACATGAATAGTCCATTAAAACAGTACATGTGGCCCTGAAAGTTTTTGAACGGACCAACCAGGTAAAAGCCATTCAAGCGTGGTACCGGGCCTACAGCAGGTTAATGGTCTGTATCCATAACTGAATGGGAGTGGGTATTTCCTCACAGTGAGCCAATATGTTTCCTTTGTCGAGCAGTATAAATAGGTAATGAAGGTGCATGACCGATGAATAATACAGTGACTAACTCTCAGATACGAATTCACCAAATGTTGGGAAATGAACTTTATGTACCGTTTGGTGTGATCAGAGATACATTTGGAAAAAAAACCCACAAAATAACACATCCCAACCCATAATTTAACAGGTGGGTATTATAGAGGATTTGAATGGGATGGGGCCTTCCAGACAATTAGATATATAATCCCCTAAAAAAACACCAAAAAACAACAACTTTGAACTTTATTGATATTAAAATATCTTCTCATTGGATCTGTACAAATCACAGCCATGGCCCTTTGGCCTTCAAAAATCGGAAATCCCATGCCTTTATTCAAGACACAACTCTGCCATTGTGATGTTTTTAATTTCTCCTCTTTCTTTTTTAATCCCTAAATTAGCATACTTAATCTAGCGGTATGTTAATTGTTATCAGCCCCACAATTACATCACTGTACCCGCCTGTGGATTACAAGTCAATCAGTCTAGATAATTGTCTGGCCAAGGGCCAAGAGCTGCAACTCGTCAGCACAGAAGGAGTCAAGTGTTGTAAGAACATGGGACTGTCCTTAATTACGTGATGGGTTCAGCATCATAAGGCCTAAAGAAAAGAAAGATATGCTCCGGTATCCCGACCGACCCTACGTATTTGGGGCGGACCCTAATTTTTTTTAGACATTTTTTTTGGAGAAAATTTATGACATCTTTGGCGACTTTACCACTAAAACCACTCTTTTTGACAAAAAAGAAAGAAAAAAAGAGTCGACCTACCGACCCTATATATTTTTGTCTATGTTACCGAACACAACTTTTTTTTTTTTAGGCCTATGGCTCAAGGTGGCCTGGTTCCCGGATCCAACTAACATAGGTCCAGGTAACGGTTAATCTCCCACATACTAAAAACCTTGTAATGCCCTTGTAGCCACATTTATAATTAGCACCGTCCCCCGTCACCAACAGGTAACAGTGCTATTTAACCATTTAATGGCGGCATTGTCCCCCAAGGTTTTACTTGCCGTCATGATGCATGGACACACACTGGCGAGAAACCTCCTGATGCTAGTGTGCATGCTGACTTTTTGAGAGTGCATCACCCCCGATCGGTCGGCATGATGCGTCAATAGATCAACTGGCGAGTTAAACCTCTGACTTTTAGAGATACGATGTGGGATGCTTCCTTCACTGGCCAGAGCTACCTTGCCTATGTCGTATCCAACCGCCGTTGTTAGGGTGTCTCCAGGCAATCTGCGATGTCATGTAGTAGATACCCCACAAGGACCTGAGAATATGTACAACTAACCACGGCAGACTGACTGGTGCCCTTATAGGGCACCTGTCAGTCTACCATTGTTAATATTACAGGGGGGGGGGGGTATCTGACTTAACCTTCTGTTTTGTGAAAATAACCAAGGTGTGAAATGCTTTGTCTTAGCCCTCAACCGTAGGTTAAATCTAGATTAAACCTCTGAGTTACTCGCTGGTGCTGCATTCATGCATCATGATAACCAATGGACATAGTGCATAAAAGCATTATACTGTCCATAAAGGGTTAAAGGTATAGTTGCCAGGGAGGGTGTTTATCGTGCTACATCCATGTGGATAAATGATTTAAGTATTACACTATCCTAAAAGGGTTAACGGTGTAGTTGACAGGGAGGGTGGTGATTGTGCTAGATCCACGTAGGTATTAATTTGAATTAAAGTAATTAAAGCACTATACTGTCCTCAAAGGGTTACATGTGTAGTTGACAGGGAGGGTGGTGATTGTGCTAGATCCATGTGGATAAATCAGACCGTTCAGTGTTAGACATGTAGACACTAGACACTCAGGAATCCTGTCATAAGGCCCAGTACACTGACAAAAAAGGAACTCGGTCAAGTGTGGCGTGCTACATCCTTCACTTCCCTCATATTTACTGAGCTTATGGTCCCTAGGTGATCTAGTAATATAAATCAGAAAGGATTCAGGAGGAATGTCTGCTCACCTAGGTAACAGGAATTTGTACTACAATCATTACCATAGTTTTTCTGAACTAGTTTATCTTATTTTTATCTTTATTTTTGGGCTTCCTTCCAAAATCAAAATAAAACGGCCTTGCTAATTAAAACATTTCTTTGAATCTAAAGTAGGAATACCTGCCCATCTCTTTAGTACGGTACCTGTTACATGTATTAAAACGATGAGACTACGATAACATTCCCTTTTAAAACATCGGACTGTTTATGAACCAAACTTAGGGAGTGGTCATTTTTTAACAACAGGGGGGGGGTTGGTGGATTTGGGGGGGGGGACCAAAAAAATTTGGACCCCTTGAAGGGGGGGGACCAAAAAAATTTGGACCCCTCTTGAGGGGGGGACCAAAAAAATTGCACCCCTTTTTAGCGAAAAAGCCCGCGCGTTACTATAGCTCAAAGGGGTCGGCCGCACTCAATTTCAACTTGCCTGAGGGGGGGACCAAAAAAATTTCGACCCCTCCCACGGGGGGGACCAAAAAAAATTCGACCCGCTCACGCGAAAATCCACCGACCCCCCCCTGTTGTTAAAAAATGACCACTCCCTTACAATGAAATTGAAAGCATGTTTGCATTTGGCTAGATGTAAATCTCAACACTGGCATGTTATCACTGAATTGCGTATTGCGTAGGCCCCTATATTAGTCAATTGGTCCATGCCCATAACATGTATGCATTTCTGATATGTTATTTTTTTACCGGTATCTCCTCCTCATCAACTGAGGCATTTCTGGTTAGATTAATCAAGTATACTGTCAGATGCCTTTAATCTCAAAACAAACTGGTGACCTATAAAAGTCGGTGAGTAATGGGAATTTTATGTCATCCCGTGAGGGCTATTTGCTTGGCACACATATCTTGATATTAACCAAAAACATAACGCAGTGGGCATAACTACATGCAGATTCCACAAGTGGCATCTCATTCTGGCAGATTCCACGCATGCCCTTTATAAGGGCACAAGTGGAATCTGCCAGATGCCACGAGTGGAATCTGCATGTAGTTATGCCAACAAGTTATGTTTTTGATTTATTATACCCCCCCCCCTCCCTTCAAATGTGGAAATATCATATATAACCACTTTTTAATAGCGAAACTCTGTGACGGGAGATTGCCCCGCCATAAATGAATTATTATTATCTGTTATTTTCGGGCTTCAAAACACAGCACTGTCAGAACCGTTGGCCTCACATTCAAAATTCATTTTCCCAAAATTTAATTGACCAAATGGACTGTAAAGCCAGGCCATTATTCATACATGCCTTTGCATGACTCGGTTTTAATTATGGAACTTTTTATTGAATAGTTTGGAAGAAAATCGTCATTTTCTGTTGAATTCTCTTTGGTTATTTTCGGGCTTCAAAACACAGCACTGTCAGAACCATGAGCGTCAAATTCAAAAATCTTTTTCTCAAGATCTATTCAAGTGTAAAGTCGAGCCCTTATTCATACATGTATATGCCTTTGGCTTTGGATGCCTCGGTCTTAATTATGGAACTTCTTTTTAATAGTTTGGGAGAAAATAGTTATTTTCCTTAGACTATATATACAGGCAACCTTCCCATCCTCTCCGCTCTCATTCAGAATGTAGGGGGTGCAGAGGGGTCCCCCCTCATGTCGGATAGTTGCTGAAATTAAGGGCCCCAGGGCACTAAATCCCTTTTTTTAGACCATTTATGCTTTAGTTAAACTTGAAAACAGCCCGGGTCACTAATTGAGCTTTCAACCTCGGCTCCCGCTAATTGAGGGACAATTGAGCTTTCAACCTAGGGTGCCTTTTGACCCCTCTGGAGCCACAATACGTGGGATTACACGCCCTGGAGCCGGATTACACGCCCTGGAGCCGGATTACACGCCCTAGAGTCGGATTACACGCCCTGGAGCCGGATTACACGCCCTGGAGGCCATTTTGACATAGCGTGGGCGTACAGAGCCCGTTTGCCCACTGAGTGTACATACGGCCTCCCTATACCTACAACACTGATAGACCGTATGGGGGGTATAATAAACTGGTAGTGGCTCAATTTTGTTATGCATTAAAGCTATAGTAGTGGTTATGTTTTAGAGATTCGATGGTATACCTAGACCAAACTATTTGGGAAGTTGATCAAGCAAGGAATTCCTAAAAATGTCAGGATAGTAGTATACTGGTGCAGATTTTACTGTTGGCAATGACGTCAGACAGGGTGGGATTCTCTCGTCTCCTCACCTGTTTTAATAATATTAATATATATACATGGATGACATGATTCCAAACTAAACATCTGTAAAACACGTTGTATGATTAGATCATATATTGTTAATCGTTTCATGTATGCTGACGACTTGGTGATATTCAGCCCTATTAGTAATTGGCTATCATGCTTGATGAATGTCTATAGCCAATACGGTATTGATAATGATCTAATAGATTCTACACTGAGAGATAATGCAGACATGATGCGACAGCATAGAACGGTATATGTACAGGGCAACATGCTAGTGCGAAAACTTTATATGTGTAATATTGCAGTAAAAGTCCAGCTGTTCAGATCCTAATGTACACCTCTGCACACTGCTCAGCAATGGTACAATTATAACTTTGCCTCAATGCATAGGCCTAAGTTATTACTGTAGCATATAGTGATGTCTTACAAATGTTGCTCGCGATACTGAGATACACTACCGCTAGTTCTGGACAAACATTTGGTATCTGTGGTCTCCCAACAAGTGGTTTATGGCTTGATAAAAATGCATGGTGGATCCCGGGGGTGGATCCCACAAGAAGTGATATCCAGTATGCCTACACATCCCATATAGATCTATGCCTATGGAGAGGCTGGTATCAAGATCTGAATATTCACTTTTAGTATCCCATTTTGACTGTAGGCCTACTTAAATGTATTTGTATAATATGTTTGTGTTTCATATCGGGCTAGTTCTTACTATGGACGTAAGTCCTTTGTAACACATTGACATTTGCGTTTGCTGAAATATAAATTGAATTGAATTGATTGTTTGAATTGAAGATGCAACTCAAGCTGTCAATGTCATCATGATCATAGTATGATAGTTTCATAGGGAGCTATAGCCTAGGCCTAGATAGATCTAGATAGGCTCTGGGTCTTCAAGCTAAAGGCCTACATAGACCAAGCCCCCAAGGTCTGTCAATACCCTGACTATGTCCCTAGGCAAGTTCAATAACATCCTATTCATAGCTGACCGGGATGCTGGCATAGCCATAGGCCATAGGCCCATTGTTGTGAATCAGTAGGGAGGTATCATCTAGACTCTATGCCACTATGGATTGAACGTGTATCCAACAGATTTCAACAAGTGCCACAATGTAGGCCTACACTGCTACAGGTGGAATTAAATAGATCGTTTGATGGATGTGCTGCTCTGTTTATCCAGAGCCATTAGATGTTGATAAAAGTCAAGTCTCCATTCAGGAGTTTCACATACTACACCACAGTACGTAGGCCAACTGTGTCACTCCACTACACCAGACTGGCAGACAGACCCACAGTCGACTTCTGTGGGATGGCTGTGTTCATTGATTGAAGACCTAGATCATCCTTATTTTCTAACAGAATACAACAGTAAATAAAGATAAACTTGAATGATAAACAGCCAAATGGTAATTGAAATGGCACTAACTTGCATGGTGCAACATAACTCAATGTGCATTTGAAAGTGAAAAGGCAAACTGTCATAGCATAGATGGCAATGTGTTCAGTGAATCACTCATGCACTGTGTTGGTGGCCAGTTGCTTACCTCTTGTTCGCTCCCATTCCTGACACATAAACATGCTGCACGTCGCCGAAAGCCGTCCTCATCGTACGTCCGCGTTGAATTAGGCTTTTCTTTGACCATTTCTAGATACGGAAATGGCGTTTGGAAACAATGAACGTCAATGACGACCCGCAGTCATTCCTGTAAACATTCATCCTAGTCCCTTTGCACAACAAGTGGAGCCATATTTGACAGTTTCTCCCAAATGCTAACATCCCATGATTCACCTGCAGAACCGGAACGCCGCCTAGCGTTTCGTTTTGAAACCACTAGTTTTCCCGCGCCACACCAGATGGTGCACCGCTGCCGGATAACAATTAACATCATATTGATAACTTCCCTCACCTGTTCTACCTGGTAGATCTAGTATTTGGGGGAATCTCATGAGATGGGGCCAAGTGTGAACATCTTTGACCGGGTGCCAGCATTGACCTGGTGCCAGCTTTGACCGGCTTGATAGAAAAGGGTTTAATAGGGCAGATTGAGATATAAATTGGCTACTACCGGTAACTACTAATGTAAAGTGTTGTAACATCCATTAACCTTTTCAGCCAATTTTTATCTTCAAATGCCCTTAATAAACCCGTCTCTATCAATCCCATCAAAGCTGGCACCAGGTCAAAGCTGGCACCCAGTCAAAGACGTTCACACTTGGCCCAATCTCATGAGGCACGGCCAGTTCCTCCTGGACAAAATGCCTGGGATTTATGTTCGACCTACATTGATACATCCTTCTATTTCATTTGACCACAGGGGCCTAATAAATGTATTCTACTTCTATGAGATCATCTTACTAATGCAGATTCAAAATGTCGAAATTGTTTTGTAATTACATGTATCAGGAATACATTGTAAACAATGACAAAACATACACTGCATATTGATATCGGCAAAGCCTTTATTATATCATTTATATATGTGGTCAACGAAATAACTCAGTAGAAACACATATAACCCTGTGACGCAAAAAGAAAATCGAGAAAAAAGAAATAAGGCAACTAACACAACTGTGTACCGATAGCTTACCTCAGGAACAAATGGCAAGGGATGGGGGCAGACATAAAACAATAAATAACATGGAGAAACTCTTATTCCTAATAAGCTTGGATACTTCACTATTACACCTTTACTGTTGTTCAAGGCTAACCTTTGATAACACATCCATTTTCTCTAATTGGTACAGGGAATGTCTACATGCTTTGAATCGTTTTAAACGGTACCGTACCCACAGGAAGGGTCTATACGGTACTGTAGTTATATATTGTGGGTGTACAGACATGCAATAAATAGTCAATTTTAGACAACTTTAGCACATACAGAAAAAGAAGCTCCACATTCAAGTACGCCTCACAGTAGGTACTATCCTATTAATATGTGTTTTACCTTAATATAACAAAATATCTCATAACAAATACTACAATATAAAACTAAAATATTGTGTCCATCCATAATATCCCTTTCAATTCTCCACATTTCAAAACATCAGCTGCAAAGGCTATAAAGCACCAAAACCACGAACATTTGAGGGTGTTTTTTATGAAGACTGACGGTATTCAATTATGAACCAACTTAAATTCTACTGGTGAAACTTAGCTAATGCCACAAGTTTGTTATTTGAGAGAAAATATTTCTTTTCAAATTAAAGAAAAGAAAATGGAAAGAAACGATGTTATACATTCTGCTTTCCAGCTGTTTGATTAATTCTAAGTCTAATTAGTGTGCATAGAAATACTATAAATGCAAGAAGAATGTTTCAAGAAAACTGAAAATATCAATAGTGGAATCTGAATACGGTACATGTTATTATGTTTTGCTGATTATGAACACTCATGATATAGACTGCTAGTTCACACTGTGAACAGTTCCATTATTGGTGTAGTTAGTTACTATTTGATAGGATATCTTATGTACAATGTATAAAGCATTAGGACTACAGGAGGGGGTACTCCAATGCTTATATAAACCTTTAAGAACGGCATGATGCCTCATGTCTGTTAGGTGTCATAATGCACCAGAGCAATGCCGACAATAAAATGCCTGCGCTGCATTGGTGCATCATAACCGACCGCTTGATATTGTACCGACTCAGTAAAGACAAGGCTGAATTCATGCAACAAAGGAGCAAAAAAATGCTGTCATAAAAGGGTTATATTCATACATGCAGAGAACATTGGATCACTATTTCGCACGAAAAACAATGTGCAGAAGAGTATACTGGATTTCAAAAAGTATTTGATTACGATAAAGAAGTAATAAAAAAAAAAGGAGAAAATATAACAATGACATTGGTTCAATGTATTTTAGGTAAATAAAATCATTTTAGCAAATATATTTTATAAGTATAAGATCCCTTTACTATGTAGGTTCAATATGTTGAAATTTCAATATGTTGAAATTGTATTAATATGATGGGAGCATTAGTGTAGCCTATTGAATATGTATCTGTTTCATAAAGGTTATATAGAATATTTTCTATGAACAAAAATAAATAGCTATCAAGAAAACTCTCAACATCTCTCTGAGGAGATTTACATACCGACGTACCTCTGTATATTTATAGACTTAATATATATATATACATAAGAGTATCAACTAAAATGTTTGACAACATCGCATTCACGTTAACAACCATCTCTCTGTCTAAATAACAATATCATCTTTGAAACTGGAAACAACATTCTATAGTCTTTTCACAACGTACGTCTTATTAACTAAGACCAGATAAAATCTCAATAGTCCCGTTGAATGCCCTCTACAGGATTTTCATCATCACATACTGTCTTTATTTATTAAATACTTGGATATGGCGATAATTATTAATGATATATTTATTTGAAAGCACTGAATTCAGACAATTATTAATAAGTAGTTTATGTTCGACGAGAACGCCACGCACAAGCACACAGTTCCCCTACTCCGCGATGCAGCAAATGCTGAGGCTACTTCCCCAGTGGACAAGGGGCTCATATGCAGTCTACTATGAGCAGTCAATATAGCAAACCAAGGCAGGCTCTCGCAACGCAACAATCACAGACATATTTTCTAGACCCGCTTCATTCCATACGGTACCCATCATAAGTCACAGTGTTAGAAATAGAGGCATTGTTTTATATAACTTACTATTTTCAGTGGTTACAAAGATTTTTCCAACTGGAAAAGTTTTGAATCAGTTAATACTCAACCAATTCTTACTGATGAATGATCAGTGAGATCTTTAATAGAAAATTTACTTATCAAATCTACCGGTAGGTTCAACTGCCTATACCTACAGCACTGTGACCCCCTTACACAGTCAGTCAGATGACCAGACACACTGGTTCACTGCTATCTTGATGATCTCAAGGCAATGTCTTAACTTCCCACAGACTCCCCATACAGCCCATACACTCTAACACACTTCTATATGCAGCTCATGTAGACTCATGTTGACCTAAATGAGCAGTTCATAGCCTGCTATGAGCAGCTCGTCCACAGCTCCACCAGTCGGCGCTCAGCCCAGCTGGGGCCCAGGTAGGGCTCAACCCAGCTGGGGCCGTAGCAGGCCCAGGTAGGGCTGCTCCTGGAAGAGCTGGGTGGCCAGGTGGACGAGCACGTCGGGCGCGTCATGCAGACAGTGCGCGGAGCTGCTCGTGTACTTGACGGCCCAGTCGATGTGCTCGCTGAAGGCTGCATACTGCTTGTTGGTGCGTAGCGCCTCCAGCTGACTGAGTGCGGCCGTGGCGTGCGGACTGGGCCCCGGGCTGCGAGGGCCCCCGGAGGAGGAGGTGGAGGAGGAGGAGCTCCGCCGGGAGGGTGATTGGGGAGGTGTGGTCTCCTCCCCACCACCCCGCACGGCCCCCGCTGAATGTGGAGACACCCGCAGAGACGCCTTGTTGGGCATCTGGGCCAGTAGGAACACCAAGAGGCAGCGGACTAGGAGGCGGAACCTGCAACAAGACATTCCATGAGTACCATAAATTCTCGCCACTGTGGCTTATAGGATCAAGAGAAATTCAGAGTGTGGCTTATACGTGAGTTTTCAGATGTATACTACAGTACTCAAGTCGCCATAATCAGACTCCCTGTGAGGCTTATAGGATATCCCAAAAGTCTTTGTGTGCTAAGTAGTAGTATTTTAGGGTGCAAATCTTTTTTCTATTCAGCCTTGTATAGCACTGTTTGCATATCCTACCTGTGTGAGAGTGGGGACTTCTTGCCGAGGCCGATAGCGCCCCATAAACCTGAGGACGACTTGTCTTCGCCGAGCGTGGCCAGCGCGGGCGTGAAGGCGAGCAGGATGTCGAGCACCACCTGGTGGTCTGTGTTAAAGTGGATCTGACGTAGAGTCAGCTCCAGGACCTTACCCCACCACAGGAGCAGCTTGGCTTCATTACCAGGCCTAAAACAAGCAGAATATATATAGTTTTTTATTATTGTGCAGTAAACTGCATTAGTATGATAATGACCAAGATCGACAGCTCATCTTCATTCTAGCCTGTAGAGCATTTTGAGAGTAATGCCTAAAACATAGCAGCAGATTTAGATAAGCATATTATCTTCATCACATGACTGATATATCATTAGTTAATGATTGAATTATAAATGATGAAATAATGGTTTATCGCTGTTATTTGCGACAGATATGCCATTGCGAAAGATATGTGTATTCATTAGAGAGCAGCCTACAAAATAACAGAGAACATTAAGTAAATAGATTGCTTACGTGGGTCGTGCTTTAGCGGTCCATGTGACGAGCGCCTTGAGTAGGGTGAGTTCGTTCTGGGTGCTCTGACAGAGCGGTAGCTGCTGGAGGACGTGTGCAAACAGCGTCAGGTAGCTGCCCTGGGTGATACACTCAGACACAAACTCCTCCTGGGTCAGGTCGGGCACCTGCACCGCCGCCAGCACCCAGCCCCAGCCGCACGCGTCATCCATACCCACACCTAGGGGGGCAAACAGATACATTCTTACTTTCAATTCGTATATATTTCAACACTTTATAAATCAAAGCAGCTATTGGACATAATTGATGCCAATTTAATTGAGTAACTTGTCCATAAACGGACAGAGTAGGCTGGGAGGCAATGTGGGAGCGAAGGGCCAGACAGACAAAGAATGAGACGGTATGCCTCTACAATGTACCGGTAATCAGATACTGCTAATGTTTGTGAAATCTAATTTTTCTACAGGATAAATATTGCCCACTTGTCCTATGATATATTAATCTATAACACTTGTATAACTAACCTGATACAAAGTGTGGCTTGTCATATATACATTAATCTATACTATGTCTAACTAACCTGATACAAAGTGTGACTTGTCCTATATATATTAATCTATACCATGTCTAACTAACCTGATACAAAGTGTGGCTTGTCATATATACATTAATCTATACCATGTCTAACTAACCTGATACAAAGTGTGACTTGTACTATATATATCAATCTATACCATGTCTAACTAACCTGATACAAAGTGTGACTTGTCCTATATATATTAATCTATACCATGTCTAACTAACCTGATACAAAGTGTGACTTGTCCTATATACATTAATCTATACCATGTCTAACTAACCTGATACAAAGTGTGACTTGTACTATATATATCAATCTATACCATGTCTAACTAACCTGATACAAAGTGTGACTTGTCCTATATATATTAATCTATACCATGTCTAACTAACCCGATACAAAGTGTGACTTGTCTTATATATATTAATCTATACCATGTCTAACTAACCTGATACAAAGTGTGACTTGTCCTATATATATTAATCTATACCATGTCTAACTAACCTGATACAAAGTGTGACTTGTACTATATATATTAATCTATACCATGTCTAACTAACCTGATACAAAGTGTGACTTGTCCTATATACATTAATCTATACCATGTCTAACTAACCTGATACAAAGTGTGACTTGTCCTATATACATTAATCTATACCATGTCTAACTAACCTGATACAAAGTGTGCGTCCACACTGGCCTCCACAAGCTGCACCATGTGTGCGAGCGAGGCCAGTGTCCGCCCGGCGGCGCTGATCACGGGCAGGAGGAGGATGGAGGTGGAGGAGGACTCGAGCCACTGGAGGAGGGCGGTCAGCACGTGGGCCGCACCCTTACTGGCAGGGTTCAGGTTGTTGAGTGCCGCGAGCACTTCCGAGCACAAGGTGAGCGCCTCATGGTGCTGGTCACTCGGGTTGGTGGCTGTTAATACAAGATAAGGGTAGATGTTTAACACAAGTTGTTATACCTTATGTTGGCAATGGTAATGTTCTTAAAATGTAGTATTTGGTTTAATCATTGAGCTCCAAATATATCCTATATCATGACACTGCTGCTTAATTTAAGGCCACATTTTAATGCATAATACAACTTTCAAGACCAACAGCATGATGCATAAAGTTTAAATTGTACTTACTGGTACCGATGACAGCTTCGACCTCGGTGAGGAGGTTGGTGGTGAGGACGGCAAAGTGGTCGGGTGGGATGTCGGACAGGTGCGAACAGCGACACATGAGTTTGATGTAACAGCGCACACACGAGACCCGCTTCAGTGAGGTCTCCGGGTGGAAAGCCTTCTCAGACTCATGCACGAAGCCACCCGCTGATCGGAGCAGTCTGAGAGTAAAAGACACACTTGTAACTTAACATGTAATACTGCCTCTATGGTGACATGGGGGTGATGGCAGATGCACTTAGAACCAGTATGCGTTAATCAGCTTTTCATTTCTAAAACTTTCCAAAAGAAAGATAATACCGGTACTATCAATAGTCCAGTCCATACAAAAACGGCCTCTTGCTAAAATCTACATGTCTGAACATAGTAATAAATTGCTTTGAAAATCTGTACAAAGACCTACTGTTTATTCAACACTTAAGTGGCCCGCCCAATAACTTCTATTCTAATCTTAGACATCAGACATAGAAAATGTTCATCCTTGAAGGTTTACCTGAGAACGACGGCTGTCTTTGAGCTTCTCTCGGCCACCACACAGCGTGGGTCGCAGTTGTCTAGGAACCAGTTGACGGCTGTCGTGTAACTCACGGAGTCGAGGAAGCTCCAGTTATAGTCCTCCGCCTCACGGAGCAACTCAGGCAGACCAGTGTTCTGTTGGGTAGAGGCAGCGCCATGATTAGCACAACGCAATAAACTAGGTACTCCCTGGCACTGCTTTGGTACATCATGTCAATCTTTCAGCAGTTAATCGACCGCATACAGTCGGAATGATGCAAGTTTCATTCGTGCATCATGCAGACGGAAGGGCATAGTGTATTAATGCACTATGCTGTCCTTAAAGGTTTTTTTTAAATATATAGTACTGTTTTCAACCTAATAAGCGCCCCCCCCCCATTTGCAGCAATTTTTAGACTAGAAAAAAAGCCCTAATTTTCACGATTTTTGAGACAGTTAAATTCTTAGGTACTAAAACACAAAAAAAAAATCGTTTATGCATCGAATACGATGGGTGCTATTTGGTAGATATGAGACGTAGAATACCCACCGTGAGGAGGTCTTGTTCGCAGGCCATGTAGATAAGGAGCTGGAAGAGTGTGGCGTGGGAGCGGGACAGCGCCTCGTGGTTCCCCACGCGCTCCAAGATGTCCGCCCACTTGACTGACGTCATCACATGCCCCGCAAACATGAAGCAGCTCCGGGCATGTCGCTCCTTCAGCTGTTAATTGGCAACAAGCGGTTAGACAGCATTAAAACATGAAGTTAATTTCTAGATCTGTGGGCGTAATTATGATCTTCTTTAACAGTGCTGTTGTTGTAAATTTGATACCTTATAATATCACTTGTGAACTTGGTTTTTGATTAACACCTTTACGTATACAGGTTGCCCTGTTCAACTTGGAGTCAAGCTGTGCCTTTACCCACCTATGCTACAATAATTAATGGGACGATGGTATTGATATCAGCTCTTATAACCCACTAGGCTCTCTTTTTCCAGATTTGAAATTAATACCTGAATCTTTCAATGTTCAGAGTCAGGTTACAGATATTTTGTCTAAGATTATCCAAGTTTTGATGGTCCTAATATGTAAGCTCTGTGCATTGTGTACCTGCAGCATCAGTGCCATGGCCTGCGCGTCGGGGTGGAAGTTGCTCCAGGGTAAGGCGCGTAGCTGGCAGTGAGTGACCTGGAGGACGTGGTCGGGTGTACCGGGCAGACTCAGGGTGTCCACGTAGTACGGCCACAGGAGGGCCAGCGCGTCACGCCGCGGGTACTGCAGCAACTCTAAAGCACACGGGGAGTCAGATGGTACAAGACTTATTGATGTATACTTTACAACATTGTAGTCTATGGGGGAGTAAGTATCAGAGTACGCCGCTTTAATAGCGTTATTATTAATGGGGTATGAGCTTGATTAGAAACCTAGTTATCACATATATACAACAGACAAACGCCCATTCACCAAAAGCAGGAGTTACCTAGAATAGTGTTTTCCTGATTTGGTTGAAATACTGTTATTCAGAGCGTTTGAAAGGATACCATGATTCTGATTAACTTATATTGGTAAGTTATTATGAGGAATGATGGTACAAGGATCAAGGAACTTACCATCAAAGTTATCATAGAGTGTCTTGAGTACTTCAACAAAGGTGCCGACCATGGTAGTCGCCATGACTATGTCACTGTCCAGCCATGGCGACAACACCTGGCCGTTGTTGTCTAGCGGCTGAATCCACGGGGCGAACGCGTCAATGATCTGCTTCCACAAGTCTAAGACCGCTGTAAGGGAAGAGCAAAGTTATGTTAGTCTAGTTTCTAGGGTGTATCCCTTTGACAGTCAAATATCTTTATTCGTTTTTTGATAGAAATTTAAGTCCATTTGGAGCTACTGGTATATCATTATTGTTAGCAAGTCCTGATCATTGTCAAATCTCAGGCCAATGGAGTGAATCATACTACACTAAATTATTAACAGTATCATGTAATTTCTCAGAAATAAATACTTTTAGGGACAGTATGATGTTCATTTGTTGTCTTGCATCAAGACAGTTCTGGTGCATAACTCGCTGGCAATACATTGATACACCATGACAATCCTTTGGGATGGTATCCAAGCAAGATGGCTTTAATTTAAAAGCTGCGGGGCGGGGCATTTTTAGAGGAACTTTCCCTGGGCCGAGCCTATGCTAAATCCTATACAGTTATGCTGACAATAGTCTACAGTCGACGCTCGGCCAACCATAGCATCATCTATAGTCGATGCTAGGCCATAACAGCTTAACAGTTTAATACCTTGTTGTGGGTCGATGTCTCCGTTCCTGCAGACGGCGGTGGTCTGCAGCACGGTCTGGGTGGCTAGGTGCCCCAGGAAGGTGGCTATGTAGGTGATGTAGGGCTTCCAGCGCGGGTACAGCCCGAAACTAGCCGCGTCCGTACTCGACACCCGCGCCGTGAAGTAGTGGGACGACAGCCACTCCAGGGTCTCCCGCATCTACGGCAATGACATGAGGATTAATGTTAAATACTGCCAATTTTACCAACTGGATAAACTTTTTGAGGTACATGCATGCGCTATAAGGTTTAGTTGTGAGAAAATGCAAGGCTGCACTACATATGATATTGGTAATCAACCAGCAAGAGTGTCTACCCTTGACCTTAAGATATGGGCAGAATTTGACAAAGAAGCAAGTGCTATTTTCTTTCTTTTTGTTTAAAATAGATCAGATCACTTTAAATAGCTGCTGCAATACATGATATACTCTCAGTACATCTGGATTCAAATGTGCATGTTTTTCTAGATATACTCCATACACGACACATAATACATTGTATATGACATATTCTATGACCATCATCTCACATCCTTTGCTGACAGGACGATCTGTGGCTGTGGTAGTGGTGAGGTGGGGGTAACAGGCTTGGGTTGTGTCAATTCTATAAACTCTATGTCCTCTGGGGGTGGGGATACTTCAGCCACCACGGCGCAGCCGAGCGTCTTCAGGAAGTCACCCCACATCTTGGGACTCAGCTCTTCCGCTTTGGAACCTGGACGGGTGAAAACAACGCAGGAGTGAATATTATACCACTGCTTATCATAAAAATCTTGCCCATTACGATTACCAAGCGGCATAATAATCCCAGTTTTCTTCACAAAGCCTTTCACTGCCAGATGGATTACTCCCAGGCTGTCCAGAGTGAAG
Source organism: Harmothoe impar (assembly GCA_947462335.1). Taxonomy (NCBI): domain Eukaryota; kingdom Metazoa; phylum Annelida; class Polychaeta; order Phyllodocida; family Polynoidae; genus Harmothoe; species Harmothoe impar. Next base: position 20,382,573 of record OX381705.1, read on the forward strand.
ACTGATATTTTTATTGATTTTATGTATATTAAAGCTGCAGCTTTTTGACATTCTTCCTTCTACACATTCACTGGTCCTTCATTCTCAATGTAAATTTTTTTTAAACAAATCAGATGGACGTTCAAAACCAACGCAGAGAAATGTTACATGAAAAATCCTAAAAATGGTAATCCATCCTATATTTCCTCACAAATCAGTTTTCATGTTAATATAGACTATAAGATTCCATATTCCAGTTGTTTTAATTGCAGATAACAGTGTAGGACATTTTGACTCACCGTTCACGACCAGTCGTAACACATCTCCGTAGTGGTCGGGGAACCGGTGTGTGAACACCTGCATTAAGTGGGACCGGTACACCTGGAAACCGAGCCAAAACAGGCGTTAATGTCATATCGGTTAATGCATCTATAGCAGTAATGTCTCTGCACTAATCTCATGTCTGTTTAAGTTAAGGATGAAAGTGACCAATCTAAAAAGAAACTTGAAATGTTCAAATAGAGAACACTGAATACAATTTCTCTATAGGTAAGTACAGGACTCCATGACATGAAAAAACTTGAAATCTGGGAAATCTTGAAAACTTTTATCCCTGTAAACGCATCTATGTCTTTGAGATAGGGAAATCCATTCAATATGCAAATGGACAGCTTCAATCCCTGATTAAATAGTTACCCATATCCTGCATCACTCACTGCTTCTAACATGATAAGAAAACTGGTCTCACAATGCATGATTGACTAGAGTGCAACTTACCTCAAAGGCTACAGCGCGGGTACCGTCTGGTTCCTGTCCACACGAGCAGAGGGCGCTACCGATGACCTGCACCAGCGCTGCCCTCTGGGAGAGAGACGGCTTACTACGCGTCAACCACGCCTCAACGTCAAACTTAGAGAAGATATGTAATTATAAATTTAATTTGGTCCTTATAATAGGTCAATATTTTCTTATAGTACATGAATGTAATACTTGTTACTGTATAGGCACAACATATATTTGTTTGCTATCTCAAATATTTTCTCATTCTAATATTTGGTTTACTACCGTATGTAGCATTAACATTCATTATAAAAATTTTGGTATGTGCTTCTGTTACAACCCTTGTACCTATGGATTAAAGTAAAAAATACGTTCTGCTCCATACCTTGGTGAGTAGGGTGAAGGCTACGGCGGGTCCCTGGTTGACAGGAACGGGGATGACGTCCTCGTACATGGTGACAAACAGGTGGGGGCTGGCGTTAGGTGAGAAGTTGGGGCTGAGGAGCTCGGCCAGCGCCGGCGTCTGCAGGATCGCCTGCATCAACGGCTGCGACTGGCCTGGGTGGTTACGGATAAACTCCTGCGTGATTTGAAAATAGACTATTCATTAGTCTCATGACAATTTAGGACCCTCATATTGTCACTTTTTACCTGTGGTATAAGAGAGAGGGCCACCATTTGATAGTCATGGTTTTTGATTTCCCAATATTTTTTATAGTATAAGTCAGGATAGTCATTTGCATCTTTTACATTTCGGTCAACAACACAGGACATGTACACATTTTTAAAACTAGTATTTCTCTAAATGCACTAGAAAATTAGATTTAATATGCTTTATCAACTTAGGATGTAAAATTTGAATAGCCAGTGCGGCCTTATCTTTAAGACATTAAGTTTTAGACCCATAATATATTGGCATTGTTTTACTATTAGCGCTAGTAGTAGTAGTAGTAGTAGTAGTAGTAGTAACTAAACTTTACCTGTCCGAGGACCTCGATGCAGGAGGCGAAGAACTGTCGTGTGGGCGGGTAGTACTTGGTCTCCTCAGAGATGAGTGTGGCCAGGTAGTAGAAGAGGGAGGCGCCCACCTCCTGGGTGTGAGCCTTCTTACTGCTGTCCTGACCCCCCGCCGCCGCCTGACTCTGCCGGATCAACGCACTGAAAGCCAACCGCCATAAAGACACATTAATACAGGTATGGAAGAAATGATTTTGACGCATTATCATTGTTACCGTAAATTCTCACATAGAAGCTGAGGCTAGTACACGATTCCCAGTGCGGCCCATATGCAAGTTTTCGATACTATGGTACAGTACTAAAGTAACCTTTTTTTTAAACTTGATATTTATTTTGGAGATATCAGGCTGGGCTCCTGTAATAAAGTGTGGTGCCCATATATTCCTAGCTCCATAATCAAATCGCCAGTGTGGCTTATAGGATCAGTCCCAAGTCAGGGTGTGGCTTATACACGAGTTAAGCTTATACACAAGAATCTACGTACGATATGAGTTTCAGAATAGCAAAGTGTAATGACTTTGCTTGTATATATGTACGCTTTTTTAAAACAATAAAGCAGAGGCTTCCTTGTCAAACTGATATTCAACACTGTTAGTGTTTTCCACACTGCCACCATATTGGTCCGTTCAAGCACCCAGGGTCTTAAGTTGAACTTTAAGTAAGCTTTACCCGTGGTACTTATTTGCGACAGGCACTTTAACAGACTATTACAGTATTATAAATTATGTACAATCAACATACCGGCAAAACCTGAAACATGCAGAAATTCTTTTGACAAGTTTTCTCAATTTCCCTTCAGAAAGCACAAAACACAAACCAAACTACTTATAACTACTAAAAATAAGAGATGTTATACGCATTAAAACGTAGCTATTTCTGCCTAATATGGTTGACATACCGTAAAACCTCGCTTATAAGTCGATTTTTATTTGGAATTTTATTTTGCTATAAGTCGATTTTTTCCCTCAAAAGTCCAATTCGACCTATAAGTGAGGTTTTGAAAAAATATAAACTTTTTAGAGGCCCAAAAATATCAATTCCAAATACCTTTTTTGGAGGATTTTCCCCCCTATAAGACCTGATTGTTTCTTTACAAGTAGGGGGCTGTCGTAATAAAGGCAGAATATGCTCAATTTGGCAGGGCAAAAGGTGCTTTTGCCAAGTTTGGGGGATCTGGGGTGGGGTCTAGACCCCCAAAACTCCAATTCGACCTATAAGTGGGGTTTTTCAAAAGTTTAATGTATTTTGCTAGAGGTCGATTTTTCCCCTCAAAATTCCAATTCGACCTATAAGTGAGGTCGACCTATAGGCGAGGTTTTACTAGATTGTACTAGTATAATTATGTTCCCTGTACCATAAATTCTCGTGCAGAAGCCACGGCTTGTATGAGAGTCAGAACCCTAATTAAGCTTGTAGGATTTGTCCATAGTCCTGGTGCGGCTAACGCCAGGTATTCTCCTGCTATAGTACAGCACTTAAACCCGCAGGTCTCGGTACCCCTCCACCGACAGTCAGGGCGCAGTCGGGACAGGTACTCAGCCCTATTTATCCTTAGCACAACCATAGCGGGCCAATGCGTATAGTAAAAAGGGCCCCCTGAAAGCCAGGATTTTGCCTTTGCATTGGAAACAATACACTATGGCAGTGCGCCTCCAGAAAGTACCGGCAGTCCTAAGGATATAGGAGAGCTGGGGCTTTAAGTCGGCCTATGGGATTTCCCCAAAGTATAGGTGAATTTACGGTGAGCGGTACAAGCGGTCCTACCTGATGGCGTTCTCCACGTGGACTACGGCACTACAGATGTTCTGGGCGGGGGGCAGGAGACTCTCGATCATTAACTGTTTGTACTCCACACGGTTCTCCTCCACCTTACGGCTCACCAGCTCCGCACGCTTCTTGGCTTCATACTGCAGACACAAATTACTAGCCATCAGAGTGTGAATGATTGAAATATTGCATATATGTATGCTTATTAAATTCAACCTGATATTATGAAGTACAAGTATTGGCAGTATTTATAAGTGTTTTTTTAGTCCACAAAATATTGGAGCTGTTGGGCATTTTCCCCAAAGGGAGAAGTCAAGGCTATAAATCAATATAGGAGGTCCCGAATGTACTAAAGGATTACAGTGATATATTTTAGATATGTGGCCATAAAAATACTCATATTTTTGATAGCACTTACCTGGACTGTGAGTGAGGCGGGCCCCTTACAGCGGTGGGTGGGGTTAAAGGTGCTCGTACACGCTGCAGACAGCACAATCTGAAACCCACACAGAACATGGATTAACTACATACAGACAATGAGTAAGGTCTTATGAGTAATGGGATCATCATTTGGTACGTCCTTGGCTTTTGTGGGTGAAAACTCTCACATTAACTTCTTTATTTTTAATATATAGATTTGAAAAAGTACAAAATACAATAGGTATGATAAGCTCTGATGCTTACCTCAGTTGGCTCATTGCGGTAGAGGGAAGGTAACAGGTCGATGAAATTACAGTCAAGCGCCACATTCTTAGCCACTCGCTGTGTGAAAAGCCTGTAATGAAAAGAAGAATACATGCACATGATCCGTGAGAGGACACACATAGAAGTCATCAAGATATTCAAATTATTAAACTCAAAATAGCTACTAGGTAATTACCAAAAGAAAGGAAAGAAAGGCTCCAGTTTACCATAAATAATTCAAAGCAAGTAATATTTTACAACGAGAGATGCCTACCGGTTAATTTAGACCTGCAAAATAGTGCATTCCACTAAGACTATACGGGACTAGCGCATTAGGCTATGGGGGCCGCCATCTTGACTCAGAGCAATGCATTGTGGTTAGGCCAGACTCCAGAGCAGTGTGTCATGGGAGAATTTCTTATCAGCCCCTTTGGTCAAGGAATGAGGGGATTATCCAGATAAGGAGATGGATTTTAGTCCCGTATACCGAGGTTGCAGGTTCCTTAGTAGGGGGCACCATTGCTTGATCTGGTAACTGGCGAGGTAAGCACTGTACAGCAATCACAATGGGGACAGGGTGTTACATAATGCCCCCTAAGAATTCCGCAGTGCAGGCCATGGAATTATCTCATTGGTTGATAATTCAACCGGCTACACGCCTATAGCTAAGATTAAAACTACAGAACAGTACTGACCTAGCGTAGTCAGAGATGGAGTGTAGGTCAGAGCGCAGTGCGTACAGCATGGCCTGTTTGTCGCCCAGTATGGAGGGGTGCACCTCGGGTACGGGGGCCCGGGCCACCACCTGGGGCGGGGCGTCCTGCGGCCGGTACGTCAGCTGCAGCCGCGACAAGATACGACTTGTCGCTACAACACACAAATACAAATATTTCATTTAAATTTGATCAATTCTCTTAAATGTCACAGTTCGTGATGAAATATACAACTATGCATTGTTGAGATTGTTCATCGAGCATTGAGAAAGGGAAGAATGTATCATTATCGAAGTTTCTTTTTTCAATAAAACACAACCTCTTTTTTCAATAAAGCGTAACCTCCCCGCAACATACTGTATCAAACCAAAAACATGTATCTATATAATTTGTCCATGATGCATAATACATAAGATGTCACTTGACTTACGTGTCTCGTTCTCTGCGCTGGGCAGCAGGCTGGGATCTACCCGCTGTACGTATGAGTTGGTCCACTCAGCCGCCAAGGCGCCCAGCCTCTCCTCCGTCTCCGTCAAGCGGAAAAATTCCAGCCACAACTTCTACAAATCGGGTACAAGAGGATTTCGATTTCTTACAAATCACTTCTTTTGTCTTCTACATGTGCATTTATCCATAGAGATATATGAATAGAGTAGCAACAGACCCAAGCTGGTATAATGCGTGTCTCGGGTACGCGTGGTCGCGATAGTGGCAAAGAGGGCGGCCTGTTTAGCTTACCCATGCAGGAATGGGCAATATAGAGATATCTCTGGGACTATTGATCCGATTCTCACAATTTAAACAGCAATGGATAGCTCATGTCAGGGGAGGATATATCAGGTGGTTATTTGTAATTGCCGGGCACATTTGACTATGTGAATTAGACCCAGGGATAAGAAAGCCCATCAATCTTTGGCAATTAATTCTGAGAAATCTACTAAACCTACAGACTATTGGAGTACACCATTAGAAAGGCCTTGCTTCATATATTATGGAACCATTGAGTTTTGTTTGAGTTTCAATTTAGGAAAAAAATCTAGGCATGGGGTACTGATACCATGTGCCGTAGTCCAATCCGTCGGGATACCGACAGATAAGAAAACCCATCAATTTTGACAATTAATTCTGAGAAATCTAATAACTCTACAGACTATTAGAGTACACCATTAGAAAGGCCTTGCTTCATATATTATGGAACCATTGAGTTTTGTTTGAGTTTCAATTTAGAAAAAAATCTAGGCATGGGGTACTGATACCATGTGCTGTAGTCCGATCCCGCAGTGTCCTCCGAGATAAGCAAACCCATTGAACTTGGACAATTAATTCTGAAAAACCTACTAAACCTACAGACTATTGGAGTACACCATTAGAAAGGCCTTGCTTCATATATTATGGAACCATTGAGTTTTGTTTGAGTTTCAATTTAGAAAAAAATCTAGGCATGGGGTACTGATACCATGTGCCGTAGTCCGATCCCGCGGGATACCCACAGATAAGAAAACCCATCAATCTTTGGCAATTAATTCTGAGAAATCTACTAAACCTACAGACGATTGGAGTACACCATTAGAAAGGCCTTGCTTCATATATTATGGAACCATTGAGTTTTGTTTGAGTTTCAATATTTAAAAAAATCTAGGCATGGGGTACTGATGCCATATGCCATAGTCCAACCCTGCGGGACACCCTCAGATAAGAAAACCCCTCGATCTTTGGCAATTAATTCTGAGAAATCTGCTAAACCTACAAACTTTTGGAGTACACCATTAGAAAGGCCTTGCTTCATTTATTATGGAACCATTGAGTTTTGTTCAAGTTTCGATTTAGAAAAAATATTAGGCATGGGTATCTGATACCATATGTGGTAGTCCAACCCCGCGGGATACCGACAGATAAGAAAGCCCATCAATCTTTGGCAATTAATTCTGAGAAAACTACTAACTCTACAGACTATTGGAGTACAACATCAGAAAGCCCTTGCTCCATTCATTATGGAACCATTGAGTTTTGTTCAAGTTTCGATTCAGAAAAGAAATCTAGGCATGTGGTACTGATATTATGTGTGCTAGTTCGACTCCGCGGGCTACCGACAGATAAGAAAACCTGACGATCTTTAGCAATTAATTCTGAGAAAACTACTAACTCTACAGACTATTGGAGTACAACATCAGAAAGCCCTTGCTTCATTTATTATGGAACCATTGAGTTTTGTTCAAGTTTCGATTTAGAAAAAATATTAGGCATGGGTATCTGATACCATGTGCCAAAGTCTGATCGCGCAGTGTCCTCCAAGATATGCAAACCTATCAATCTTTGACAATTAATTCTGGAAAGACTAGTTATCCTACATACTATTGGAATATGCCATTGGAAGGGGGGGTGGGGGGGGGGTCAGACCAAATGCGTACAGATGCGTACAGGGGGGGTGGGGGGGGGTCTAGGGCCATTTTAGCATACGCATTGTGTACGCATAGGGCCGGTTTTCTGGTCATTTTGGACTAAAATTGGTACCTTTATAGGTCCAAATATCCAACCAATTTTGAAAATTTTCTGGAAATATTTTTTGATCTCTCCCCATAATTAGCCGTAAGCAAACTGCGCCCTCCCCCCCTCTACAACAAATTGCATATGCCAGTGGAATGACGCATGGTCACAAGTGGACCATAATTATTTCGTTTTGATCATCCCGTCATGGAGCTTTATCAAGTTTTGTATGTACATGTATGGAATTGTATCATGTTAATACTTTTTGCTGGGGTATTTCTCATCATAGCTGTGGGGGGGGGGGGGGGGGGGGGGAGGTCTAAGTTGCTTCTTTTCTTGAGGGGGTGGGAGGGGGTATTGAAGAGGGTATTTCTTAAAATTATGCCGGGGGGGGTGTAGATTGCTTTAAACTTATTGGTACCATAGTAAAGATGGTCAGGAGATTGTTATTGTACTTACAAAATTATCCAAGCCCCCCCCCCCTCCAACCCCATAAGAGACAGATCCCAGAGGGTGTCTCCCCCTGCATACGCAACTATCAACCCTCTTTTCAATAACTTTTATAGCATCCCTTCTTTATCAGTTGGGGGGGGGGGGGGTCAAAGTGAAATGAGTATGTACGCATGGGAGGGGGGTGTCCAAATGCGTACATGGTGCAACAGGGGGGGTGGGGGGGTCTATTTTGGGCAAAAATGTGCGTACGTAATTAATGGATGGCCCCCATGTACTACAGCCGCACAGTCAGGGGCTGGGCGGGAACAGCCCTGGGTAACACATTTTCACACCTCCAGTGGCGCCCCACTGAAGAGTTCCACCCCTATGTGCACTCATTAGCATAACAATACCGAGACACTCAACCTCCATGCAATTAGCGATTGCAATGGTTGTTTCCATTCCTTCTTTTAATTCCTTGATTTATCATACAGCTAATCTAAAATGTATATCTAATAGAGGTCTAATACAGTCATATCCCTCTATATTTTGCAAAGTGAATTTTGTGTTTCTGCATTGTTTTTTATGCAGTTAACTGAAATGTCTCTTACATATTTAACCCTTTATGAGCCGCATACGCTTATTGTCATATGGCATCATGTTTGAATACAGCCCTGGCCAATAACTCGCCAGCGCTGCATTCAAACATCATGCTGAACATACAGAAGTGATACAAATTAACAATCCAAAAGGCTTGGCCCGATGCAAGAGTGCTTGCCGAGTACTCACCAGGGCTACACTCATGCATCATAACGACAAACGGCATTGCACATTAAAGCAACATGCTGTCCTCAAAGGGTTATCATAGTAAGTAGGTACATGTACATACCAGGTTACTGTTGAATAGTTTGAGCAGCTTCTCTGCGTCGTACTGTGGAGGTAGGGCGGGCAGGTAGAGGTGGGGGTCGTGTAGTCGCGGCTCGTCCAACCAGAAGGTCATGGTCTGGTACAGCCGCACCAGACTCTCGTGGAAGGCCCAACCCTCGTTATCCTGCCGCCCCTCCACTAACACCAGACTGTCATCTGGGGTCTCCGTGGTAGGGGACAGCACGCCTACAAGGGGACAGTCAAAAACAGGCACTGATTATTATAATTTATGTTGTCATTCTAAGGTGTTGTGGTAGATTTAAGAGGTGTGAACTTTACTCTGACACTGAACATAACATGCACGTATTTAATTGGGGGAGTGCAGTGAGGGTAGGTAGTATATCCATATAGGTTAATAAACACAGCATAGTGCACAGTGTTTTTGATATCATGATTTGAAAAGGACGCTTTATTCATAATGCTAGTCAAAATTCTTTGCTGCATATGGTTCAAGCTTATGCTGTATTTGCTTCGTATACCTATGTCTTGACATAACATTTTCTTCTTCATTTCATCGGACAGGTTCTAGTGCTGCTAGTAGTTATTTTAAATGTGTTATAGCTTCATAAGAATTCTGCACTGATAGTTGGCTCATATAACCTTATATTAAACATGAGTTATACCGACCTGCTACGTCTACAGAGTCTGCGGTACTGGTAGCCATGGCGGAGCGGTGATGGTACTCTGCCGACTCGTTAAGGCGTTTCTTCATTTGCTTCATGAGGGAGTTGGAGCCTGAACTCTCAAAGAACCGCTCACCGATACTGCCCCGCTGTGGTAGTCTACAACATTAACATTAAAAGAAAAGACTGGTATAGCCAAAAGTCTAGTTCTATCGATTCATTTTATATCATTAAACTTCAAACTGAGCTTCATTCTTCAGTTTACTTATTCACATTGATACAAAACTATTTTAAAAGAGTAAAATCGAACCTAATCCATCCACCATAGGGGCTGCCATTTTGTAGCGAGATTTGGTGATATAAGACGTGAAAATGACGTAGGAAAGGACCAGCCTAGCACCTGGCAGGCTGCCAAGGTCCGGCCAAACAATAACACCACACACGTGCTCCTTGGTTGGCCGTCGTGTAGACACTAGACACAATACTGCCAACACACACTAGCAGAGAGGGAGGTGGGGGGGGGGGGGGTGTCGCAGCAGGTCCGGCAACTCCGGCCATTTGCGTCATGGCTACCTCTATGGGCGCTGTTCCAGACACACATCAAGTCTAGTACGGGAAGGCCGCCTACAGCCGCTATCCATGCCGCACTCACCCCACCATGACCCCGGCAGGCAGCACCCCTAATGTGCCTCCACATGGGTATCCACATTCTTGACTGTGTCGCTGTGTCGATTTTTAGCAAGGGGGGCGTGTCGTTGTGTCGATTTTTATATGTATAGAATATAGTAGAACCTTATAAAAATGACTGTGTGTAACGGTGACTGGTTGTGTGTCTGGCTGGATCTGAGTCTGTAACAGCGCCCTCACAGAGGACTCTCAGGGTGTGAGCCATAGCAGCGTCCTAGTGTAAGGGGTATAGACCGCTAAATTCGACACGGCGACATGGCCTATTTTTAAAACCGACATGTGACATGGGGCTTAGTGACATGGGACATGGACCTTTCTTAAAATCGACATGGGAAATGAGCATTATTAAGCGACACTGACATGCGACATTGCCATTTCTTAAAATCGACATGCGACATGGGGACCCCCCATCTATACCTCCAGTGTATGGCTGTCATACATGGATACACTAGGGAGGGTATGTCTGAGCCGTGGTCAGTGCCCCCCCCCCCCCCCAGCTCCGACCAGTGCTCCCACACACTAGTGGGGGGGGGGGGGGGGTATAGGGGCATAGGGTGTAGAGGATTATGATGCATGGCTAGTTGTAGATGTACTTAAAGTGTAACAGGCCTGCCACCTGATGGACATGTCTGACCTATTCACCTGCAGTATACATGTCGGATACAGGTGCTGCCTTCTTGTGTCATTGCTGCCCAAACAGAATGTTCACTTGTGACATGGGTGGCCCAGAAAATGGCAGCCCCCACTCAGGCACAACATTTGCATGTTCTTTTCAATTTAACTCATTACATGTACAACCTTTGGATGAATGGCACTTATAGATGTGCAATAGGATCACAGCTGCTTTGAAGCAAACTTGGTTGAAAATACGATACTCTTTTCTTTTAAGTTTTTATAGGGTTATTGAAAGTAACAAATGTTCCCTCGATATGCGGTGACGACCATTCTATTGACCGAATATACATATTATATTCCCTTTACAAATAATGACATTTATTGCCATAGTCCACATCTATGAATTTAATACATTTGAAAGCATGACCATTTTCGTACTATAGGGGTTGTATTATTTATCTTATGTTGTATGTTAGTTCAATCAGGGGAACTCATTCGGAAGATTTCATGATTCAAAGGTTCAGATTTACATCGTTTCTTATCAAAAGTACTGAGACACGCTTAAACCTACACTATATACAAATACTTTAGATATAAACTTACAATAGGTCTTAGTTAATAGTATTTACAGCTACTGTAAATTCTCGCGTACAACCTGCAAGAATTCACAGTAATATGATTTTCCTAAAGTATCTCTGTCAGGGTCTTGATGTACATGGTTGGTACGTTTTAAAGCCCCTCACTATGGCATGGTGGGGACTCAAAGCCAGATAATAGGCTGTGCCAAAAGGAAGAAATTTAAAGTTAAATTCCAAGGGAATCTCTGGAGCCAGAAAAGAGAGACGTAAGGAACAAGAGGAGGAGACGATGACAATGGAGAGAGTAGGGAAACTCTTTATTCAAAATTTTGAAGTTGTTCCAAATGAATAACAGCACTGTACTGTAGGACTTTTATGTACATGTATTAATATGACACACACGTTAATGTGCGAAACGGCACCTTTTTGCAAAGTGACTTAAGACTTGAGCTTGATTGCAATACCACTTTATAGATACCTTATTCGCGCAGCGAATCTGTAAAATTCCAAAACAAGAATACTAATACATGTACCAGAGCACTGAAACTATCTATAATCAACGCCTAAAGTATAATGTGGGTCTATGCTAAATTAAATTAATGATAAAATATTCAATTTTTATACTTCATCTAGTCATACAGCAAGGTATACCTTTTCAAAACATCAATGGTGGCCATCAGCCCATAATATAAGTTGACCCACTCACTCATGTTCGCGTGTAAGCCTGCCGAGGTAGCAGAGGAAGAACTGCTGCCACAGTAAGGGCAGCACGGGGTGGCCGAGGGGCGTGTCCAGCGCCTGGTGTGCCCACCGGAAGATACACAACCGCTGGGGGGCCGCAGTCGCTTCGAGTTTGGCCTGGGCCGCGGCTCGCTGAAATGTAGAAGAAACCCCATTCAATTTTTTTTAAATATTATGCATTGAAACATATGACATTGGTAAAGGTTCGCATAAAAGCACAAATACTAAGTTAGACCCCCCCTGGTCCCTGTGGTAGTTTTAATGTTAACTAGCTTTTTACACTTAATGTTTGATAGCTTGGTTCACGTACAGAATATCTATGTTCATTCCTCACATCCCCAAAATAATCATTAAAACATACCTTGAGTGCAGCTTCAATTGTCAAAGCTGGATTATTGAAAAGCTCGCTCTGTATCGAGGACCAGAGTTCAGTAGATAGTTCGATCTCTCGCTCAGCGAGAATTACACTAAAAGCGAACCAGGGGAACTCTGCACACGACTGTCCCTCGATGAAGGATGGCTGGTTGTAGCCCGTAGCGATCCACGATACTAAGGATGACATGACACCTTGCTCCCGCTGTCCTCGGATCAGTTGCTGCAACAGTAAAGATGTGGTAATTTGAATGGTAACTTTATTCCATTACTGATTTATGATAGGGGGATGACCATTTCTATCCTGGGAAATGGTTTTCTAAATTGTATTTACATCAGTATATATTGTAGGTCGTTGATACTGGTTACCTCCTTAGTTACTTTCGGTCGGCGATTGACTGGCAGATGGTGATCTCTGCAGTTGTCCCAGTCAAATATTTTCCCACTGGAACTGTGTTTATAAAAATAGTTTTCTCACCTTTGTTCGTGATGAGCAATATAGTTTCTACTTTACCATGTCCCTTATGAATACTGCAATGCAGCCCTACCATATCTTACCATATGAGGTACTTTTATTTAATTTCCAATAACCTTTATCTCCAAACATCCACCAAACTGTGCACAGCGTATGTAGGTCACTGAGACGCCCGCAATTCGGCAGTGCGTCATCTCTTATTTTCCCGCACTCGCACTCCCAGTCCCGAATTCTGTTCCTCCGTAAGTTGGCGGAGTTGGTGACTAGATGTACGAGTCTGGCCTAGGCCTACAAATGTACGTACAGTATCCCGGCGGCGGAGCCGCTGGTATCATAAATTACTTTATGAGAGTCCTGGTCCGATACAGAGAGTATGTCGCAAATCTTACCTTGTTGATGTTACTAAAGAACTGGCTGACCACGTCACGGCCCTGCTGTGTTCTGTAACCGGCCGCCACCAAACTGTCCACGATGTAAAGAACATTCCTGCAGACAGAAAAACACAGCTCAAATAACTCTTTCACAATACAGCATACAGAACAGGTTACAGTGTGGACGGTATTTACATTCTAGTTATAACCGCTACAGGTACCATCAGTGGTACCAAGAAAGTAAAAATCCCTTCAATATACTTTTATGACAGCATTATTTTAGTGCTTTACATAAATACATAAGTTTCCTATGACATCTCACCTATCCTGGTGCCACCTGGTGAGTTGAGTGAGAAGCTGCAGCCAGAAGAGTACGACCGGTGCGCTTCCCGTAGATGGGGGGAGGCACTGCTGCAGTACTTGGCTCTGGAAAAATCGAGTACATAAATTCCTCCATATTACCTGTTGTTTATACACGAACCAGAACCCAGGTGCTGGTTATAGGCTTTTCTTTGGTTGGGGGCTAGGACAGGTTATATACATGCAAATCTATGGTATTCTGTGACTACATGTGTACTCATACATGTTTAAGTCTACGCGAACCAATGATATAGCAATTTATTTACATAGAAAATTGTGGTCTATTTGTCACAATGGCAGTTTATCAAAGGCTTGAGCTACCTACTTGTGTCATGGCAGTAAAGATTTGGGTGACGTGGCCGGGGAAGTCTGCTGACAGAAGACCCCGCTTCTGACTGTCAGCCGTCACCAATGTCTGAAGGGTCTGGATAAACCTACATCAAAGACAATGAGCAACCTTGGTTAAAATGCTTTCATAGTTGGAAGAAGGAGAGGGGCACAAGGAAACTAAAGATATCTTTTGAAGATATGCATTATAATGATTGAAGAAAAATGACACAAAAACTACTTTTTACTCATCATATATTGAAATGCAACAATGATAATTGATCGATCATGACAAAAAAGTCTACATTTGATGGTGTAGCATTGACTCGGGCACTTACTTGACACTGGATGTGAGGTACTGTGGACATTGGTAGAAGAGTGGAATGACGAGAGACAGGGCGCGGACTGCTGGTGTGAAGTGACACTGGTCTACGAGTGTAGATAACAGCACCACCCCCTCACCGCACACATCTGTTATACTGCAGGGTGAAGAAAAAAGGGGAATTAGTTAAAATGTGACAATTTTTCTTTGTAGAATACTGTTCATTTCTTATCTTTGGGAAGAAATACAAAATTTAATCTGAAGATATTTCACCTAGTTAAATTTGGATATGTTTGTAGTCTAGGATTAATGTATGGCTAAAGCCATAGAAAAAGATGCAGAATAGCTACTAATTAAGCAAAATTCTCATCTTAGGGGACCTAGCGGAAGTAAGGCAATCCGCCTAAGCTAGGTTAATGCATCTACTTTTGTATTTGTTATCTTTTACCCAATAAAACACTTTAAAAAAAACTCCTACTCACGTGTGTCCATATTTGGTCATGACTAGTGCTAGATATGATGCTAATGCCGACTTCTCTTTGACCGCCTTCAGCATCGGGTGGAGTCTGGGGTCATCACTCAGGTTGGGCGCGTCAAAGCCCTGTAAAACAGGAAGACACAAAACTATTATATAATTTCCTAGAGATGGGAAACAATCAATATTATTAAAGAAATGAGAATTGGCATAACCTTTAAATTTGAAACTGCTATACCAGTTGGCTTATGCAAACCTACATTTTCTTCATTTGTATCTGTAACCCTTTCCATGTTATAATCTGCTATTTATTTTGGCAAGAGATTCTTAATTATGTGCAATACAAGACTCAAATTCCAACTAGTATTTATATTCTGGTGGGCTTTGGGTATTTTGTGTTGACAAAAGCCTTCAGGTGGCAGTACTGAGTGGAGAGGAGCGTGGAAGTTTTTCATCGCTCAACTCACAAACAGTCTACTAGTATCTGGTGTATCCCTGTAGATGGCACTACCTTGTTGATGTAATCAACTGCTGAATAGAATGCTGGAAGCATTCTATTCTATCTGATCTATATCTTTGAATTTAGCACAGTTAAAATTCCCAATTCAGATTGGGATCTTAGCAGTACACTGCACTAAGGAGACCCTGTATAAACATACGGAAAGTGAACTATCTACTAGTATATATCTGAGGTGGTATAGCAGCTTTACTATTTTAACCCTTATGAGTCCTTGGTATTTAAGTTATAACACATACACCTACCTGTATAACACCTGAGGTGGGGGAGGCAGGGACGGGGTGTGGTTGCTGGTTGGCGTGAAGCTGTAGTTTCAATGCGACCTCCCACAGCCACGAGCAGAGGGCCTGTTCAGGCGGCACGCTGCTCCGTACAACTGATGCCACCTATAGGACCAAATACATACAACAGTATATCATAATTCAAACAATAGAACAGAATATAAAGAATATTATGACCACATATCAGTTAACTCTTATTATGTATCATGGATAGTGTAGTTAACCCCTACTGGCCCCATAACCAGGACCCTCAGCAGTAAGACCTGCTGGAGCGTCTTCTTCATGGGACCTCACACATATCAGCCTCACATTTGCAGGCTCTAGATTAGGTCCTCGGAGCACAGATGCTGTCCTTGTTTCACTGGAGAGTTAAAGGTGTGAATACTTGTACCCCGACTCACCTGTCGTACACTGTCGGTGATGAAGCTGGCCATGTGTTTGGAGGTGAGGTGTCGGGTAGCCACTTCCACCAGGAGGACGGCTGTCTGACGGTGCACCGCCACCGGGAGGCACAGGTCTGCACCCTGAGGGACAAAACATATATTAGCTCTCAAGCACAGTCTTTTTGACAATCTTAAAAAATCTTCACATGTGTCCCAACCTGAGTGACGATATTGATTGTTCCCCATCTCTAGGAAATTATATAATAGTTTTGTGTCTTCCTATTTTACAGGGCTTTGACGCGCCCAAACAGAGTGATGACCCCAGACTCCACCCGATGCTGAAGGTGGTCAATAAGAAGTTAGCATTAGCATCATATCTAGCACTAGTCATGACAAAATGTGGACACACATGAGCAGGAGCTATATGAGAACCCAGGAGCAAAAATATGAGAAAGGTCATGACTGTAATCAGAAGTATTTACTGAGTAGAAGTGTTCTTTACCTGGTCCCCATTATATTAAAGCCTTACCTTAGGGTCTATCCCCCAGTTGATATTAGCGTAGATGTGGCAGGCGAGTTGGTGGACAGGTGAGCTGAGCGGCTCGTCTAACATCCACCCCCGGAGCAGCTGGTAGTCCCGCTCCAGGGGGCGCCACAGGGGGAGTGGCAGCTCACGGAACAGGTAGAGCGACACCTGGGGTGAACAGTGTCAGTTAGTACATAATAGACACATACTGTCATTGCTGTGTATGTTACTACATTGTAGTGGGTATGTGCACAGGCACACAGCTGACAGACCAACACATAACACAACTCTGCCCTGCCATCCATGCTGCTGTACACCCTGGTGCCCGATACCTCAGCATAGGCACTACAAGCCTCCAATTATTTCCCTACTTATTTGAATTTGAATCCATGTTAATAGGTTTTAATATCAGGGCAAATCCCTTTCCCCTTGGTAATACTGAGGCCTTCCTTCTTTATAACTGGGATTCTATCACTTATCTATGTTTCTCTTTTAGATACTGTTAATAATGCATTCATATTTTTCTATGCAGCATAAACTACACTATTCTGAACAACCCATCTAAAGTGTCTGAAATATAGACAATTAGAGAAGACCTATTAATTTTTGCAAACAGTTTTCAGAACCCCTCTTCCCCCAAATGTCATCTTATCATCCAAAGAACAAACTGATAACATTATAATCAAGCAGTATATATGCACAACACTACCCTTTGTTAAGGGAATACATAAACCAAAGTGAATGGCCAAAGTTGTGCCCAAACTGGTTGGGGAAATAACAGAAGAACTCAAGACATACGCATCGTAAAACAAACTAAAGCACAATTATAGGACGCTACACACTATTTCCATCTTTCGAGATACTGCCCTCTTTCTACGATAGTACCTTGGTTCGCTTGGAGAATCGCACAAAATAAACATGGAAAGCTTCGGGGCTGATGAACTAATTAACGAAGAGGCTTGTCATTTTAACGAGAATAGTTGCAATCAAACGAAGCAAACACAGTTCAGGGACGGAGATATATGGGACTACGTTACCTCGGCAAAGTCTTTCAGTTCGGTCGCATCCTGGTCACACAATAAAACAACCATAGCCAATCCATCAGACATCTTTCACCGGTCACATTTACACAACGGGCATTCCCATTTGTGATTATATTCAGCCAACAAGCATTCCTACTAGTCTTTTACTAATTACTAAGTACTATTACAGACACAACATGATTGATTTGATGTATTGCATTTCCGGGAAAGCGTAGTAATGTTAGGTAGCTTCTATCACGACACACCTGTTAATTGTGTTCATTATCTTGACACTGCAAACAATAAGGTAAGCTAGGGAATAGTCATAAAGTTAATCAGTGTTGGCCTAGGGAATTGAAATGCTACTCTTAAAACCATAATCAATACTACGTTTTTCTTGCACTGATAATACATACAAAGCTGAGTATTAGGGCTTGGGAAAAGTATAGATTAGTAATCTCTCCCCCTGAAAGTCAAATATTAAGACACAAGTCTTTCCTGATATACTATTAATTCTGCAATGTTCCAAATCTAGTTATTGTTACAATGGATAACAAACTTAATGTACATGTACCATTTAGACAAAAGAATAGTCAACACACAGTGCTCAGTTAACTTACCATGCCTATCTTGTCAATGGTGACTTTGATGTGGTCTAGGATGATGGAGATGATGAAGGGGTGCTGTCGTGAGATGGAGGCGAGCAGCTCACGCCCCACCTTAGAGCAGAACTCACGCGTGTGGGGACTCAGGTAAGCAATCTGTAAGTAATGTTAAAGTATTAGTCGTTGTGCACACATTACTCTTTGACATAACACTCTCCAACATAGCATTCTCCCACTCTCTTCTTCTCCACACATTACTCCTCCACACATTACTCCTCCATACACAACTCCTCCACACATTACTCCTCCATACACAACTCCTCCACACATTACTCCTCCATACACAACTCCTCCACACATTACTCCTCCATACACAACTCCTCCACACATTACTCCTCCATACACAACTCCTCCACACATTACTCCTCCGTACACAACTCCTCCACACATTACTCCTCCATACACAACTCCTCCACACAATACTCCTCCATACACAACTCCTCCACACATTACTCCTCCATACACAACTCCTCCACACATTACTCCTCCATACACAACTCCTCCACACATTACTCCTCCATACACAACTCCTCCACACATTACTCCTCCATACACAACTCCTCCACACATTACTCCTCCATACACAACTCCTCCACACATTACTCCTCCATACACAACTCCTCCACACATTACTCCTCCATACACAACTCCGCCACACATTACTCCTCCATACACATTACTCCTCCATACATTACTCCTCCATACACATTACTCCTCCATACACATTACTCCCCCACACATTACTCCTCCATACACAACTCCCCCACACATTACTCCTCCATACACATTACTCCTCCACACATTACTCCTCCATACACAACTCCTCCACACATTACTCCTCCATACACAACTCCTCCACACATTACTCCTCCATACACAACTCCTCCACACATTACTCCTCCATACACAACTCCTCCACACATTACTCCTCCATACACAACTCCTCCACACATTACTCCTCCATACACAACTCCTCCACACATTACTCTTCCATACACAACTCCTCCACACATTACTCTTCCAACACAACTCCTCCACACATTACTCTTCCATACACAGCTCCTCCACACATTACTCTTTGCATACATCACTCCTTCATACACCACTCTCCCACACATGACATTATTCCTCCCGACACGACTCCTTTCTGACACCACGCCTCCACACATCTCTCTCCCACACACCACTTCTCCACACATTACTCTCCCACACACCACTTCTCCACACATTACTCTCCCACACACCACTTCTCCACACATTACTCTCCCACACACCACTTCTCCACACATTACTCTCCCACACACCACTCCTCCACACATCTCTTTCCCACACACCACTTATCCACACATTACTCTCCCACACAATAATTTTCTTCTCATCTGTACACCACTGTTCTTGACAAGACACTTTTCAATAGACATACATGTCCTGTTCCTCAACACAGAATTCTTTTGACATACCAGTGTTTCATATATTCTTCTTTGACATGCACTCTCTTCCACACGGTTTGACATATCACTCTTCAGTATTCTACTCTATAACACATTATTTGATATACCACTCTTCTTTAGTATACTATTCTTTCACACTCTCTTTTTCAACATACTACTCTTCAACAAACAACTCTTTCACACACTGTTTGACATAGCACTCTTCGGCACACAACTTTTCAATGTCCTGCTCGTTTACACACTGTTTAACATACCATTTCTCGGGCCACTACACATCAACAGACCACTCTTTGACATACCACTGTTCTTCAACACACAACTTTTCCACACAGTTTGACATTGTCTCTTTCATATTTCACTCTTTGATATACTGCTCTTTTACACACTGTTTGATATACCACTCTTTGAAACACACTTCTCTGATGTACCATCCTTCCACACAGCATAATGACATACCACTCTTTAGCACACTATTCTTGAACAAGATCACTTTTTGACACACATCCTTTTGACAATCAATGTACTTCTCTTTCAAACCCTGTTTGATATATAACTCTTCCAACACTGAACTCTCCGATATACAGATCTTTCACACATTCTTCGACATATCACTCGCTGTCACACTATTTGCCAATATACACATTTTTTTCCCCACACTGTTCCACATACACTTCTTTTTTGATACATTGCTCTTTCAGACTGTTAAACATACCACTCTTTGGCAAACTACTGCTTCAGTCACCACTCTTGAACAGTACCACTATTTGACACACAACTCTTGACACAAAATGCTTAAAATCCTACTTTTCAACACTGAACCCTTCGATATAGGGCTCTTTCACACATTCTTTGAGATACCACTCTCTGGCACACTGTCAATATACTTCTCTTCCATACATTCCTGACATACCATTGTTCAACACACAACTCTTCGATGTACTGCTCTTGTGCACATACCACCCTTCGGCACACTGCTCTTAGATATATTCCTTTCCCTGTTCGACTTACCACTCTTCGGCACACCACTCTTCTACAGACCACTGTTCGACATACCAAAACTCTTTCAAATACTGCTCTTTCACAGTTTGACATACAACTTTTTCATATCTCGTTCTTCTATATACATACTGCTCTTTCACACAGTTTGACATACCACTCTGTGATGTACTGTCCTTCCACACAGCACATTGAAATACAACTCTTCAGCACTATTCTTGAAAAAGACTCTTTGACATACTGCTCTTTCACAAAACGCTTTACAACCCACTCTTTAACAATGAACTCTTCGACATACTGCTCTTTCACAAATTCTTCAACATACCACTCTCTGGCACACTGTTTGTCAATATACTGCTCTTCCATACACTCTTTGACACACAACTCTTCGATAAACTGCTCTTTCAAAAACTGTTAGAATACCACTCTCTGGCACACTACTCATTGATATACAGCTTTTAATACACTCTTCGGCACGTGCTCTTTGATAATTATATTGTTTTCTAATAGACTATTAGACATAACCTCTTCTACACACCCTTAGATTATGAGAGTGCATACCTGATAGATCTCTGAGGTGATGGCTTCTACAAACATTGTCTCTGTGTGGTGACATGAGGCGGCCATGTTGGCGAAGGCTGTCAGAAGGTAGATGGCCTCGGAGGTGGGCATGGTGAGTAGGCGCTCCTCAAACTGCTGCCGCTGGGCATCATCTGAGGATGTAATATGGCACATACTGTTTACTAGTTGGATGAAGATAAATTTCTTTTAGTGTCAGATGTGATAAGGCCCCATAGGATACACAGATTGTTACGCAACAGTTTTACGGTAGTTGCGTGGAAAGTGCAATATTGTACAATATGGGTGAATAGGAATTTCAAGGATGCAACGCCTCTGATGATAAAGTCATAGATATACATGTACATGTACTTACCATCCAGGTCCATAACACACTGCTCCACCGTCATACTCTGGTCAATGTCAACCATTTTGTCCTTGTTGCTATGGTGCATAAGCCACACCAGCTTCCACATCATGGACATGGAGATGCACGTAAATGGCATATCTGCCATGAACTGCCATGAACCCAGTCTGCAACCACAAGAAGCCCACAGCCATGTCATTACACATTTGCTTTCAAAGCCTCAGCCACACCTCCTTCATTTTGGAGGACTCAACAGCTGCCTGAATTTGGGATGCAGAACTTTATCAGACTATAATGTTTACAAGTTATACCCTCCCTCAGATCTGATGGTGTCGGGTTGGCTCAAAACTCTTTGGTGTAGCATGGGGTTAACAGCTAAGGTTTTATCAAGGGCTGTGATATTTGCTTATGGCCCTAGACTTTTATGACGTAGCGCTGATTTTACATCTCATATTTTAATAGTGAATGCCTTTCAGGACATTATTCTGCAAAAGTGCAGAAAGTAATATGACTAGATGGAGATTTGAAAGGGAAATTTACTGATAGCAACAGCACCTCTACTTACCCAGCTCCTCCCCCCCATCCCTTTATTCATTACACAATCACTATGTTGTGTATGCCTCCCTATTATACAGCCTTGTGACTCCCAAACTGAGAAGGCAAACAAAACATACACTGGTGACATTATGAGTGGGTAGATGGTGTAGATGGTAGGTTACTTACCTCTGTGCGGAGAGGATGGCTCGCGTGGCTCGGTAGAACACTTGGTCGTACTCCACCTGCAGACGGTCCTCTGTGGTCGGTGACAGAGCACTTAGTGTCACTTTGTAGTTCTGCCAGTGGTCTGACAGCAACTCTATCACCTGTCTGCAGACAGAATTATATCTAGTTGTTAAGATAGCCCATACTGCTGAAGATTTCCAGATGCATAAATCTTCTTTTGAATTTAAACCCTGAAACCCTCCTCAATGAGTTTGAACAAAATGAATGATAAAATACTTCTAAAAGAAATACTTCCTGGCAGAGCGTTTCTTTTGGGAGTAACACACATTTCCTAATATTTAAACAAGTAAAATTGATCTATCTATTTATTTGAACAAAAAGTACTAACAACACATTATTTGCTTCAACCTACTTGATTAATGTGCCAATCCTTTTGTTGAACTGACGGTACCGCGACAACTTGAAGCTGCACAGACCTTGGCCAAGCACACTGACTAGGCTTGACACGAATGCAAAGAGCTTTAGAAGGCTGGACTCACTGGTATGTCGAATATCATACCGCATGCCTCCTGGTTTAAAAGAAATATGCAGTTTTAACATTGGATGGAATAAACATTAAAATACACAAAGGCAGAGTGGGAGGCTATATTTTAAGACTTCAATTAAGATGAGGGAAGCATCTAGGCAATTTCAAAAGCATGCAGTTCATGTTGTAGATTTATAATGATATATTATATGGTTTCTTTACTACACACTAGAAATAGCACAGATTTCCATTGATATTACAGGGTAAATGAAATAATACATAGATACTATACAAAATACATACCTTGTTCTGTTTCTATGAACAGTACATGTTTGAACACTTCATTTAGTGGAAACTGTTGAAGAATTTTGACCAAGTCATTTTCATGTAGGTAGTGCCAGCCATCTATGTTGTCTTCATCCTATGGGACAAAGGTAAGATTGATTGTTGTAAGTAAAGCAGAAATATTTTGATGAATGTGAACATTTAATTCATAAGTCTTGTCCATTTACACATACATGCAGTTTCTCAGCCAGGGAAAAAGAGAAAGAATGGTGGCTGTTACTACTGTAAATGTTCCAGATGTATGATTAACCTCATTAAAGGATTTGAATGTTTTCTAACCAGTTCTGAACTAGTTTACTATTTGGACTTGCATCCTATCCATATTTGTATTTCCATATCTGCAGTGTTTACCTCCTCTCCGTCAGAATCAACGATGATCCACGGGTAGTCTGCGATCTCCTGTGATGGTGTGGTGGCGGCCGCCTTGAGCTGGTAGAGAACTTCCTCCCGACCCCTGAGCCAGCGTCAAGTTTATTTAGTTATCATATATGTACTTCCTATTTATTCTAATCTGTTTTGAATTTTCACTGTTCTTTACAGCTAAAATGATGTACTATATGATCTCAATTTTTTTCTTGCAATTTTAGTGAACCTTCATATTATTACCATCTGCTACCATATTGTATCAGGCTAACTTGTACATATACTCTTAAATACACCTACACTTTCATAATGACAATATTGAAAATTGCACTCAATTGTCAAAACTGTACAGTGCACATAGAATAGGAAAGGATATTGACATAACTTTACTAACACTGCTTGATGGGCTACATGAGCAGTGCTAGCATGGCAAGGCAGCACTTACTTGATGGGGGTTCATGAGCAGTGCCAGCATGGTCAGAGAGTACTTACTTGATGGGGCACATGAGTGCCGGCATGGTGAGTCAGTGGTCTAGTACTTGATAGGGTGATGGGGTACATGAGGAGTGGCAGCATGATGAGTACTTACTTAATAGGGTTCATGAGGAGTGCCAGCATGGTGAGGCAGTGGTCTAGAAGCGGGCTGCCCCATGACGTCTGTCCATTGGTTGCAGGTGGTGGTGTAACCTGGATGAGATCGGCGGCCCAGCTGCCGACCCCGGCGGGGCACCGGAGCACGTGCTGCAGCAGCCACAGGTGGTCCTCCAGGGTGGCCACCCGCAGCAGGGTCGCTACCTGGTGGTGTTAGAAGACAGTGGTTAACCCTTCAAGGACAGCATGTTGCCTCAATGCTTCATGTTCATATGTGGTCATGATGCACCAAAGGAGCACCAGTGAGTAAGTTGCTAGCACCGCATTGGTGCATCATGCTGACCTTTGAGGAGTATATAAACCCTGTACGGTTGTTATGATGCGTGAATACAGCCCTGACCAGTTACTGACCAGGCCTGATTCATGCGGTGACTGGGCCAGTAGGACAAAGACTTGAACCTACAATCCGCCAGTTAGTACACAAGGGCGCCTCCTGACCCAGCCATTCATACAATATGTAATGCCAATAATTCACTGATGCAGTAACCTTCTTAATTTTGATAAGAGATGAAAAGCTTCATTTAACTTTCAGTTTCATTGATATTTTGGGTAGACTATCCTCTATTACACAGGCCCAGATCAGAATGATCCTTCCCTTTTTAGTTTATAACATGCTCCTACCTTAATATATCATTACATACATAGAATATGAGTCTAGTATATATATTGTTACTGTCTGCTCACCAGTCTGTTGGTCCAGTGGCGGGTGTCTGTTATGAACACATTGTCTTTGGCGGGTTTCCTTTGGAACATGAAGAGTACAGAGATACAGTCTCTGAGACCGGCCACTTGGTGTGACAAGCCAGCATCCCGCTCCCTCGGTAACCATGCTGTAAAGCCATTGACATATTGTGAGTGCACGGACTAAATGGGGATATGTTTGTGAGTTACTTAATTAACAAACTCATCAGACCTATGGTAAATTTCTGCATATAACACACATCTCGCATATAACTTGTCTATTCTCATGTCATAGTTAAAGTTAGGACAGGTAAAAGATATACTAGTACTAGTATACAATGATGAGAAGGCTGGTAAGTAGTACTCACATCGCACGGGTAGGTTCTTGGACAAGTCTGACAGACCCGGGGACCGCATGTAGAAGTCATAGATATAGGACTCAACCTGCAGTCTGAACAAATACAAACAGGGGAGTTAGTGACTAGTGCATAGGTTTGAAGAGTAAATCATACAGCAAGTTATGATTTCTTTATACATTAGCCTTTATCATGAAATGGAATTCCACTAAGTCAGACATCCCTTTTCTGCAACCCTATAGGACAAATTGAGTTGCAGGAAACATGGTGCTTTTCTGTTTACCTTAGTTTAGCACAAGGCTTGTTAACAGAAGGTATACATCTGTAAGACATGAAGTTTTGAACTTACCTTGACAATTGGGATGCGTAGGCATGGAGTGACATTTGGTCATGGATGTGGGTGCGTATTTCCTTCAGTGTTCGTGAAAGGTCGCTACACGACTCCTCACTGAAGGTGACCTGGTCAAACTTATGTTGTACGCTGACTTTTGCCTGGTCTGCACACCGACCCTGAAACACAAACCGGTTCATGCCTCGTGAATTTGCTGCAATTTTCATAGGGCACAGTCTCGTGATAAAGCCACAAAATCTCCCAAATATGTATTGTTTTTCTCAACTACCCTTATCAGTGGAGATAGACAGAGAACAAAATTTCCGCCTATCCTTCAAGCAATCTGCACCCCTTCGATTCTTTTGAATCTACAGAAGGTCCAGGTGAACCAAACACCCAACTCCCCTATAAAGGCCCGAAGCACTGGGCCTTGCTTTAACTGGATGGGTAGTAAGAATTTGGCCTTTACTAAATTATATACCAAAATTCTGAATAGAAAGATATATGTTGTAGACTGACCTGTACGAGCATGGTGCGCTCGCGGGTGATCCAGACCCGCTCCAGGTGCTGCTCTGCCTCCTCCCGTAGTGTGTTAATGTCATGTTCAGCGTTCACCAGGTGGTTACGTGCCCGGTAGTAGTTTAACATCAGCTCATAGAACTCGTGTTTGTCCTGGTTAATGTGCTGTAGGTGTAACATGTGAAACAGTTTAACATAGAACTCATGTTTGCCCTGGGTAATGTGCTGTAGGTGTAACATGTGAAACAGTTTAACATAGAACTCATGTTTGTCCTGGTTAATGTGCTGTAGGTGTAACATGTGTAATAGTTTAACATAGAACTCATGTTTGTCCTGGTTAATGTGCTGTAAGTGTAACATGTGTAACAGTTTAACATAGAACTCGTGTTTGTCCTGGTTAATGTGCTGTAAGTGTAACATGTGTAACAGTTTAACATAGAACTCATGTTTGTCCTGGTTAATATGCTGCAATTGTGACCTGTGTCACAGTTTAACATAGAACTGTTTGTCCTGAGCTGTGAGCATAATGTGTGTGACAGTTCAGGCCACACTTTAAAAAAAAAGTCTGTTTCCAGTGGAGCGGGTGAGCTAAAAATAAGTCACCCGGGCAGTCGCTAATTCTTTTTTTTTTTTTCAATTTTCTTTCTTTTTTTTTCAAAAAAATTGTTTTTTAAATTTTTATTTAAAACAAAAAAAAATTCCCCCCTTTTGAAGGCTGGGATGTGAGGCTCAATGTAACGAATAGGCCTAGCATTAACCTGATATCGGTATACATGTATTTCTCATCCCCTCTCATCAGATCCATATCAGCTCATATAAACAGTCCTCAGTAAAAAATATATATATATATATATATTAAAAAAAAATATATATATATTGCGGCCGGGTGGCCTAGTTAAAGGGATACCTTCATCCACAGAATGGGAGGGAGGGAGGGAGGGAGGGAGGGAGGGAGGGAGGGAGGGAGGGAGGGAGGGAGGGAGGGAGGGAGGGAGGGAGGGAGGGAGGGAGGGAGGGAGGGAGGGAGGGAGGGAGGGAGGGAGGGAGGGAGGGAGGGAGGGAGGGAGGGAGGGAGGGAGGGAGGGAGGGAGGGAGGGAGGGGGGGAGGGAGGGAGGGAGGGAGGGAGGGAGGGAGGGAGGGAGGGAGGGAGGGAGGGACTGCTGCCATACTGGGTCAGTGGTACAGCAGGGTGCAGCCTGAGATGTGCATAAGTGCATGAGCTAAGTCCTTAAGTCAACATTTGGCTCGAGACTAACAGATCCTCACCATAATATCTAATGGCCAAATTGTGTTCTGTTCATTTTTCTTCTTAAAACTCACGAAATAACTACTTCACCTTATTTTATATTGCCACATACATATATAATCGCTGTGTTTATATATCATAACAATTTATTTATTCCCCCCCCCCCCCACCCTCCTTATTTTCATGAATAGAATTTAAAAATACAGACCTGGTTCGGAATTGGATTGGAAACAAAATTCATTTACAAGAAATTTTTGGCCTTATTTTCACAAAATTTTCTTAAGTGACTCTAAATTCTGTTCTAATTGGAGGATTTATGAGGATCTAAAATATCATGGACATGTAAAAAAAATGACATCGGCGGCGATTTTGTACTTATGCAACACGGGTGGCGGCACAAAGGACTTTAGCCGCCCGCCAATGTACTTGCAGTATGGGGGGGAACCCTGAATGTATGCAGCTCTCATAGAGCTTACTTCACTATTTACCACTCCAGTCACCAGTGTGGTGCTATTAGATCTATAGGGGTCGTGTGGGGGCATCATCTTACGTGATTATATCACACAGCAGCTGTTATATTGACGACCACCCTTCTATCAATACTGAAGATGGCCACACCCACCGTTTAGTTCTGTGACCCTAAAGTCTGGTCAAGAACCGCCTGTCCCCAGTTTCACATACCTATTTTTAAATTGTTAAATTTACCTTCCTTTATTGTTCGTGACAAAGGACAAACGCTACCACTGTGTGCACATCAGATATATCATGCTTTAAAACTGACACTTGAAATAGGTATAAAATACCAGAGATCTATATGGTTGATAATCAAAGTATGGTATATCATATTTTACAATCCACTGCAGTGATGATGGTTGTGAGAGAGCCATGAGTATCGGGGTCAATGAATGTTGTAGTACCTATGTTTTGTCCACTATTTATCAGGAATGTCTTATGAGTCCCTTTGATCTATTATACTTGGCGAGTTGTGTCCCATGACCGTGAAGAGTGTTATTTATAGGTTAAGGTGTGTGTATATAGACTGTGTATCCATGGATCACATGGTCATGAGTTTTTACTTTTTATGCTGAGACTACACTTCCTTTTCTAAAAGGTTAGACGCAGTCACCCATATCATAGACCACAAAGAAATGGTGAACACCTTGTGACTAAGATTTCTATATATACAGTGTCAGGGTAATCTATAGGTATATAATTTCTACCGGTGTTATTCAATGAACACAACCAAAGGAGAAAGCAGATATACTATATTCTAAGTGTTCATTTATTATTTATGTTTTAATAGTGCCATTAAAATGTCAATGAATAAGGGCATCGATTTGAACAGTACTATTTGTCTGAACCCCGTTGGAATCTGTATTATTTATATCATGTTGTTGATGTGCATATCTTTTTCTTTCAAAAAGTATCCTTGTCTGGATCCTTGCCAGATAGAGTCGCATGGTGCTTTAATGTGCTATGCCATTTGTCGTTGTGAAAAAGTGATGCATGGATGCACCCTGACAGGTTTACTCGCCAGAGCTATATTCAAGCATCATACTGGCTGGAGTGTATCAACCTGGCAGTGAAGTTGACATGACGCATGAATGCAGCAATGCGAGTTACTCACCGGGGCTTTATTCATGAATTCTTATGACAAGATGCATAGTGCCTTAAATAACGATATGGCCGTTAAAGGGCTAGAGGGTCAGAGAAGGTGTCAAGTCTATACAAATCCACACTCAACAACTTTTATCAGATAGTGTTTAAACACTTACATTTTAAGAATATCTATTTGTGTCTAAAGTAAAAAGGTCAGTGGAAACTGCAAACACCCAAATAATTCTTACCTTAATAAACTCCTCTGTGTACTCTTTGAGTGACTCCAACTCCGAGTTGTAATATAAAGTCTTGAGCTGCTCGTCAGTAAAAGGTCGCAGGGTCTCCCCCGCCATGGGGGGTGCCGCGATGCCCTCTAACGCTGGGTACAGCTTGCGGTGCGCCACCTTAGGGCGGGTAGGCTTGGTGCTGGAGCCCTCCGCCCGGGCCGCCTGGCCCTCCGAGGATTTACCAGGGTCTTGCTGTGATGGCGCAACCTCCACTGGCTCGTCTAACTGAAGCGTCATCATACCAGCTTGGATTTTATCCGCACTTACACTTAGTGCTTCACTTTGCTTAGAGTCTGCTGTCTCAGGCACTGCTTGGCCCTCACTCTCCTGAATCACTGTGGGTTGTGTGGTTGAACTGGTGGGTACCGGTGGAGGCGATTGTTCGGTTACTTCTGTGGGAATACTCGTTGACGTACCCTCGGGTTCGTCTTCCCGGTTTGATATCGCGCTGCACTCGACATCTTCTATCACAGATGTGCTTGGCCCATGTGTGTCTAACTCCCTATCTACACTACTACTAATGTCTATGGTTGTCTGTTGTAGGCTGCTGTCGGTGGACTCTGGGAGCCCTCCCTCACTGATTGGCTTGGCAGAACCAGTGTCTTCGGACAAGCTTTCGCTCTGAGCCGACTGAGTCGTCCCGGCCGTGAGGATACGTTCTGCTCCAGCAGATGTCCCCACGGTATGATTGCTATCTGAGTCATTATCCAACTCTTCTGACAAAGGCTTCTTCTCTCTCACCTAGAAACAAAGAGGATTCCACATTAAAGCATGTTTATGTGTATATCCATCCCTAAGTTTATGTCATATGAAAAGCAGGGTCTTATGTTATATCATATATCATGCCCATTTACAATATCATTTATGAGTTCAGACACCTGCCTCACTAGGCGAGAATTAGGCAGATCACTGTACAAGCTGAGAATCCTATCCTAGTATAGTAAACAAATTATGAACTTGAAATTGAACTTGACAAATTCATAGATGACTGAATATAGAGCAGTCTGATACATATATGTAGTAGCAACAATAGGATATTAAATTAGCTGTATCATTAGATTGCATCTTCTCCATGGAATTTTGTTTAGGAGTACACATAACTTGCAGATTAAATATTTGTACCGTGTCAATAGCTACAATGCTGACTCCATGGATAGATAGGAAAGGACTGGCTTTGACTTCCCCACTGCTAACTATTGGATGTTGTTTGAGCAGGCAACCAGACACTTGGTTCTACCAGGGACCTATTTTTTTTGGTAAAGCCCAGTCCAGAAATAACCACAGCTAAAACCTGCCATCCCACACAATCACATGGGAGCAGGCCCGGGCTGGTACTGCTGCCGTCTTCCACTGTGTTCTGGCATCACACATGGATCAGAAACCGGGCCCATGAAAAAGGACATGGATCACCATCCAATTGGTGCTGGGGATTTCTAGCCAATTGCTGCCTAAACCCAAATCAGATTGCCCGTATTCACTAGGTGCCACAGTGTTGCTGAAATGACACCAGCACATCGGCTTTTGCCGATGTAGAATCGTAATGGCCGATGTGAGGCCATCACTCACCGGCCACACTGGCCGACCATGATCTCAGCTTTCCAAAAGTGAAAGAATTCTGCAGATAGTCCTATTAGAAGCAAAGTTATGGCCAGGTAACGCCTATCAATAAATTTACACTTTTTCTAAATACATTTTGTCTGTATCCATCAATATGATTTACTTTTGAATGGCCTTATGGCATCAATGTATCCACAGTCATTTCCTGTGGCCTGTGTAGAAGACAAATGGCCTGTGTACGATCTCGCTACACAGGCCACATTGGCCTGTGTGCCTAAAACGTTTAAAAAGTTAAAATGTCTAGGCAAAATTAATGGCAGATGGAGACAACATTTTATCTTTACAGCTAATGTATGTCAGAAGGAGCTTAAATAGGGGATATTTAGACCAAAATTGGCCATTGTCAGGCACATTTTCAAGTTTTTAAAGCATCATATGTCTCAGGCAGTCTTCAGACCCTTTGCATCAAACATGGAGTTCGAAATTTTGATCTATTCCAAAAACAGTCTGTCTATGTTTTCTAAAACCATATTAATTGAAGGTGGGAATCAAAGGATTATATATCTACTGAGCAAAATGTGAGCATGCGGGAGATGCTTTTGAAACCCTTTGAAGTGGTTCTTTATATTAGGTGAAAGCTGTTTGGCAGACCAAATGGTAAAATTGCCTGGAGATATGCATAGTGAGATGGTTGAAACTGTTTTACCATATTCTGTCCAACAAGGGCATACAGGCACAGCATATTTTGGCTCCACTACAAAATTTTAAAATCTGACAAAATCTGACAATTTGGCAACGGCTTGTCTCATTGACTTTCGGTTCAAAGCGTTTAAAAGGTACAGACAATGGCTTTCCAAATGATGTGGAAAGCAGACAGATGACCAAAAAGTTGTGATTTCTGACATTTTGGTGGACTTTTTAGAGGTTCACATCTCAGAAACTAGAAGGGCTGCAGTCATCAATGAAGGCTCAGAGGAAGCAGAATTTTGTTTACTGTTAGCTATGGACTTTCTATATGAGAACCATAGTATAGTGGTTACCTGTAATGGCTGTTTGAGTGATGAAAGGTAGCAAAAAATTTAACATTTCATATAAATTTGATAATGCTTTCCTTGGCAACCAGTCTTGCAATTTAAAAAAGATGCAAATAATAACGAGGATGCTAGGGTTGAGGAAGATGCAGCTATGCTGCAAAACCAGTTTCAGGTTCAGTATCTAAGGAGATTAAGGGCCAGGAATTGATATCATATAATCATACCAATAAAATCCATTAGGTACCAATAGAATCCATTAGGCCATTTTAAGGGAAATTTCCCTTACCGTAAAACCGGCTTATACGCGAATCAGATCGGCAGTGCGGCTTATAGGATCGGCCCAGGGTCAGGGTGCGGCTTATACGCGAGTTTTTGCCACTATGGTACAGTACTAAAATCGGCACATTCAGATGGCTAGTGCGGCTTATAGGATCGGCCTGAAGTCTGGGTGCAGCTTATACACGAGTTAGGCTTGTACGCGAGGTTTTACGGTATTTATGATTTTCGACGTTTTTCTCGCCAAATTGGCTGATTTTAGGGAAATTTCTTTTTTTTTTTTGCAATTTTGAACTTCTTTCTCGCTAAATCGGCCGTTTTTAGGGAAATTTCACCTCTTTGCCATTTAGAACGGGGGTCAAACGGCACCCCTCCCGTAACTCCATTCCTTGCAGGTCGTTGCTCAGACCTGCCAACCCTGGGTTTCAGGGCTCACGGACAGGAGTGGAGTCGAGGGGATTCAGTAGTAAAGGTCCCTCCCTACTAAGTCACTTAGTTGTGCTACACTCTACCACTTAGTAAGTGAGTGGGAGGGGTAGGGGGAAGGAGAACAGGGGGTTGGGGACTTAGTCACCTATCCTTAGTAGTACTAGAAAGGAAGGGCCAGGGTAGGGCAGGCACTGTAATTATCAACAGCAATTACCGTATTCTACGTAATATGCGCCCAGGGCGCTTATAAAATTATTTCTTTGACGTTTTTAGTACTTAAGAGTTTAAATATCCCCGAAATTGCGAAATTTGACCCTTTGATCTAGTCTAAAATGGCCTCAAAAAGGGGGGGGAGGCTTATTGGGGGGGGGGGGCTTATTACGTTGAATACGGTAAGCATACAGCTATTGCAGGTAGGGGGCTGTGACCTTTAACACTGTGGCAATGGGGCAGGTTTTCTGCATACAGTTAAGACTACTATCTAAGTGGCACTCAACACAGATCTAGGACTGGAGAGGCCTGACTAAGGAACCACCGGGTATAGAGCCGATGCACAGTTGGACCCTTGATCACTACCCAAGGCAAAGTGAATAGAGGGTATGGCTAAGGCAAAGTCAATGGGCGGTAGCAGGTAAACTACCCAGTTTTCCCACAGGGAAACTGGTTAATAATAACATCTGATAGCCCTTCATCTTCGCCTTATAGTACCGGTACCATGGTATCTGGATTAGCCTAGTGGTTGTGAAATTATCAGTGACTCCTCAAAATCAATACCGGTAGGGTTAAAGTTAAACTATGCTTTCCAGGTCATGCCTTGGTGCCATGGACTAACTTTCTTTTACAAAATCTAGCTGTAGGCCCTATAGATTTAGCCTAGATCTAGATCTCACTTTTTTCTGAGGTAGATCTACAAATTATTGATTTTTAATAACCATTGTGGACTAAAATCTTGTCTACATTCTAGACTATATTTGCAAGAGTCATAACTTGCTAGTTGGACAGACAGTGCTCTGAGTCTCACCATGTTCTCCTGAAACAAAGGCACACAAAGCAAAGGGCCTATTCCCCAACTACCCTACCACCCACCAGCATGAACTGGTCAGGCCACCACAAGTGTATGAGAACTGCGTTGTTGTGGTGGACCTGGCTTGGGCTTGGCCTTGGGCAAGTCTAGGGAGTAGGGTCTGAGTATAAAATGCATCAGTTTGTAACACGCACTGTAAATAGGCCACATGTGAAGGGAACACTCGGTATCATGTCTCCTTCTGGTGCAATCTTTTGCTCCGGAAGGCAGTGCCTTTCTTGTCTGGCCTGAACAAGCCGAGTAATCAGCTGATAATAGAACCAACATCGATGAATGTAAACACAGAAACTGGCCCCTCGATCCCTGCATCCCCTCCCAATCTACATTCGAATTTCGACACCATCGAAACCAAAAGCAAGGAAACACCTGGACAAATGTGAACGTTGTGAATCGTGTTTCTGTGAAATTGAGTGAAATAAAACATTGGGGCACCTTGCTGGTCACTAAAATGAGTTCATTTGCTCTTATATTTCTGTGCTACAGTAGATCTAGGCAGAACATTGGGATCCGAGGAAGCTGCGTGATTCGCTGCTCGTGCTGTGTTGTTGTTTTGGCGGAAAGGTCAGGGTCGACGTTTTACATATTTGCTTTGATAATCGTTCCAGCACATTGGTATCTTACCAAATAGCATTATAATGAAAGGAATATGCCCACAGCTCCATCTTAGAAAACGATTTTGAGTGTGTATGATACATAGATGGTACACCAACCTTTGTTTTCTTCCTTGTTTTGGGTTTGACTCTCACTGCTTCTGCCATATTGATATCTGTTGTGCACGTGATCCTGTGTTTACGTCTGGACGCCACCTGGCGGGGGAATCGGGGACTTTAGTTGTCTTGTTCTCCACTAGATGGCAGAGTAGATTTTTCGCGCTCATACGTTTTGCTTTTTGGCTCAAAGTATATCTGGGGACGTCCAACACCCAGGCCTGCAATGCCCCCCCCTCCCCCGGGGCCCCCCACTGCTCACTAAATAGGGTCACCTAAGGGAGTGCTCATTTTTTAACAACAGGGGGGGGCGGTGAGATTTCGCGCGGAGCGCATGAAATTTTTTCACCCACCCCCCCTAGAGGGGTCGAAATTTTTTACCCCCCCCCCCGGCAGGCCAAAAATGGCGCGCCTTTGCGCCCTTTGTAGCATAGTAACGCGCGGGCTTTTTCCCTCAAAACAGGTTGAATTTTTTTGACCCCCCCCAAGAGGGGTCTAAATTTTTTACCCCCCCCCCGGTCAAGGGGTCCAAATTTTTTACCCCCCCCCCCCCAAATCCACCACCCCCCCTGTTGTTAAAAAATGAGCACTCCCTAATACATAGGGCACTCACTAGCCCCAACATTTAATTGGTGGTATAGGCCTACCCAATATGTGTAGGCCCACTGCCGGCTCTGTCTATGAAGCCATTTCCTTAAAAATGATGGGTCTGCCCATCAATATTTAGTCTAGACCATAGGAACAAGTAAAATCAACATGCATTACAACAGGAGAGATTCTATGCAAGAAAAGAGATTTATGTCCTCCAGGGAAGAAGTAGGTACCTATCATTTTATAAATATAATAAGGAGGTTTTTATAAATTCATATATGAGTAAATACCAGGGAAAGTTTTCACTTTTTTTTTCAACTTATAAAAGGGTTCAAAATGATTACTTGTGCCATGATTTGTCGGCCTTGTCCAGCAAGAAATGAGAAAAAAAACTTGAACAATTTTTTTAGGTGCTTTTTTTTTACCTGACCCAGAGGTAAAAGGTCCACAAATTTTAACTGCAGAGGACAAATATTTGCAACCTTTTGACCTTGGTCATTTTCAACATAGGAAAATTATTTCAACGACTATTGGACATTCGGACATAGGCCTATTTGGAAATAGAATAAATGATCTAAAAACTAACTTTGTGACCTGTGCTCCTTTATTTTGGTGACTTTCTGACCACTGGGAAATGACCCCCTCCCCCCCCCAAAAAAAATTCTCAAGTGAAAATTTGTAGGCCCCACCCCCCACTGGGCTAAAATGCCCACACAAGGGGTAGGCCTATCCCCTAAAATCTAAATAGACCTTTTACATGAGGCTACACATTTTCTACTTAGAGCTAGGGCTAGGGCAAATGTGATTTTTTTAATATTCAAACTGGGTTATAAGATTATATCTTATATTCCTGAAATAAGAAAGTTCTATTTCTACAGTTATGAT
Organism: Harmothoe impar; assembly: GCA_947462335.1. Classification (NCBI taxonomy): domain Eukaryota; kingdom Metazoa; phylum Annelida; class Polychaeta; order Phyllodocida; family Polynoidae; genus Harmothoe; species Harmothoe impar. The sequence continues at coordinate 20,418,259 of OX381705.1, forward strand.
TGCTATGTCTGCTCAGCTAAGAATTAACCTGAAACCATGTGTCCAAAGTGTCTATAGAGGTGAAAAAACATGCAAGTATACTCTTTTATATGATGGTTATGACCTTGCTTAATACCTTTATCAAATTCCTTCCATTATTTGGGAATTTTATAGGTGTCCTGGAATGTGAGTGGAATGAAAAACGTTTTTTTGGGCTTCTTTTCATTTAAAATAATGGGAGGATCAGAACCAGTAATAGCCTTTGCCTTGTCAAATACATGTACATGTGTATCAAAATAACAGTTTGTCTCTCTTTACTGTCTGTATTCTCATAGAGGGAGTGAAATCATTTATCACAACAGTCCCCTTTAGGTTCCATAGGGATCAAGTATACAGACTACTAAATAAGAATTATTTTCTTAAATTAGGAACATCAGTTATATGTTGTGCCACAAGAGGCCACCACTATGCAATACAACAATTTTTTTCATTAAACAGGGTATACATTTCTGCCTCAAATTAAGTCCTAAAAGAACAGAAGAGGATAAGGGAGGGTTCATTATTTATGGCAGGGGGGGGTGAGCGTTTGGCAAATCGAATACGTCAAAAATAATTGGCCCCCCCCCTCGGAATAGGTTGAAAAAAAAAGGCCCCCCCCTCGGAATAGGTTGAAAAAAAAGCGCCCCCCCCCTCACCCTGGATCGTTTTCAACTTTATTACAAAAACAATGTTGGTGTCTACTAATTGTATGCATTTAGCTAATCATGGGCACTTTTTTACCTACAATTTACTACCTTGCAACAAATACATCCATTCGTAAGGTGTTTTAGTGTAAACGTCTCATGATACTCGCTGGTGAGCGATAATAGTCAAACCTCAGACACTCGACTTACATACCGTTGAGTTTAAGGGCCCCAGTGCTTATAAATTGGAAGCTCCCATACCCTCAGTGCTTACATGAGGCCGGCACTTTTTTGAAGACAAAACGATGGGCTATTCTGAGTGTCAAAAGTGATGCAGTGAGAAATTTGCTGGGAGTTTGAGGAAAATTTTAGAAAATTTTGGAAATATTGACATAATTTGGTAAAATATAACACAGGCTGTTACCAAAATTCGCGACATTTGAACGTACTAAATTCGCGACATTTTTAGGAATACCCCTAAAAAAAAAGGCCCCCCCCTAAGAATAGGGTAAAAAAAAAAGGCCCCCCCCCTTTGAATACCCCTAAAATAATTTGCCCCCCCCCTCAAATGCTCACCCCCCCCCTGCCATAAATAATGAACGCTCCCTAAAGATATGTAGGAAAAAGGGGAATTTTGTTAGGGATTAATTTGATGTAAGAACCCTTGTTCCAGTGAATGAATTATAATAAATATAAGTAGAAATGATAAGAAACACCATTTGCTTGATAATATCATCTAAATAAAAGGAGGGATTACCTGTCCTATATATCACATAAAGCGAAATGTCTATTTGCTCAAAGTTCTATTGTACATAGCTACAAAAAGCTACATTTAATCTGATGAACCTCTTTCTGATGCTCTGGCATCCCTCCTTTCTCTCTAAGACTAAAATTAAATATAATCATGTATACCCCTTTCCCAGGCCAGAACATCAATCTTGTTTATTTACTCGAATAAGAAATTAAAACTTACTTAAGAAAGGTTTTATAGAAAAAAGGTCTATTCTGTAAGAAAGATTTTCTTATTTTGAGAAATATGTCAGGAAATATCATCTCGATTCCAGTATAAAACACTTGATTTAAGAATTTCATACATGTTTATCATACGCGATTTTCTGAAAATGAGAAAAAAAAAATATGGAGGCCCACACACCAGCCACACACATCAGCCACGCACATCAACTAGAGTACAGATCTGAGAGCAGCTCACACAGCAGCCACACACAGCAGCCAAGTGAGCAGCCAACTGAGCAGCTCCTAGTACAGCTCACTGTGAGGCAGATCACCCACACAGACTCCTTCTGCCACCTCATCCATTATTTATGGCTGGAAATCAACATCCCCATAGGTATGGACCCGCTTACCGGCATAACACGAGAGGAGGGGATTGTAGATGACTCAGTGTTACACCAGAAAATGTTGTATCAGTGATAAACACATTAGCACACAAATATGATTGAAAAGAATCTGGCACAAAAGCATCGACTTGAACTGATTTCTATCCATCATTGTTATCTAAAAGAAATATCTTTGCTCTTCTCACAACATAAGGCACCTGTGTAATATGCTCTGAATTGTTACAATAATGTAAATGAATAGTGATATTGTATTTAAATGGTTAACAACAGTTTTTTGGGGGGATTTACAACTGTAAACGTTATAATCATCATACTGTATAAATATACTTGAAATAGAGACAAGGAGCAATGTCAGCTGGACTTCTCCAAATCCTAACTTAGTAAGAGAGTCTCCAGATGTCCCCAGTCTCTGTCTCCAAGTTATATGATCTTGGTTGGAGCGGCTGTTGCTCATCTGGGATAAATCTAGCAGGTCTCCACCGATCCCCTACTCTCACCCTGATGGGGGTGCAGAGGGGTCCCTCCCCCCTCAGGTCGGAAAGTGGCCGAAATTAAGACCCCCAGGTCGCAAGGTTAATGTTTTTTTAGACCCTTTATCCTATAATCAATTTTGTGCAAAAGTCGCCAGGTCGCTTAAATTATTGCCCCAGGTTGAAAAGTCACCTGGAAAACTGCCCAGGTCGCCAGGTTGCTGAAAACCCCGTTTCAGTTCTCCTGCTGAACAGTCTCTGTGCAGGTGAACCTGACTCCAGTGTCTTCAACAGTGCCTGATATGTCTTAATGTGGTCTCCCTCCACTTTCTCCAACATGTGACAAACTGGTTTGCACGTCCAACCATCCCATTGGCCTGGTGATGGTACGGACTGGTAGTGACATGTGTGAACTGCCATGTTTTAGCAAATGCACAGAAGGCATGGCAGGCAAATTGCAGTCCATTGTCTGTCATGCAGGTGTTTGTCTGGCTTCCCATGCACCACAAGTATTTTAGCCAGTTTCTCCTGGACTGTTGCACTGTGCGTATTTTCCCTCAGCTCCTCTACCTCGCTGAATCCAGAATAACAGTCAATAAATAAAGGAACATTGAACCTACACAATTGAGTAAATCAGCAGCTATCACCTTCTACGGTCCAGTGAGCACCTTACTCGAAATCAGTGGTTCATTTTGTTGTTGGTTGCAGTTTGCCTGGTTTGCTCACAGTATCTTCAATCTGAGAGTTCAAATCTGGCCAATATAAAACATCATGGGCCAGTTGCTTGGAATGCACTATGCCCAAATAACCTTCATGTATAACTTTCAGCATGTCACTTCTCATTGATATCGGTATTACCACTCATTTGAATACAATACCATCCAGCACTGCAATTTCATCTCTTGACTTAAAATACATCCTTATCTATGTATCCAGCACATTTCAATGCTGAGGCCAGCCAGATTACACAATCTGTTTCACTTTCTCTAGTTCTGAATCCATCCACGAGGCCTCCTCTAGTTCCTTTCCTTGCTCTCACTAAATGCCGCTGTACCTCTGACTTCTCAAGCATAGATATTGAAGTAGTTTACCTCTTTCATCATACTGTCACATGCCTTTGGTAAATATGCTCAACTGAGACCATTGGCTACCGGGATGTCTTTCCCTGATTTCCCAATCAACTGGAAGGACTGATGCTGTAATGTCATACTCATCTCTTGCAGTTGCAGTGGCACAAGATGGAGGGGTTTCACTATGATCCTTACGAGAGGCAGATGATCTGTCTCCACCCTGACGACTGTCCTCCCATGCACATATGAGTGAAATTTCTTGAAAGAAAACATGATTGCTAACAGTTCCTTGTCTATCTGAGCATACACGTATTCTGCATTTGTTAGTGCCTTTGAGGCATATGCTACTGGCTTGTCCCTGCAGTAGCACAGCACCCATTCCCGACAGCATGCATCACATGAGATTGTTATGGGCTCTTCTAAGCTGTAGTATCTCAGGACGGGAGTACTTGTTTTAGCTCCTCAAATGCCTGCCATTGTACCTCCTCCCAATGGAATACAAAGTCTCTGGCATTGCTCTCCTCGATCAGTTATCGTAGCGGCTCTGCCACTGATGACAGGTTTGGAAGGAACTTACAAGTATATGTGACCATCCCAGAAGACTCGCACATTCGCAATGGACTTTGGCTCTGGCATTTCTACTACGGTTCTCACCTTCTCCTCACTAACCTTAACTCCCTCTACGGTCAGCTTGTGATCAATGTATTCGATTTCATCTGTGCATAGCTTTGTCTTCCTTAGGTTTAGCTTCAGGTTGTAGTTAAGACAGCGCTGCAACATCAGAATTAGTTTCTCGTTATGTCTATCTAGAGTTGGGGGGTGAATCAAAATATTGTCTATTCTGATCTCAACACCCATGATATCGCAGAACATCTCACTCATTGCTCGCTGATGTATATCTGGCACTGAACAAATGCCCATTGGCAGATGCAGATACCTGTAATGGCCAACGGTGCGTTGAAAGCCGTTAGGTGCTGGAAGTAGCCCATATTCGCATCTAGGACTTTGACTTATCCATTGTTGTTGTCACCTCGTCGATGGTGCACATTGGATGATATTCACGCAGCAGTGCCTTGTCTTTTGGATCAATTGTTATTCATATATATCCTTAGTTGGACCAGATGACTTCTTGTCAACCACATGAAGTGCACTACACCACACTGTTGGCCACCCACAGGCACTTTCTCAATGATACCCAAAGACTAAAATTCTTCGAGTTTCGCACGTATTGTATATGCAAACACAAATCTGCCAAAATAGGACTGGCCCGAGAGGATTGATTTTATTCAGGTAAGACAGTTACAAAAGTAATATATCACCTAGCATGTGCATTTTGCATTGCCTCCGCTAGGGCCCCTTTAGACTTGTATTTTCTCAGTTCATGCATATATATTCAGGTATGGCATACACATATGTGACTCAAAAAGCAAAAAGACCCATCCGCGGGGGATTTTTAGTACTGGCTTTGGCCACCAGGGGGCACCAGAAGGGCTAAAGAGTGCATAATTCAAGTAAAAATGCTCTAGGCTAACTTTTTGTGTAGAAAACAATAGACTTATTATAATTATTCTATCTTTACTGCAAACATTCCATATTTGGAATGCAAAAAGAACGTTTTCTATGGAAAATTAGCATATAAGACATTTTTTGGTTGCCATGGAAACCATTCCGTTACACAAAATGGGAGATATTTGTCCCGGTTTCTTAAGTATCACATCAGTTACTCAAAACTGAAAACAGACTGTAAAAATTCCTTCTAGAACCAAATTTAGACTAAAAAATACCATTTTATTTGGTTATTTATCAATAAAACAGATTTTTCATAATTATCGCCATCTATTATGGGATGCAATGCTTTTAGAGCTAATCTACCATTTTCAGTTATTGATATATAGCAACCTTTGAAAATCAATTCCGTCAAAACTACCAGGACTTTTTTAGCTCATGATATCTCATTTTAAAGAATATGACACCAACTTTGAATACTTATTCCTCCCCGGATGGGTCTTTTCCCTAGCCTGGTCACATATTGCTAAAAAAAAGAATACACATAATTACTAGGGATAATTGATGGTGGAATATTCACAGTTCATATACATGCACAATTTAATTGATGAGTGATGAGGGGTTGAGTTGGTGCTTGTAGTGGGATTATTCTTACAGCTAAATAGTTTTGCTTTTATCTGTATCTTTAAGGACTTAATATCCTGTATTTCCGTATAACAAGGTTTCAACGAGTCCCATTTTGTAATGGCTTTATAAAAGGTGCTAGATCTAGGCACTAGGAATCTGATTCCTTGAGTGTGTCTCTTAGGTAGGTTTCTTTTATCAAGCAATTTATTTTGATCTTTTAAGGTAATAGCATAAAATAATAGATGTATATCCCCTCTAACCACCTTATAAAGGGCATGCGGGGAATCTGCCATATGCCACTTGTTGAATCTGCACGTAGTTATGCCCACTGCATTATGTTTTTAGTTAATATTACCTCTGCCCCAAATATAATCGAATGTTGGTAGCACCATTGTCTTATACATTGTGAGAGCTGTAGCTTTGTCAATGTACATTTTTGTCCTCGTGGCTTGAATTACCTTATATCGTACACTGTAAAAATAATGTCGTCAAAATAACAGTGAATCAAAGGCAACTTTTGGGACACGACTTTCACCGTCTTTTTAACGGTGACGGTCACCGCCAATTTTACATAGAATCACTGTTAATTTTATGTTGAATCACCATTAATTTTACATTGAGTCACCATTAATAGATTCAGAGTATTCAAATATACAGAGATTCAGTGTTATTGCTAGTGCTATTACAGACTTTGGGAATATTCTATATGCCTCACAGGAAATCTGATTATGGTGACTTTAGTTACTGTAGTATACATCTAAAAACGTATGGATAAGTCATACTTTGACTTTGTCCTGACTCTATACGCCACATTGGTGATCTGACTTGCATACTAGCCATGGCCAATACATGAGGTTTTACTCTATAGGATTGATACAAGGCAAGGTTTCCAGAGGTGGGGATATATTCATAGTATGTCACCACAAAATAGGTGTATAGATCCATACAGCTATTTCTTCTGGATATTATCAAGTGATCATTGTATTTTGTCAAACCTATTACAAGATTGAATTGTTAAATTGTCAAACATATAGATTAATTGAAAATTACCATTATTTCAAAATGTATATTCCACTTCAAGGGCGCACACTCTCCAGAAACAAGCAGGCCACCTATCTATGACAGGACCCACTTTATGTGCCTCCCTCTGGGATTTGACATTAGAAGATGAATTTACGTTGAATCATTGTAATCCAAACCAGATTAGCACTTAATAATGATGCACTGTGAAATGGCTGATAATATACATGATGCTTCATTGTATTCCAAATAACGGTGAATCAGCGTTAAATTTTGCAGAGTAAATCTGTAAAAAGTACATCTATTTTGTACAGTGTATACTTTTAACTGTGTTAAGTCTATGCTGTACAAACTTAAACTCGGGATCTAGTGTAAGTCCTAAATGGGTCACATATCAAATCATATTTACCTGGATTCATACCAATGCCCTGAAACACATATTTAAACTGACCATACACATCACTTGCAGATTTTGGGACAGAATCAACCACATTAACCCTTTTTACCAAGTTCATCCGCACACTGTCCATCTCAGAGAGAATGTTTGGCACATTTGGACCATCAAGAACCTTGCACTTCATGTCATATTCTACTCCCCTATCCTCTACCGGTGACTTTGTAGGTTGCCCCAGCAGTCCACTTACTGCAATATTTGACTGAGACAGAACTGGTTTGTCAAACATAGATTCTTATGTCCCTTCTGATATCAAGGAACATTCTGCACCTGTGTCAATTTTAAAGGAAATATAACCATTATATTTTGTGCTAAGGTCTACTGACCACATACTCTTTTGTTTGTTGGCAACATGTGCATCCTGTGTAACCATGTGGATATTAAGTGTCTCCATAGCAATGTTTCCTGACTCGTATTTACACTCTCCACCACCCACTGTACCATACTCATCACAATGATAACCTTGACCGCGATACTCATTTGCCGCATAGTCTACAGATCTCTGAGAATAGCAATGCTGGACAAATTGACCCACTTTGTGGCTGTAATTGCAAGACTGGTTGTAAGCTGGGCAAATCTCATTCAACAAAGATACCATGTTATTATAAAGGTAGTAATGCTTAATAAGGTAGTACCAGTTAGTCAGGATCTAAATGGAAGAGCAAAACATCAAGCAGTTTCGTATGGCAGATTGCATCAGAGGGATCCGAAACCCGAGGAACCAATGCTCAAACCCAGGGGCGGACGCATCAGGGGGGGGGGGGGTGTCCATGGGGTCCGGATTTTTAGATTAAAGGATATTTTGATCCACCGCAAATCGTGGTGCGACCCTTTTTAGTACTTTGGTATTTGGTGGACCACATCCCTTTTCTGAAATCTCACTGACTTTCTGAACCAGCTATAGGAATCACCAGGCTAATCTCATTACACTAACGAGCAAAGTTACCTGAGGTAATCAGGGCTACAATGGACAGGTGTCCTGATTGGGGTTAATTAACATTCCACGAGCTCTGATCACGCATCCCACCCTTAATCACTCAGCTACCACGCCACACACACCTATATGAGCACCCCTCCCCTCTCCATGTCTCCACGGTCAGAAGACACAGGGTGGGGTAGGGGAAGAAAATAAGAATTAGAGGGCAAAAAACATAACGCTAGAAAGGAATGAGGTACAGGTGATCTCATCTCCTTCCCTCCTCCTGCTCCTGCTCCTTCCCCTGTTCCTCCTCGCCCTCCGATCCTCCAGTGGTGGTGCCCCCATGTGAGGTGTTTACGAATTAATCAATCTATAGGATAGCCATCAAGCAACATGTGTCGTCACCAATGTAGCGCCGGCGAGTAACTCGCCGATACTGGGTGGGCACATTGTACCGACCCGTCGGGAGTGTATCAACCCCATGGCGTCGACACAAAGCATGAATGCAGTCCTGGCGAGTTACTCACCACTGCTGCATCCATGCATCATGCTGACAAATTATGCTATATTATGGTATATGACATGTATATAGATAGCACTATGCGGGCCTTAAAGGCTGGATCCATAGGAGAATGGCGGTGGGTGGGTGAGACGTCTTTGAAGTTGTGCCGGTGCCGGGTGTGACTGGGTGCAGGGCACCTGGCGTGTCGGTGCTGAATAATTGAGGTGATGTTTTGGTTGGTGTGTCACGGATCATTGGCTATTGATCCACCCTGGAGGTGGTGCTGGGTGGGGTGGGGGGGGGGGGGGGCTGGAGGTGGGGGGGGGGGGGGGGGGGGGGGGGGGGGGGGGTAGAGAGGAGGGGGGTCTGGCAAGGCAAGGCAGAGCGGGTCGGTTGACTACATAATGCATAAGGCAGCCGGCCGGCCTCTCCTCAGGCCAGAAAACATACACTTTACCCGAGCTGAAGTAAAGCAGAATCAACCTGTTTTGTGGGTGTAGTTAAAACAACAGCGACAACATAGCAGTTTAATTCTGCTATACTAGTATCCTATGGTCATTATTTAAGTAAATACGCGAGAGGGAAAACATCATGGATATGTACAAATTTAAAAGGGTAGCCTTCCCATGCCTCTATACACGCAGGTGTCGGGCCATGGAAGCTTATGCACAATTTGTTTCCCCTGGCCCCACCCCGACACCTGTTCCTCTGCTGTCCCGGTGATGGGGGGGGGGGGGGGGCAGGTATGGAGGGGGACATGTCTGGTGCATGTGTGAAAACTGCTACATGTACGTGAATAGAGAGGAGGAGACTGTATGTGCTGAAGGCCTTGCATATTCCACCTCAGGGAAGGCCCCCATTAAATTTACACTGGAGACTATTTCATTTTATTTCATTGAATAAGCTTTTTTGTCCATAGATATAATTATTTCCTTTGGTTTACAATGTATGACATATACCAGTTGATTTTAATGTGATTTGCAGTAGAATAACGAAAATGATGATAGTAATAATCCATTTTTGGGAAATCAGAGCGAAAGTTACGATATTTTGAGTTACCCTTACCCATTTGCTCCCAATCAGAGCAATGATTATGGGGAAATTATTTCCAGCCAATATGTGCGTGAACTGGAAGGTTATACAATACCTATATTTTTACAGGAAGGGCCGTTCATAATATTTGTGTTTTCTTGTTGATTCTCACATGCGCAGTACACTGATATGCCATGTTATATATTGTAAAACTACAGTAGATTACTACTCAGCTACATTTAGTAAATTAGTAATTTAGTTCCAACAGTGTAGTACCCCTTTAGTTGCTCTGTTGCCTCGCCTGTGCCTCAGCTAATAGCTCAGCAACAAGTCTTATTATACATTGTAGCACAACTATTATAATACAAGGGGTGCACACAGAGGCAAATATCAGAGTCACCCAATGTCGCCAATACTACTCTCAGACAAGGGTCAGGCACTGCTGGACTATAATAGATGGGTCAAGGGCCATTCTAGTGAGGGTCAGGCTAGGCTGGACATTCAATAACAGGCTGGACCTTGGCAAACTTGCTTGAAAGTCTGGCCATGCTGGATCCTCATGCCATAGTCTGGCAAAGCTGGACTCTTGCATGCTGATAGAGACTCTCCCAAGAGTCCAGCATTGCCAGACTATGGCATGAGGATCCAGCATGGCCAGACTTTCAAGCAAGTTTGCCAAGGTCCAGCCTGTTATTGAATGTCCAGCCTAGCCTGACCCTCACTAGAATGGCCCTTGACCCATCTATTATAGTCCAGCAGTGCCTGACCCTTGTATGAGAGTAGTATTGGCGACATTGGGTGACTCTGATATTTGCCTCTGTGCAGAGGGCCCCCCTCAGGTCGGAAAGTCGCCAAAATTAAGGCCCCCAGGTCGCAAGGTCGTTCTTTTAGACCCTTTATCCTATAATCAAATATTTGCAAAAGTCGCCAGGTCGCTTAAATTATTGCCCCAGGTCGAAAAGTCGCCTGCAAAACGGCCCAGGTCGCCAAGTCGCCAAAAACCCCTCTGCAGTCACAATACAGTCATGACTTCCAGACACCCCTTCATACGTCTCTATATTGTATATAGACAACCATGTAAGACAACAGTTTATGCATCACAGGTGTACCTCAACACACAGCACATTAAGGCCACTGACAGGTAGAATCGAGTCCCAGATTAGGGTACAAACAGGGTGTGAGTATTGTGAGTGGCTTGTACCTGGGCATTCCTTATGTCATCCGTCCCTCATAGAGTAGTGGTTGGCATGGTGGATTCATGATGCAGAGGACCTAAGGTCAAATCCCTGTCAAGTCATATCTTGGTAATCATACCATGCATTTATATTCTTATATATCAAATATATTTTGCTTTGATAGATAGAAGTGAGTAACAACCTTGAAATTATATCAAAGAAATATCAATAGTGTTTGGACAAAACTTGTATTCCTATTTCTTCAAAGGAACTATATGTATAAATATTCAAAAAGGTATTGTTGGTTAATGGTATGATCACCAAGATATGACTTGACAGGGATTTGAACTTAGGTCCTTTGCATCATGAATCCACCATTTATCCCACCAGGCAGACGCCATAGACGTTCTGTATCCTAATTCTGTGGGTTGCCACATATTTTATAAAATTGGGTCGCATGGGGTGCCACTAGAGGGCAAATTTGGGTCACATATAATGTCAAATGTCGTCAGGAGAAGAAAACACTGTGGGCTATTTCTCTATTTCTCGATAAAACTTATTTTATTCTCTCATTGTACATACTCATCTTATACATATCCATTGTTACTTGTTATAGTCTACCAATGGTAGCGAAAACCCTGCGTCCTATCCGGGTACTTATACCTCATACCTCGGCCTGCCGACACCAACAAATAGGACCGGACAAAATATTGTATTGAAAATCATAATTAGTTTAATAAACTGTTATGAGTTTACATAACAAAAAAAAAAATGCTAACCACTACTCTATGAGGGACAGGTGACGTAAGAAATGTCCAAATATAACCCATTCACAATACTTACAACCTGCTTGACCCCTAATCTGGGACACTAGCTCTGGCTGAGCTGGTAGCTGGAGAGCAGAGGGAAAATAGAAGAGTACAATTGCTAAGGCGGAATACAGGAGCCTGTTTAACCATTGTGACATGGGACACGACCTATTTCTTAAAACTGACATGAGACATTGACATTTCTCAAAATTAAGAAGTGACAAGAGGGCTGGCGACAAGGGACAAGACAACACTCTAAAATATGTGTGTTGTGGGAACATGCATTAACAGAGTAACACACTTTGAGTAGCGTAACAGAGTAACACACTTTTGAGATCAGCACACTTTGAGTAGCGTGAAGTGTTTTACAATATAAAAGTGTGTTAAAAGTGGCTTCAAAAAAGCATGTAACCATAACACACTTTTCTTAGAGTGAATATTTATCAAAACGACAAGTGACACAGCAACCCTCGTCTGGGGTCCTCATATTGGACATGCCCCCCCCCCCCACCCCCTAACCTCCTCCACGGTCCTGCCGTTGTCGTGAGGCTGGCACCTTTTGCTCACCTGCACACCAATGACCCATGCAGCACCAGCTACAGGTGAACAAAGCCGCCACAGGTGTGCAGCCATGCATAACCATCCGCCCACCTCCTGGGCACCTCCTGGGTGCTAAGGCAGCAGCTTCGATCCTGGAGAAGGTTGAAGTTATACGCCTATGTGGTACAAAGATTGACATCGCTAAGGGTTAACATTTAAAATCGAGAAACGATTTTCACCTGAAATGGATTTAGGATTGGGATATGATTACATGTACTAGTATAATTATCAGTCTCTAGATATAATTTGGCATGTACTCCAAAAAGGTATATGTAGATGATACTCGGCATTCTTAATACAAAATATTGCAAAATTATAATCGCAAAAAGGGATGGTTGGTAAATACTGAATGAGATATGAATGTATGTTTAAAGCAAGTCTTATCGACCAATGACAACTCCATGTTAAGTGTGAGTGCATCCACCAAGTCCACGTTTTAATAGCAATATCCCTGTCCCAGGGTGAGGGCTGATTAAAACAAGTTACAGAAAATACAACTTCTCCTCCTATTATTCCTGTGTGCCCCAGAAATGATTCACCAACTTCCATGGCGTGTCGGGGGTTCCAGCGGGAATGGGGCAGAAATCAAGTCCATGTTTCCGCCCTCCAACCCCTACCTGCCTCCTCTGGCGGATCTTTTAAAACCAGTGGACGTGTAAAGTTGGGATTTCAATCGATGATCGCACTAAAAGATTCACGAGCCGCCATTGAGTCCGCGCGCGTTTCATCGGAGGGATTCGGTGGTGCGTAAAGCGGCGTGTTCATCGGACCGTGGTGGTTCCTTTCCAGGTGGTGGTGGCAGGACGCCGGTGGTGCCTGTGAGATGGTGGTGCGGCCTGGGGTGCTGGGCCGCGTGCCGCCCATTGATTGGATCCTTTGGCTCCTTGAGGCAGGACTCTTTACCTGTGCGGGACATGGGGTGGAGTTCTTACCGACTGGAGGCGGAGAAGGTGCTCAGAGACGCCCGGGAGACGCTGGCCCGCGCACAGGACGACGGGAAGTGTTTTACTGTTACCCGGCTTACCGGCGGCCTTCTTCGCAACCGTGACCGATAGGGGACGCTGTTATCAGAGGATGCCGGCTACTTCCATTCCCATCTCGTGTATTTTGATATATATATATATACACATATGTATGTGCATTAAATGTTGATTGATAGACAGGAATGTCCGGTCTCCGTCCACAGCCATTGCCTAACGATACCCACAAGGAGAATCAAACCACACTCGGTGAGTCGGTTTCTATCGTACTTTTCTATCAGAAACTCTTGAGAAGATCTTGTCATCCATTCAAAATGCTGAGAATGCTAAAAGTCGGATAATAGTTATAGCATATCTGTTCTCTATCATATAGTTGATTATATCCATCAATCGTATCACATTGTGTATGTAGCATATTGTTTCCAAAAAAAGGTATAAACTCTTTCTCGATTCTGGGAAGTTTCTACTAAAGTATTTACTACAGTATACAATACATCAACATGGTAGCCTAGACCGGAATAATTCAGAGATGAATGTTTAAAATCTCTTCATTTTGGTAAGTAGAGTTGGTAGGTGAGGTACTTGGCTATGCGCGCCTAACGGTCGGCGTGCCAGAAGTTATTTTATGTGCACGCCTGGTCCATAGGGGCAATCCCGTATACTACTTACTATCCACCCAGCGTATGGGCCGGTGGGATCTTTACCATTCATATTCTCATCATTTTTGAAGCATCGTCTAATATGTTATACTGTTACGTACAAATTAGCTAGTATGTAAGCCTATGGACAACCTCTCGATGGAACTTTTATGTATAACTACAGGGGTTAGTCCAACACTTTAGATACGAAGGAAAGTCGAGGCGACTTTGCTTTCGAATATGATGCCCAGGGGAGAGTCTGTCGGAATTTACCATGTTGGCTGGAGGGCCATAAAAGATTGTGTTCACAACATGCCATTATTAAATCATCCCCCATAAAATACAGGTTAAAATGGCCTCCCCCTCCCTGCCTTATATGGTACCAGCACTGCCTCCACCTATATAACGGTCCTTCACATTGATTGGCGTGTTCAATCATGCATGACGGTCGCGTGAGAATGGCGGTCACTGACCAACTATAGTCTCTCTAGCCTCTAAACCCATGGTCAAGTTAAAGGCATTCACGATCGTCTGTAATACCATAGGATTGATATCAATTTGGTTGAGACGGTCTTTCACCTGCAGGGGTGTAGAAGGCAAGTTTTTATTGGTGGGGGAGTGGGTGCAAGGTCCCCGGTTGGAGGGGGGGGGGGGGGGTATATGATTTTTACATGGGCTTGTATAGGGGGCCCTTTGATCATTGCCCTCCCCAACCAGCTCTAAGCATTGGTTTATGCGTGATGGCGAATACACACGCTTACCGTACCGTCGCGATGAAGCGCCTGGTCTTGAAAGAGCGCCGGTGTTGAGTATGCGTCGGGGGTATATATAGGGGCCTTCAAGCACTAAAATCATGACCTTGAATAAGCGCCTGTCTTGTTTAAGCGCCTTGGTAAGAGCCGCGCCAAATTGAGGAGCGCCCCGGCGCTTAATCGCGACGGTACGGTATGTATAGGAATTGTACAGAAAAGTAGTGCTTGTGAGAGAGATATGAATTGGTAATTATGTGTTTTATATAATAAGAGTCTTTGCAGATTTTAGGGGGGGGGGGGGCATATTCAGCCCGCACGCCCTTTCCTGTGCCACCGGTATAGCTAATGGAAAATAATGGGCAAGGTTCCTCTCATGTCCTTTTGTCGAGTTCTTGGCAGACTGGCGGTAGGTGCTACTTTTTGTAAAGGACTTGCTCTCACCTAATACAAATAGAACGAATGCTGTGACTCCAGGCCACCTGAAATGCAGAAACACTCCAGTGACTGGTATCCCCTACCAATCTATTTTAATTAGGTGGGTAACATTGTGATTGTTACTGGTATGACATGTAAAATAAGTAGGATAGGCGCACATAATGTCATTCAAGTTATGTGACTCCCTCCCCACCCCCGCTATAACCACATATGCCTCTATCATTGTGCACTGTGCATCCCCTCCCCCCCCCCCCCCCGCCACCCGCGGTATAGTTAAAGTGGGTATATCCGTCAATTGGGGTACATAATTGCTTAAAACTGCCCCAGAATGTGAACCAAGATCATACTTCCCTCTCTTCCTCTTCTATTCATGCTCTTCATACCATCTTCATGTGATGTTACTGGCCATGGATAGCGTTTGAATGTCCCTTTAATACCATACGTTTAAGCCTTTAGAACACCTTTAGGTGGGATTTAGAACAATGGTAACAATCGGATATAGCCACTTTAAAAGCGCACTAAGTCGGTGACCTAACCCTCCCGAGTTTTGCACGCAATTGACGTCGTGGGTTCAGTGCTCCTTTAATATATTCAACTCACTATATTAGTTCATACTGCTGCCGCTGGGGTGCTGTCGTCGCCAGTAGCGTGCACCTTTAAGAGGTGTGCTGTGCAGCCACTTGGTTGACCTGATACTGGGAGGTTGACCTGGAGGTCACGCCTCAAGGAGAGATTTGACCTATACTCTGCTGGTAACACGTCAATAGCTCATCATTGGTCTTACACCGATTGTACTGCCAGGGAAGTAGGGAATACCATGATTATTCCAACCTGTATGGTCTGACACCTGTTGAGACTGCACCAAAGTCAATGTGAACCCTACGTGCGTGCTCTGATCAGAATAGATGGGCTCTAATATTAATGTGTCCTTATTTATTAAAGAAGCAACCCACTGTTGAGAAACATGAAATATAGAACCTATTGTTAAGACACATGAAATATAGAAAAGAAAGGTGTTAAGGTTACTATATTCAGATTTAACCTATAGGTCTGTTGTATACAACTGACATTTGAGAAGTGGGTAGAATAAAACATTAATAAGCTTAAGGTCGCAAAATACATGTTCCCTCCTTTAACAGTCTAATAGATGTGGAACTTTGGTCTTTCTGCTAAGTGTTCGAATATCTCTATCCATAAAACGTCACTGGGTCCCTCAGAAGTATTGATATACTTGTCGCTAAGCGGCTCGTGCCGGCTAACATACTACTGTGGACTGAGGTGATCACTGACCTAAAGCTCACCCAATACGCCTGGTTTCTGAACCCTTCATGCAAGGATCAGACAATTGTAGGAGCACAATATATAAGCAATTAAGTAGCCTATGTACCACGCCTAGATGTACAATATTACGTCTACGTTAGCAACCCTCCTTCGCCTAAAAGCACATTCCTCCTACCAAGTGCCATAGGCTGCAAATAACAAGAACGGATAGTCCCATTATTGACTGATCATGTGGGAAAGGCTCGTCTGAAGTCAACTTAAGACAAGCAGCAGGGGAGCTTATAGGTTGTGCCAAGAGTCGAAACCCCATCGACCAGACACCGGCGAAGGGGGCAGAGGGGGTTTGTTGCCTCGACCTCACTTATGAAAAGGATATTTACGCAGTTGCCACAACCGTCGATAGATTAAGCAATTTGGTATCGACACGACGGGGTGCACTGCCTTGATTGGTCTCTGACTTCAAAGGTCAGGGTGGGAGGGAAACAAAAGGCTGGGGTGTGAATAGGTGTGTGGGACTGTGGGTTAAACAGGAGGGTGAAGGGCGTCAGAGTGAGAGAGGGACGGAAAGAGAAGAAGACAGACATACAATTACAACAGAGGAAGAGATAGGCAGAGAACGTTAGAGAGAGAGGGGGATCGAGAGCGACAGGGCGAGAGACAGGTAGAGAGACAGAGAGAGGGTTGAAGACAGATAGATGAAAGAGAGCATGGAGAGACAGGGATTGGTGAAAGGGGGGAGGCAGATAGAGATGAAGACAGATTGTAAGGCACGGTTGGGTACCCTTCGCCTGCGACATAGGGACAGTTCCATATACTACTTTGCTTTCAATGTTGGCCGGTGTATTGGAGATGCAAACACCTGCATGGGTATGCAGTTGTATTATCAAAACTAAACCTGCTTTGTGTATGGGGCCGTCAACAAAGTAGGTCACACTTTTTTGGCCATTTTGGACACCCTCCCCCCCCCCTTGTCACACTTTTCTATACCTCTATCATTGCCCCCCCCCCCCCCCATCCCACCCCGCATGTGTGACATTATGGATGGCCGCTATACCTAGAGTGGTGGTTGAGACATGAAAATGTATTGCCCTTTTCCTAGTTTAGTTTCTACCCATCTTACCGGCTGTTTTCTCTCTAACTAGTCCAGCATATAGCACATTAGATAATCAGGACCACTGCCAAAGAGAGCTATACCGTAAACAGAAGGTGCAAATAAACTTCCTGGCAGCTCCTTAGCCCAGTGGACAACACAATTATACCCACCCCACCTCACGGATCAAGGTCCACTTATGCATACCCGATACACCGGTGTATAGAACAGCTATACTATAGGGCAAGGTGGGCACAAGGAAAAACAGGTATAGAGGTGGGGACGGATCAACCTTTCTGCACTTAGTGGCTCTCCTTATTGAAAAATAAATTATGAATAACAAATATAGTTTTACTTGAATGCATGTATACATTTATGACAAGAATAAAGAGGTATCCTTTCTGGTTGGCTGATATTATAGTATAGTTCTGACAGAGATCTACAGTTAGGGCAAGGTCATGTATTACCAGCTGAAGGGGGGTGGGGGGCAAAAATGGAAAACCCTCCATGCTGGGAAGGGGGGGGGGGGGGTCAAAAGTTAAAACGTTCCATTTAAATACCCGCAAACACACATGACTCCACATGTGCATGTGCTTTTAGGGAGGGGGGATCCGTGCTTTTAGGGAGGGGGGATCCACCACCCACCCCCCCCCCCTCCCCTCCCCCAGCTAGTAATAAATGACTTGACCCTTATAAGTACAGTTGATGAATGATTAATCCCGTACTAAACTTTAAACCTGCAGACACCACTACATAATGGCCTAGTGGATTATTAATGAGTTTTCATTAACTCTTTAAGGACAGCATGATGTTTTAATGCATCATGCCCCTTGTCGTGATGCATGAATACCGCCCTGGCGAGTAACTCGCCAGTGCTGCATTTAAGCATCGCGACGACCGTGCGGGGGTGAGACATTCCCGAAGGATCGGCATGATGCACCAATGCAGCTGCATCATGCCGTCCTTAAAGGGTTTACTGTGTGTAGACTAGATGAGTGTGGGGACCGGGGTGGGTACACAGCGGACAATGAGATTACGCTCTGTCACTGTCAGTAGTTATCTTGTCCAGTGATTACGTCGAGTGTGTCCTAACGACAGTGATTTTTTAAACGGATAATGTTATTCTTATTTCATTTAATAGTTACGTAGATCGGGCTTGATTTGTCAATTCACATTATTCGTGTAAAACGCATTAAGCAGGGACAGATCTGTTTATTTTGGGTCATGGACTGTCTATGACTTCACATGGACATTTGTACAAAACGCACATGAAATGTAGTTTTTGCACCAAGTACGGACTGTTTGGAGGACCCCTCCCCCCTCCCCCCCCCCCCCAAAAAAAAAAGAAGAGACAAAGAATCAATCTACCCTACCCCTTTTGACCTTTACCTTTGTCTTTGATACTAGAGCCTAGGGAATCGTATGATCAACTCTATATGAATAACAAAAATTTAGTACGTGGATGTTGGGGGCGTGACTGCGTGTATGTTGGGGGCGTGGCAATGTGTATGTTGGGGCGTGGCTAAGTAGATATTGAGGCATGGCTACGTGGATATTAGGGGCGTGGCCCAGCCAAGAGGTGTGGCTACATAAAAAGGGGCGTGGCCGTATGGGTGATGGGCATGGTTAATATTATGATAATGGTGTGTCGCGATGTGGAGGAGGGTTGAGGCTATATGACAATGGCGTGGACCTGTGGGGCAGGGACGTGGCACTGCATGAGAGGGGGCGTGGCCATGTGAAGGAGGGGCGTGGTCATGTGGAGGAGGGGCGTGGTCATGTGAATGAGGGGCGTGGTCATGTGAATGAGGGGCGTGGTCATGTGGAGGAGAGGCGTGGCGACGAAGCAGACAGCGGATGAGTGGTTATCTAGCATTTGGCACTAGTGGAATGGTCATCTGCCATATGATGTGGATTTCATTGGTGCCAACAACCGGATATCCGGCCAACTTCAGAAGAAGAAAGAAGAGGAACTGGCGCGGACCAACCGAAAGACTCCAGCAACCCACACCAATATCTAAACGCTCTCCAATAGCAGGCATACCACCTTTCAGTACCCCTCTTCAGTTTTGGGGTCATTCAAGTATGACATCATCACTTTTCATCAATTTTTAGAGTAAGATACTACACCCACCCCTCTTTGTCATCATTTAGTTCAGGAACCGCATTGTCATATCATCATTCTCCATATACCATTTATGATTTATCGATTATGTTATACTTGAATAGCCCCTTTCTTCCAATTCTTATATCACGAGGGAATAACCAAATATGATTTTGTTTCATGCGAATCATTAAGAGAACATGTTTCTGTTTAGCTGAGCGTTGAGTAAAGGGAGGTCGTGTACGGTATTTGGCACTAGTGGAATAGTCGGTGCTATAAACACGGGTATCCACGGGCGTCAATTAACGTGCTCGATAACCGTCGTCCTCACCACACACCGCCCATTCAGCAGTTTCCTGTATGTTTTCACTATTATTTGGAGAATAGCCAAACAAACAGCTCATATACAAGAGCCGTGGGTGGGTGTCTTTCTTTTATTATGAATATTTATAGAAAATTATTAAATTATTAAATCTTCGTTGTACTTTAATATGGTATAACAATGGGTACACCAGTGCCGATATGGTCTACATTCAATATAGTCAGCCCCCATCTCAATTCATTAGAAAATAAGTTGAAAACACGAGGAATTATGCGCGAAGTCATTCCCTACATTTCATGTTACCAGGATCCCTTTACCATAAGGGTTACACAGATTATATAGTAAACCTCCTCTATAGTATAGGGATGCCACTCCATGTTCGAAAAAAAAAGAAATGGGCTTGGCAAACTTTCTGAGGGAAATTCTTTTAAATCCCAGCCAAATGAAGGAACTACTACGTGAGTTGGAGAGTGGTATATCTCGTCTCTACTTAGGAAGGTGGCAGTGTGAAGATTAATAATTTGAAAGAAAAATAAAATTCACGGGAGGAAATAATTATGAAATTATGAATAACTTGACTTGTAGTAAATCATTGGGAATCCCACATCACATGGACCTCCATGTGTTTCTGCTGTCAGACATCCTCATAGGACACGACCTATTTCTCACTCTACATGCTATAATCCGCCACAACTAGACCATAATCATAAATTGCTCCATAAAACAGCTGGCATGGGAGGATCCCGGCGGCCGACCTAGGCCCTGGTCGGCACGGGCCCAGTGCCCCCCGGCACAGGCACCAACATGAAAGTACCCCCCCCCCCCCCCCCACACACACACTCGACTCCGCTCACCTCACTATGACCCTTTAAGGGCCGCATATTGCTCTGTTGCACCAATCCCTTTGTCGTCATGATGCATGCAGCCGTGATGTTGATGTACTCCCAAAGGTTCGGTATCAATTCATGCAAACCGATGAAAAGATTCGCCAGGGCTGCTTTCATGCATCATGAAAACAAAGGGCATAACGCATTAAAGTAGTATGCGGTCATTAAAGGGCTATTTTAAAGGTAGACTGCAGTAGTAAGGATGGGAGATGTAATCATCACGTGTATATCACAAGGCCCGGGGCAGAGTCCTCCTGGACAGGCTGCTCATAGTTTTATGGGAGGAGGATTTGTTCATATTAGGTACATTCCTCTGTACCCGATGCACGTGTTTAGTTCTAGTAAATTGGTTGACAACTGGACTGGAGTATAAGTGAGATTCCAGGGATTATGAGTAGGTAAGTACATGGCCACAATATACACGGGTTACATTGTAATTGGGCGTTTGAACAGCTTGTGGGACTGTTTTCCCATCTATAATACATTATTGTTTTCCACGGATGGAGCACGCCCCTATAGCTCTGTGGACCTATGCTTTAAATTCAAACACCAGAGAAAGTTGGTGTCCCGAAACGTTAGGCCCATATCAAAAGCTATCAATCGGCAATACATGTAGAAATCCTTTTTGCATGGCTGCTTCTTTGGTTAAAAGAAAATTAACCCTTTCAGGACAGCCCATTGCGCTATACCGTCATGATGCTTTCTTGAAGATCCTATGAGGATCATGCATTCCCATAAGAGTGGAATAATGCATTCATGCATAATAATGACAAATGGTATAGCACATATAGATCAGTTAAAGATGGGTTAGGAGCTAATTCGGGGTCAAATCTAATTTTTTACTTTTTCAATGTATTTGTATTCATAATGTCCCTATATATATATGTGTAGCTTTTTAAATCATTCTGATACATGTAAGTCCATAAGAAATAGAGATAATAATGGTCAGAATAAATAAAGGGACCCGACTCTATTAGAGAAAGGGGTCCCTGGTCCTGGTTTTCTCTATATTTTATGCATTTACAAGTATCAGAATGATTTAAAAAGCTACACACATATTCATATGGATATTATGAACACAAATACGTTGAAAATCTGAAAAATAAAAATCGACCCCAAATTAGCTCCTAATACCCATCTTTAGATTGAGCACTCAAGCATAAAGAACGATTTGCGCGCCAAGTGTTGGACATCTTTTTTTGTGTGGCTGCTTACAAATAGTACCGCTAGCTCTAATACACGTTTCAATTATGTATAAAACCGAAAATGTTACCATACGAATGTTTGAATGGTTACTCTATATAATATCATTTATAATATTATCAATGATAAAGCCGGATATTATTCTTCAACATCTTTATTAAAAAGCGCATTTTTACAAGGCACCTCGTTGAGATCAATATACACATTTCGTTACATGGAAATAGAATAATATCGTTGGAATAATATACAGGGGGCAACATTAAAGGACATTAGTAAAAAAGTTCATTTAGAATTACATTTAAGCTACCACTAAACAATACTGCTGATGACAAATTTCTTAGTCGGATTTGACTTTAACAATTTACAATATTTACTACAACACTATTAAGAACGTCCATTTTACTCAAGTCAATGGAATATCATGATTTCATTTGTGCTCAGAGAGCCAGAATATGCAATTGATGAATCCATGATTTTTACAGCATTGATGTTACAGTGAAGAAACTAAAACTGTTAAAAAAGAGAATGAAACGAAACCTAAAACTCTTGAACTAAAAAAATGGCAGTGATACATTTCCCTTTCTTACAACACAAGACCTTAATCGTCCATGAGTATTTGACACAATTTTACCATTTAAAATTCGAATCCGTCCATACATGAAAACAGGATTAATCCAAGGCAAAAAAGCCAAACAATCATCATTTTAGCATCTATAACCCAAATACAAAATAATATCAATCAGAATTCCCTCCCACACTCCCCTCCTACATTTATTTCTCTGTATACACACACTTCCCAAGTGCTCTCCCTTTTCTCCCCCTACAGACACACCCTGTTCCGTCCGACCTCCGAGGAGACGCCGCGTCTACTGGACGTCATCGGCTGTCACCGCGAGATCACGGTGGCCGGTCACGTGGACGTGATCCGCTGGTTGCCGTTCCGCATCCGGCAGCACGAGCAGCTCATCGAGCAGTACTGTCAGGAACCAGCGAACTACGACGGGCGCTACTCGGAGTACTACGACGCCTACTCACGGGTCCTGGACTACGGCTGTAGTTACCTGGCCGTCAAGCTGTATGACGACCTCACACGGCCTGAGTTGGGGGAGTTCCTGCTGGCCAAAGGGTGGAAACTCATAGGTTATACCACCAACAGGGACCACAATAAGACCTACATACTAGAGAAATGGTGCAACCTCAGGGACCACTGAACAGTGTTCTGTATTAATGGGAACCACTCTATCATGTAATATATGTATATATCTTTTTAAAAAAGCCCACTTTTAATATAGTCATGGTCCTCTATTATGATACCTTGTTGAGTACCCCGGGTACCTCTATAATGATTTACAAAATGAATTGCTATGAGAGTAAAATTGTTCCAAGCACTACTTTGATAGCACTCTCAGCTGTAGAAGTGTTAATCATACCATCGACCGGTGTATACTCTCAGACCTAATCAATAAATCCATGGACTTGTGTTTGGACAATAATCCCATGGGTCGGAACCAGTCAACAGTAGTTGATTAAATTTTAGGGTTGCCGACGGTGGGTGGTATAAGTTATTGAAACAACTTCAAAAGGTATACTCTAATATTTATACTACTTTCGATAGCATTGTTTAAAAGCATTGAATGTAAATTATTTTTCTGTATTGTAAACTATGATAACTCTGTCACTTCTAAAACTTGGATATCCAACTGAATGTCTTATCTTAAATACATGTATCTCTTATAAAGTGTTGTTCATTTGTAAACATGCATGTCCATTTCAAATGATTACACCTAAAGTTAATGTTAAAGTTAACCGGGGTTACATTAATACGGCAGGTAAATACAAATTGATAGGTTACATTTTAAGGATTTAACCCAATGTGCTCAAGATTAGTTTTTATCGGGGTATATGCTAAATAAAAGTATTGAGATTTACAACACTATACCAGTAATACGTTGCAAGATATCTTACCAAAGGTCAGTATAAAGGTTGCGTTTTCATGGGATGGGGTCACGGGGTCATTGGGACGCTGATGTATGTTCTGTGTCTGATTTGTTGTTGCTGTTGGTGTTTTCTTGTTCTTCCTCTTCTTCTTTTGTTACCGACTAAAATACAAACCAATATTTCTCAAATCTCCTACAATTGTATATAATAGAGAGACGACTCTCACTGATGTAAATAAACAATATGTACCAATAACTCCTTGTTTTCTACAAAACATCTTCAGTTAAATAACTTAACATTCATTAAGAATCGATCTTTAGATCATTTTTAGATAGAACAGATGTACCTACCTGAAGTAATTCAGCGAAATACTCAGCATCTTTGGCGAGATCCGTCAAACGTTCATTCTCATCTTGTAGATTTTTCACTTCAGAATGCAGCTAACACAAAAGAAACAAACAGCTATTTGATAAGTTACAGATTTCACGTTAAAAGCTAGTCGCAGTAACAAGCAAGATTTTAACTATAGCATTTTAAAAGTACAGACATCCCCTAATAAGCGCACACACCCTTTTTAGACTAAAAAATAACCCAAAATACCTCAATTCTTAAGCTCAATAAAACTCTTAACTACTAGAAACGTGTTTAGAATATTTCCCAAGCGCACTGTGCACTAATTGCCGTACATGCGCCACCTGGTGTGGAAATATGAACTATTCTCACCTGCTCGTTTTCCACCAGAGAATCGTTGAGTGCAGATCTCGTCTCCTCTGCCAGGGCCTTCCAGTACTCCAACGGGGGCTCGTCTAAACAAATATGGACACAAAAATTAGCAATTTATATACTTTTTCAATTTAATAAAAACTGAATTTCCCAAACCAGAGTACGGGTATTAATGATTTGCCATGGGAATAAGTTGAGCGTCTGCATGCGGCATAATGGCAAGTGTCTCCCCCTATTGTGGAATTTAGAATTCATCACGATTCACCATTTTAGACACACTAGTGTACTCTCCATCCCCGAATACCAGTAAAAATCTGGAAATTATAATTCACAATTATTAAGAAATGACTAGACCACAATAAATCAATCGATATATTTCTTCTTGAACATAAGTCCAAATATAATAGGAATAATGATGTTATCAGTGCCAAGCCGTCCAGTACCCACCTTGTACCATGAGTTGATAAGCCTCCTCCTCCAGGGCTGTCCTGTGTCCTTGTTCCTTAACGGGTGTGCTGTGTGCCACACACTCCGGGCACGCGGCCCCGCTCACCTCCGTCTGGGCCTCCTTGTCGGCAAACACCAGCTTAGGGTCCTCGTACACCTTCAACACTGCCGACTGGGCAACGATCTTCTTAGGCTTGGAGCTCTTCTGAATTTGGAAATATACAGAGATTTAAGATATCGTTACAGATACATTACATTATATAGTCCTACAGATGCAATGTAACTGTCAAGGGGGCTTCCATAAAGTATGTACGCACGAAGGGGGCTGGGAGGGTCCATTTTCTGAAAATGTTTGCGTACATAACCCCTTTATTTTAATGTGTACAATAACTTCTTTTTTTTGGGGGGGGGGGGGCTATTTCGGGATAAGATGTGCATACATACTTTATGGAAGCCCCCTGAGCAGGAGCGTAGTAAGCATATTTTAATTGAAAGGGGGCCGAGGGGGAAAACGCTGAATTTTGATATACATGTATTTGGCTTGTATTATAATCCATTTCTGCCTCCATCACTATTCAGTAGAACTGAGGACGTTTTGGGAAAGGACTCATTTTTATCAGCATTACTATACCACCGGTAACATTCAGCTTCCTATCATACATGATTCAGCAGAAATGAGAATAAAGGTAGAGGTGAGTCCGTCTGCACACTACACGTCTGTGACGTACCCCCAGAAAACCAGATCATAAAGGTATCATAAAGAACAGTCCCGCCCCCTGGGGGCCTCATGACGTACTAACGTCTTGACATTAGCACCACCCCGCCCCCTGTGAGGGGTGTGACGTACTAACCTCCTCCTGTCGGGTCAGCCCCTTGCCGACAGAGGACTGAATGGTGCCCAGCGTCTGCCGTGGTTTGGTCAGGGCTCCCATCACGGGTTCAGTCTGAAACAAACAGAGTGAGTGAGTGAGTGAGTGAGTGAGTGAGTGAGTGAGTGAGTGAGTGAGTGAGTGAGTGAGTAATGAGGCAACAAACAGATACATGCCATTGATATCATGACTAAAGAATGTAATCTTTTATTAGAAATCTGCTGTAGAAAAGCAGTTCAATATCCATTATTGCAATGCAGAAATCGGAATGGCACAGACAAGGGAAGACATCAGTCGCTAATACCTCACCCCTTTTCTACTTCTACACACTTGGCCTTTTGGGGCAATTTTTGGGCAAATAGGATTATCTACAGGAAAATCGTACTACAGTGGCAGAAATGGAGTCCATACTCCCACCTTCTAGTGGTGGACGGTATCCATATTCATGTAAACACTTGATATCACCTCTGCTTAATAATATGCTCAATATCACCACTATATGACCATATTGCATGTTTTATCGCAATTCCGAGATAGGACACACCTACGGTGATAGCTATGAAAGCATCCTGATAACGAAAGCTGATATAATTTATGTAACACGATTGAACATGTAATAGACTAGAACACAGTGTTGTCACATCCAAATCAACACTGGGAGTAGAATGAAGACAACATTTTCCCCATGCTGACATTAGGCCAAAAAAAAAAGAAGGTTTGTTTCAGGTAACATGGCATGAAAATGTAGGGTCGGTAGGTCGGATTTTTTTCTTTTTTAACTTTTTTTTTTAACATGAAAGTACATGTACTACCCGGCCTCTCCGAAGACCCGAAAATTGACCCAAAAAGGCTAAAAATAATGAAATTTCTTCAAAATTGCATAAAAAAAACGTAGGGTCGGCCCTCTTTCAATAGAGTCGGTCGGGTGACCTGAAACAAACCTCTTTTTTTGGCGTTAGGTTCACATTGACATGGCCCCCAGTGGTGGTTGTGGCACGTGCTGATAACAGCACATCCTCTTATAACAGCCTTAGGGAGGGGTCTGTTTTTTTAAACAACGGTGGAGGTTGGGAGGGTGGCCCGCGGGCAGGTGGGAGGGGTACAAAAATGAAAGCCTGTGAATTATCCAGATGCAATTCAGCTTTTTATAGGAAACTATTTTAATATATTTTGGAAATTCTAGTGTAAAAGGTTATGAATTCCTACAAAATTTCTACACAAAATCGTAATGGGCCTCGACAATTTTGAATTCTGGAGAGTGGAAAAATATATTTCAAAGTAAGCAAATCCACAAAAATCGTTCAATAAAGTATCCCTCTCCTCCTCAATTGTTCAAAGATGACCACTACTCACTTCCCACTGGTTTAGCACTGTGACAGTCCCATCACAGGGGATCAATGACGGCACAGGACCCAGCGTAGGCACACGGCAACAAGCACCACTCTCACAGCAGAGTTCTAGTAGTGGTGCCTGATGCAGGATGACAGTGACAGTGCCTGGAGAGCATCCTGCAGCCTCCCTGCTCTGTGATTGGCTGCTGCTGTGGCCTGGTCTCATCATGATTCATTCAGCTGCAGTGTCTGCATAGACGTGCACCAAGCCTCTTACTCATCAATAACCATCAATGTAGACTGGCTAAGGCTGTGTTATTGTGTCTATGGTAGGTCAAAAATCCCCATATATTTAGTTTTGACTCTTCCAATAATGTCCTATTATATTCAGGACATGAGCAAGTCTGGCACTAATGGTACCTATCTCCCTCTCACGTCTAATTAGCAAACTCTCAGAATAGAGACTACAAAGGGGGCATGGCGCATGTCTAAGTCTGCGCTGCGTATTGATTACTCTCCGGGCAGATGCTATGCACCAACTTAACAATGGATACAAAGTAGAAGATGCGGCCGGAGAGTGGAGCTGCTGTGCCGTGTGTGACAGGGAGGCTGGCCGTCTGTCCGTCCTACCAGGAGCCCTGCGTCACTTCTGGGCATTTCCGGCCATTTCCAGGCACAGCCCCCCAGCCCCTACCACCACCAGCACCCGTCCTACAAGGGCACCATAGATAAGAACCACACACTGGCTGTTATCTACACCATAGGATAGCCATGGAGACGGCCGGGGGTGGGGAGCAGGGCAGGCAGGGTGGCTGCAGGCAGAGGGGGTGTGACCAGCAGCAATAGGACCTCCTCCAGTAGGTACTGACTGCTGACAGACAGCAGGTTACAGGTTACCTCACGGCGCCGTCAGACCCCAGTGGTAGCAGCACCCAGGAGGGGTGAAGCCTCTACACCACCACCCACACAGCAGCATCGTCTAGCCCTAGCAGCCTCCTGTGGAGGTTATTAGAGCTGCAGTCTACTACCCCAGTCCACAATAGGAGGAGCAGGCAGCTGCCATATTGCCGGCCTCAGCTTCTACAGCCCCCTCCCAGTTAGGGGGCAAACACCAAGGTAGGTACAGCTAGCTGGTAGCTGGTATCAAGTGGGGGTGTTTGGGAGCAGTGGGGGGAAAGTGTCAACATCTACAACCGTGCTCTTTTAATGTGCTGCCAGTATTATTATCTAAATTCAAAGCCCAGTGAGTTGACTACATGTCTATTCATTCACATAGAAAAATGTCTAATCAACAGTTTATACTGAAAACTGTAGAACATCATTACATGTGAGAAAGTAAAACTTACCATTTTATTGACAATATATGAGTGTACAACATGTAGTACAGACAGACTGTTGAGACAGAGTGAAATTATTCCTGATATAGAACCAATAGTAGAAATAAAGCTCTGATATTACAGTATATGGCTGGTGTACATGGTCTAACCTATAGCCTGGTGTGCGGCGTCAGGTGGGGGACGTGTTTACCCTTGGGGCTGCTGGTGACCCAGATCAGCACAGAAAGGCCACTCAGGTCTCACATAGAAATGTCAAAAGGTCATTGCAAGTGTGCCCCCTCCCCTCAATTTCTAGACACATATTATAGCAGGTACATGCCATAAAAAAGTCACCATTATGACCATTATGATATCTGTATACTGAATTTACCATACATAACCTCGTTTGAAAAATATATCGTCAGATACCTAATGTCAATTACCGGTAGTTAGCTCACATTGAAGGTCATCGTCTCCATAACATCTTATTACATAATTCAATCAATTGACACACATATAGTTTGGATTTCAGAAATTGATCATTTCCACTTATAATGAGAAAATGGAATTTGTTATAAAGAAAACTATTTTTTCCAAAATGATATATCTTTTGGGTATACTAGGCCCTGCTGAGAAGGGATACGGACAGACAGTCTATACATTGCATGATATGAATAGATAAGGTAAAAAGCACATACATATATCCTTATCATATCACCCTGCATCAACTACCCTGTGCCCCACCTTGTCTGATGCTGCATTGAGTGCTGCAGTACAGAGGTGTGGGGGAGTGTGGATAAGGTGTGTGTGTGAGGGGGGGGGGGGGTCAGAGCACCTGGAGTAGATAGGGTTAAATGTCCCTACACATCCTGCACGGCCAGACAACACGTCCCATCTGCTCAGCAGGAGCCTTACACGGTCTTGCACAAGTCTAGGAGAGTTGGACATTGAGAAATGTCAATAATATTTGATGTCACTTTCATTGTAGACACACAACATGTATGTATGATAGCCTATGCTTTTATCCTTCTACTAGATTTGCTCAAGTTTCTGAATTATAAAGGAAGGAACTTTTATAGATAAAAGGAGTATTATTTTAAAGTGTGCAATGTTATTGTGTTCACTCTTCCAGCAGAAGCGGATGTAGGGGCAGAGAACTGAGGATTTCTAGAGCTGACAGATCTGAGTCGGTCCATCCTCCCTCCAGTAAAGGGCGATCCTATAATGGGATATGAAAAATGACACTTCAAAAAGGTCATTTTGATCATTAGCTAGCGATGGTAACATGGGTTCTGCCTAGACTGCAGCCAGTCTAACAGGGTGGCTGAGAAAACCCAGCAGGATCCGCACAGATTTAGAGTTTTATTTGTAAACATGGCAGGTGGATCTCCTCTCGGGCCTGGCATGGTATTAGTTATGCATTAACCAACCACAAACAAAAACTAGGTGTTCATATTTTTGTTAGTCCCTCGACTAAAAAGACACCTTGAACATATTGGCAACACTCAACATACATGTATATATACACATAAATCCTAGCCAAACATTGGTAATTTCAAAAGGCAACTTGAGTTTATCGAATGATGCTAGCAGGGGAGAGTAGTTGATATTTACTGAGTTAATGTGCTGAGTTCATATCCCGGGGGGGGCACTGAGGTATGGTTTGGATAACCACTGCCGCAGCTCCCGTGGGAGCGGTAGCGGTGGGCTCACAGAGGGGATGAAAAGTAGGGGCGGTCAGCCCCTCTTACAATAAAAATGGAGAGGCGGTGACCCCCCCTTATATAATCGGAATTAGGGGCTATAATGCTTCCTAAATAACGATTTCCTGTGTTTATACAGTAATATTGGAGCACAAACATGCTTATGAGTGTAAGAAGGTGCTAATTGGTAAGTTTGCCATGGTTATGTCTGGCATCTAATGCTCAGATGGGATGAAAGTAGGGGGCTATAATTTCATTTAGGGGGGTGGTCACTCCCACAATTTTCCTCAGTATGGAAAAGGAGGGGCGGTCAGTGACCCTCTTAGCTCCCCCAGCTTGAGAATGAGGGGCTGTACCGCGGCAGTTGCCACTTACCAACATAGAGTCAGTGCCCCCCCCGGGGTTCATATTCAGTAAGTGTTGGTTGAGTCCACCATGCATTAACTCTGGGGGTGTGGTAAATATTTACTGTACCCACACAGCTGGTGGTTCTAGGCACCCTCTCTACTCTGTCCCCCTCTGTGGGGGGGGGGGGGGGGGGGGGAGAGGGGCTGAGGCCTTTGTTCTGCGGACAGTATAGGTTCAAATCCCATGTCTCCATTTAATTTATCATGAAAATATATGGTCATTCCAGAAAACATTTGAATAAGTCATAATCTAGTTTCTTTTACTAAAAGTTCATAGACATTTACTATAAATACACAGGTATATTTACATGTTTACATATTTACATGTATTTAGATATACATGTACGACAGGGTTTCTGGTGTTGGTCTAATTGGCAAAGCAATGTGAGAGGCACCACTTCTACAGTCTGCAGGGGCAAGGGTGCCTTTAGTTCTCATACTATAGGTATACAATGTATCATGATGATACACTACTTAGTCATTCCACCCTTACGTTGAGCTGGCTGTAGTACATTGTCAGTGGCAGCCTGTGTCCCCCTATACTGCACACATCATGATGTAAGCTGCCAGGTGGACATGTACTAGTAACTCATTATGGTGGTTTGTGCTGAGTTATATAACAATCCCAGGGTTTACTATGATCCGCTGCAGACCAGGTGAATATGAACAGGTTAATACTCAGCTTTTCCCAGAAACTCCCAAGAACTGAATTCAGATATTGCTGACTCTGAGGGGGGAGTGCAATAAGCAAGATATTGCCCTGAGATCACAGCATTAATATCCTCATCTTATAATATAGTGAGAGATAGTGCACAGTGCATAAACAGTGTTGCATTTAAAAATTGAAATACGGGTACTGTAGTATAGACACATGCTGAGGCCTGTACCGTTACCTAAATTCAGTGCCTACACTTGCTATATTCTATAGGTAGTACATGTATAAATAGCCATTTCGAGATCTATACCACTGCCTAGACTTAGTGTCTATACTGGCTCTATTCTATAGGTAGTTCCCATGTTTGCCCCGTCACACATGCCACAGCCACAGCTCAGCCTAGAGCTGAGTCACTCAGCCTGCTGTGCCCCGAGGGAGCAGCTCAACCCCAATTAAACACTGCATGGCTGTCCCACAGCCACACTAATCACCAAAAACATCTGTTGAATAATGACATTAATTCTTACAAGTTGATTAATGCCTGAGCAAATTGCAGCTAGTCCACACAATATAAAGGGGACGTAGCCATGGAGAAGGTCTGGAGAAAGTCTCAATATACACTAAATTTATATCAATATGAGTATTATAACAAGCTCATGGTGAGCATGATTCTATAAATTTAGTAAGGTATATATACATGTCTATACTAATGTATGATTGGAAAATCACTATTTGAGAATGTGGGATAGCTATGAGATCTGGGTTTAATATTACATAGCTCATAAGCAAATGGCAGGAATCCGTGCGTTTAACATGTAGGTGGAAAGGATAGACTGAAACAGTATACTCATGGATGTGTCTGTATGGTATACACTCCTTGGGGAAGTAGAGTGATTGACTGCAGCCAGTCTAGGTTTGCCATTCTCCTGACTGCTGAGTCATGAGTTCCCTTTGTTCTGACTATATTTATCCTCACTGTAATATATGATACAGGATATTCCTGCTTGAGATATTGACAGATGTGATCTATATATGCTCAATGACTCCTATTCCCCCAATATTAGGGCACCCTTAGATGTGCGGTACCCTGAGTTATTGTTGGTGGGTTAGACAATGAGGTCAGGTGGGGTCATTGTTCTGGTGCTGCTGGTTGCCGCAGACCTGGTATCCGGCCTGCTGCTGGTACCCATCAGCACTGTAGGGAGTACAGTAAGTGACGGTGGGTACCAGTGCAGTAGGGACCTGCTGGCACCACGAGACTAGGGACTTGTCTGTCAGATGCCTGCCCAGTGGGTGGAGGAAGGATTAGACGGTGGCAGGGCCATGTTGGGTTTTAAATTGGCAGTTTGGCTCTCGTTCATTTGCATTATTCTTTCATTTAGAAATTCCTGCGAACATAACCCACGGGTTATACCAGACCCAGAACCCCAGTGCGGGTGATAGGATTAAAGAAACGCCAGGTTGGGCGTGTGGGTTATACGAGGGTTTTTGAAAGTATGGTACAGTGCCAATATTCAGACCCCGGGTGTGTGTAATAATATTCTTAAAGTCTAGGTATGGGTAATATGTGAGATGAGGGTATGACCTGGGAAGATGTCCAACCTCTGGAGAGTCGGGGGGAAATATCATGTACCATACCTTCTTACCATGCACCCCGAAGCTGGCTGCTTTCAACCTCACATGTGGGATGGGTACCAGCAGACCCAGCCCCTGAGGACATTCCCCATGATATATAACACTAATTATGCTATAGACCTGATGTGGTACCACCAGGACCCTTCTTGCACCCTGTGGTTGTGTCCCATACAGGACCGCCGCTAGGTCGGGCTGGACTCACTCAGGCAGTGGGCGGCCACAGAACTGGTTCACACTGCATGTAGGGGAGTCAGCATGTGTAGTAGACCCTATAACCCCACACCCAGCTGATACTAGAGATAGTGTTGGGTGTATACAAATGTATGTATATTGCTGATGGTAAGATTCATACATGAAATGAGCACATCATATTTCCCAAGCAAAGTGGGGTTGTATTGCATTGGAGACTGATACAGGTTTTAAATCTTGGGCTACCATGTACATTTATACAAATGAAAGCTTCATTATCATTGAGAAGTCAAACCTCCCACATTTGCATGATATACATACAATACGACAGGAACCATTCACAGGCAACCTATACCCCTTCTACAACATGTGTGTTATATCTTTGGCATAAAGATTAAAGTGGAGCAATATCCTGAGGCCATTTTAAACACGCCTGTGGAGAGACTCCCTGAGCAGCTCCCATGTTACCCTGCAGGGAGCAGCTCAGGGTTACTAAGGGTAGACTGGCTCAGGCCCCTAGGGTGCCCTCTTATATATAACTCAAGTCTCACATCATTAGCCTGGACAATTTTCATTTATTATTGGATGCTTAGAGAACTGAGCAAGTCTAAGATCAATGCTACCCCTGGGAATTGCTGTGTAGTCTACTGACGTCAGGACTGGGAAATGTCATTGGAAATTCACATCAAGAACTTCACTACTTCGCTGCTAACAACTCATAAACACAGTGAACTGTGTTCATTTAAATGGGCTATATGTTAGCCACCCAGGCCACAAAGTACTTACATCTATAGGTGGTATAGCTTTACCACTATTTTGTAGTAGGTTATGAGTGAGTGAGAGGGGAGGCGTGGGACTAGGGGTGTACTATCAGGCTAGGCTGTAGCAGCAGCAATGGGTGGTGACATTGCCAATATCGTGTAGTAAGTAATGGGAGGGGTGGGTTATTACTAGGCTGTACAGATAGGAAGTAACTGTACCAGTATGTTGTACATGTACCGTAGGTGAGTGGGAGGGGTGGGTCTACTATCAGTCTATACACCTGGGGTATGGGCTGCCTGGGGCGTCTCACGGCCTGCACCAGATACCCGCTAGTACCTGTAGTAATATGCTAAGTGGGTTCTAAGGAGGAATGCATGTATCGATACTGTATACACCCTCATACTATAGAAGTACTATAGACCACAGGTGAAACTAACTATTACTCCACCTGATATGTATGTGCTATTGGCGAGCATTGGACAATTTCTGTGATGTATATGCAGACAGAAAGACACATATAACACATACTATCATTATACTTCTTTGGCACAGTATCCATTCTTTTCTCCTTCTTTGAGTATGACATACTGACTTCACAGCAAGGCACTCTGTAACATGCCTCGGCTGACCTCCTCACCATACTCTACAACCCATCCCTCGTGCTGTACAACCAGTCCATACCTCCCATTAGTGAGTGTCTATAGTGCTTAGACAGCTGCACACATCGCACAGAGAAGGCCCTATCTGGGTGATTAGCAGCTCCTACTGACGTGCTGACCAGCGAGGAGGCTGCTCTAGATGCTCTATTTTCACTCACACCTTTTTGTGTGTACACTTTGTACCTGTCACAGGACCCAGCCAGCACCTCCCTCCACTCAGTGGGCATTGTATGGGAGAGGACACCCACAGTTTAACATGTCATTTTGGTAATGTTTATTGGTGGCGTGTATCTCAACATGGGGCCATGGTGCATTACATTTCTTTGATACCATGCACTCAGCCGAGAAATTGGTTCAGCCTCTCAAGAAAATAGGATAAAGACTCGTATTTCTATTGCCAACAGTCGTATTTTTTATTCTATACCTTTCCCCCTTTTCTTTTTAATGGCCTACCTATCATTTGATTGCTTCTTCGCCAATTTTTTTTCCCAGAAGAAGATATGAAAGATGGCTCGCAGATTGCTACTTAACAAGCCATACGAGTTATTTCTAATTCTTGTTGACAACAGTTGTTAACTTAACTTATCTTAATATCAGCAATCTGCAATTCTGGGACTTTTTCTATAGATCAGATCTTGGATACTAGTATATGAGAGATTGATACCTCTGTGCACATTTCTAGTTACATTTTTTTTTGACAGCCAGTGGGTGCAGCATAAATCATATGTCCCTACAACCTGAAGGGCTCCCGTTCATGTTGACTTGAGACTGGCCAGGGGTGTAATGTGTAGGGGAGGGGGTCTGGGCCACATGCCAGTATTTACCTCTCCCAGCAGGGTCCCCTCCTAAGACACCCGCCGATAACCATAACAAACCCTACCAGGATGCCCTCCTACAACCCCCCTTTCTGCACCAAACACCCTATACACTCAGTTCTAACCCTAAAAGCATAAATCATATTTCTCTGCTGGAGTAATAACCCTGCAGGAACCTAAAACTGCCATAGTATGGCATACCCCGACCCAGGCCCTGAGCTATGTCCTATCAATCTGTGTCAGACTGTAGACCCTGGGAGCCTAGTGTCCTACAGAGCAAGGCAGAAATTAATGACAAACAAGCCAAGTGTAAAATCAATACTATGGTAATCTCCATGGGCATCGCTGCATCCATTATGTACCTCTTCTCGCCTTTATGCTAGGTTTTGAAATTGAACAGGTATAAAAAGTTAACATGAATTCTACACGGTAGAAAGTGAGAAAGGGGGAGGCTTCATTGAAAGCAAGTTTTTGTACCCGGTAGTGGGGTCCAGTTCGACTGCCTCCAACCCGTGAATACCTGCCGTATATTTCCATTTACAGAGTTTTTATGTATTTATACAAATACATCGTAGATGAGGCATAATCAGAGATGTGAGCAAGTCTATGGTCCAGTATATGAACTGGGTGGGTGATAGCCCAGAGGAGACATTCCTACATTCCTGGGCTGTATGTGTTATGTGATACACAGTAAGGGTAAATTCATGTCATTATGTGCCATGACATAAGGCAATCCCTGCCCATTTACCCACCACATAGGTAAAGGGCTATGGTGTATAGTATCTATAGTCCTAGACCATCATAGACTTGGGTTAGTGA
Source organism: Harmothoe impar (assembly GCA_947462335.1). Classification (NCBI taxonomy): domain Eukaryota; kingdom Metazoa; phylum Annelida; class Polychaeta; order Phyllodocida; family Polynoidae; genus Harmothoe; species Harmothoe impar. The sequence continues at coordinate 20,454,423 of OX381705.1, forward strand.
TTTCTGATATCAAGCCATGTCCAATGTCTAGTATTGGACTCTTATCAAACTGTCCAGAAACACAAATATATCTTTTGGCTTTTGAGTTATGGAGGGGTATATAGCAGCTAAGTGTATACCTCAGCATGGTGATTTTACCTGCATGGACAGCAGTGGCGGATCCAGGATTGTCTAGAGGGGGGGGGGGGGGCAAACCTGGCCAACCTGGAGAGACTGTCTGTTTCCCGTGAGCGAAGCGCAGCCGCCATATTAGGGGGCTTTGGGGGCATCCCCCCTAGATAATTTTGATGGTTTGGATGTGAAATGATGCATTCTCATGCATTTTAGAAACAGCCCCCTCAGGGCTGGGCATGTTGTGATATTCTGGAGCAAACCTAGACATCTTTGGAGCAAAGTGTTTCAGACGTGCACACGTTAACTAGATGTGTGTATGACGAGGGACCCCCCCCCCCCCTCCATCTCCTTGAGGTGAATTTTGGGTATGAAATGAAGGAGAATTTTGATACTTCTGTCTTTAGTTTGGTTTGCTCTGAGGGATTTCAGGGTGCATTGCTTATAGCAATTCTCTAAATTCTACCTTTAGATTTGTGCATCCTGTTTTGGGCACATTACTCCCAGGAAATAACTTCTCGAGATTTTTTGAAATTCTACATTTAGATTGGTGTTTGGGGGCATATTGCTCCAGGAAAACTTTGGATTTCTATTTTTAGGATGGTATATTCTGTGGGGGGTTGGGAGCATACTGCTCACCCAAGATTTGGAGCTTATATCTTTTTTTGATAGATATATTATGATGGTTTGGGGGGCATGTTATACCAGGAAACTTCTGAAAAACTACCTTTAGATTGGCGCGGAGGGGCGAAATTTTTTACGCCCCCCCCCCCCCCTCAAGAGCGCGTGGAACGTTTTGAACCCCCCTCGCCGAAGGCGCCGACACATTTTCGCCCCCCCCCCCCCTTTGAACTATAGTAATGTGCGGGCTTTTTTGCTAAAAAGGGGCTTAAATTTGTACACCCCCCCTCAAGAGGGGTCAGACATTTTTACGCTCCTCAAAACTATAGTTTTTACGCTTCTTAAAACTATAGTCATTTGTCCGCCAGACGAGTTTATTCATCTAAGATTTTTGAAATGAGAAAATTATTTTTGGCTGTGCAAGAAAAAATTGACAAACCATTGTCAGATGGGTGGATGCTGAGGGGTTTGGGGGAATACACTGGGGACACTGTAGGCCTACATGAAATCTACTGAAATATTCCTAACTTTGGTTCTAATTGGAATATTTACAAAATTCTTTCAGCTTTAGAAAGCCCAGATTTTCTGTAATGTCCCTGTCGCATTTTCCAAGACCTCTGTCGCACATTTTTTGCGACAATGCGACAGCTGCCCAGCCCTGGCCCCTTCCCCCCTACAGGTCATGTTATACATATAATATTGTCTCCATCTCTCTCCTTTCCCCCTTTTTTCTTCTCTTTTATTTTCTCTTCTTCCTATTTTTTCCTCCTTTTTCCCCTTTTTTGGGGGGGGAGGGGGGGGGGGGCAAGGCCCGTCGGGCCACCCCCCTGGATCCGCCAATGTGGACACGACCCCCACCCAGCCCCAAACATTAAAAGTGGAAATAAAGATGCATGAGTTTAAGAAATCAAATTACATGTACCAATATTAGTGTGCCATCTCAGTAGTGGCCTACATATAGGATAATATATATGCGTCAGCAGATTACTTAAGCCTCTTTCTTTCCCAAATCTAATGTAACTTGGGACACTGTCAATTGGCACAATAACCATCAATTTGTTATATATTTCTTTCATGGCCAAGGACAGAGAAGCAATTGCCATGAGGAAATTGTACAGTGATTTTTGGACAGTTCCCAAACAAACACTAACAACCAGCTATGTCCCAGGCACACACCAGGTCGGCCCTGTATGCAGGCTATGCAAGGTCTGTACTTTTTGGCACTGGACACTTGACTTTGGTCTCTTTTATTGCAGGTAATCTATCCGTTTGGGCTTTGATACCTTGCACTTTCCATACTTACGAAAGGTTTATGGAAAGTCGAGCTATTATTATGACTACCCGGTATTACAGTATTACCATTTTAAGGCCACTCAAAAAAGTAAAATGGTTTCTCATCACCGCGTGCATCATAAAAAATCAGGTTTTGGGGAAGTAAAAAAAAAAAGATTATAAAAAAAAAGCCTCCCTCGTCAGATTTCTCAGACTTTGCTGATGAGAAACCACTTTTTTTTTTTGAGTGGCCTAAAGTACAGTATAGTGCTTAATGCAAGATGCCCTTTGTCGTTCTTAAACTTGAAAGCAGCCCTGACGAGTGACTCGCCAGTGCATTGAAGCATCATGCCGACCCTATGGTATCGATCCATAATGCACCCCGGAGGATGTGATGCATGTACTCAATCATGTAGACTCACCAGGGCTGCATTCAAGCATCATGACGACACAGGGGGTAACATGGTACACTGGCAATAGCTACTTTGGATGAATAAAGCACCCTGCGGTCCCTAAAGTGTTATGCGCTGTAGTTTCTACAGGATGCTGTACACTCATTAGGGTGCTCCAGCATTCTGTCTGAGTTACACCTGAGGTACACAGGGGTGTGTACCGCCTACCTGTATTGTAGCACCAGCTGGGGGTTACATAAAGGTAGCTGCAGGAGGACGGCCGCCATATGGCCTACCTTAAGCACCCTCACACCGTAGTTAAACACTCCTCCTGCCGCTGGAGGAGGCGGGAGGCTGGCACAGGCCCCAGTCAGGTGTGAGGACCAGGCTACTCTGGATCCCTGAGACGAGGAAGGCTCTGGTAACTTCCAACCCAGAAACACCAAGGAAACCAGTATCGTACTACCCTTACCAACAGTCTAGCTATTGCCAGTGGTATAGTGTGCCTCTACATGGGTACCTGCCTTTTTGACCATGTCGGCGTGTCGATTTTTAGCAAAACGGCCGTGTCGCCATGTCGATTTTTATCAATATAGTATATACTAGTCCCTTCTAAACCAGTCTGTGTCCGTCGAATTTTAAAAGGGCCATGTCGCCCGTGTCGATTTTTAAAACCGCCGTGTCGCCCGTGTCGATTTTTACCCCATGTAGAGGCACTATAGTGTATCAGCGGACCCCGTGTGAGCCTGGTACTGCCTAGATTAGTAGTGTACCCGTTAATGGTATAATGTAGTGTGCCAATAGCACCCAGTGTAGCATTGCTTAGATGAACAGTCTGGTACATGAAGTTCCAGACGTATAGTGTGAGGAATCCAGTGTAGCCTAGTTGGGACCAGCAGTCAGTTAAAAGTCAGTTATGTTTACATGTCAGTTAAAAATAGAATTGTTATATTTTATCAGTTAATTTTGAGAAAATGTCTGTTTAAAAAGAATTATTTTTAGCAAAATTTAACGGAATGCACCAGTTGCCTTCTAGATTTTAAAAGAAACTGGGTGATGTTAGCCGCGGAATTTTTATACAAAATGTGTCATTTAAAAGAGGTTTTTGTCATTGAATTAGAACTGTGACTGAAAACGAATGGGAACCCTGATAGTGTAGCACAGGAGCCCAGTGTAGAGGAGTTGGCTCGGACTGTACTGTCCCATGTCAGCCAGTCCCAGTCACACCACACACACCCTGACACACCTGGCAGCAATGTGTGTTTAACTCAGGGATTACCAACAGTGGTCTCTAGCTTAACGTGTAAATGCTGCAGAGTGGGTCATTATGGTTTTACACCAAATACCGTACCACCTTGAAGTGTATACATTAGGATGTTTTGGAATACTGTGGTGTATTTACACACTTCACTGTTAATAGCAGGAAAATATGCCTGGGCCCATTCTCACTGGTACGAGCAAGGGTAAACATGTAAACCACATTTGTGAGCCATTAAACTACAAACTAGACACACATATATTTGATTCCAATCGAACATTGACAATTCAAATAATAGAAATGCGGGAATCAAATTATTAATATACACTTATAATTAAATTCAAAATTTTGTCCCGGTATTCATAAATCTATTCTAAATTAAGAAATCCACACCCATTAAATTTTATTACCATACAGTATTATGATTGTATCATTTTGATAGCTAGGATGTGATTATGTCAATCACTGGGCACACTAACACTAGGGATATAAACTGTGTGCACTGACAAGGATGCGGGACCTAGAATACATGTCAAATATGACGGAGTGGGGCTGGAGGTTGGAGGAGGGAGGTTAGTGGTGGAGAGGGTGGGGGGGGGGGGCAACCAAATAGAAAAGGAGGGAAGATATTTGTGTGGGGAGAAGATGGAGGGAGGGAAGACAAGGAGGGAAAGGCGGATGGGGAGAGTTTGGTTGTGGGAGGTAGGGAAAGGAGTGAGTGAGTGGAGGGAGAAGGGATTGAAGGAGTGTAGGGTTGAAGGAGAGAAAGGGGTGGGGGGGGGGGTGTTGGGGTTGAAGGAGAGAAAGGGGTGGTGGGAGGGTGGGGTTGAAGGAGAGAAAGGGATGGTGGGAGGGGGGGGGGTGAAGGAGAGAAAGGGATGGTGGGGGTGGGGTTGAAGGAGGGAAAGGGATGGTGGGGGTGGGGTTGAAGGAGAGAAAGGGATGGTGGGATTGAATTAGAGAGTGAAAAAGGAATTGTGGGAGGGTGGGATTGAAGGAGAGTGAGATTGAGGGAGATAGGTGTATCGAGTGGAACAGTGAAGTAGTGAGATGACAACTACACAGGCCTCCATCTGTATTTATACACAGTTTAAGTATGGGGCTGGTTTAGTGATCCCACATGATGTCTACATGTTGTACTACCGGGTAGTAGTACCCGACTACACCATGTCCTGGACGTGCGTCTTGACGTGTAACCAAGGGAACCTGTACACCCGTCACCACTGTCCTACATACACCACCCCCACCCACCCTGGAGTATAGCAGTATATACCACCACAACCATAGCGTCTGTATAGCTCTAGTATAGTGCTGTAGCCTAGGCTTCAGTCAACCAGAAGGTTGGGACAGTACTGGGCTGGCAGGCTACTACATGTATATAGTATGTGGCTACACCATCCAGTATACAAGTTGTAACAAAGGGGTTAGATCCACACCCAGGAGTGTGATATATGGCTGTGAGACCTGCAGACTGACGTGACCCCGGCCCCCAGTGACGACCCCAGTGACGACCCTGCAGTGACCGCTGGGTGGACGTGTAGTGGGGACGTGTGCGTCTAGCCGTAGCAGCAGCAGGCCTCCTCCTGCTCCTGGACTAGCCGCACACTTAGCACTGTCAGAGACTGCATACTACAGGAGGAGGCCACACTGGAGGCCTACAGTGTTATAGGCCAGCAGCAGGAGGAGGAGTGCACAGAGGGACAGGCGCAGCTGGCATGTAGGCTATTCCCTCCTACTGGATGTGGGTCAGTCTCTACACTAGAGGCTAAGGAGGGGAGGAAGCCACCCTGGAGTGGAGGCCTGCATGCTGTAGCCACACTACATGATACTGTACTGTCTGTACACAGAATGCACCTCAGTACACCACAGCTGCAGCCTAGCATGCACTGAGGACCCACACTACTACCCCTGACAGGAGGACCAGGACCAGGGGGCAGGAGGAGGAGGGGCTGGAGGAGGATTGAGAAGTTGTTTCTCAGGCGCCCTGGAGGAAACTTACCTCCTACCAGCACCATGGAGGGGTTATCCAGTCATACACTGTGGAAGCTGAGGGTGAGTCAGATAAGCTGATAACGGCTTGGGTGGGTGTGATAAGGCTGATAAGACTGGGGAAGTGCAGGGATCAAACTACTCTACCTAGATCCAACAGGTGAAAGGGGTGGTAAGAAATGGGACTGGGTTAGTAGACTTGGCCAGGTCTTCGAAGAAAGCTGGAATCGTGTTTTTTCGTGTGCTATGCATGAAATGGATATTTTCAATTGCAGTCCCTGAATGCTTTCAAATCTTGTTTAAAAAGAAATTAGTTGAACTAAGGGTACAGGAGTTCGGTACATTGCTGTGTACATCTTCACTATATTGACATACACTCAGATGTCATGGACGTCATATTTGGTATATTGTATAGCCCATACCAAAGGATCTAGGTCTTGATCCTAACGGTCACATTTTGGATCACAATGCGACTTCCGTCAGTGGATCCTGCATGGGTGGTACCAGCATACTTTAGACTTGCTCAAGTAGTCCATATAATATTCATGCAAATATTCAGTATTTGCAATATTAAAGAGGTTTGCGACAAACCGTAAGCAATTGATACTCGAGCAGCAGTTTGAGGGAAGGCAGGTCCTCTATTAGTATTGGTACGTCTTTGAAGCTGTAAAACCTAGAAAGAAAAAGACTTTCATCCCTGAAGTAAAATTAAACCATCTTTTTATTTTAAATCAGAGACTGCAGCCAGTCTAGCAGCGTTATTGTCACAGGGCGGCCTCATCTCTACCTCAGTAATTATACACGAACTGTGCTAATCACCAACAACAGTGCCATAATACACGCCAACTTTTAAATTATACTTGTCATCTTCTTCATGGGGGATATACAGGGGCTAGGATACATATCATTGCAAGCTGCATCTCTTGTTTGCATAGTATCACATGAGGATGACATCATGTCCAAATGTATATATCTGCACAGGTTCATGGTATATAGAGGTAGTCCATGGTATTGGTAATACATAATGTAATGTGGGTCCTATATTCCTTTATGCACTGATTGATCACATTTATATCTAACATTGTCATTTCAAGGTAATATCAGTACCATCTGATTGCGCTTCATATATATGGACGATATAAACCGTGCTTGAAAACTGCAGGCACATTATATAAATGTAAATGGGAATATTTCGCTACATCTATCAATATAGGAAAATCATTGTAAATTGAATCATGGGCACCTAATTCGGTCCATATAGAGATCTAATTGAGATCACTTAAAATACTCTTTACTAATTCACTTGAGTACCTTCTTTTGGTATTATATTGAACAGCTACTGCCAAATAGAGATTTTACAACAACAACATCTGTGTAGATATGCAGACCCCGGGTAGTTATAGGAGCTAGAAGGATGTCAGATTGACCTGTCCATGTTGGTTTACTCCAACTGTGTGTGTCATCATGTGTCAGGGCCAAATAAAAAAAAAGTTTAGTTTCAGGTAACATGGGAAGAAACTCTAGGGTCGGTAGGACGGATTTTTTTTTTTTTTTTAATCTTTTTTTTTTTAAACGACCCCTCTAAATTTGACCCCAAAAAGCGTAAAAATGGGGAGATTTTTTTTTCCAAAATTTTGTAAACCTTAAATTTACCCCAAAAAAGTATAAAAATATCAAAATGTCTTCAAAATTGCATAAAAAAAACGTAGGGTCGGCCCTGTTTGGATAGGGTCGATCGGGTGACCTGAAACAAACCTTTTTCTTTGGCCCAGGTCCGGCTACATGCAGCACAGGTCCTGCTCTCTATGTGTCAGACTCAGCTTGGAACAAAGACAGGGCTGCACCGATATTTATACAGTTAGTAATAGCTCTACCACTGACTCCAGTGCCATATGTTTACTTTAGTGCCATAATTAAACAAGGGCGGTATACATCTGTGCTATCAATATGAAATGCCATGGTCCTGGTACGCGTCACTTTCAGGGTTCTCCCCACACTGCAATGACATAAGTTATTCCCATTTTAGTACTTTTATCGGAGGAAAACAATTACATGACTGCCTTCAGCACATTGGGGTTCACTGCGTGATTTCAGGTATGCGCAGAACCTTGTTATTTGCTACCATAAAACCTCGCGTATAAGCCGCGGCTTGTACGCGAATCAGATCGCCAGTGCGGCTTATAGGATCAGCACAGAGTCAGGGTGCGGCTTATACGCAAGTTTTTGCTCCTATAGTACAGTATAAAAGTCACCAGAATCAGATCGCTGGTGCGGCTTATAGGATCGGACCAAAGTCAGGGTGCGTCTTATACGCGAGTTAGGCTTATACGCGAGGTTTTACAGTATATGTGTCTTCCTGTTATTTGCTATATATGCGTCAAGGACAGGTGTCCATTAATATGAAGAAGCATACCTACATATACTTAGGCCTACATAGACAAATAACAGGATGCATACATACATGTACACACAAAAACACGCCTGCTAACACTGTATAGAATTAAACATTAGATAGATAATAAGTTATTAAAATCATTAGTCACATGCTAGGAATAGACGCGGTGCGCATGCAGACAATTGAATTTTGCAGAAGAAAACTGGCATAAAATATTCAATATCAACCATCGTCCACATAGACTTGGTATGGTACACGTTCCTACAAGTATTAATCTGTAATACAATCACTAGCACAAGACAGATTTAGGAACTCAGATCCGGTTTGTAAACATCCAGATTATTGTACTATATATACTGCAGCTATAGAACACAGGGCAATAAACATGGGACTTCCTATATAAAACCTCAGATTGTGCCCCCCCCCCCACTCCCCTCGATAGAAATCAGCTTTCTGGACCGTCGATATGTGCACGTATATACAGCACTGCACAGTCATCAATTGACATCCTGAATATAGACAGCTAACCAGACACAGTTGTAATGCTGACAATAGTATAAGTGAGGAGAAAAAAAAAGACAAAAACGTTTTGACCACGCAGTTACATCAGCGCCGGGAGTGAAACTACCCGTAATACCCCAGATATAGCAATACAGAACCATCACAAGGTGATGGGGACCTCTTTATCTATCTAATGCTGTCAGTTGCATTACCAACCATTTTAACCCTTTATAAGAATGCAGTGATTTAATGTGCTATGCCCTTAGACTTGCCATGCACCCTGCTGGGTATATGTTGACACTATTCCGAGGGATGTACCGAGTAATTCACCGGTCCTGCATTGGTGCATAATCATGGCAAATTAGCATGAAGCCTTAAGGCATCATGCAGTCCTTAAAGGGTTAACAGTAACATAGTTATGGCGTAGTTTACCGCATGTAATTTAGCAACAGCTAAATGGAGTAGCTACCGTTATTAGTGTGCGGAAATAGTTGAATAATCATTAATATCCACTCTACTAAAATCGTAGTGTGAAGCATCCGGCTCCTCCATAAGTCCTCACATAAGACTGATGAACTGTTATTTCTTTATCTGACATTGCTATTGAAACAATGATGTGTCAACTCAATACCATGAGATAGGTACAATACATCAAGTGACCAGGGATTCAATAGTAGTTTCAAAAAAGAGCTTGTTGAACCAAGGCCAATAGTTCCCAACCGTGATCTACATACCAGCATGTGTACTCATATATTTACACTGCAGTCTACAAGCACTGACATGTGGGCCTGGATGAATCATAGCCTCACAAAATGATGTTTGCCCCTAAAAGGTTTTATAACCACAGTTTCCTACTTAAATCAACGGTCTACTTATTCTTTCTCCCACACAACCCTTACCATGATTCAAATTGCATATTTAAATGAATGCATCAATGTTTAATTATAATATCATGAGGTTGAAGATATAGGAAACCGACCTACCAGGTGGTTTCAAGTACTGAGACTTTCAGCATATGTTACTTGGGGCACTGTATCTACAGATTAATTCTGACATATGCTTGTAGCACTTACTAAGTGGTTTATCATAAATAGGATATATGTACAGTTACAAATGGAATAAGATTTAGAGGGGCTAACATTGGTTCTTGGATCTTAACAATTTAAATATGAGTGTTTGACTAAAACTAATATCCTATATTGAACCTCATTACATTCTATAAATGTTGTAGAACGAGGAGCGTGTTGTATATATGACCACATTTACAAAGGGGCCCTACAAACCTGCTGACATTTGCCAGCTAGACTTAATTATGCATGATCTTTCTCTTCCTTAGGTCTCATTGGTTATCCCTGTGGTCAGCTGGTCACCTGCTGGCCAAGCTGAGGCTCAGTCATACTGACACTTGTTTACACTTTTGCACTTTTTACTAGACACTGGCAATCTACCAACTTCTAGCTGTTTTGTGGTGTTTTACACTCTATGGGGGCTATTTATATTTTTCACCCTCATTGTGTGTGTATTCAGCTCATAATCTCATATTAGGGTTAATTTATGAGTTTACGTTTTTAATTTAATGTACCTATGGTAGGGGCTGGGCTGCATTCTATAAATGTGTCTATTATTGAATATCATCCTCCACACCTTCATCACTAACTAATACACCCTCCTCTCCTTCCAGATGATGAAGCGTGCGTCGATGGGCAGTAAGGACGAGAGCTACGAGCACGTCCTCATGTGCCTCATCTGCCGCAGTCTGTTTGACGACTACGACCACCAGCCCAAGTTCCTGCCCTGCCACCACACCTTCTGTAAGGACTGCCTCAAGGAGTACTGCAAACAGATCGGAGACGAGATCGAGTGCCCGTCATGTCGCAAAATTGCAAATATCCCCGCGGCCGGAGTCGCGGCCTTGCAGACCAACTTCTATGTGAAGTACATCCAGAGTTTGGTCAGTGGGGGCGGAGGACAGAGCTCACATTCCTTGGAGTGTTCTAAACACACCAAGGAGAAGCTTCAGTTCTATTGTAAAGACTGTGAGAGGTCTATTTGTAAAGAATGCTTAGGGGAGAGTGATCTACCATGCCAGACACATGAGAAAGTGGCAATCACTAAGATCACTGAGGAATCACACCAAAAACTTGATGCCTCATTCTCTGGTGCCAATGCCACTATTGAGGGCAAAAAGGTGAAACTTGAAAAAGCCTTGAAAGAACTTGCAGAGGAAAAGGACAGTGCCTTGTTGAAAATTGATTCCACATTTGAGCAACATGCACATACATTAACAAGACGGGCTACCCTCTTGAAAAACAAGGTGATTGATATCTATAATGAGCATGTAGAAAAACTGGAAGCAGACTTGATGGAGATATCAACAGCACTAACATGTATTGTGAGTCTGAAGGACTATCATGAAGACAAGATTAGCCATGGAGATTACAAGGAGTTTGCTAAAGGCATTGAGGATATGGAGGAGGTGGATAAGAACATTACAGACAGGATTCATCCAGTTGAGACGCATATATTATTTGAAGGCGGTCATGGCTCGGAAAAGTACAGGGCCTGCGCCAAGGACCTTGGTCGTGTTAAATTTAATCGAATGGCGACTATGCCTCGGACGGAACCCGAGGGTAATGACAGCGCAGGGGGAGCCGCACAGGCTTCAGGGTCAGTGCCTCAAAGTCCCATTGAGTCCCCCAAACATGAATGCCCTGATACTCCGAGCACACCCACTCCAACGGAGGATTTTAGTTTTGGCAAGGATCCTGAGTCTCCACTTCGAACTCCAGATAGCTTAGGTGAGCCAGCAGAGCGGTGTTTACCCGGATCCGGGTTTTGTGATAGTGGTCCATCGAGTCCTGAGCATGTCGCAGCCACAGCGACGCCACAAGCAGGGAGTGATGTCGCTGCTGCAGAAACAACCAAACCAGACAAGATGAAGTCCTCAATGACTACATCTCAAACCAGCAAGTTAACTCAGTCCAAAATCTGTGATGCTACTCCCAACAAATCTACTTCTTCTAATCCTTCAAATAACAACAACAATAACAACAGTCCGAGTCTTGATAATGCCAAAGGAAGCAAGGCTGCATTTGTTAGATCCCAAGTAACACCTCCAAAGCAGAAAGCTGTGATGACTACCTCTGCTTCTACCACGAAATCTGAAACTGTCAAGGACTCAAATAAATCACCTTCCCAACCACCAGTTGTAAACAGATCAGCATCCCAATCACCAACGGTGAAAAAATCAGCATCCCAACCACCACTTGTAGTGAACAAATCAACTTCCAAATCACCCCCCCAATCACCTGTACGAAGTAAACCCCAGTCGCCAGCAGCGGGAAGTCCGGACCGTGTGGTCCCTGGATGTGCCAGTCCTGATACCCCGGGTGTTGCTTTTGTGAGCGCTAGTTCAGGGGGAGGAAAGACCCGGCCGAGAAACCTCCTGATGCCAGCCCAACGTCCGAACCCCTCACCGCCACAGGTAAAAGCTAGTACAACTGTTAGTAAGCCTTCCCCCAGCACACAACAAGGTACAAGTACTAAAGCCACTGCACCCAAATCTCCAAAGGAGGGTATAGTTGTAGCTTCAGGTGGACCACCGCAGGCGGCTAAGCCAAGCCGGCTACCTGGGTTATCGGGTCTGTGTCGTATACCCAAACCCAGAGGTGTCCCCGGGAAAGTCCACATGGATGCCCGTAAAGGGGTCGGGGTATTGGGGTTTGCACGACGGAGTCCTACAAGTCAACGGCTTTCTCCAAGCGGACAATCCAGCCAAGGTAACCTTGGCAACAATGGTAACCCCAATGCTCCAAACAAAATAATGGTTCCTTCACGGAACGCGAATGGCAATGTAACCATGCAGCCCATTCCTGAAGGAATTGTCAACGCGAACGACAGTGACAGAGCTAAAGCGGAGAAGGAGTATTACCACCTCTTGTACACAAGTTACGACGAGGAGGAACTGCTTAAAGAGCTTAAATCTGGAAAAGCGAACCTGGATGACTCTGACAGCTGGATGACCATTAGTAGTGGTAGTGAATCTAACAGCACAAACTGCAGTGATGAGGTCCTGGTTGAGCCAGACCAGACAACCTTCTAGCATTGGGACTTTATCATGTAGAGTAAATACTATTAACACTTAAAGGTAGCATTTTCCACTTTACAATATTCTACCCAAGCATTTTGCCTAACTTGGTATGAGATGGTATCATGACCAGAAAAGCTAAGGCACTAAAAGAGATTATGACAAGTTCGGTGAAATGGTGATTGATTTGAGGTTTGAAAGACGACTCAAATCTGAAAGGGCACAGTGTCCCAAATATATCTATTGTTTCATGTGCGTTTAAATATCGCCTTGGACTAAGTGTTTGCTTTGCTTGTAAGTGGTTTCATCTGAAACTTATGTGGATCCCAAATGAAGAGCCGATTGAATTCATGCACAGGACAAAAACATGATGAAATAGTATTATGTCTCTCTGTTAAGTTGATAGCCTGCGTCTGGGTTTTGTCGAGGGCTGAGAATCGTTATGGTGCTGTCAGGCTCAGTACAACATTCCAGTGTGGTCGCTTCATGTCAGTGTTCGCTTAATGCGCTCCTGTACACATGTGTCCAAGCGGTTAAAGATACGCTACACAAAGAAATGCACTGCTAAGACAAAAGGGTTTGTTGTTAATATAGTTTTCATTTTGATTAAGAAACGACTCTGTGGTATTCAGTACAACAATCAGGCTTGGCCAAGGAGAAGTATTAACCATGTAAATATATCATGAATAGGCTACATTAGCCCACTTAGCGAGCTGTCCTTTATTTTCCAGGATTTTTATATTTTAAATACAAATGTATAGATCTATAGATCATTTGGAGGTGAAATCATAGGCTACAAAATGAACAGATCACCAGGTACAAATCTTTTTGTTTTCAGAACTGACATGAGCATAGTAATATCACTACCCAATAAATGTATTCAGAAGCTTTCGACATTGTTCATGAGAATCAACTATATTAATTTTATACGTGCACAAACAGACTTTGCGTTGTAACTATAGGGGTCTAGTCGGAACATATACTGCTATATCATCAAACAGAAGCACACGTTGGAATTAGATGGGATTATTATATCTCTAGATCTGATATGGAACAAATATTTATTGAAATGTATGATTCTGATATGAAAACGTTATGTCAAACAAGTGTTTCCCATGAAGATATGTAGGAACAGCTCCATTCATTGGATTCGGCAACAGATGTACAGAGGCCCATTCATTACGTGTATTGGGTAGGTGATGTAACTGAAGTACCCGGTAGTCAATTCTTCAGATCAATATTTTAAATCTGTAGACGTGTCAAACAAAAACAACTAAAAAATGTCCTAAATTCAGACTAAATGTTGCATAGCTTTTACACAATGGTGAAAGTATCCAGTAGATTCAGGACAAAATCTAGCTGAGAATTATATATATGAATATTACTTCTGCCTGGGTCTATTTAATTCTTAGTTTATATCAACATAGTGTAACTGATGAGATCAGTCTTTTCAGAAGCAGCTCTCCCTACTGTATTCCCATCTTCACTATGTACCCAATGATATGGCTACACTACAGACTGTTTGTTGGTAGTTCTATTTGGATACAGCATTTATGGCCTAGCCATTAGAAGCTGAAGTCTTATTTGCAAGGAGTGACATGTATAGCACAGAACTCACAAACCCAACAAAGCTAAAATATCTTTGGATATGATCGACATAATCGAATATGGTTATGTATTGGGAGATAACTGGCAAATATTTAGTTGTACTGAGTATCTAACCATACTATTGTGCAGTACTGCTATGTATCCCTAGTCTTGCATTTTTCCCCAAAGGGGTTCCTTCTGTGGCTACATTATTGGCAGATCCATATACTATTCCTAGCTAGATGTTTAGTGGGTGTTTTATCAATATTATTATTTACACAACAAAGAAGGTTGCAGCTGACAATTGTGATATAATGCAACCTTCGAGACTGCTTCTGATAGTTTGTCGATGTCATCGAGAATCGCGACATTTTTATGATAATATGAAGGGACCGACTGCCTTATAGTCACAGCTTGCTATGTATTACACTTTAAATTTCCCCAAGGGTGAATGATAAATAGAAACAGGTCCTGCTTTGGGTCTTACCCTTGAGGTGCTATTGTAAATTAAATGTCTTCTTCAGCAAAATCATGATGTTCACATGTTGATTATATATATAATACATGGGCAATCTAACTATGTGTTACATGACTGTTATAAGGACTAGAGCTATGTTACATGGTGATGTGCGAGATAAAAGAAAAATGAAATAAATACAGCTGTGTATCAATATGAAAAGAATGTGTCGTTTGTCTCATCATAATTATTTCTATTGAATCAAAATGCCATTTCAGAACGTGTGCTATGTTGAAGTACGACTACGAATTCGAAGTGAAAAAAATGAAATTATTGTTCCTTTGCAAATCCAATTCATGGCGAGATGGGCTGTGGGCATAAAGTCAGGACCGTAACTAGGGGGGGGGGGGGTGTCGTCGTTTCAAACGAACCACCCCACCTCCCTGCAGGAGGAAAAGTGCCCCACCCTAGCTGACTAGAAAGAGGACATAATTGTCTACATCTCATTGTTTATGGCTTGTCGATCCCACAATTATTAAGGATTCTAGGGAGAAAACTATGAAAGATTGATTAGATACACAAAACTCAGCTTTCTATTTAACTACCGTATTCGACGTAATAAGCGCACACCCCCTAATAAGCGCACACCCCCCTTTTTGGGCCGATTCTTATACTAGAAATAACCAAAAATTTCTCAATTTTTGACCCCAATTAAACTCTTAACTACTAAAAGGTGTCCATAATAATTTTTTAAGCGCACTGTGCGCTTATTACGTCGAATACGGTATATCATACCTCATATAAGAAAAGTCCAGTTTCACCATTGAAATAATCATGTTAAGTTCCACCTTAACCAAAAACGAACCACCCCGCGAAGAGGGCTAGTTACGGGCCTGTAAAGAGTATCAACAAAGCCAGTTCCATGCACACACTAGTGCTTTGCATATACAGAGGATACAGGGGGTCTGCACTTGTAGGTGCAGTTAACTCAAGTTCCTATAGATGCTACTTGAGGATTTCTTTCCCCTATCAATTCTCATGAAATCGCGACTTGTCCTCTGCAAAATGGAATGATATCAACACCAGGCCTTAAAAAAAAAAGAGTTGTGTTCCGGTAACATGGCTCAAAAAAAAAGAGGGTCGGTAAGTTTCAAGTTTCAAGTTTAAAAGGTTTTTATTTTGTCTAGGCTCAGGTACAGTCATTCATACAAATGGTCTTCCCTCATCGAGCGCCTAGACGGGTGTTTCAGTGATGCGGTAATAAAATCTGACCCCTTCTTTACATAATAATTTCATTTTTCAGTTAACATTAAAGTTTTATCACCGCCCCTAGTGTCCAACAAGGTACACAAAATAAATAAGCTAAAAAGGTACATCGAAATCTGGGACGGGTAGGTTTACCGGGGGGGTGGAACATTAAAGGCAGGAGGGGGGAGAGCGCATGAGATTGCTATTAATAACCTGGATAAACATCCGAGAGCTTCTCACATTTTTAGCTCCACTTGTAGAAAGGTATTCTTTGTAGCACATTATCCTACAATACATAGTTATACTGTATCATCATACTACTACACTTTTATAATACACGTCACGTACCTTAAATTTGTTTAGCTATATTTTGTACAATTAGAACATACCTGGTACAATTAGAGATTCAATGCGGGTCCTATTACTGGCCCTGGGCCCTAGGTGGGTCTGGTATTATACTGTAACCGGGATAAAGTAGGTTGAGCTGGTCTGACCTCCATTGGCCATAGAAAAATCGCGTCAGTTGGGCTTTTACTTCAGCCTTAAAAAGTGCCTTTCCCGTGACCCAACGTAACATTGGGTCAAGGGAGTTCCACTGGGAGTAACATTGGTAGCACGGGTCGTTTATTAGTCTGGTTAGTTTTGGGGCATCTTGTACAACCAGCGGGGCATCAGTGGCCCTAGTACCTAGAGAAGGCGCGATGCTTAAGTGACCATTGTAAACCAGCCTATGGCACATAGTTACTTGCATGTATATTCTTCTTAAATCTATTGGTAACATGCGAACAGTACTATACAGTTTTTTTACTCTAATATCCCTGGGGTCTCTAACATTCATACAAGTTCTTATTCCTGTATTATAAAGTACATGAAATTTATTAAGAGTTGCCGTTGACTGGGCTGTGGTAAACACTATACCGTAGTCGAAGTAGGGCATGGCCATTGCTTTAAGTACACTAACACTTGTAAACATATCTATATATTGTCTTATATTCAATAGCAACCACAACTTGTGTCTTATAGATACTAACATATTTTTAGCTTGTGAATCAAAAGACAGTGTTGAATCTATCGTTATGCCAAGGTATTTGTACTCGAGCACAGCCTCGAGGGCCTCACCTCCAATACTAAGGTTCAGCCCTTCATTAACACCAGGCAGTAACAGCATTTGCTTGGACTTTGCTGTATTGATTGTGAGGGAGTTACGGACACACCACTGGTGTACCTGGTCCAGGTCGTCTTGTAAAATTCTATTCAAACGATCTAGAGTAGGGGCTGAGCATATAAGTAGCGTGTCGTCAGCATATAGTTTAAGGGTAGAGTTAACTTTAAGTTTAGGCATTGAATTTACATAAATTATAAACAGTAAAGGACCCAAAATTGAACCCTGTGGTATTCCGTAACGCACTTCCTTAAAAGTAGACCGAACCCCGTTGCACATTGTGCTTTGTTTCCTGCCCCCCAAATAGCTTCTAAACCATGCTATCGTGTCTTGGCATAGTCCTAAAGGTCCAAGTTTGTTTAAAAGAATAGTATGGTTTAGAGAATCAAATGCCTTGGTGAAGTCTAAGTATACCACCCCACACTTATCCCCTTCTACCTGAGCCTTATGGGCTATATCAATGACTTGAAAAACTGTATCTAGCGTGCTATGGGATTTCCTAAATCCATTTTGGCTTTGGTTCAGCTTATTATTAATTTCAAGATAGCTATACAGTTGCTCATGGATGAAGCGCTCCAGAATTTTACCGGTGACGGGCAGCAGAGAAATAGGCCTAAGCTGGGAGGGGTGTGACACACTAGCAGTTTTGGGAATAGGTATAACTGTAGCGCTCTTCCATTTATTAGGAAACACGTTACGCACAATAGATATATTGATCATATGTGTGAATTGGATACTTAAAATAAGCAGTGCCTCTTTGAGTATTCTGGCTGGGAGTGACAGGAAGCCCGACGATTTGTATATGTCTATCTTTTTAATTTCTTTTTCTACCTCTGCCCTTATTAAAATCCCAAAAGAAAATTTATCCCTCCCTTCTACCTGCTCCCCCACTTCTGGAGTGGGTGGATCAGGTACCGTGGTAGGCAGTGCTTGTGCCAGCTTACCCCCAATCTCGGCAAAGAACTTGTTTATCATTTCTGCGGATTCTTTAGAGTCTAGTGGCTCCCCTTGCTCGTCCAGCATACTCAACCATGTTTTCTTTTTCCTTTTGGGTAAAACTTCAGTCACCTTCTCCCAAAACTTACGCGGATTATTCCTATACTTTTTTAGCTGCGCTTTGATATAGTTGCCTTTAGCCCTCTTAGTGGCCCCATTTGCTAAATTTCTATAGGCCCTAGCTCTATTCCTGTCTGCTTCATTCTTGGAGCGCCTCGCAATCATAAAAGCTTTGTCCCTATCATTATATAACTCAATTAATTCAGCAGTCAGCCATGCCGGCCTAGTACACCGCACCTTAAACTCCCTTTCTGGATGTAATTTATCAGTCATGTCTCTTATGCATTTCTCAATGAATAGGTCGGATTCTTTTTTTTTTTTTACAATTCTGTTGTTGTAAAAAGGTGAATTTTAGTGGTAAAAACACAAAAAAATTACAAAAATGTGTTAAAAAAATCAGGGTCGGCCCCAAAAAACGGAGGGTCGGTCGGGATACCGGAACACAACTTCTTTCTTTTTTAGGCCCCATGGCTCCAGGGACTCGAGTACAGTCAGGCCACCTGGTGTTCCATTTATCAATAAACATACGAAGAAGTGTTACAAACCTCTCCCTTTTTTTTTAATACGTTTTATTTTATTTTATCCTGGTTCAAAATCCCACAATATATGTTCGTCTCCGAATAAACTAGCATCTTGAGCTTTGCAAATGAATACCTTTACAGAATTGTCACTTTGCACTTCATAAATTATTGTACCATGACTTCTGATTACGCTATATTATTCTTAAACTTGGCTTAAACCGAAACAAACCTGTGTTGATTTACAGTTAATGAACACTTTGTAGTACCCCGGTATCTACTTTGATAGAAGCTTTAAACAATTCCAGGATTGCAGCACATAGCGAGGATGAGGCCTAAAAAAAAGTTGTGTTCCGGTATCCCGACCGACCTTACGTTTCAGGGGCCGACCCTAATTTTTTTTGGACATTTTTTTTTAATTTTTGAGAACATTTATGACATTTTTGACGTTTTTACTACTAAAATTGACTTTTTCTTACCAAAAAAAAGAAAAAGAAAAAAGAAGAAATCTGACCTACCCAGACTGTTTATTTTTGACCATGTTACCGGAACACAACTTCTTTTTTTTAGGCCCGATGGTATGGGTGGAGAGGACTGTAGTGTGGGGTCGGGGTCTGACTACACATGGGTGGGGTTTAATAGTGGGCTTAGTGGGCTTAGTGGTCACTGTGGAATACAAAATGTAGAATCAAGCACTGTACTTACCTTTACAACTACCTTGGCGTTTTGGATAGGAGCATTTTCACTTCGTACAACCTGGTAAAAGATGAATACAAATGTATGGGTCTATACTTTATGTCCTCCCTTGGGAAGGAGGAACCGCTACAAACACATCTGCTAACTCTACACAATAAAAATACTGAGACGCGGAACTGAACAATTCAGGAAATTCTTGAAAATCTAGAAGACTGGTCGTTCATACCAAATAGTGCATTTTGCTACCGTACTTGAGAATGGCTCTAGGGCTCATGATTCTAATAAAGGCCATTTTTGCATACGCATTGTGTACGCATAAGGGGTACTTTTTGGTCAATTTTACTAGAATAAAAAAAAAAATTTGGGCCCAAACTCGAGCTTAAATGTCAAAACATTCAGAGGAACGTACCTCGATACCCCTCATAATTCTACAATTTTCCTCTTTTTATTGGGGGGGGGGGGGGGGGGGGGGAAGCAAAAAGTTGACCCCTCACTGTATATAAATGACCCATCTGGTAGGTATAATTAGTTAGGGAAGGGGGGGGGGGTCCAAGTGAGTATGTACATATGGGGGTGGGGGTAGCTCCAATGCGTACATGGTGCAACAATGGGGGAGGGGGTCAATTTCTGCCAAAATTCTGCGTATGTAATTTATGGATGCCCCCATACCATGTGCGTACATCACTTGAATTTGGACCCCTTTTGCCCCCCTCCCCCTTTTTTTTGACGGAACAATCCCCTAATTTATTTTTAAAATGTCAAGGAATCAGCCCCCTTTTTTTGGACACCACCCTGAATTGGCCAGAATAGACAACCTTTTTGGTGGGTTCCTTAAAAATCATATTGGCCAAAATTGGACCCCTTTTTACGGGTTAGATCTACCACCCTACCGGTAGGTTATTCGGGCCATATTTCCACAAAATATATCCCTTTTTTTTACAGGAGCTTTTGGTTATACTTGGTGGAAAACATACCCCTTTCCTTTTGCCCCAAAATGGCCCAGAAAAGGACCCCTAATGGCGGGCTCACTATCCACTTCCACTGCAGGCTGCGACTAATGGGTATTCAAAGGACCGCCATAAGGATAAATTTATAAATGCACTGATAGGCCTTGTGATACTTAGTCTTACTTAGTGACAGAAAATCTGATACTAGTATCACTGATAGGCCTAAAAATCTGTTCATCAAACATGAATAATATGGCTTCTGGCGGGTCTATTGGCCCAATATAAACAGCATTGCCTTACTCATACATGTATCGCCAGCTTTCAGGAATTATAAAAACACTTCGGAAATTCGCAAGCTAAAAATTAGCAAAACACTGGAACTTTGAACAGTGGAAGTGGAACTTGTAGCGATGCAAGACCAGCGCCCATTTCCGCCTCTGCTATTCTGTCAACACTGAAAACTCTCTTTCTTAATAGGGCCTGTAGGGGGGGGGGAGGGGCTGATAATTTTTTCAGAAACAAACCAATACCCTTACGTATGTAGAAATGCATGACAATCAAGAATATGTTGATAAATTTGACCTGTCATGATAGGAAGTTGGCTAAAATGCATTTCATAGAGGGGGTCATGGGAGCAGACATACTGCTCTTTGGGGACACACATATTTAGATTATCTCAAGAAAAATGGCATAGTTTGTTAATTTTTCACCAATCAGGTTGATTTTTGGGGATGTGTTGTACAACACCCCGAGCTATGCACTAGCTAAATCTCACACTACTGAATTATGTGAAGCACGGACGCAGGATGATATGTAGTAGCCATTACCTGTTCGATTTATGAAATTAGGGGTCATACCTCTGCGTCTATGAATATACCCCCCTGGGTGAATGCAAGGAAGATCAACTGTAAAACACGATGATTGTACCTCTCCCAGGATAAAATAAACAATTTAAACTTGAAACTTGAAAACTTGACACAGGGTAATAATTTAAAGGTATTTTCAATATTATGCTCACTTCTGAAGAACTTCATAGAAAACATATTTAATTCCTCAGAATTCCGCATAGCTGTGGCCATACATTAACATATTTTCTATCAATATTATATGGTTTCAAACTGATTGGAACCAGCGCTTTTTTTGCGCTTTTTGATTGTCTGAACCTCTGTTTTAGATTGAAGGCAAGATACCCTTTACATAAGACACTCCTGTACAAAGAATTCTAAAGCTAGAATGATAAGGGAGGGTTCATTATTTATGGCAGGGGGGGGGGGTGAGCGTTTGGCAAATCGAATACGTCAAAAATAATTGGCCCCCCCCCCTCGGAATAGGTTGAAAAAAAAAGGCCCCCCCTCTCGGAATAGGCTGAAAAAAAAACGCCCCTCCCCCCTCACCCTGGATCGTTTTCAACTTTATTACAAAAACGATGTTGGTGTCTACTAATTGTATGCATTTAATCCTGGGCACATTTTTACCTACAATTTACTACCTTGCAACAAATACATCCATTCGTAAGGTGTTTTAGTGTAAACGTCTCATGATACTCGCTGGTGTGTGATAATAGTCAAACCTCAGACACTTGACTTACATACCGTTGAGTTTAAGGGCCCCAGTGCTTATAAATTGGAAGCTCCCATACCCTCAGTGCTTACATGAGGTGCTGACAAAACGGTGGGCTATTCTGAGTGTCAAAAGTGCTGCAGTGAGAAATTTGCTGGGAGTTTGAGGAAAATTTTAGAAAATTTTGAAAATGTTGACATAATTTGGTAAAATATAACACAGGCTGTTACCAAAATTCGCGACATTTCAACGTACTAAATTCGCGACATTTTTAGGAATACCCCTAAAAAAAAAGGCCCCCCCCTAAGAATAGGGTAAAAAAAAAAGGCCCCCCCCCCCCTTTGAATACCCCTAAAAAAATTTGCCCCCCCCCTCAAATGCTCACCCCCCCCCTGCCATAAATAATGAACCCTCCCTAAGTCCACCTGACATTTAAGGAGATAATGTGAGGGCTCCATTCTGAGTGGTTGTAGATATTTGTGTATTAATTTTAACATTTTTCTGATTCTTATAAATTCCCTGTTCTGCTCTCGTAGGCAACCCTTCACATTGCCCTTCCTAAAGTATCAAAATTATATCACAATCTAATAAAAACTTATTTCTCACACTTGTATAGTCCTACTATAGGCTATACTGTTTTCTATACCCTTTTTGAATTTTTCTAGAATTATTTTTTAACCCCCTGACAGGGCTGATTTTGACAAAAAATAAATGAAAGTTTAATATTTCAATTGTCAATTATTTCCTTAATAGCCCACCTTTAGACCTAATTCTTTTTTCATATGTTTACTCATACATAAAGCTTTCAGGAAATGTATACATTCTTGTGCTAATGGGCGATTTCTGAATTGGCCTTTAATCGCTAGAACTTGTAACATGAAACGAAAGGTGAAGTCTTTCACCATGAATTTCCAAGAAACTAGGTGAATATAGTACACCATACCCGACCAAGACCATGTCGGTTATCTTACCGTTTCCTTCTGGAAGTAGTTTGAGATCTTAGACATCTTGGATTCGTGTAGTTTGGACAACTTCTTGGAGAGAGAGGTATTTAAAATTTCCCGCACTTGGCTTTGACTGGGGTCGGTGCGCGTTGGAGCTAGCTTCCGGCGTAAAGTGCACCTACACTGGGCTCCTGTGCCTGAACGCAGTAGAGAGCTAAGGTAAGCACATACCACAGAGAACCAGTATGCGGGTCAGTCGCTCTGTACCAAACAATATTTACAGTTCGGTCTGTTGTCAGCAGGTGGCGTCAACAGCGTTCCCGCCACAGCTGCCCAGAGCCTTTCGCCATCCTGTGATTTTTTTGAGTATGAGAAGATATAAATACACCATTCCCGTTTATTTATCCTGGCAACATAAAGAACTTATACAGCTCGAAAATATATATCGCCAGCATTTCATAATTAATACACTTTGCTGATCTATTATATTAGATGAAACATCAATAGGGGAGACCGGGGCAAAACGGACCCCTTAACTTACTTAAGGGAAGATGACATATAACTCAGAGGTAAACCTCTGAATTGAAACATTTATTTTTTCATAACAAAGCATAGAAGTATACCATCCATGAAAATAATTGATATTGTGCTAGTATCATGAATAGCACTGTGGGATAGCGTAACATATTCTGACCTACGACGGTCATGGGCTAAAAGTCCCGGGGCAAAAGGTTTTTTTGGGCGGGGCAAAAGGGACCCTGGAAATTTCTTAATTTTGAATTATTATCTTTTTACATAATTTTCTTGCTCCCATCTTTTAGCTATGTTATTACGCAG
Organism: Harmothoe impar; assembly: GCA_947462335.1. Classification (NCBI taxonomy): domain Eukaryota; kingdom Metazoa; phylum Annelida; class Polychaeta; order Phyllodocida; family Polynoidae; genus Harmothoe; species Harmothoe impar. Next base: position 20,478,061 of record OX381705.1, read on the forward strand.
GATACAACTTGTTACGTTGGCTCATGCCCCCAGGGCCTGGTCCGGTTCCGCGCCGGTACGATGCGTATGTTTCACGCGTATATTGCCTTGTCAATGCCCCGGGGGCATCGTACATATCATTAATTCCCTCAGGCCATAGCCTGGACTTGTACAGACTTATACTGTATAGGCTACTGGTCAATGCCCCGGGGGCATCGTACATATCATTGATTCCCTCAGGGCATAGCCTGGACTTGTACAGACTTATACTGTATAGGCTACTGGTCAATGCCCCGGGGGCATCGTACATATCATTGATTCCCTCAGGCCATAGCCTGGACTTGTACAGACTTATACTGTATAGGCTACTGGTCAATGCCCCGGGGGCATCGTACATATCATTGATTCCCTCAGGGCATAGCCTAGACTTGTACAGACTTATACTGTATAGGCTACTGGTCAATGCCCCGGGGGCATCGTACATATCATTGATTCCCTCAGGCCATAGCCTGGACGTGTACAGACTTATACTGTATAGGCTACTGGTCAATGCCCCGGGGGCATCGTACATATCATTGATTCCCTCAGGGCCATAACCCATTAGCCGATTTGCAGGCATTATCGGCCAATATACCCTCAAAAAACAGACCCAATGCAGTACTTTGTAGTATAATGTTGTGAATGTATCGGCCGATAATGCTACCAAATCGGTTAATGGGTTATGGCCCTCAGGCCATAGCCTGGACTTAAAGTTACCCCGGTAGGCTATACTAAAGACTATTGGTAAATGTCATGGAGAAATTGTTGATTCCCTTGGGGCATGGAGGGGGGGGGGGGGGGGTGATATTTAGAGTCCTGAGGGAATCAAAGCTATATTATGCCCCTGGGGCATTGGCCAGTAGCCGCCAGTTTAAGTTTAGGCTAAGACTCGGCTATGCCCTGAGGGCATCAAAGCGATGTATGATGCCCCCAGGGCATTGACCAGAAGTCTACAGTTTATAAGTATGTGGAAGGCTATGCCCTGAGGGCATCAAAAACATGTACGATGCCCCCGGACGATGCCCTCGGGGCATTGACTAGAAGTCTTCAGTTTATTAGGGAGTGCTCATTTTTTAACAACAGGGGGGGGGGGTTGGTGGATTTGGGGGGGGGGGGTAAAAAATTTGGACCCCTTGACCGGGGGGGGGGGGGTAAAAAATTTAGTCCCCTCTTGGGTGGGGTCAAAAAAATTCAACCTGTTTTGAGGGAAAAAGCCCGCGCGTTACTATGCTACAAAGGGGCGCGAACGCGCGCAATTTTCGGCCTGCCGGGGGGGGGGGGTAAAAAATTTCGACCCCTCTTGGGGGGGGGTGAAAAAATTGTGCGCGCTTCGCGCGAAATCTCACCACCCCCCCCCCTGTTGTTAAAAAATGAGCACTCCCTAAGTATGTGGAAGCCTATGTCCTGAGGGCAACAAAGACATGGACGTTGCCCCCGGGGCATTAACTAGAAGTGGACAGAAGTCTACATGTGGAAGCCTATGCCCTGAGGGCATCAAAGATGATGATAGCAGTGTGATACGCGCGAAATATACACGTCAGATCGGCGCGTTAGCGGACATGGCCCTGAGGGCATGAGCCAACGTAACAAGTTGCGTCCTGCTGTTAGCACTCAGTTCTTTAGGTATTTCTTTGTCGTCATGCATGACCATCATCTACCATTTTTCAATTTTATTTGATTTCTATGACCGTTGAATATCATGCATTTCAATCAAATTTCCCCCGAATTCAGGAAAAATTCTCCAAAACCCCAAAAATACCCCCCAAAAATAAAAATTGGCTTAGAAATAATTTTATACTGAAATAAGCATGTCTCATCATTCTTATCATTTTTTAGGCCAAGCATGGTTATTTTTTCATGTTTTGATCATTTTTATGGGGTTTCACCATAGGAATTCTGATTGTAAGGGGGGAGGGTCCGTTTTGCCCCAGCTTCATGAAAAATATGTGAAAAAATGATCTGGCCCGAATAAATGACTGCAGGGTAATATTTTTTTCCAATGACTTCACAAATATGTAACACAATATTTTAGTTATGAAATATTATTGTTTTAGCCATAAAACATTAACATATACCTCTTTTTTAATTCTCAGAAGCTTATGAACTGATTTTTGCAAAATTAGATCAAGATCTCTAGTTTCAGTTTTTTCTTTATGGAATCCAGAATACCATAGCTGGCATCGAATTATTTTTTAAAAACATGTTATTTCTATCAATTATATGAGCCAATTTGAAAAAAATATGGAATTTATAGCTGAGGACTGAGTTAGGGGTCGGGTCCGTTTTGCCCCGGGGGTCCGTTTTGCCCCGGTCTCCCCTACGGTATAACAAAGGGCATATAAACCCACAATTAATATCAAAGGCCTTTTAGGCGCCATAATATATAATCTCCTATCACCCTTGTTATAAAAGAATGAGCACTTCCGTACATTATTCACCTTTTAACCATATCCTCATGTTTTAATAGAGTCACATATAATAAATGGTGTGTATGAGGATGTCAGAACCGGGTAAGCCCTGTATCCATGTTGCTTATTTATACATTTAACTGTTACGTACCACTTCTCTATTACATGATTCTAGCAGCCCTTAAACAATAATGATACTCAAAACATAATCAGTCGGTAGTATAATAAATACCTATACCCTTTTTAAGAGTCATACTAACTACTCCTTCAAGTGGTAACAAGAATGAGAGAAAAGCTACATAATTATGGATAATTAGTGCTCCCCAGCCATTTCTTCCTGTTAAGCTTGAAAGTCTCTTACAGTTCAATATTCTTTGTATCAACAGGTAAAGCATTCCACAATAAAGCTCCTCTATATAGTACACTCTTCTTCGTGGTTTCATTTTTTGGTTTAATAGTTAGAAATAACGGAGCATCATGGGCTCTGGTGAATACCTCCCTCTTATTCATTATATCATCATTGCCCTTTTGATTGAACATAAAATTAACAGTGTGCATTTGTCTACGGGCCTTTAAAGATGATATCTTAGCTCGCTGGTGAACCAGAATGGTTGGGAACCTTGGCTCTACCCCCAGGCACATTCTAAGTGCTTTGTTTTGGGTAACTTGCATCTTATCTAGAATATATTTACCAGCTATATCGTAAAATATGTCACCATAATCCACATGAGGTAATATCATGGTTTTATACATACTTAAACTAACAGAAATTGTCATACAATCCTTCAAGAAGGCTAGCTGATAGACCTTGGATATCATCTTTCTAAAGGATAACTCAGCATGTTTATTAAAGTTCAGTACAGGGTCTAATGTAATACCCAAATATTTAACACTTTGAACCCTTTCAATCTGAGTCCTACCAAAATGGAGATTGTGATGATGAATTGGTTTTAGTTTGTTTCCTAAACCGAAAATCATATAATTAGTCTTTTTTGCGTTTAAAGTTAATCTATTTTTTTTAAACCATGTTTCCAGAAGAGCCAAATCTACCTCCATTTTGGTTGATAATACCTGTAGATCCGGCCCAGTTGCAGACACCACTGTGTCATCCGCATATAAGTAGAGCCCACAATTTTCAACAATATTACTCAAGTCATTTATATATACTAAAAATAATGTCGGCCCTAAAATGGACCCTTGTGGGACCCCACAGGTAACCAACCCCTCCGTAGACTTCTTACCATTGGCTTGAGTACACTGTTTCCTATCTCGAAGATAGTCCCTGAGCCAATTATGAAGAAGGCCCCCGACACCAATTTAGACAATTTTTCCAATAAAATAAAATGATTAATGGTGTCGAAAGCCTTCTTCAAATCCACAAATGTAGCCAAGGTATAATGTCTAAAGTTCAAGCCCCGATATATATCATCTAAGAAATGTGCTACAGTATCAATCGTAGAATGTCCCGAACGAAAACCTCCTTGTCTTTTTTCTAGAATATCATTATCTTCAAGATAATTAATTAACCTATTATTCATTATTTTCTCCAGAATCTTCCCTATAATAGGTAACAACGTGACAGGTCTTAAGTTTGAGACATCCGTTTTATCCCCATCTTTTTGCAAAGGAACAATAGTACCAATTTTCCACGCATCTGGTACCTTACCGGTATTAATTGACTCATTAAATAATGAAGTTATCCTTCCTGGTACCGCTAGCATAGCATCTTTAAGAGACACAGAGGATATATCATTGATACATGAAGACTTAGAAATATCAATTTCCTTAATGAATTTACCAACCTCAATGACGTCAGTCTCTATCATATCAATGTGAGAATCAAACATTTTCCCTTCATAATTCCAAGGTATATTATAATTAGCTGCTAAATTCGGACCAATATTCAAAAAGAACTCATTTATGAAGTCAGGTGTATCACCATCCTCCACAAGCACATCTCTTACAGTGTCTTTCAACTTAACCCTTTAGGGCCGAGCATCGACTATAGTTGATGCCATGGGGGGCCGAGCATTGACTATAGTCGATGCCATGGGGGGCCGAGCATCGACTATAGTCATCATAACTCTATGGGATTTACCAAAGGCTCGGCCCTGGGACAGTTCCTACAAAAATGTCTCGGCCCCATCACCTGAAAATAAATTTTTTGCTCGGCCCTAAAGGGTTAAAGCTTACGGCACCCCGATCACCTTTTACAAGACCATTTATTATTCTCCAGAACTTTTTACTATCCTTTTGATTTTGTTCAAGGCTATCCCTAATAAATTTTGATTTGGCTTTTTTTATAAATTTATTAACTGAATTTCTTAATCTACTCGACTTCTGCCAATGTATAGGATTTTTTGAAGCAATTGCCTTTTTTAATGCTTTATCTTTATCATTAATTAATTCCAATATGTGATCGGTGATCCAAGGTGCCCTGTCCTTTCTAACCTTAAACACTCTGAACGGACACATGATATCCAACTCTTTGGTAAATAACCCAAGAATGAAAGACCACCTCTCGTTCACATTATCACAATCGTCAATAGGGCCCCAGTCGGCATCCCTTATACAAGCTTTAAATAATTCTGCATTATATTTTCTATATGACCTTCCTTCAAATGAAATTCTTTCATTGACAAAGTAGTGATCAATCAACGTAATACCGACCATTAAATGGTCACTTAAGTTCCAAGTTCTAATTATGCGCTCGTACATTTTGGATGTATTCGTTATAACCCAGTCAAGACATGTAGCTGAGACTTCATTAGACCTAGTGGGCTTGTTAATTATCTGTGATAAACCTAGAATGTTAATACAGATTTTCATAAGTCTCGTAGAAATCTTGTGTACATTCAAGTAGTCTATATTAACATCTCCCATGATCATTAAATCCTTACGTCTAAGATGAGCCAAATTAACCAGCGTATTAAATTCCTCAATAAATCCAGCTTTATCACCATCTGGAGGACGATAAACATTAGCTACCATTATATTCTTTTTACCATTTCGAATTATTTCAACCCATTGAATTTCCATATTATTAGAACTTCTATTTAAATGCTTATAACTAGTGGTTGAATAAGACAAGTCATTTCTAATATAAATAGCTACACCACCACATTTCTTATCATCACCCCAGTTTCTATCCCAGCGTTCCAACGTATATCCATCCAGATTGACCATGCTATTTACAATGCCTTCATGTAACCAGCTTTCAGAGATGCCCAACACAGCCTCTTTTTTATCAATCATGTGTATACGTAAAGTTTCAATCTTTGCTTTTAAACTCCTAATATTAATATGAACTAACGAGAAATCATTTTTACTACCCCTTACCATGTGCCTACCCACCATGATATACTAAGGCACCCGTTGACATCCCACACACCAATAGCTTAACACTTAAATAGTTTGGTAGGTATGGGCAACTCGTGCCACCTACGTAGAGATCTCTCCCTTTCATGAGGTATAGTGTACAGTGATTAACCCCCTTAGAAGTTAAGAACCATATCTCCCCTAAAATATAAATTAATTAAACCCTTTATGCAAATATGATGTCATAAATTGAAATACATGAATTAACCCTTTATGCCAATGAAATGTCAAATATTAGAATATATGAGTACCGGTAAGTACTGTCGAGTAACTACACTTGCATATAAACATCGTCAGCCTGCAAACATTTTGCTTGTATATATATACACATGTGATCAGATGCTATCTGGTTAATTTTACAGACCCTTATACAATAATACATTCCACCATATGAGGTGATTTAAGGTTAATACAAATAACCTTACTACCGACAGTACACAAGCCGTCTTGTTACAAGACCTCGTCCCCTGGCGCCACCTGTCGACTTAAATATCGACTACAATGCTATATGCTTTCTCGCTGGCTGGGTGCTAACAGTAAACCAGGGATATAAACTATACCCCATGAGTAAACCTACCCAGGGTTTCCCGGAACATAATCGGTTCAAAGTGTTAATTCTCAGTTAGGTAGCCTACATGACATATACCTATAGTAGGGGAGACCAGGGCAAAACGGACCCCTTAAGAGAAGATGGCACATTGCTCAGAGGTAAACCCCTGAATTGAAACATTTGTTTTTTCATAACAAAGCATAGAAGTACACCATCCATGAAAATAATTAATATTGTGCTAATATCATTAATAGCATAGTGGGATAGCATAACATATTCTGACCTACCAAGGTCATGGGCTAAAAGTACCGGGGCAAAAGGGTTTTTGGGGCGGGGCAAAAGGGGCCCTGGAAATTTCTTAAATTTGAATTATTATCTTTTTTTCATAATTTTCTTGCTCCCATCTTTTAGCTATGTTGTTACTCAGTTTTTTAGGTATTCCTTTGTTGTCATGCATGACCATTATCTAACATTTTTCAATTTTAATTGATTTTTATGACCGTTGAATATCATGCATTTCAATAAAATTTCCCCCGAATTCAGGAAAAATTCCCCAAAACCCCAAAAATATCCCCCAAAATTAAAAATTGGCTTATAAGAAATAATTCTATATTAAAATAAGCATGTCTCATCATTCTTATCATTTTTTAGGCCAAGCATGGTTATTTTTTCATGTTTTGATCATTGCTATGGGCTTTCACCATAGGAATTATTATTGTGAGGCGGGGGGCCGTTTTGCCCCAGCTTCTTATGTTCTTATGCAAATATGTTACACAATATTTTAGCTATAAAATATTATTGTTTTAGCCGTAAAACATTAACATATACCTCTTTTTTGATTCTCAGAAGCTTATAAACTGATTTTTGTAAAATTAGATCAAGATCTCTAGTTTCAGTTTTTTCTTAATGGAATCCGGAATACCATAGGTAGCATCGAATTAAAAAAAAACAACATGTTATTTCTACCAATTACATGAGCCAATTTGAAAAAAATATGGAATTTATAGCTGAGAACTGAGTTAGGGGTCGGGTCCTTTTTGCCCCGGGGGGCCGTTTTGTCCCGGTCTCCTCTACATCTACTGTGCGAATAGCGTATTGTGAATAAAGCACAACCTACTATCGAATCTGTGTTCTCATTTCCTTATTGGAAACTAATAGCCGTATTGTACGTATTACTACACTGGAGTAGGCCCTAGATGGCCCTTAGGGAGGATTCATTATTTATGGCAGGGGGGGTGAGCATTTGGCAAATCGAATATGTCAAAAACAATTGCCCCCCCCCCTCGAAATAGGTTGAAAAAAAAGGCCCCCCCCCCATCGGAATAGGTTGAAAAAAAATCGACCCCCCCCCCTCACCCTGGATCGTTTTCAACTTTATTACAAAAACGATGTTGGTGTATGCATTTAATACTGGGCACTTTTTTACCTACAATTTACTACCTTGCAACAAATACATCCATTCGTAAGGTGTTTTAGTGTAAACGTCTCATGATACTCGCTGGTGAGTGATAATAGTCAAACCTCAGACACTTGACTTACATACCGTTGAGTTTAAGGGCCCCAGTGCTTATAAATTGGAAGCTCCCATACCCTCAGTGCTTACATGAGGCCGGCACTTTTTTGAAGACTGACAAAACGGTGGGCTATTCTGAGTGTCAAAAGTGATGCAGTGAGAAATTTGCTGGGAGTTTGAGGAAAATTTAAGAAAATTTTGAAAATATTGATATAATTTGGTAAAATATAACACAGGCTGTTACCAAATTTCGTGACGTTTCAATGTACTAAATTTGGGACATTTTTAGGAATACCCCTAAAAAAAAGGCCCCCCCTTAAGTATAGGGTAAAAAAAAGGCCCCCCTCCTTGAATACCCCTAAAAAAATCCCCCCCCCCTCAAATGCTCACCCCCCCTTTTTTCAAGATACTCTCAGAAGGCCTGATAGGAGACCACACCCACCCCAAATGTTGTTAAAATGCGATGCATTCCATTAGAACAATTAATCAAAGTTGACAACACCATTACATATCCTGCTACCATATTGATCAATTCAATGCTTTACATTAGCAAAGGCAACACCTCTATCGTCAGGAAACACTTCAATTTTATTAGTACAATAATGCATCCATTTCCATTTCAAATGTAGGATAGATGTGATATATACTAGCGTGTATGTGTGCAAGGAAACTAGTGACCTTATAAACACAGTGATGATTATAAAATGAATTGCAAATTTCACAACGATTTGTTAAAAGATAACAAAATGCCTTTAACGTAAGTTTGTCCTGCACACGCATGCTATCGTCCTTCTGGTATGCATAATTATGGGGATGTTTCTTTGTCAAAGGTTTAAACAAAAGGGAAACGCTGTAAACATCACAAATGTGTTGGTATGATCTTTCACCATCTTGTAGTGACTTATCTTAAAAATATTTCTCATGGTCCACTTTTTTTCCCTTCATCCCTTTCTTTCTCACCGCTAGCGCTATACGCACCGACCATTTGGTGCATATAAGGTCGCTTATACGCACCAAACGTTGGGGCCCAGTATCGGTTAAGGACATGAAGACCAATTATCATTAGGGTTGTGGTTTTACGACTTATACTAGATCTTGAAGTATGATTATATGGTTTGCAACCCAAAACAATTATCATAGCTTTCAAACAATTAAATTGATTCGTCCCGTTTGGTGCAAATAGTGGCGCTTATACGCACCAATCGTGGTTGGTGCGTATAAGCGCCACTATACGCACCAAATTTGGTGCGTATAGTGGCTCACTATATAGTGGCAAACTTTCTCACTATGTAGTACATAATTGACCCATAAGGTTAGTTTTAATTGGTTAGATTTCTTACACGCCAGTAAGATTATGTGATGTCGATCCTGATAATTAACCCAAATATGTTCTTTATGATGTTAGTAAATCAGAGATTTTGATATAAATGATACACACGAGAATTACATGAGGAATGTCAGAAAAATGGCCAATCATGTTTTTGGTCTTATTTCCATGCCATATTCATCAACGTATCTCAGTGACAATTGCACTAACCAGGTGATTCTAATTCACTACAACCAACCTCAGTCAAGGCCCTGTATGACGGTAAACATGCTGATATCAGACCACCATTGCTTCAAATTTACCTGATTTCACCAATTTCGCCATTTGTGAATACAATTATTCCAGTATCGGCACAATGTAAATGATTTGTATAAAAACGTTTGGACATAAACCTCATCAAGTTTACTAAACCTTCAGATTTGCATTTAAAAGAAAACACGTCTAAAAACGTTATCACAAGAAAAAGAAAAACATTTGGCAAGAACGTGACAAACGGATATTAGTCCTACATTGAGAGAGCGATCTCATTATATTAGACAGCGATAAGCCAATATATTGCACAAAATTGCATTGAGTTACAAGAAATCCAGTGGTGAAGGGGTTAACCCTCCCCCCTAACCAGTTCGATCTATCCTGGGATCTATCCTATACATCCAGTAGCAGATGTCTAGTTAGTGCTATGAGCCTCTACCACTTGCCGCAGCCGCCCTTGCTGCAGCGTCTACCACCTGCCGCAGCCTCTACAACTTGCCGCAGCCGCCCTTGCCGCAGCCTCTACCACTTGCCGCGGCCGCCGCCCATGCTCATTATGATGTTAGTCCTCCTTGCTGACCCACTTCTCCATGACGAAGATGCTGTCCTCGTGCTTAGAGGTGGCGTACCCGATCATGTCCCAGCCCCTGTTGAGGAGGAACTCTCCCAGCTCAGGTCGTGTCAGATCGTCATACAGCTTCAGCGCCAGGTAGTCGTTGCCGTAGTCAATCACCTGGGGGAAGATGGACCTTATCATATTGCTTAAACGGTACAAAATACATGAAGGAATATTTGTGCCTTTTAAGAGAAGTATGATGCCTCAATGTGTTATGTGTTGCCTATGCTTCGGTTATGTATCAACCACACAGCAGACATTTCTCTAGTATACACATAGTCGTACTAAATTTTAAGATGGACATCACAATTTGTGTATCAATCACCGTCTCATTTGTAAATATTACCTTTATGTCATATCAGAATTTAATAGTATTATTATCAGAGTGCTAAAGAAACAGAACAATTACATGATTCTATTGTTATCACCTCTGGGTAAAGTGGCATAATCAATTCACTTTTCTATAGAAAATAATTAACCTGTCCCACACTATAAATTTATAGCGATGTAAAGGACAATAAACAGTAGAAACTACTGTATACTTACAGTGGATGCTGCACAATTGTAGTAGGTTTAGGAATTATATATTTACATTACACCTAGGCTGATCTCTCAGTTAAACAGGAGTACATGACCCACCTTGGTTGTGGTCTCAGCATAGTAAAACATGACCCACCTTGGCTGTCGTCTCAGCATAGTTAAACATGGCCAACCTTGGCTGTCGTCTCAGCATAGAAACATGACCCACCTTGGTTGTGGTCTCAGCATAGTTAAACATGACCCACCTTGGATGTCGTCTCAGCATAGTTAGACATGACCCACCTTGGTTGTGGTCTCAGCATAGTTAGACATGACCCACCTTGGCTGTCGTCTCAGCATAGTTAGACATGACCCACCTTGGCTGTCGTCTCAGCATAGTTAAACATGACCCACCTTGGCTGTCGTCTCAGCATAGTTAAACATGACCCACCTTGGTTGTGGTCTCAGCATAGTTAAACATGACCCACCTTGGTTGTGGTCTCAGCATAGTTAGACATGACCCACCTTGGCTGTCGTCTCAGCATAGTTAAACATGACCCACCTTGGCTGTCATCTCAGCATAGTTAAACATGACCCACCTTGGTTGTGGTCTCAGCATAGTTAAACATGGCCCAGCTTAGTTAAACATGGCCCAGCTTGGTTGTGGTATCAGCATAGTTAAACATGACCCACCTTGGCTGTGGTATCAGCATAATTAAACATGACCCACCTTGGCTGTGGTATCAGCATAGTTAAACATGACCCACCTTGGCTGTCATCTCAGCATAGTTAAACATGACCCACCTTGGTTGTGGTCTCAGCATAGTTAAACATGGCCCAGCTTGGTTGTGGTCTCAGCATAGTTAAACATGGCCCAGCTTGGTTGTGGTATCAGCATAGTTAAACATGACCCACCTTGGCTGTGGTATCAGCATAATTAAACATGACCCACCTTGGTTGTGGTCTCAGCATAGTTAAACATGACCCACCTTGGTTGTGGTCTCAGCATAGTTAAACATGGCCCAGCTTGGTTGTGGTCTCAGCATAGTTAAACATGGCCCAGCTTGGTTGTGGTATCAGCATAGTTAAACATGACCCACCTTGGCTGTGGTATCAGCATAATTAAACATGACCCACCTTGGCTGTGGTATCAGAGCATGTGCCGGGGCGGCCGGAGTAGTTCCCAGGTTGACGGTAGTACTGCTCCAACAGTATCAGGTTGTGCTGACGTACAAATGGCAGGAACTTGATGACGTTGACGTGCCCAATGACGGTGAGCTCACGATGGGAGCCGATTATGTCAAGGAGCAGATTCTTCTTGGGTGGGGGTGGTGGTGGGTCTGATCTGAGACGAGACATTGCGATTACTTACGGTACAATTTTATATTGAAGGGCTCTCAAAAATATGGAAGCAATGCAGATATAACGCTCTCACATAATATTAGATGCTGGCCGATAATTGCAATTTATCAAATACCATCAAATAGACTGTAAGGCACTGAACAGTGCATTTATCAGATATTGTTTAACGGGAAGATAAAATTGAATTTTAATATCATAACTATAAAATTAGTTTATCTCGGCCTATATTGCTATATTACGTCCAGTACCAAGTGGTCCTCAATGGGGAAATTAACATAATTCATGTCTACATCTATTTATTTCTGTTCTGCCCTGTGTACTTACTTTGAGCAGCCGTTACAGCCTCTGTCACTGTAGCTGTCCCGTCTGGGTGGAGAGTCACACGAGTCCCTGTAGAATGGAACAACTATATGTATATAGACACATTAATCCTTCTGCATGCTGAACGGGTCTATGACATCCCGTAAGATTCACTTTGGAAAAGGAAGTAATACAGTTGTTTAGGGTGGTGGATTGGGTGGGGGGGGGGGGGGCATCTTGAAGGGAGCAGTATATATGACCTTTATTGGATACATGATATAGCATCTCTCCTGGGGGGAGGGGGGCGTTTCTGGTGGGGACTTATGGAGTTCATAACTTTTTTCAATAAACCATAACTTTTTTCCATAAGCCATAACTGTTTTAATTCCTCAATTTCTCTTAATCTATGATAAGGAGAGCACAGTTTTTGTATGAAAAAGTGAGACCCAGCCACTATGGTCCCCATAGCATAGGTTATAGCATCTTGGTCATGCATTTATACAGCATTTCTTGAAAAGTCCATAGCCCATGAACTGACTTATTGATTACATAACTTTCTTATGGAGGTCCGTAAGTTAGCTCCATAAACGAGAAACGCCTTCCTGTAAGCGTAATAATCTCGTTGTTTACATTCTTACGTGGCTCTCTGAGGGGGGATTAGGTTGGGAGGGGCGGACCAACATATTTTGGAGGAGCACTATTTTGGGCCATTTAAAAAGAAAGACAGAAATAAGGGACCATGACATATCACCTCTTATAACGTGACGCACGAACTGCTTTGTATAACAGGGGTCCCGAAAGCTGCAGATGGTATAGGGAGGGGTGTAACTTGATAGTCCTGGAGGGCGTTTCTGGTGGTAACTTATGGAGTCCGTAACTTCCCTTGTAGCAAACACGGTGTGGCCCCGGACGGGGCCAGACCGTGTTTGCAAGTGTGGCCCGGAGTGGGCTAACCGATGGGCGCCCGTTGCTTTAGGGCACTGGGCTTTGGTGTGGCCCCAAGTGGGCTGCCCGAATTGGGCTTAGATCGGGTTTTGCATGGGCTTCCTGTCATCCTGTCATGAACCCAAAGTGGGCAGCCCACTTTGAAACTGATCTGAGCCCAAATCGGGCAGCCCGCTTTGAAACTGATCTGAGCCCAAAATGGGCAGCCCGATTGGGGCCATACTTCAGCCAAGGCTTGCGGGCTTGCTACTAGTTTTTTTCCCCATAAACCGTAACTTTTTTCCATAAACCATAACTTTTCTATTTTTTCAATTTCTCTTAATCTAGGCTAAGGAGAGCACAGTTTTTGCATAAAGAAGTAAGACCCAGCATGTATGGTCCTCATAGCATAGTTTATAACATCATAGTCTTGAATTTTTTAGCTTTTTTTTGAAAAGTCCATAGTCCATAAATTGACTTATGGAGTCCATAAATTTCTTATGGAGGTCCGTAAGTCACCTCCATAAACGAGAAACGCCTTCCTGTGGGGTGTTTCACAAGATTTCGATTGACTTGATTTTTCAAAGCAAGCGTTTATTGGTGTACTTTACATGAATAAGTCAAGCCTCTCTTAAGATGCCAATATTGATATCAATATTACATAGCGTATAAACCACACAAATTAGCACACTTTTCATATACAAAGAGATACCAAAACTTCAGCTGTTCGGTACACAAACACATTGAGGCGGCGAAGTGAGGCATTTTGAAGTAAGGCACATTTGATACGGTGAAGATACAACAAGTCGTTTAACATCAGTTACTATTACAGTGAAACTTCGTTATAAAGAACTCTGATATAAGGAGACCTTGCTTATAAGGAGCAGATTTGTGTGGTCCCGATTTTCCCCTATAGATTTCTATAGTAAGAAAACTCTGTTAGAAGGAGGTAGTTTTACCTGAACCTCTGATATAAGGAGGTAATTTTGGCTCGTTTTCTCATTTTGCATGTGCAAACCTTACTCTGAGAAGTCATCTCTCAGGGCTACAGTCACAGACTGCTAAAATTGGCCACCGTTCAAACCTAGAGATGGGGGAGAATACTTTTGTAGCTGCCCTAGGGCAGAAGGGAGATCAAAAGTTCCAGGAAGGGACCTGGAGGGTTTGTAGACTTGAAGTAATATCTAAATTGTATTTGAATCAAGTCTAATAGGGTATAATAGACACATGTAATGGAGTGTACTGTTATCTTGACCTTAATGATGCTGACCTTGCTTATAAGGAGACCTTGCTTATAAGGAGTAAATTGTACTGGTCCCAAGGTGCTCCTTATAACAAAGTTTTACTGTATCTAGACAAAGCATTGTTATGAGATGAGTTTACTGGGAAAATCGAGACTGAGATCCAAACACACAGGTACAATAACCTAGTCATTTCTTCCAATCTATGTCATTCCTCCAGAATAGTATCACACTAGCAGCACTGATACTATAGTCACACAATAATGTCCTGGCAGAATATAACTACATATCACACCATAATCTTATTCATAAACAATTTGTGATAAGGAATCGACCGAATATTAGCGTCCAGCTTATTCCAAGGTAATGCACCCCTGTATCAGGAGCTCTTGCTATACGATTGGTCTTTTGGTCTTTGTAGCTCAATTTATCATTACTGAGGAACACACTAACTACAAGGTTAACTGCTACTCTAGAATACTTATACATCAAGCTTAGTACCGGGTAGATGTTCATTTCGACGTCCTACCAACATAAATTAAATACAGACAGAGGGGACAACAGTTACAATCAATTTTACATCTTTTCTAAGACCAATTTACTATCACCCAATATTAATCTTAATTTGGTATTTCACAAGATTCAAATGTATCTATAGTAGTATACTTAGCTAGAATTGTCTATACTAATACAGCTTGTGAAACACCAACTTAAAGTAAATCGATCTAAAAAACGCTGTAGCACTAATCTTAAATACTCTCCCCTTGTATTATGATTACATAGGATAAACATAAAGCACTGTTTAAATGTGTATAACCAGCTTATTTTCTACCTAAATGAACATATATTTTCAGGGATTCTTATGTGTATTAAGACACATAAACTACGTGCAAAATACGGGAATGAATCTAGATAAGGAAAATAATAGCGGGCATGGTACGAGCTCCACGCTAATATGCATTTTGACGTGGACGTAATTGGGGCATGATGTCCTTTGTGAAACACTTTTTATAACCAGTATACAATTGATAAAATCAAATGTTGGTCTTACTAGTGATTTAAAATTAACCCGACCTATAGAAACACGTATTATACAATTAATTGTATACCCCCTTGTGAAACACCACACTGGGTTTATACTCAATCTGCAATACAGGCTTCAGGTCATCTGTATAATATAGATGCCCCTAAATGACCCGCACTCCCAAGGAACATTATGACATGCATATGCAGTCTTTGCGAAAACCTGCAGGACAGTGGCAATATCCTCCTAAAATGCCACCGGTCCAGCAGATTGGTAAGTGTAGCAGGACTGAATGTCCAGTCACATGTTGGGCTTTTCCGAATTAAAAGAATTCAGTTCATACTGAAATATGTTTGTCAATATACTGTGTAAAACTACATATCTATCCTCATTTGGCCATAAATGATTACAGATAAAATGTATTCTTATTGAACAAAACTATTCTATACTTAAAATGTATAAATTGTCAGATATGTGGCTATATATGGTCCTCTAAAAATGTAGATGGTCCTGCAACATTGTAAATTTGCAGGACCGAATGTCCTGCGGGATGAAAAAGTTTTCGCAAAGTTGAAAATTAGCGGAAATATATTTGCATTGACTTTTAAACGGAGCTATTAAATTGCAATACAGAAAGTCTTTATTATCGAAACAAAGCTTCTTTTTAAGTACATAAGACGATCGTAAATTTAATGTAGATGCCAGTATTGCATTTTGACATACATGTATATATATACATTTGCTACTTGATTTGTAAATATGGCAATAATACAATACTCTTTCATTTCGATAGGCTTTGAATTTGAAGTGTTATAGTAAGAGTATGTTTTTATCATGTATGTCACAAGCAGGGCTTTATCACCTTAAACACCTCACTTTACTTCACAGAGTGGGGTTCCTTCTGCCAAGACGTCACGCCCCAGATACGTCCACGTCAGTACAAAGTGTCAATCAGGGTGAGACGTAGCATATACATGTACGTCTACATACATATACTATAGACAGGAATCTTGGATTAGAACCACTGTTAACCTTAGAACCCAAGCTGACTATTACATCATATGTGCTAAACGGTAGATTGATAATGACCAGGGGTCATTGATCATCATGTCATAGAACCTTATTGATTGCATAAGGCCAAAAAAAAGAGGTTTGTTTCAGGTCACCCGACCGACCCTATCGAAACAGGGCCGACCCTACGTTTTTTAATGCAATTTTGAAGAAATTTTAATATTTTAATACTTTTTGGGGGTTACTTTTAAGTTTGCAAAATTTTGGGAAAAAATTTCCCCATTTTTACACATTTTGGGGTCAATTTTAGAGGGGAAGTAAAAAAAAAAAAAAAAGTAAAAAGAATAAAAAAATCCGACCTACCGACCCCAGAGTTTCTTCCCATGTTACCTGGCATTTGGCCTAAGTAGTCTGACCAAAGATGAACTATGTGATCTAGCCCTTTTGCTCTGTGGGGAAGAGTTATGCTATAAGCACAAATTCAGTCTACCCCTAAATATAGAAACAATTTAAGGGGACCAAACACGTTTCAACTGTACTCAAATATGTTTCAGCAAACTAAGTGTAAACACACAGTATATGCCCTCTAGTGCAAACGCTATGATTCGCAATAATATTACCCATTTGAGCTAAATACCTTACCGAGTTTCCTATATTCTTGCTGTATAGGGTGTTTTGTGCCAACAGTTACGTAGTAACACACTATAGCATGTCGTGAGGGCACGCCCAAAGTGGTAGGTACACGACTAGTGGACATTTTATATATTAACCTGCTGCATTAGGACAACGTTGACAATGATCGACTCAATACAATTCTTTTGCCATTAAATATGATACAGGAAATTGCTAAGAAGTTTGCAATAGTAGTCTGGAAACACTTTTTTGTCGGTAATGAAGTTCTAAATCATAGCACATGTATATTAGTTTGCCTCATCTCTAAACCTTTTGGGGTAAGACAAAGATGCATTGTAAACAAAGAAGTGGCTGGGTGTTGACAACCATGTCTTCAGCATATGTTACAACATTTTAACCTGTCGGATAACACGTGTTCTACTTTGGTTTATAGCCTTTTCATAGAAAAAGCATCCTGAATCATCCATTGTCTCAAATGACAACCATGAAATTGAAATTGACAGAGACAATATCTAGGAATTACATAAATTATTCAATTGAATTAAGGTTATCACATTCGGATTTGGCCAATATTGGTGATTGCTGCATTGGCCCAGTGTTGTAGACCAGATGTCGCGTCACCATATTATGGATTATAACCATCATTTCATTCCCAACCATGGACTTATGTTACAATATTCATGATTGCCATGGTGGCCCAATATTGTGTCAGCATCAGGTCATTTTCTACAGCGGGAAGCATGGAAAGTGATGAAAATAGAGCTGGACCAATATTTAAATTTTCACCATTGGCTCAATTATAACGCAAATATTGGTTTTGCCCTCATGTTATAGCATAAGATCACTGTGGGTACTCATCTGCCAAAACGCTCTAAAACGTTTGGCCCTCATGTTGTAGTATGAGATGTATATTCTACAACAGAACTACCAGAACGTTTTAAAACATTTTAATTCTGGAGCTGGACCTACCAGAGTGGACAAATGCGTATTGGGCAAGACAATTTATATTAGATATAGAGAAAAATCATTACTTGAATACACATCATTACGTTATGGAAGGCAAAAACTTGAAAAATCCATTACATATATTGCGTTCTGGGGGTCCCCTAAAACAGAAAGCACTGGCATTTAGAGGGCCCTTTTTACACCCCACAACAGTACGTTCTGGGGGTCCCAGGACAGGAAGTACTGGCGCTCCTAAGGATATCAATTGGTCCAATGGATCATTAATTGATATCATGGAAGTATGAACCGTAGGTGACATACTGTATTGGATGACACTATAGATATACTAGTATACCTCCTAATTTATCATTGGACACTAGATCTAGAAAATGATTGTCACCACTATCCTGTTTTCTACCAGAAATACCTCGCACATTATGACTTTAATTTTTCTTGGCATTTTGATAGGCGTTAATTTCATTTTGGCAAATGTAGAAATTGGCCACCTCACCAGCGTATACTTGTATGCAAACTTTAAAATGTACATGGCTAGAAGTCAGTCCCCAGGCCACCGTATGAAGGAAATACATGTTATGTGCCAGTAAAACAAAAAAGAACCCCACTACACAATGGCAATATCTACGTAGATATAGTACCGACCACACCTACTGTAGTAACGGGTGCCAAACACAAGACATAGCCCCTACATTTCGATGTCATTACTCTCCATGTAAAGGATATCTGAGGTACATGTACGTGTTAGTTCATACGTCTTCGTCTCAGCACTATCATGAACACGCCTAACTGCTGACATGCAATGAGTTAAACGTTAGCATCCGCCTCTGTAATTAACTAGCAGACA
The DNA here is from genome assembly GCA_947462335.1 of Harmothoe impar. Lineage (NCBI taxonomy): Eukaryota > Metazoa > Annelida > Polychaeta > Phyllodocida > Polynoidae > Harmothoe > Harmothoe impar. The sequence continues at coordinate 20,496,944 of OX381705.1, forward strand.
TTATCTGTCTATCGTCATTAAAGTGGGTGACATATGGCCGATCACCAGTGTGGGCATGTATATCTAGCCCCGGGTATCTACTAGATTAAGGGAGTGGTCATTCAAGGAATTCATTCAAGGGTTAGGTCTAAGGGATGGATGTACTGGTGTGGGGTAACGATATTTTAACCTTCCTACAGGGGCTAGAATAATTCTTTTTTACCATCTCTAAAGAGGGTGGGGTTACCAGCACGATACTACAACAATATAGATAAAGCTGAATCCTTATAATTAGCCCCCATTGCAGGAGATCCACTGTCCACGCCCTGCTTTTAACGTAAAAAAATGCTATAGCAAACTATTTTCCTTCCTGTATCTGAGCAATTAGTACAGTAAATGTCATGTTGATGCAGTTCTATACTGTCAGTGCCCCTCCCTGTGGTTGACATCTCTTCTTACATATACATGTAGCCCACATGTAGGGTACATGCTTGTCACGCTATTAATTTGTTCCACTTATATCTACTTCCCCCATAAGCATATGTTTGTAGTGGCAGGTGAAAAACTATAATGCCAGCCTACAAGTATTTAAGGTGGCATCAGTGTATGATGATAGCTGTCTAAAATACAACATGCAGCCTATATACTTGTCACACCTTACAGGAATATATCCTTAGGTACTGTAGTGTCCCCTCAGCTGTCGGAAACCAAACTCACCTATGCATGTATACACGTATATGATATGATAAGACATTGCTACTCACCTGCACCCCCTATCACCACACCTACGACTCATGTTGTTATCAGTGAACAACCCCCTGGAGTACTACAGAAATCAGTGCCTGCTTGCTGCGTCCCCTGATGATGCGACAAGCAATAATGCTGGATCCTTCCTGGGTTAACCTGCTCTGCCCTGGAGGTACTGTATGTGACTGTAGGGTAGGGTAGGGCGTGTCAGCAAGACACAGAAAGCAGCCCGAGCACCCAGCCATGAAGCAAGGGGAGCACGCTCCAGTGACTCGGCTGTGCTACATTATAAGGCCATGGATATGAACTCCCTAAGGTCATCTGAAATTTTAGATATTTTGACAAATCTTTGAGATGGACGTGGGATATAGTAATATTATAAGGACTTTCTGCATTGCAAGGAAATATCCTTGGGACAACTACATTTTTATCCCACTTCTGAAAATGATAAGGAAAAAGAAAAAAAAGAGAAAGATCTAACTTATGTATGTCATGTCATGTCATGTATGTTTCCATCCACAATAGCTGAAACATACTATTACTGACTGTGGCTTCACCTGATGAGTTCTACCATTATGGTGTCCCTAGTGTCCCCAGGATCGGGATCCCGGCCCCGCGCTCAGGCACCAAGGTGGCAGCATCATCGTTAATGTTTTTAAAATCAGACCCCTTTAACCAACACACGCTGTTGGGGGGTGTATGGACCCCTCGTGTGAAGGGGGGGGGGGGATTGATCATACCCACCTGTGAATAAAAAAGATCAGCATAATTGCAATCCTCAGAATATGGATATCATAATTTATGTTCATTCTTTTAACAATTCCGCTGAATATATTTTTTAAACATGTTTTCCAGGAGGACGACACTGGCGTATTCACGTTTTCCATGTGTAAAAAACTGTACTGCTGATGGTGTCAGTCTTGTGAGAGGAGTGCGGGGGGTGTCAGGTCGGTGTCCTGGTTACATGATCACCACGCCATGACGACACGAACCTACAAACACTAACAGCTATGCGGTATATTGTGTAATATATATATATATATATATATATATATATATATATATATATATATATATATATATATATATACACATATATATATTTATACTTCTGTCCTCATTACAACACACCCCACATGACTTTAGTTGGGCGTTATCTAAAATCTGACCGACTTAAGCATTTTTGTCGTAATGCTTAATAACATTACAAAGTATGTCTGGATCAGAATTCATGATTTTATAATATAGATAATGCTGGAATAATGCTGAATAACATCCCAGAATGATATACATTCTTGTCGGATTGGTCGCACATCTAACTAAGAAGTTGTTTGCTCAATAACACGTCCCACTGTACAGGCATACACCATCTATGAAGATCAACTATCTACTAAGGACCTTAATAGGCTAGACGAATTGCATGTTTGAAGTAGGTTCAACACCCTCAGGTATAGTGCAGTTGGTGCACAGTAATAAAGTGTCATTAAGTTGAAGTAACAGGAACATCTTGTTACACATCTTTCATGTCTCGCCCATTGACGAGAAAACGCCTAGTATTACCACCTATGTTCAGCACGTTTTGTTAGCTACAGACTGCAGGATACTGCAGCGGCCCCTATACAAGGGTTGCCATCATTGCTAGGGCCAAACAAAAAGGTTTGGGTCAGGTCACCCGACCGACCCTATCAAAAAGCCACTACTTTTACACTTTTTTGGGGTCAACTTTAGATTAACAAAGAGGCTGGCTACTATTTTCATCTTTGGGATATACTAATGTAAAATAGAAATGTGGTATGATGCATGCAAATTTATGCAATTTTGAAGAAATCCTTAATTTTTACTCATTTTAAGTCAATTTTAGTACTTTCATGTCAGAGAAAATCAAAAATAAGAAAACCCGACCTACCGAACTTGGATTTATATCCCATGTTATACCGGTATCTGAAATCTTTTTTTAAAATTTGGCCAAATAATCTCTATAACACAGGTAAAAGGTTAACCCCCCCAAGATATATTTCACCTATAGCAATGTTACTAGTTCCTTTCTGCTGAAATTACATGTACATGCACATTAGGATCATATACACACGCATTTATAGTCATTTAGAACATAGTAGATTACTCTCTAAATACCAATATGGCTTCCGTGAGTCCAGGGGAACGGGCGACGCTGTGTTCTCTCTAGTGAATGATCTCTATAAATCGAGAGATGAGGACATGGTGATGGCTGCCTGTTTCCTGGACGTATGGAAAGCTTTTGATTCGATCCACCATGGAGAATTAATAGCCAGGATGAAACGCCTGGATATACCTGATATCTACTCTGACTGGCTATATGCTTATCTATCTTCCCGTTAGCAGACAGTAATATGTAACAATGTAACATCAACAATTTTGGATATAAAATGCGGAGTGCCACAAGGGTCCATTATGGGACCATTACTGTTCATTTGCTTCATAAATAGCCTGCCTGACTACTTAGTAAATTGTCGTATCTCTATGTACGCCGACGACGTGGTATTTTACGTTTCTGGCAGAACCATGGCTGAGGCTCAGTCTAAGCTACAAGTTGATGCCACAAGTGTATTTGATTGGTTTTCCCGCAGCGGTCTTTGCATAAATACAGACAAGACAAAGGTCATGCTCTTTACAAGTAGGAAACATAAATCTATACCTGATCTAAAAATATACATGGGAAATACCAAACTAACAGTTTGTGAGTCATATGAATATTTAGATGTCATATTGGACTATAGACTTAACCTAGACCAAATGATAAATAAAACAGTCTCATCAGCCTCCAACCGCTTGTATATGTTTAGGAATATAAGAAAGAAAATGTCTAGTAGCATCGCCAGACTGGTCTATCAGCAGACCATCTCACCTGTAATGGAGTATTGTGGATATCTCTATAATGGTCTGACTGAAACTCACCAGCTGACCCTACAACGTATAAAAAAACGCTGCTTAAGAATCTGTCTGCAAGTATGTCTGCGTTTCAATGTCATAGGGTTGCAAGAAGACAGTGATATAGATTTCATAGGTGTTAAGCATGACCTACACTTTCTGTTGTTTGTGAATAAATATGTATATAGTGGAAACAAAGATTTCAATAACAAAGGTCTAAAGTTACAGGTTGCACCTACTGCTGGCATGAGAACTCGCTCTGCCAACACTGGTCTACTGGTCTACCCCCAATCAAAAAAGAATGGGTTCAGAAAAAGTCCTCTTTACTGTGGTATTGTTTTATGGAATAGTTTGCCTCCTGTATGTAGAACTTGTGAAGATACTTTAACATTCAAAAGACTTGTAAAGACAATTTTGGTGACCCAACACCTTAAAAAATGGAGAAAGATTTATAACCTACCACACTAGTTTATAGCTGTGCCTGTACCTACCACTACTAAACTCTGACGTGTAAAATGTTATATACTAAAAGAGTCAAGCCCTGCACTATAGGGTGTGATAGCTGATAACCTGACTGTATCTGAGCAGTAAATCTGACACATTATTGCTGTACTTTACACTGTAATATACCATTGTTTTCTTCCAGATCCTACCTTGTATACTCATCCAAAGCACATATTTAGTGCCCTTCCTTTCATCATATATATATACACAACCAAAATTGTACGATTGTGAATGCTGAGTTGCACAGCAAATCCATATTGTGAATTCGATGTATTATAATTGTATTTATGAAAATCATTTATTAAATAAATACTCTTACAAACTCAAATGTGTTATCCTCTCAAAGACTGCATACATCTAGATAAGGCATTTTCTTCCTTCTGCCGCCGTTACATTCACAGGACTCCCTTACAGTACTCCCTCTACAGGGCCATCTGGTGGATTAGTTTGCTACCAGAAACATTAGAGAAGTTACAATATATCACATGGTCTGACAATATCGTACAATCATAGTCCAGGTAAACGTGTATGCAGAACATGAAATATAGTATATAGGTGAGTTTCTGATGTTGACACCTAAATCTAGTGTTTAGGGCCAATCATGAAAATGACAACCATCAAGTCTATTGCTTTGAAATTTAGTTTAGTTTAGTTTTTGCAGTATATTATAGTGTTACAATAAATGATCAACCATGATATCCATCATGAAATGGAAGATGCCATACTAATGCCACATAAAAAGGACCACCATGAAGTATGCATGAAGGGACAAACTGAGCCAGGTGCCTTGTCATTTAGATGCATACTTCACATATTCTTAAAGAGCATACGTTTTATAGTCATAGTGCATGAATGGGTTCAGTTATAGTTTTATTCACGACAAACTATACTATCAAAACCTGAAATGCATCTATCATAGCCTTAGACTAACCAAGCTATGTAGAAGACGCGAGGTATACAATTGTCATGGCACCTGGATCAGTTTATAATTTGACTCCCACAGCACTTGAGGTAGGGTTCCATTTCAGGAGGATTAGGGCTATGAGCATCATATGGTGAGGACCAAACTCTACCAAGCCTCAGGGGGATCCTGTAGTGACAGAATCACGTGACAAGAAAGGTATTGTAGTCTCAATTTCAGCTTAGATGATGATCAACCCCGATGGCTTATTTCTCCAGGAGCAAGATACTGACTTACGGTGCGACAGGTCCCAGGTTCAAATCACAGAGATACATTTTAATTCTGTGATATAAGAGGATAGGGATTAGAAAATGTAAATTGCATGAATGTACATATGAATCCCACAGGCATCTTTCTAACTCATTTGGCCATCATTTCAGATATTCAGAACTTCATCTTTCGCGGTTAGGCGTTGGAAACTACCAGTTCCTTTAGGTATTAAAGCCAAACTCAAATGCAGTGTACGCATTATCCTATTTGTGGTGGGGTTGAAGTGTGACAACTGTTGGTCTAGGAAAATGTTTCATGCTTGATGTGTGCGAGAGGTGCTGGGTTCAAATCCTGCACGAGCGCAATGAATGATTTTCATCATATGTCACAGAAATGAGTAGATGGTAGCAGTTGAATGTCTTAATTTGACTTGTGAATAGTATAATTATATAAATTAGAAATTTACACAGGCATAGAATATCTATATATACTTCATCATCATACTATATTATAATTAAAGCTGCTATACCAGTTGGCACACTCAAACCTACATTTTGTCCATTTGTATCTAATATGATTGTGTAACCCTTTCCCTCTTATAATCTGCCATTTATTTTGGCAAGAGATTCTTCATATGTTCAAATCAAGACTCCCATTTCAACTATTATTTATATTCTGGTGGGGTTTGAGAATTTAGTGTTGAAAAGGGACATCAGATGGCAGCACTGAGTGGGCTCCAACCTGAAAGGCTTCCATTGCTGATCTTACCAAAGGAGTCTACTATTATCTGGTTTAACACTACAGATAGCGCTACCTTGTTGATGCAATTAAGTGCTGGATAGAATGCTGGAAACATTCTTTTTTCCCCCTGATCTATGCCTTTGAATTTAGCACAGTTAAAAGTCACAAATTAGATTACCAGCACACTGCACTAAGGACATCCTTTATAAATATGCAGAAAGTGAACTATCTATATATCTGAGGTGGTATGGCAGCTTTAACGTTTCCTCTTATTACGGCCACATAAGGGAAATTTATTTTATTAGGGTACATAAGTATACCCTATCGGTTTAAAAAGAGCTTGTGTATCGAACATAAGAACAAGCCTTACATACAAATGGAATTCTGATGAGAATAATCTTGTATTTAAGGCCATACAAAATGAGAAAAAAACAATACTATTGTTTTGATATGTTTATTGTATGTTACAATGAATGATCAACCATGCTACATCATGAAATGGAAGATGTCATAATAATGTCATATAAATAGCACCACCATGTAGTATGGCCGGCTTTGGAAGTAGTCAGACAATGTACTTCTGTATTCAAATGTCCTGACATAGATAAGGCTCAGGATCTCAAGAAGTCACAACTCATCCCTAAAACTAGATACATTAATGTACTGCTCACATGTAACATCTAGATTACTCATATACACCTGAAAATCAACAGGTATCAGAGATGCTTTGTATTATAAAACTTTACACAACAAATTCAATAATCCACTTTGCACAAAGTCTTATTTTAGTCACTAGTTATACCACAGGCTCCAGCATGTTGTAGTAAAGACAAATGGAACATAACAAAATCACACACAAAACATACTGGTATTTTAGGAGCTAATATTATAGGTACAGGTGGAGCCTACCTGACCTATAGAGCAAATAGAGGATGATTATTGGATTATTACGTTGATTCTATAAATTCATATCTTAATACACATTTCTAGTTCTCCTGGGACGACCAGCAATGTCAATGATAGTCTGAGTACAGCCATACTTTACTATACTGGATGAGATACAAACAATAGATATTAGTATATGAAACATTAATGTTATACGATGAAGTTCAATTCATATTAATACCTATAACCTCTGTGCGTTTGAGCTGGTAGGAGGTAACTGGAGTTTCTGTTGTAGATTATATCTATACATGTGTGTCTATATCAGGGTCTGATCAGTCTACAAATCTAAATTCTATTCGTACAATTACCAATTTTGTTTATCATGATAACATAATATTATACATAATGTTAAATGGGTGACATGAAGGCTCTTGAGATGTCAAGAAATGTAGGCCTACGTGACTTATGTTTTCCCATTGCAGGTCCAACTACTTTTGGTTTATAACTGCCATATAAAATGACTTCCACCACTCCAGACAATGATCACAATATCGTAAATGTTAACATTATATGAAGAGAGAAAGTGAAGAAGAAACAACACTTACACGCACAGTATCTAGCACCACATGTCCTATGTTGTATTGCATAAGTGTGTATGTTGACTATATATTTAAATCAAGAACTGAAAATGAAGGATATAATATATCAGAAATACTAAATGTCTCAATGAAATATTATCCAGTTATGAATGAAGATGCAACCTCTGTCATTGATAGAGACTGTTTGGGGTATATATTGGAGGTCCAGTGTCATAGTAGGGATCCCGTAGACAAAAGAGAGATAATGGCTTTGACCATTAATCTGTTATTGATAATGTTATTTTGTATATTAGTAATTGTTTTACCCTTCCAACTATTACATATTGCTTTACTGTCGAGTTCTTAAAATATATTCTGATGATACATTTGTGTCAACATATTCAACGTACGGAAGTTATTCTTTGTAGCATCAGTACTCCAGGGACTTCCTCACAATCTCCACAAATAATGGACTCCAGTTGATAATTTTCTACAGTTATAGCTTTTAGCTAGTTAATACTTTGGCAAACAGTTTTAGAATTACCTACATTTTATGAAATGTAAACATGTATTATGCACAGGGATTATCTCTATTATGCAAAGGTAAGGTACACGATTCCTTATTGAACACAATTCCACTATAAGCTCTAACTTTGTGATCCATATTTGCCCTTCCGATATTTAATCAAACTGTGAACGTGAATTTAGATCCATGATTCTAAACCTAAATGTGTCTTGTGTGTTTACTAAGGGGATCTTACAAACAATTTATTATCTTTGTATGGCAAAAACAGTGTGGTCTAGCATACAATCCCTTAATATCATGAAGGCTTATTTGGCGCATTACAATTTGTTATGCCTTCATGATTAATTTAGTCTCTTAATATGTGACATTGGGTAGCAACATTTGTATATATATGCCTGTGTCTTGCACAGTCTTATCTAAATTCAAATTGTGGTAATACTATGTCAATATACTCTATGCAAGATCAATGCATAATATGTAGAGTAAGTTAGAGAGAGTACTATTTGTCAGTAAACATCCTATTTATTTCGATAGACACAGAATATTTGCATTACATGTGCACCCTTAGAATAATACTATACAAAACAATAATCCATACAATTAATATTACTCTGTGGAGGAGGGCTTATCTGATACAATACATAAGTGGAGAAAGGTAGCATCAGCTCCCTAGTAGTAGGGAGGTCAATGACTAATCAATGATCTCCAACACAGAGATTTACAATGGTAGATGAGTGACACTTGTTCTCTTGGATGAGAGAGATTTGAATCTGCCTTTTATTTAATTAGTGATCATGAGCATATAGGACAGCACTGCCCTGGCATCTTCTTGGGGTATCTACATTTTGGGAGCTGACAAGTCTCCACCTCACACTCCACCTGACCAGACTGGAAAAGAAAGCATTCACAGAATTAGTACTTGCCAGTCATCATAAATATATCATACTACCAGGTAAAGACATCACTTCAGCTTTTAAGGTTAACAGATGAATGGAGTACATTATTATTGAAAGAGGAATTCAATGACTACAAATCATCATACAAAAGGGTATCAATCTAACAATACTTAGATCATGCACAATCTACAATCCATTTCAATTGATGATTTATCGTGAATAATCCGTTGTTCTCATGTTCAACCCTTATCATTATTATCAACATATTTAAATTTTGTGCTCTTGTTACAATAACATTTATTTTAATATTTGGGTGACCATATCAAAATAGTACGTTTCAAAATACTTTTGCTTTATATGCTACACGTTGTAACAACCATTACTTATAAGACTAGAAGCACTGCCTACTTACTTTACATGAGCATGTCCGACAGTCGTGTTCTTTCCACCTCTCTTTATCTTGTCTGGCAGCTCCATTAGAGTCTAAACATGTCTGTTTATCCTGCAGTAACGTCTGGGTTGCCATCCGGTGCTCCAAACCCCGCAACTGTACAGGAACAATGATGAAATAAGGGAGTGATCAATTTTTAACAACAGGGGGGGGTGATTTTTCCGCGTGGAGGGTGCGAAATTTTTTTCACCCCCCCGGTCAACGGGTCGAAATTTTTACCCCCCCCCTACGGGTCAGAAATCGGTGCACACGCGGGCTCTTTGAAGCATAGTTACGCGCGGGCTTTTTGGCCCAAAGCAGGTTAAATTTTTTGCCCCCCCCCAAGAGGGGTCCAAATTTTTTACCCCCCCCCCGGTCAAGGGGTCCAAATTTTTTTGCCCCCCCCCTCAAACCAACCCCCCCCCTGTTGATAAAAAATGATCACTCCCTAAGTAGATATCATCATAGTTGTGTGTTTAATTCACTTATCAAAACAGTTATGACAGTATTCAACACAGAGAAGTAAAGGCGTCGCCATGACTCTTTTACCATAGTCAACTCCAGTTGACTCTGGTAGCAGTGTCATGATGACTCTGGTGGAGAGGTCACAGGCATACTCCAGTCACACCCCTTGCTATTTGTACAAATTGACTCTCCCTCTTGACACTATCAGTGCAGAGTCAATTGCAGTTGACTCTTCCCACAGCAGAGTCATTTGTAGTTTGACCCTTCATGAAGAATCAAATTAAAAATGTGTTGACTAAGATAGTAGAACTTTGCTTATGAAACCACCTGGTGGGGTAACCAACACTAGTTTGGTACCAGTGGCAACCACAAGGCAGAGCCACTATCTATAATTTAGATAATTGTTACATGCCATACAGTTTTGATTCTTTATAGATAGGTCCACTATGTCAAACTAGTGTGGTTAAGGGATGTCAATGGATAAGCCTTCCAGTTAACTTTCCTGAATCAAATGAGATGACAAAATATACAATACATGCCAAGAACATCAACAGTATAGAGCTTAGTCACCATATTTATGGGTATGGGAAATAAACATAAGGCTGGGCACTAACTGTGTGAGATATAATGTGTGGCACTGCTTACTACTTCATATAGATCTGATATTGGCATCTAATATTATGTGGCCAATGGTCTGTAGAATGTAGTGTGAGGCAGATATAACTTAGCCCTCTCACACAGGGGGAAGTGGTGGACATGACAACATGTCTTGTTATTGACCTGTCTTGGGCAATAATCTCACCTACTCACTTCTTTCACAGGCCTCACCTCACCGGCTCACTAATTATAGACACCTGTTTCCCCAACTCTACCCTATAAGTACTAATGTATTCAAATATTGATTTCAACTCCTGCTCTTTTGAGGGGTCAATTGCTGTTGACTCTTCAGGAACGGAGAGTCAAACTCATTTGACTCTCCTCTACAGGTGTCACGTGGGAGACAAACTGTGACTCTGGCTCTCAGAGTCGTGGCGACTCCTTTACTTCTCTCTGTGAACCTAGATATTAACATAGTTGTGCAAGTGTTGCACCTAAACTGACTTAACACGGTTGTGCTAGTATCTCATGAATTATACAACAATTCTTTCTGCATCTACATTACCAGAATTGCCTGCTTAAATGCTCACATTACTCATTTTACACAAGAGGTTCGAACCCATTTGAAACCTAAAATTCACAAATAACTTACCTTTCTAGACAAATGTTTAATGGTTTTCTTCATTTCCAGCATAATGGTCTCTACCCCTTCTAAGCGGGTTTCTAATGCATCCACTTCCTTTACAGGAGCTTGACTAATATGATTACTGCTCCTATCCTCAGCCTCTGCTTGGCGGCTGGTCCCTATCTGACGTCTAACTGGTATGGGTGGGCGTGGCACCTCTATCTCATCATTTAGTCTTTGGCTGGGGGTCGGGGCATCTTGCTGGTTACCACGGTCCTCTGGGAAGCTGAATCCGGGTACCGTGGAACGCCGGCGTCTGAACACGTGACTGGTGATGGAGTTAAACTCCCCGGATGTAGCACAATCTAGAAAGAAAAAGATAACATTGGAGATGCTTCCCTAGTCAGGGAATGTCTAATTGACTGATCTAAAATTTCCAAAGTAGATGTTGATCTCTCTGATACATATTTATGCACATTTTCTCAAGGATTCTTTTTCCCATTTCACTCCCCCAAGTCCGGTAGATTTTAACTGTGTGATCTACGTGAGTTATAGGTGATATTCTGAAATTAAAGTGTGAGTAGTATATGGAATTGTGGAAATGTATGCAGGCAAGTGTCAATCCCACGTGCATGTTTCTAGTTCATTTTGAAATTCAGTGGTAGACATTGATTTTCTCAGCAGGGGCCAGTCATCTTTGGACACTGACATCTGCAGGCCCGGACTCGAGAATTTAGATCGGTTACAATAGCAATGAGTACACCACTAGGTGAAATGGGTTACAATTATGGTCAATAATTATTGAGTTGTTATGAAGTATGTGTAGCTATACTTTGGTTCGTGAGAGTCACTACTGTGTTCATCACCATTGTGAAATCACTATGATATTCATCACTGCATTATCCGTTTCATATTCTTGAGATCTCTATAATTGAAAATGTATGAATATTTGGGGGATATATGAGTTTATTGGAGGTATTTTATTGAAGTATTTTCAGTAAGAGGAGTTTTCTAAACTCCTGGTATTGTTTTAATTGAGGTCTTGAGAAGTAAGTCATCTCTACTATGATATAGTTTCGACAATATATATTGTTATACTCATGTTACTCATATAACAATACTCAATTCTTTCGGTTGCTGAAGGTTACTATATTGTCTGGGGGGGGGGGTAGTGTAGTGATCCGCCTTACTCCTCTCACCCTCACGCCGACTGCCGGGCCTCCCGCCCGGTTACCCGGAGTTTCCCGGGAAGGTCCCGCGGTCACTGGGTACAGGCCCCCCTCCCACCTGCTGCTGGTGGTGCTGGGTGCCTGGGACTCCCGGATTTCTGCCCACTGAACCTTGACCAGGGGCAGGTATATAAGGCCTGCCTGCCAGGACACCAGCAAGGTATTCCTTGAGGCTGGCTCATGCCAGTCCATAGAGTGCTACACAGCAGTGGGTCCCAGATCCCTGCTGTAGTCTCACTGTTGGAGCTGGGCTCCCTACAGGTTGGTTGCTGTCACATATGTCTCCAAGTCCGGGAGAATGCTGTGACAGGTACACTCTCCACCCTTCCCAACTCTCATGCTGGAGTGGGAACTGTTGGAGGAACCTTTCTGTATGAAGCCAGCGTAGCCCCAACTCTAGAACCCCTATCCCCCATTCCTGTAGAAGTAGGGTTCTGAGGCATATTTGAGTATGAGAGTGGGGAGTGAACTGAAGTAATAAGACCCGAGAATATATCTCATTCTGTAACTGTGCTTGATCTATTGAAATAAAGAAATATATTTAATACAACCTATTCTTCAAATCTGTTGGCTCGGAATACAATCCCTGTATCCTGAACCAGTTACAATAGCAATGAGTACACCATTATCAAGAGAAGAACAGCTGATTGCCTGAATTCGAGTTGTGAGTAGTATATCAAAATGTGAAATCTACACTGGCATAATTATAAGCAAGCTAAAATTGGGAATTAACTAGTGGTAGAAAGTACCATGACCTAGGTGACTTAATCATTTTGATCAAAGTGAAACTCTAAACAAAGAAGGGAAAGCCCACCATGACAGCAGTGTGTCCAAACTTTGAGGTCGAGTCGCGGCAATTTGACGTCGTCACACTTGACGTATCCGTCAGGGTAGCTAGCCACAGAGAAGACATCTGGTGGCACCTGGTGGATACCGTCTGAATTATCACAGATGATCCTGCCCAGGGTAGTCTGGCGGATCTGGGTGAGCTGGGCGGGACTGAACACTCCAGGGTTCTCATACCAAAATCTGAAAAAAATAGAGTACATGATACATTTACATGAGTTCTTGAAATCTCATTTTAAAGCTATTTTGCCATGGATGCTGATGGTAGGGCCATGACCCATTAGCCGATTTGAATGCATTAACAGCTGATACATCCACAAAATTATACTACAAAGTACTAGTTTGGGCCTGTTTGTTGAGGGTGTATCACCCGATAATGCATCCAAATCGGCTAATGGGTTATGGCCCGTACTGCTGAGCTAGGCCTAATCATTGGCGTTCAGAGGTAAAGTATGCCCATTATATTGTATTTGTGAGCAAAACTAGGTTTAATTAGAGAACACTTTAAAGAACATATATAATGATAATGGATAAAGCCGAGTTGCCCATTCCTCTTACTGTGACATGTAGGCCTATATGCGGCTACAGGGCCTTATATAGGATACAGTACATGAGATAGTGCGTCAGTATCATCCAATACATCTTAAGAACAAGAAGGTATCAAAGTTGGTTCATCCAATCTGTCATTCTTCAGTGTTGATAAAACCCAATCTCCCCGGCAGAGACTTCCGCTCCCCCCGGTCACTTCATATCTCTGCCCAAACCTAAGAACTCTCCTGTGGAAAAAGTCTGGAAAAGTGTACTACTTTCCTGCTCTCCTATCTGCTTCACACACTGCCTGTATCCCTACTCCAAAATAGTCCCTAGGAAAATCAACAAATTCCACCACAAAAACATAACCAATATGTCTGTACCTTTCAGAAATTCATGTTCAGACCTTCCTACAAATATTTTAATCGAATCATAGATGGGAAATTGTATATTTCAAGAAGGAGTATAAACGTGCGCAATGGACAGAATCTGTCCATTTGCGAAGCACGGAGTAAGGTTTTGGCAGAGAGGAAGTGAAGACCAGTGTCGCACGAACTATCTGCCGCGGGAGATTGGATAAAACCCTGCACCTACCTGTCGCCGTTACGCAGCTTCCTGAACTGCTGTGTGATGATACACATGAAGGTGGGCCCCATCCGTGCCCCAGGTACCAGGTCCTCACTCAGCCCCCCAGCCCACAGGTCCACGTTACCTGAAACAGGTTACACAAATTATAGCCTACATGAGAACCTCATTGACTTCCAATGGTATTACGTACTTTTAAATAAATACAACGCAAATGGTGGATTTCCTGTACATAGACTGAAACAAGCGATGAAACCTCGTAAGCGAAAAAACGTTATACAACGTTATTTAATGTTTCTCTATGGCTCCTTATTGTGGAAAAATGGTATATATAACGTTAAAAAAACGTTATTTTGACGTATACCTCTTTGTTAGCGGGACAAATGAACGTACCTGGGTGTGAATAAATATTACGTAGTTTTGTTAGTGTCTCCAGGTCTGATATTTCCTCCCTGAAGTCTTCAAAGGTGTGTGCGTAGGTGAGGCCACATTTCCTCCTGTACTCATTGTAGCCGGGGAGGCCGTGGTCGCGGCCCCGCTGGATGTTGAGGGCGGCCAGGTCCAGTCCCACTTCGTGTGCCAACTGGAAGAGTCTCTCTGTGAGCTCAGTGTTGAGGAACTCTCCAGGCACCAGCTTCTTGGCTGCCACCCCAAAGAGCCCCCTGAGTATGGGGTCAATACCACCCTCCTCCACTATCCTGAACGGGGCGAAGAAGGCCCGGTGCAGCGGGAGATTCCCTTGGGGGATCTCCTGTAAGGTCTCATTGAGGCGGTAGATGATGGGATTAATGAGGCTGTGGCCGAAGCGGAACGCTGCAGTCGCAAAGGCATTAAATATGGATCCATCGACTGCTGGGTCGTAGCCTTTATACTCCCCGATCATGTCCATACCGATTTGCCCCAGCACTTTGGGCAGCCAGTGGTTGAAGGTGATGTGCTGCATTTGGGCACCGACAATCTTACGCGCCTCGTGGAAGAGCATGTCTCCGTCCCAGTGCGGGTTCAGCTCGAGCAGCTTGGTGGCTATCCGGTTGTGCTCGCGTAGCCAGATGGTGTGCATGGAGAGCAGACCAAGCTGCTCATTGGCTCTGTGGTCTCCTGCCAGGAAGCATGGAATGTGGGCGGTGTTGGGGTCCATCTGGCAGTCTACAGGGGAGTTGACGTTGGCAGGGAGCAGGGGTTTGCCACCTTCGGCAGCTATCCCGACACGGAGAAGACCCCGCTCGGTGGCAAAGTCTCGCAGCCCGGTGGCTTCGTGTTCTGAGTTGCCGTAGACGTTGGAGGCGTCCATGTAGGAGGTGAGCTGGTTGATCTGCTCACGGGGTGCCATGGCCTGGGGAATAAAGGGAGGACTTTATGTATCAGAAAGATAAGTAATACTTGTGGTATCATAGATTTAGGGATGAAGATGCTTTCCTATTATTGGGTTTTAAGATTGTTCTGATATTCAAATTATTTTTAGTATGATCATTCAAATCACATTAAATTCGAACACTAAATATTCCTTCTAGGTATGGGAGGAGTACTTTTGTACTCTAATGCCAAAGGCAGCACTGAAGGAACAAAGCTTGAACTTTACATAATATACATACCAGAGGCATGTGCCGTTCCCCTCATGTAGATGGTAATCTGGCACAGATTATGTTGTTCAACTTACATTACCTAAAGTCTTTGAATCAAACCTTTAATGGATCCATTTATTACTCATGATACTAAATGCTTTACATTGACCATACCTGGAAGAAGAGTGACGTCATTCCACTTCCGCAGACAGCGCTGGAGCGCGTCACGCCGATACACTGATGACGTACAATACGGGGGTCGTCACGTTCTACTGGGATGGGGAAGCATGGTGCCTAAGGGTAGGAGAAAAATAAAACAGTGATATTGGTTGTAAAACAGTGATATTATCCATTGTATCTTTTACTACTGGGTAATCAGACAGGAATTAAGATAATACTAATCAGCCAGTTTACACAGAATTGCGTAATTTTACATATGTTCCTTTCAATATCTAGTGGTATACTCAATGAGGACCTGGAAGGGAAATTGATTAATCACAGAAATCGACATGAAAACAACGAATTATATTGTTGGCTACAGTTCTAAAACCTAAATATTTGATATTAAGGCCATTCAATTCAATGTTACAACCGACAGTTTTCAGATCTCAATTCATAGATATAGGAAACGGATACAGAAAATGTGTTCAATACTATAAGAAAAAGAAAAATTAACTTTAACACAGCTATTGTGAACCCAAGATAAATCTCTGAACAAGTAAAAGAAAAACTCTACTCCTGTGATATAAAATGTGACACTACCATGCCCAAGGTAGCTGATGTTATATTGTAGATTTGAAATGTATATTAGCATCCTGTGTATTCTCATCGCGCACTGTTAATACCCAGTATTGTTATAGACTGCTTGCAGCGAAAACCGGATTTCATACTGTTGTAATTTGCTGTACCTATGTTATAGTATGTTGTCATCATACATGGATTCCCGGACCAAAAATGTACTTGCTGAAAATCATATCAATAAAACGTTATGATGCATAACAAAAAAAAAATATATATACCTGATTGTCACAAGTCTCGTTACAGTGCCGTCCATCACTGAACCTGGCGTTACTGGCAGCCATGGGTACAAAGTCCATGTCGTGGTCCAGGAACTGTCCCCACTGCATCAGCATGTGGGAGTAACTCTCATCGGGTGTGATACGGTCAGCGGAGGCTAGTCGAAGCGACACGCGACGCGCACTGGGGAGCACGTAGCCATTGTACTGCCTGGTCCTGTTCCAGCCTGAGTGAGTAAAAGGGGTAATATTATAATGCATATAGAAATTATTGTGTCTACAGCCTGAGGAGGAGGGATAAGGCCAAATTAAAAAAAAGGTTTGTTTCAGGTAACATGGGATGAAAATGTAGGGTCGGTAGGTCGGATATTCTTTTTTTTAAACCTTTTTAAAACTATTTTTACAGCCCCTCTACGATACCAAAAAAGTGTAAAAATGGGGTAAAAAAATAATTTTTTTGTAAACCTTGAATTGAGCCCAAGAAAGTGAAAAAATATATAAATTTCTTCAAAATTGGATTAAAAAAAAGGAGGGTCGGTCCTCTTTTGATAGGGTCGGTCGGGTGACCTAAAACAAACCTTTATCTTTTTTGGCCTAACATGAGATGCATATAGAAACTAAAGGTTACCATTCCCATGGTTCTTTTCACACTTTTGCAGCCGGATTTGGCACTTAGGATTTCTGGGGCCTTTTTGGTCGTATTGAGCCCTTCGGAATGTATAGCCTTTACCTAATGCTATAAGCCACACTTTTCCACAAGAGATTGCCACAGAAGCGAAATGCACATGTGCAACAGGAATCGTCGCCCAAACGGAAAGCATCTTCAGAACATCAGCATATATTGCCACTAGGCCTATTACGTTTGAAATGTTACTGGGTCAACCTTGCCTCCGCTAAATATGAGTAATAAGTGGAATGAATAAAGGCCTAATTATATCAGCCCTTTAGTACATAGGTAAACCATTTTAACTTAGATATCGCGGGGAGGAAGAAAACAGTGCATATTCCTACCGACTGGTGTGTTGAAGCCATTCTCGTAGATAGGTTTGAGCATCCTCTTGAGGGGTATGAGGGAGGCGCCCCACATGGGGTGCTGGAGGTTGTTACAGGTGCCGTCAAAGGTGCGGTACTTGTGGTGGTAGCACATGTCACGACAGTCGGCGATACGCCGGTGTGCCTCGCACCCCGCCAACTGGGCAATGGCCGCCAGGTTAGAGGGGGACACCAGCTGGTGGTAGTCTACGGCTGAAAGGAGGAAGAGAATCATAGAGCACAATGACGAAATAGGGCCAAAAAATAAGAAGGTTTGTTTCAGGTAACATGGCAAGAAAATCTAGGGTCGGTAGGTCGGATTATTTTTTTAGGGTCGGCCCTGTTTTTTCTAGGGTCGGTCGGGTTACCTGAAACAAACCTTTTTTTGGCCTAGGCCTATTGTGTGGTACAATATTTTATAATGGAACTAGCTTTTATCTAACCCTATGTTTCTGCTGCCACCTCATTCTACAAGTACTAGGTATATCCCGATAGGGTTGAAGATCAAAGGTAGCCCTTGGAATTCACCGCACATTTGCAGAATAGGGTGCCAGATATTTAAATTAGGATGTTCCACAGACTCATATTGGCAGCAAAATAGGTAACTTCAGCCTTGTTGTCTCGTCGCAACCCAGTGGACACAGCACATCGAATCAACATGGAAAACTTGTTGTCAATATTGATTCAGTGTTAATTCAACGTTGAGTCAGTGTTGAACTGAATTGTGTGCCCACTGGGAAGGAGGGGCTCTGTCGGCTCTGCCTCTCCTCTTGTCAATATACCAGTCGGTTCTGTCTTCACAATTGATAAGACATACTAAAATCAACGTCATGGGTAAATCCAACTCACCTTGAGCCGTGACGTTGAACCGGTGCCCGCTCCGCACGTGCTCACTGATAATCTCCAAGGCCCTCTCGTAGATCTCGGCGGCCCGCGTGATCTGCAGTGCCTGATGGGAAGGTAACCGGAAGAGCTGGAGCAGCTCGGATGGCGTGCGGCGTCTCCCGGGTCGGTGCACCTCGGCCAAGGTGTTGTTAATGGCGCGGTTCACGGACACTATGGCTTCATTCACCGCCTGCTGCACGAACGGGTCACCCACGTACGGAATGCCGTTAACTGTAGCATGTAAAGATAATTATTGAGTGTTGTGACTGGTGAGTACAATTAGAACATGTAATACGGGTCCCTGGAACTGGGAAGGTGATAGAATTAATTTCACCATGCAGCTTGTTTCGTGGGAACTCTTGCGGTTGGCCGAAGACCTAAAGGGCCTAGCTCACACTCAGAAAAGTCAGCGTCATTGTCGCTAAAACCACTCTCACATGAAAGTCAGGCAGTGTCTGGCTTTCATATGAGGGTAGTTTTAGCGACAATGACGCTGACTTTTTTGAGTGTGCTGTATACAGTTGCTTGCTATCACCACCCTGTATCAGTGTATGATGCACACCCTTCTTCGGGGTAAATGATGAAAGCATAAGAGTCCTTCCCATTTCTTAGTCCCTTAAACCCGCAGATCTTACTGCACGTCCAGTAACAGTCGGGACAGGTACTCAGCCCTATATATAGGGGTGCTGGGCCTTTAAGGACAGTTTGTGCCTCAACGATGACGTTCATGTCTTACCATGCTGCCCGTCCAGCGGCAGCGGCGAGCGGCCAACTGCAGCGCTATATTCATGATAGATATGATTGATAGGGTAGATGGACGTAAGGTAACCACATACCATAAGATGTCCACCTCAATTTTGTAGTCACCAATGCATGATAAGCCCTGTTTTTGTGTATCATATTACACCTTAAGTGACACTCCTCCCAGCAAAGGACGAATAAAGACAATACCATACACGAATAACTACATAAATTATAATCAAGGTGGACATTTCATGGTACGCGGTCACCTTTAGGTCCATCTACCCTAGTTTTAAAACCGACATAGCCGAAGGCTGGTCAGCAGGTTCACGGGGTCCATACGGACCGAACAGAATGTCGACTTTTGGGGGTCTGGATAGGGAGTCCCCATTTCCCATGTCGATTTTAAGAAATGACCATGTCGCCCTGTCGATTTTAAGAAATGACCATGTCACTCTGTCGATTTTAAGAAATGCCCATGTCCCATGTCACTATCTCTGTTATTCCTCATGTCGCATGTCACTAGGCCCCAAAACGGCCATGTCGCCATGTCGAATTTAGTGATCCTCACCCATACTTTTTAGTAACTTCAAAAGGTCGGTATGACGCAGGAATACAGCACTGGCGAGATTATTTGGCAGGTGGTGCATAACATCTAGAATAGGGCATAGTAGTAGTACATTAAATCACGATGCTACCCTTTAAGGGTTAAACCTAACAATAGGATGAACATACCCAGCATGGAGAGCCGGGCGTATGTCCGGACGAGGCCTGCCCCGTTCTCGGCCTGACACTCATACAGTCCGTCATCAGCCGTGGTCAGGTTGTAGACGGCCAGGTCCCCCTCCTCACTGATGAAGATGCGGTGTGTCTGGATGACGGGCAGGTTGTTGTGCAACCAGTGGATGCTCGGGTCAGGGTCTCCTGACGCCGAGCAGAAGAACTCGACGTTGCCGCCCACCGACCGCTCGGCGTCCGTAGGTGTCCGCGTGAACTGGGGCTGTTCTGGACAAAACAAGAACTCATTTTTACTACCGACAGTGAATCGTCTATGGCAGTTATATGATTATTCTGGGTACAATAGAAACCAGTTGTACAATTGTTATGCGCGGCTGAACTATGACCAAGGCAAACTGAGGTTTGGGCCCTTGATGGGGGGTCCCCATGTCCCATGTCGATCTTAAGAAATGCTCACGTCGTCATGTCCATCTTAAGAAATGGCCATGTCGCCATGTCGATTTTAAGAAATATCACATGTCCCATGTCACTATCTATTTATTTATCATGTTCCATGTCACTGAGCCCCAAAAAGGCCCATGTCGCCGTGTCGAATCTAGGGGTCTAGGGCCATGAGGTTGTTTTGGCGGGCGGATAAGGCCACTCCAAATAATATCCTTGTTTCTCATCACCAAGCCGTGACAAATATGACGAGGGCGCTTTTTTTTTCCTTTTTTTTTGCCGGGTACCAAATAGGTGAGGAAATTTGGAGCCTCGGCAAACTAAATTCACATTTCAGTGATCAAGAAGTTGTCAATCAGCAAACATTGTGAAATATGTATGTTTTCTCTAGCACATTACATTTGCGACACTTTAAGCTTTAATTTGGTATTAAATATGTCAGTATTTTCCTATTTTAATCATATATTTTACTGAAAATTGCAAAAAAAAAATTTTAAAAAAAAATCTAAAAAGAGAATTTTAGAGATGCGCACGGTGATGAGAAACAAGGATATTATTTGGAGTGGCCTGAATAATCATTTCCTGCCAAACAAGGGCTCGTTGGGATGTATCAGTTTAGATAGCACCTCTAGTTACCTCGTGGTTTGATGAGCAGCTCGGCGCTGGCTGAGCGCTCCCCGGCCTCGTTATGAGCCACACACACGTAGAGCCCCTCGTCCTCCGGCCGCACCTCGGTGATGGTCAGACTCCGGCCACTCGGCAACTCGGTAAACCGGCCGTTCTGCGGTAAGGAGTGGCCTGGTGAGATGGGAATTATTGAATAAAATCAATTACAAGATAGAAAAGCAGAAAGGGAGTGTATATTACCAAAGAGTGATGGCAATAAATCCGTCCTATATCAGGGATGGTATATTGAACAACAAGGTTTGATTGTAGTAACAACAATTCTACACAGTGAATAGCCCTTAGACACTGTAAGGCCAAATTTAAAAAAAAGGTTTGTTTCAGGTAACATGGGAAGAAACTCTAGGGTCGGTAGGTCGGATTTTTTTATTTTTTTTACAAACCCAAAATCGACCCCAAAAAAGTGTAAAAATGGGAAGATTTTTTCAAAACTTTCGTAAACCCAAAATTGACCCCCAAAAAAGGAAAAAAAGTAAAAATTTCTTCAAAATTGGATAAAAAAATGTAGGGTCGGCCCTGTTTAGATAGGGTCGGTCGGGTGACCTGAAACAAACCTTTTCTTTTTTTTGGCCTAAGGCTCCGTGGGTGGAGCAGGGTACAGACCATCCCAGAGACATCGGATTATCAAAGGATATCTAGGTTTTGATTTAGTCCATTCCAGGCAGGAATGGTTTTCATTACAACCCCATTTTTTTTTTTGGCCTAAACCAGCAGCAGCTCCTACTGCCCATGCACACTAAGGCCAAAAAAAAGAAGGTTTGTTTCAGGTCACCCGACCGACCCTATCAAAACAGGGCCGACCCTACGTTTTTTTATGCAATTTTGAAAAAAATTCTGTATGGTCAATTTTAAGGTCCTCGGAGAGACCGGCTAGTACTTTCATGTTTAAAAAAAAAGTTAAAAAAAAAAAATCCGACCTACCGACCCTACATTTTCTGCCCATGTTACCCGAAACAAACTTTTTTTGGCCTAATACCGTAGTATGTATTCTGTAAAACTACAGTCGATCCTACTGCTCAGCTAATTTACTTCTAACAGTGTATAACATATACATATGTTATAGGTCTTCTTGAATTAAAACTAGTCCACAAAATAAAGAATCTCGTGGCTAATTAGGTAATGACAGAACACGTCCATACCTCCCCTGTTCCACCTCAGTGTTGGGGTTGGGTGACCCTCGGCGCGGCAGTTGAAGGTGACGATGTGACCTTGAACCACGAACTGATCATGAGGACGTTCGGAGAAGGTCGGCTGCACTGAAAGAAGATGGCCGACAACGTCCTTTAGCTGCTTGGTATGCAGGCAACAAAGCAGCTCTATATATTCTTTACAAACACCCTGAGTATGCACAAATGAATTACTTATATTAGGAGGAAAACTAGTTAAAGCTTAATTTTCACCCCTAATATGTCACTAGTTCTTTGACTAGACCAACATTGGAAAAACTAGATGTGTCAGATCTGTAGCACATATATAAAACCTTGGTGAGAATGCCACTGACAATATGGTAATTAAAGGCATATCCCTTGGGTAGGGCAAAGACAGCAATCTACTTTTTTTATGTGCAACTCAATATCAGATGAATATTCTTGGCCAAAGCCATTGCTGAAAATGAATTAATTCTATAATAGAAAGTATGAGCTGCTCACCTTGCACCGTGACCCTGACCTGTGCACTGACGTCACGGGGGTCCCTCTGACTCACACAGCGGTACAGACCCCTGTCCTCATACTGGATGTTGTGGATGAGCAGGCTACCTGAGGGCAGGATGGAGTAGCGGATCGTCTCCACCAGGGGCAGGTCGTTCTTGGTCCACCTCACCTGGGAGGGACTCGCCAGGCGGCGTCTCTGACAGTCCAGGATGAGCTGCTGACCCTGGATGACGGTGGTGTCGGTGGTCACCACCGGCACGGACGGCGGGACTGAAGCAGTAGGGGGAACATGGTGCATGGGTTCGCGTGGGACACATCTTCTTAATGCGCAAAAAGACCCTCTTTGTTCATAGTTTATGTCTAATAATACTGATGTACATACAATTTTTTATCGGACATTCCTTTCCCTTCCGCGAGTACTTCCACGATGTTGCTATTCGGCTGATTTAATTAGGCTTTGGGATAGTGATATTATCAATAGCCATATTTTTTTCACCCAGAATCCATGAGTGGCTTATCATATAGGTAGGTGGAGTCTCAGATTCCCTGAGTGACTACTGACCATATCAAAAGACTGGCTAGCCCATTACTAACAGTGTGATATTATGAAGGCTCAAACCGCTATTGATTGACCAAGAATATCATATACGATTGCTTTGTCTCCGCTTACAAGTCGAGGACAAAGCATACAAACACCTGCTACCTGGTACCTACATCTACCACCAGTGGCACTGCACCACCCTATTGTATATAAGGGGCACGCGCTACTAGTCAGTCAGAGAGAGCTGGGGAGGGTACTAGGTGCATTCCATCGCATACCTAATGTGCAATAAACCCAAACTACACACCTAACCGCCGATTGTAGTGTTACTTACTTTCGGGCATATCAAATCTCAGATATTAGTGCAATGCTAATTGAGTAATAGACTAATAGTGATAGAAGTACAGTTACCTACCTGTTCTAGTCTCTCTTGTCTCAATACGCTCCCTCCGGTCCAGGCGCGGATCTCTCCTGTCTACCGGCTGTCGACGCCTGTCAAATCTGTCAAAGTTCTCAAAATCGAAGTGTTGCTCGGCACTTTCCGGCTGCCCTGGGAGTAGCACAGGCTCAACACCACCCACTTCATTCTCTGCTCCAACCAAACCATTTCCGGCTGCGTCAATGGCATTTCCGTTTCCGCCTAGCGTACTTCCGGTTCCGCCAAGGGCATTTCCGGTTCCGCCTAGGGTATTTTCGGTTTCGATTTCATCGTCGTGTCCGCTGGTCTGGGGCCGGTGGTGAGGGAGTTGGACTGCGGGTCCGGTGGCTGGACCGATAATATTAGCCTCGTGTTGGGAGCGGAGTTCTATGGCGGTGGCCTTGGTCTCACCTGCCACGTTCCTGGCCACACACTCATACACGCCTTGGTCCGAGTCCTGCGTGTTCTCTATCATCAACGTGCCGTCATCACGCACCTCGAACCGCCCGTGCTGCGCGTCCGTACGCGGGGTGATCTCAGCGCTACAAACAATAGTAAAGTGCAATTGCCATTAAATCCAATTTGCTATATTTTTATGCCCAGTAAGTCAATTATAAATACATTACACTGTAAGTAGTGGACCCCAAAATACCATATTTCGTACTGTAAAACAGTTTATGGTGTTGGGTTTAAGTCCTGTGACAAAAAGTTCCGCAGCCATATGCTTCAAGTTCACCTTCTCTTGGTTCTTTATTTCAGAGCTGGTTGGGAATAAATCAAGTCGAAAGCCCAACATTTTATATCGTTACCTTTGGGATAATCATTTCAAGGTGAACAGTTTACCGCTTTATAGAGCGGCTTAACATGTAACAGCTTGTCATGGCTTGACCCTTTAAGGGCCGCATAATGCTTTGATGCATCATGCTCTTTATCTTTATGATGCATAAATGCAGCCCTGGCGAGAAACGTGAGTGTTCTGTTCATGCATCATGATGAACCTACAGGATTGATTTATTCACGGAGGGTCGGCATGATGCATGAAGACGGCCCTGGCGAGTTTGCATTTATACATCATGGAGACAAATGGTAAATACAATAGGGGAGATTAAAGGAATATGTGGCTATTAAAGGTCTATAAGCCTCCACACGTGATACTCAACAACCATCAGGGACAGATTACATCTAACAAGAGCTCTTGGCGGCATGCAGGTAAATGTCATTTTTTAAACATTATTTTTGGTTTGTGAAGTTTTAATAACTCCAACTGGCACATTTTCTACCCCGATTTCAGGATCGTGATAACTGATTTGTCAAATTATTTGATAGATATTGTTCATGAATGTGATCCTCGCGGTAGAAAATGTATCGTGACTCTGTTGGGAATTCTTCGTCTCATGAGCGTGATTTAGCTGCGAGTAATAACAAAGGTTAACAGATCTGCCACCATACCAGTAAAAGTCGCCCTTCTTTACCGCAGGGATCTCTAGACCTCTACAATGCACATGTTTTATCGTCTCAAAACCCCGGGAGTAGGGGGCGCAACTTACTTGTTGTGGAGCCAGATGATTTCCGGTTCCGGGTCTCCCTCGGCGCGGCAGGAAAGGTAGGCGGTACTGCCGAAGGCCACCTCCACGTCCGACGGACCCTCGGTGATACTCGGCTTTCCTGAATGGACGAGACAGAACGTGTGATAAAAAGAGATCAGAGCAAAGGAAATATAATCTGATAAGAATGAGAACACGATGAAGAACATCTCCCTCGCAAGTTTATGAATATTAATAAATGAAAAAGAAGAAAAAAGATGAATGGAAGACTAGGAAGAGGGAAGATGATCCTAGTTTTTCCTGAATGGAACATACACAACGCATAACGAAATGGGTAATGAAGAATACAGATACAGGGGTGGCACTGGCCTCAGGCTACAGATGCAAAGTATCTAAGAGATATACTGATAAAGAGGATGTTATGCTAGATATCCCTGAATAAAAAAAAAACCAGACAGAATGCAAAATACAAAATAACATGTTGAGTGATGAATGCATTGCATGCAATGCGAAATTGAAGCCGGCAAAAAAGGTGAAGTGGGATGCCCAGAGCAGGCACTACGGTCTGCTAACTAGTAACTGGGGTAGGGAGATATCCATTCTAGTCTGGGTGTGGCAGTCCAGTCTGCTACCACTTATAGAAAATCTCTGTATGATTCATAAAGCAGGAAGTAGAAGGGATGCTGTATCGTTGCCTCCTTTTTTATTAACCCTTTATGAGCCGCATAGTGCTTCTATGTGCTGTGTCATGATGAATGTATGGACGCAGCCCTGGTGAGTTAAATATGGTGTATCAGCTAATAGACTTCCCTAACCTTTTCTTCAAAATGGATATACATGTTATTTCAATGTCAAGGATTTTGTTATTATTTTAGCTGATATGCAGTACTCAATGTTAAATATATTTGTCTATAAATGCATGATTTGAGATAGAAAACAATGTTGCTTATTCACCTCACTGACTCAGTGTCCCCCTTATGTGAGCATACCGGGAACTAAGCTAATAGGGAAAGCACTGAGCCATGCAGTATAAACACATAGGGAGTTTTAGTGTAGCATTAGTTTAAAGTCACCCAAATTTAGCTGATATGCCATCTTTAACTCGCCAGTGCTGTGTTTATGCATCATGATGATTCAGCGTGACGCATGAATGCAGAATTGTTTACTACGCGGCCCTTAAAGGGTTAAGGGTTCGTCCGAGACGGAGCTGTAAGTAAGGCTCCGTGGGTGGAGCAGGGTACAGACCATCCCAGAGACATCGGATTATCAGAGGATATCTAGGTTTTGATTTACTCCATTCCAGGCAGGAATGGTTTTCATTACAACCCATTTTTGACAACATGCATTGAATCAAATACATGAAGAGGGCATTTCTCGGTGAACTCCTATTAGTTTCAGTGCACTAGACACTTTCCGAACAGTATGGGATGAACTTTATTTCTCTGTCTGGACACTAAGGCGCAATTGGGAGTGGGCTACAGATGAACAATGTGTCATGGGCCGGAATTGGGCTATATCGGTATTCTCTATTTGAAAAATACAAGATACATCACTTGCCAGTGACGGCTTTTTGAGGGGGGGGGGGATATTTCTTCTAATGATATTTTGAGTTGGCACTTTTTAAGTAGTTTGTGAAACCCGTTTCAAATTCCTGGGTCCGTAAGTACCAGGTAACGTATTTGATGAACAGGAAATCTCTGAGGTTCACGGAAGAGGGTTAATCGCGGGTTAATCGTTAGGATATGGCTGGTAATGCCTCAGGGGCTGTCCATAAATGATGTCACACTCGAGGGGGTGGGTGGGTGTCGGTCCAAGTGTGACAAAGTGTGACAGGGGGGTGGGGGGTGGGGGTGTCAAGCCCAGTGTGACGTCACATTTTGGAAAATACAATAAACGCTATTAAATAAAATGATAAGGGCCGGTAAGCATGCGAGGAAAAGCCATTATTTCCTCCAGATTGTCAAGTGTCTGGACAAAAACTATTGCTCAAATTGCACAGTGATGAGAAAGCTGATTTTTTTTGAGTGACGTCACAAGGGGTATAAATGGGGGGAGGGGGGTCCCCATGTCCATGGCCATGTCGTTTGTCACTTAAATGCCCATGTCCCATGTCGCCTTTAAGAGCCTGTCCTGTCGCATGTTGATTTTAAGAAATGACCATGTCGCCATGTCGAATTTAGCCATCCACCCTCATGAATAAACCTTTTTGAACAAGCATTTGATAAAAAATATATTCAAAACATGATATGCATGTATGATCTTCGATAGGACAACTGTGACAAGCTACATAACTACCGTAAAATCTTGCGTAGAAGCCGCGGCCAGTTAGCTCGGCAATGCGGCTTATAGGATCGGCACACAGAGAGGGCGGGGTATAGATTGGAGGGCCATGTCACATGTTGCTAATGAAAATTCTATGTCACTAGTGCCACTAAAGGAGTAATCATTTTTTAATACAAGTGAGTCAAAATCCCCACTGGATTTCTTCCCCGGCACTTCTGTATGCAGCTAAGCCCCAGGAGTCAGCCTCAGTAAAATATTTCTGTGTTCCTAGAATTTAGGTCATGACTCTAAGCTTTATGTCACACGTCAATTTTAAGAAATGGCCATGTCACATGTCGCTTAGTTTGCCATGTCACATGTCGGTTTTAAGAAATGCCCATGTAGATTTTAAGAAATGCCCATGTCACCATGTAGATTTTAAGAAATGCCCATGTCACCATGTCGATTTTAGGGGTCAACCCCCATAGTGGGAGGGCAGCTTAAACGAGAGGTTTTAGATGTATACTACAGTACTAAGCTTACCATAATCAGACCCCTGTGTGGCCTATAGGATTGTCCTAAGGGGTGAGGTTTATATGCAAGTTAGGCTTATACGTGATTTTACAGTAAGCTTTTCAAATGGGGGAGGGGGGTGTCTGCACATTTGTGACATAATCTTCTAGGGGGTGTTGGCTGATGTGTGACAAAGTGTGACAGGGGGGTGGGTGGGTCTTGAAAATGGCCCAAAATAGTGTGACGTCATTTATGGACGGCCCCTAAGTAAAATAAGTTGGGGAAACCATGGGAAAGGGCATCTGAGGAACAGAGGCACGATGTTGGAGGAAAATGAATTGGTTCAGAAATAATTTAAATATAAAAGAGCTTTTAAATATATATGGTCCAATGGATACGAAAATTATAATTGCCAAGACCTCGTCGTGTCGATATTATCAAACTATTAACATAGGCAAAATGGGCCAACATGTCTAGAGTCGGTGTGCCTTGTATTCAATGACTATTTATCTCTGCAGAGACACTATCACATGTGGAATTCACCAAAAAACATTCCTTGACAATGGACACATGTTGTGGGGTTTTATGCTATTCTGCCCTTTTTACCTCAGTAGACTAGAAAACACAGTTCTAGTGGCCATACAATGAGCAGAGTAAACATGTGGTGTCTCTGACAGTGTTATGATGCAGACAGGGCAGTGTGACTCCCCCAGTCTACACCAGATGTCACCACTGTGCCTCCACACAAAGGTCAATGGGCCTCTGCTCTTTTCACTGGGAGGTTGAATGAGGACCCACACTTTGTAAATGAAATAGGTTAGGCTGGGAGGTTAGGTGAATAACTAGCATAGGCTAGAGACTCTATGTTAAACTAGAGAGAGTAGTATTGTATGTATCGGAACGGGACTATAGTTAAGTACTGTTTATTACTCAATCGACCTGCAGCCAATCAGAGGCCTCCCTTTTGGCGGGAAATTCAAAAGCAGCCAATGAGAGGCCTCCCTTTTGGCGGGAAATTCAAATAGGTCACGTGACCGGAAGTGACCTACTTCCGGTCACGTGACCTTTGGGCGGGAAATTCAAATAGGTCACGTGACCGGAAGTGACCTACTTAAGAGGGTCACGTGACCACCATGTTGGCGGGAAATTCAAATAGGTCACGTGACGGGAAGTGACCTACTTAAGGGGGTCACGTGACTACTAGGTTGGCTTTCAAAATAAGTCACTTGAGATTTTGATGGATAAATAAATTTAAAAAAAGAAAAAAAAAGCAAGCTGAAAGCTTGCTAAAAAATAATTTAAAAATACGGCTCTTTTTTTCTAGGGGGGGAGGGGCACTCTGGGGGGCACTCTTTAAGATGCATGGGGGGGGGAGGGGGGGGAGGGGGGGAGGGGGGAGGGGAGGGGCAGGGTTTTTTAAGAGTGAGACTCGCTTCTCTGCCCTCTCTAAAAGAGAGGGCAGAGAGGCGAGTCTACTTACTATGAAAGGTATCATGATCGCGTTTATGATGATGTGCATCTCTTGCTGGCTAGACTTTCAAGCAAATTTGCCAAAGTCCAGCCCGTTATTGAATGTCCGGCCTAGCCTGACCCTCAGTAGAACAGTCCTTGACCCATCTATTATAGTCTAGCAGCGCCTGACCCTTGTATGAGAGTAGTATTGGCGACATTGGCTGACTCTGATATTTACCTGTGTGTACGGAGAGAGGAGAGGGTTCACAGCCACAGCTCTCTTAAGGCAAAGCTTGCGCTTATAGAGCGCTACTAGTGGAGGTCTGGATAAGGAAGCTATGGCGGTTGTCTTCAAAAAAAATAAAAAATAGCCATGGCGCATGTCGATGTCGCTTAATTATGCTCATATCTCATGTCGATTTTAAGAATTGCTCATGTCACCTGTCACTATGTTTTTCAAGCTTCATGTCAAATGTCACTAGACCTCATGTCGAATGTCGATTCTAAGAAACAGATATGTCACCATCTCGAATTTAGCGGTCCACATTGCCGCTGCTGCTGCTGCTGCTGCTGCTGCTGCTGTTGCTGCTGCTGATTTGCTGTTGCTGCTGCTGTCGGTGCTGCTGCTTGTGCTGCTCGTGCAGCTGCTGCAGCTGCTGACAGCTGCTGCTGCTTGTACTGCTCGTGCAGCTGCTGCAGTTGCTGACAATGTCACGGATGCTGTTGACAGATGCTGCTGCTTGTGCTACTCGTGCAGCTGCTGCTGCTGCTGCTGCTGCTGCTGCTGACGATGTCACGGATGCTGCTGACAGATGCTGCTGCTTGTGCTGCTTGTGCAGCTGCTGCAGCAGCTGCTGCTTGTGCTGATCGTGCTGCTGCTGCAGCAGCTGCTGCTGACAGATGCTGCTGCTTGTGCTGCACGAGACCGAGTAGCCGCTATTACTAATGCTACTAATACTAGTATGAGAAAATACATTTAGTCAGTCGACTAAATCAAGGAGGTTTTCTGACTTCAGTGGATCGTTTAGCCATCGGCCACAGGCAAAACTTGAAACCATTTTATACATGGGACAATTGGCAGAGTCGAAACATGTTGGTACGACGGGGTCGATCATGTTCATCATCAGTTCAGGCAAAGGAAGTGTGTCGACAGCCCGCGAAAACTTCATGTCCGGATGTTTCAACACAACACTTTTTATCACACTCACACAGCTGCTTTGAAGAGTGAATCCTTGACCAAACTTGAGCTTTTCCAACACAGCTTTGGCCTCCTTCTGTGCAGTAAGGGATCTCTCTTTCGGGGTCATCGCAGTGCTGGCTAGCATGTCCTCAAAGTCTTTAACATAATGTTCCAACGGGCTACAAATGATGTACTCCAGATCATCGTCCGCATATGTCGTCTCCTCGCACCATACTTCTTTTGTTTCGAATTCCGTCATTTTCTGAACAATCTCCTCGTGAGTGCGTTGCATATATCGAAGCTTCTTCAAAGACCAGATAACTTGTATGCCGAACGCTGAAAAACCTGAAAGAATTTCACCACTACAGTCACGCCAACTATACGGAGCTAAGAAAAATAGCTCCAACAAAATTTTCTCCCTCTGTCCAAATGAAACTACTTCCGTTCCGATGAAGTTGAAGCATGCTTCTATCCATTGCTCCTTGGTGACGTCCTTCCAATGTTTCTTTACCTCACATGCATCATAGGGCACTGTTTCTCTTCTTGCTTCTAGTGGGAGTTGCTTTTTCTTTCTTGGACTCATTTGGAGAGTTTCGATGCTCTGTAGCGTCGACACTTCGATAAGAAAAGAAGCTGTAAAGGTAGAAATAACCCTCATAACATGCTGAGCGAGCGTGGAGTGGACGATGCTACGATGAGTGAGAGCAGCGTTTCACTCCTTATGTACCCTGTCCTAGATAATCCTCTTAAACAGCTGAAAAGACTCTCTCAGTACAGAGTCTCTACTCAATTAAGTGATCTGTTAAGTAAGTTTTCACATGCTACTTGACTACTGCAGGGGGGTTTAGACTTAAGCAGCTTAGTGCACACACGTGTCTGTTAGAAAGCTACCTGCACACCTGTCTTCCTTTTTCACTAGTATTTACCCCTTGCCGACTAATAAGGCACCTATACACGTGTCAGCCTCCTTATATACGTCATTCTTCCTCTCGAGAGGAAGAAGTGTGTCTCTTCGTTTTTTTTGTTTAAGAAGTGAGGGTCTTTAAGATCACGTGCCTGGAAGCGACTTGATGAAGCAAGTGACTAGAAGCGACGACGTCACATGCTTTTAATGAGGTGATCAGCTGTGACTGGCGGCGGCGGCGGCGGTGGCAGCGACGGTGGTGCTGGTGGTGGTGGTAGTAGACGTTACTGTGGTCAAAGGTGCTATGGTTTTTTTCCAACAGAAATCAGAGCTTTTATACAGAGGGAGTTTAATCCTATTTCCAACAGCACCCCAGCTGTCCAGCAGCCGCCCCGCTCCGTAAGAGCTTCTTAAGAGCTTAGATGACGAGGGGCGTGTCATCATCATCTTTGGTGGCCAGCTGAAAATGGTGTTTTTTCTTTATCCATTAGCCTTACCTCCTACTCCCTACCTGAGGACGACTCTCTCCCCCTTTAGCATTCATTGTAACAAACGTCAGAGGTCAGGTGAAAATCTGATTTTCATGCACAGCCTTAGTCAGCTGTCACTCCTATTGAACTAGCTAGCCGCCGCCGGCCGGTCTACTCACCCCAGCTGTCCAGCAGCCGCTCCGCTCCGTAAGAGCTTCTTAAGAGCTTAGATGCCGAGGGGTATGTCATCGCCATCTGTGGTGGCCAGCTGAAAATGGTGTTTTTTTTCCTTATCCATTAGCCTTACCTCCTACCCCCTACCTGAGGACAACTCTCTCCCCCTTTGGCATTCATTGTAACAAACGTCAGAGGTCAGGTGAAAATCGGATTTTCATGCACAGCCTTAGTCAGCTGTCACCCCTATTGAACTAGCCAGCCGCCGCCGGCCAGTCTACTCACCACGGCAGGAGGCGGTGATTTTTTTTTGTTTTACACTTAAGTCGCTCACCACATGCACACGACTCTACTCACAGACAGACACTCCCGTCTTAGGGGGTCCTGCTTCACACTACACGCCTCCTGTAGTTTTTTTGTATACACACTCTAAGCTCATGACTGCTTAATCCTTTATACAGCTAATGCGCGTTGAATTAGTACAGTCGGTACACCGCCCGCTCATGGCAGTCCATCTCTCAAAAAAAAAGAGGGAGGGGGGAAAGAGATCCAGCTGAAAACGTCATGACTTATGTCTTTTGTTTCTCTTTGGGAATGTCCGCCGGTCAGCTGGCGGCAGCAACTGCTTAATCCTTTATACAGCTAACGCACGTTGAATTGCTGAACAAGGCAGTAAGTAGCTTAGCTCGTGTCAGTCGATCTCTCAAAGGGGAAAGGGATCCAGCTGAAAACGTCATGCCTTATGACTTTTTGTTTCTCTTTGTGAATGGTCACCGGTCAGCCGGCGGCAGCTGAAGAGAGCTGTAAGTAGCTTAGCTCTAGAAGCGAGAAGGAGTATATAAGAGG
The DNA here is from genome assembly GCA_947462335.1 of Harmothoe impar. Classification (NCBI taxonomy): domain Eukaryota; kingdom Metazoa; phylum Annelida; class Polychaeta; order Phyllodocida; family Polynoidae; genus Harmothoe; species Harmothoe impar. The sequence goes on from OX381705.1 coordinate 20,530,241, forward strand.
CCTGGAAACACCCGTTCACTCACTCAGTCTTTTGCTGCTCTCTACAGGCACCACCATGAGCAAAACACAACAACTACTGTCGTCCAAGGATCTAATCGAGTTCAAGAACAAGAAGAATACGCAGAACGGTGATCGTTTACTGTCAGCGTCTCCTCTTGCTACTGAAATTGAGACTACCGCCGCAACCGCTTGGTCTTATCACCCTCCCGCTGTAGCGAGCGCACACAGCAGTAGTAGCGACGTTGTTACACTCGCGACGGTTGTTGCTGCTGAGCACACTGCTGCTGCTGCTGCTGCGCCTGCTGCGGCTGCTAGTGATCTTCGTGCTGCTAGTGCTGCTGCTACTGCTGCTGCTGCTGCTGTTGCTGCTGCCGCGCCTGTTACTGCTGTGCCTGCTGCTGCTGCTGCTGCTGCTGCTGCCACGCTTGTTACTGCTGCGCTTGCTGAGGCGGCTGTGCCTGCTGCTGCTGTGCCTGCTACTGCTGCGCCTGCTACTGCTGCACTTGCTAGCGCTGCGCTTGCTCCTGCTGCTGCTGCTGCTGCTGCTGCTGCTGCTGCTACTGCTGCTGCTGCTACACCTCTTGCTGCGACTACCGCTACTAGTACTGACACGCAGTACGTTGCACAGAACCTCTCCACCGCTTCATCAACCGACGCCATCAACGCTGCTCGCGCTGAGACTTACAGCTATTCGGACACTCAGCCCCAGCAGCGCGTAGTAGACATACATGTCCTAAAGCAACAGGGTGAAACAGAGAACGCCGCTGACGACGAGGCGTACGAGGAACCCGAAGGGTCACGGGCGCACAGTCCGTTTTTCGACCTCATTTCCACTGGTAGTGCGTCCGGTCCGTGGCGCCTGCCCTCACCAATACCTTACGAAGTCATGTGGTTGCCCTGTTCCGACAACGAGTCGTCTGATACCAGCGCAGACGCTGCTCCTGTTATTGGTTCTGCTGCAGTAGTACCTGTATCATCATACTTCAAAGCAGAGCCGTTAGGATACTTGTCAGACGCTATGCTACTGAAAATAAGTGGTAAGTTGCCGACATCAGATTACATACGGTTAGGTTCATTCCTTGAAGTGAACTTGAAGGATATGGGATATCTCAGTTGTGAGACAAGTGTCATAACTCAAGCTAGAGAAATGTTCACTACTTGGTACCAGAAAAGTTGTACTAGTAGGTGGAAGGACCTAGCCACCGCCTTGGAAGAATCTTACCGTATGGACCTCATCAAATTCTCACGTGAGTACATGGACAAGCATGACATGTGGGATGGCTTAGAGAGTGGAGACATGGAGTGGAAAGTGCAGAAATATTTCTCTCTTTTAGCTGAGCTCTGCCCTAGAGACTGGAAGACCATAGGGATCTACTTAGGGTTGACTTCTCATGAAGTAACTTCCATCTCTCAACCTGTGCCTTCTGACAGGACTGTGAAGAACCCTGTGTATGAAGTGCTGAAAGCTTGGAAGTACAACGAGACGTCTGAGCCTATGGCTCTGATGAAAGTGTTGGAAGACTACATGGGACGCGGCGACGTCGCAATGTATGTTCAAGGGTTGTATGCAGCTGTACCCAAAGAAATAAAAGTGAGCTGTGACACTCCAGTGTTGACGACTCTCGTCTGATCCCTGCAGTAAGATGGACATCTGTTGAAATCGATCCTACACTACAGACGTCTTTCACTATGCTAATAGCATCGTGTGGTAAGAGGCGTCTAGTATTCGAAGTGATAAACAACGTTTATTTTTTTAATATTTGGTAAATAAGTGAAAAAACAAAAAAAAGAAAAACATGCCGCAGGACGTTTGCGACAAGTGTTTCAAAATTTTTAAAAGACCGTACAATCACGAGTGACCCGTAGAAAAATGAAGAACGATACCTAAGTTTTGCCCTCTATGCAGCGATGTCGGCTAGCGTCGCATACGACTTTCCGGGGTAGGAGGGGCAGCGTACGTCAGAGAATCCGACGCAGATTCCGACCCCTTGTTAGACCGAGTTTAAAAATCACATAAACGAGAACGTCAAAGTCATCGAGAAAGCTGTGCTAGAAGTTTACCGACCAACCTTAGCGAAGTTACATGTAGCGATAGGTGAAGCTCTCCTGCTAGAGGAAGCGACATTCACCCCTTCTCCAGGCGGCTTCGCTGCAGCTCACACCAGACAACCGTTAGTTCAACTGAAGAAGCGGCTTCTGAGATACATCCGTCAAGCTCCAGTCGTACGCTTCAACTCGGAGAGTTACGACTTGAACCTGATCAAAAAATACGCCTTCACTCGTTATTTGCCTCCGGAGACCGAAGAAACCAACAATTCAGCGTCATAAAGAGAAGCAATTAATAGTTGACGTAGTAGTCAACTTTTTTAGCACTTGGTTACAGCTACGCGAATTATTTGCGAGCTTTCACTACAAACGAAGAGAAAGGTTGCTTTACTTACGAATGGATGACGTATACCAAGAAACTAGTAAACAAAAAACCCCTGCCACCGAGATCGACTTTTGACAGCGACCTGACGGGCGTCAAAATGGCCGAAATCCGACTACGCCACATGTCAGAAAGTTTAGTATGACAAGAAGAAGCAAACTATGACAGATTACTTGATCCACTACAACAACGAAGACGTCAAATCTTTCATAGAAGCTTTTTGAAAAAATCACGCTATTTTTTTCCAACATAGCAGCATTGTCATGTTGAAAGACGCCATCTCTCTCGCCAGTTTGACTTTACAAGACCTCTTCCAAAAAACCTATAAGCTGTGTTCACAACGTTCCCTCCGTTCGACGCCGTCCTCCACGCTCTGATCAAAGAAAATGTAGTCAGTGGTCCTTCCATCATCTTCCATAGATTTCACGAGAAAGAGTGTATAGGTGTCTTATAAGTCGGCAGAGGGTGAATACTAGTGAAAAAAGGAAGGCGCGTGTGCAAGTAGCTTTTTCTAACAGACATGTGTGTGAACTAAGCTGCTTAAGTCTAAACCCACCTGCTCTGTACTTAGAGAGTCTTTTCAGCCGTTTAAGAGGCTTATCTAGGACAGGGTACATAAGGAGTGAAACGCCCCTGTCACCAGTCACACTTTCTCCACCCGCCCTTCATCTTCGTAGCATCGTCCACTCTACGCTCGCTCAGCACGTTACGATGGTTAGTTCTGCTATTTTCTTTGTTTATGAAAGTGTTGACGCTACAGAGCATCGAAACCCTCTCGAAATGAGTCCAAGAAAGAAAAAGCAACTCCCACTTGAAGCAAGAAGAGAAACGGTGCCCTATGATGCATGTGAGGTAAAGAAACATTGGAAGGACGTCACCAAGGAGCAATGGATAGAAGCATGCTTCAACTTCATCGGAACAGTAGTTTCATTTGGACAGAGGGAGAAGATTTTGTTAGAGCTATTTTTCTTAGCTCCGTATACTTGGCCTGACTGTGGTGAAATTCCTTCAAGTTTGTCAGTCTTCGCCATACAAGTTATCAACTCCTTGAAGGAGCTTCGATATATGCAAGGCACTCAGGAGGAGATTGTCAAGAAAATGACGGAATTCGAAACAGGCGAAGACACAATATGGTGCGAGGAGACGACATATGCGGACGATGATCTGGAGTCCATCATTTGTAGTCCGTTGGAACATTATGTTAAAGACTTTGAGGACATGCTAGACAGCACTGAGATGAACCCGAAAGAGAAAGAGGCCAAAGCTGTGTTGGAAAAGCACAAGTTTGGTCAAGGATTCACTCTTCAAAGCAGCTGTGTGAGTGTGATAAAAAGTCTTGTGTTGAAACATTCAGACATGAAGTTTTCGCGTGCTGTCGACACACTTCCTTTGCCTGAACTGATGATGAACATGATCGACCCTATGGTACCAACACGTTTCGACTCTGCCAATTGTCCCATGTATAAAATGGTTTCAAGTTTTGCCCGTGGCCGATGGCTAAACGATCCACTGAAGTCAGAAAACCTCCTTGATTTAATCAATTGACTAAATGTATTTTCTCATACTAGTATTAGTAGCATTAGTAATAGCGGCTACTCAGTCTCGTGCAGCACAAGCAGCAGTATCTGTCAGCGGCATCCGTGACATCGTCAGCAGCAGCAGCAGCAGCTGCACAAGCAAAAGACAAACACCGTAGTCTCCTCATCCAGACCTCCGCTAGTAGCGCTCTATAAGCGCAAGCAGTGGCTGTGAACCCCCTCCTCCCGCCGTACACACGGGTAAATATCAGAGTCGGCCAATGTCGCCAATACTACTCTCATACAAGGGTCAGGCGCTGCTGACCTATAATAGATGAGTCAAGGACTATTCTACTGAGGGTCAGGCTACGCCGGAAATTCAATAACAAGCTGGACTTTGGCAAATTTGCTTGAAAGTCTGGCCAGCAAGAGTCCGGCATACTCTCCCAAGAGTTCAGCATTGCCAGACTATGGCATGAGGATCCCGCATGGTCAGACTTTCAAAAGCAAGTTTGCCAAACTCCAGCTTTTTATTGAATGTCCGGCGTAGCCTGACCCTCACTAGAATAGCCCTTGACCCATCTATTATAGGCCGGCCGTGCCTGACCTTTGTCTGAAGGTAGAATTAGCGCTATTGGGTGCCTCTGATGTTTGCCTGTGTGTAGTCAAACCTCGCCTGAGAGAGACATACTTCAGAAAGAAAAGAAAGCGGCGTGAGAAGGTGACGGGATCCCAAGTGTCAACCCTAAGACTTACATTTGCTACGATCAAATCAGCGGCACCGGTGAAAGAAAATTCAAAAAAAGTGTACAGAAGTAGTCGTCTTCTTAAATGTTTTCGAAAACGAAAAACTCTCCTTGCGGTAAATATAAATTTCAAAAGTGGTACGAACCAAAAATGGCCACTTACACCATAGAGAAAGATGACGTGCGCTACTTGTATTATAAGCGTCGCGTGCATTCTAACGGTGTGACAACGAGTCCTTTAAAATATGAAAAAGTGTGTTATTGATTGATTGAGCGCATCTTTTCAAAAATAGAGTGTTATTAGAATTGAAAAAAAGAAAATAAAAAAATAAAATAAAATTATTGTTGTGTTTATTTTCATACGTCTTCTTTTATTAGTAAGTAAAACAAATATAACAATTAACTAGCGTGTCCTCTTAAAGTGACACTTCCTCCGGTCGCTGCTGAATCGTCTAATTAAGGTATGTGTCGTCGTCACTTCTAGTCACGTGACTCATCAGGTCACTTCCGGTCGCGTGATCCTAAAATCGATCACTTCCTAAACAAAATTAAATTAAGAGACACATTTCTTCATGACCCAACCAATCAGAGGTCTCCATTTGACCAGAAGTAGGCCCCTCATTTGCATAAATGGGTCACTTCCGGTGTACCAGCCAATCAGAAGCCTCTAACTAAGTCAAGGTCGCTTGACGTCACTTCCGGTATGCCCTTATATGTACATGTGAAGGTCACATGACGTCACTTCCGGTATGCCCTTATATGGGCGTGTGACGTCACATGACGTCACTTCCGGTATGCCCTTATATGGGCGTGTGACGTCACTTCCGGTCAAATGGAAGCCTCTGATTGGCTGAGTCATGACCTTGACCTCTAACTAGGTCAAGGTCACGTGACGTCACTTCCGGTATGCCCTTATATGGGCATGTGACGTCACTTCCGGTCAAATGGAGGCCTCTGATTGGCTGCATGTCGATTGAGTAATAAACAGTACTTAACTATAGTCCCGTTCCGATACATACTATACTACTAGAGAGAACCCTAGGTAGTTATCAACATGCTAAATATATGACATAAGAATTCATATGATAATGCCCATTCAAAGCAATATCTAGGAATTGTTTTGAGGGTTGTTTTCGCACTGAAGGTACAGTACATTGCTTCGTATCCATGCAGTATATGTTAAAATACCAGATATATGTAATGCATAACTGTTTCTATGCCCAGCTGATTGTATACCAACCCATAGACTATCTGCAAAATCGTTTTTTTCTTATGAATTTATTAGAAGCCTGTACACCTATACACCCACCATGGCACCCTATTAACGCTATCTTCTCTATTTCCAGCCCTATAAAGACTCCAGGGGCACATGGCGTATAAAAAATAAAGTGACATGGAACTTATTGTCCATTGTCCACTGATCCGTTTTACTAGACCCACCATGGGGTAGGACCCCTCCAGCAGGGACCACCTAACCTCTGATACTGCCTCCAGGGTGTTAGAATGAGATATATACCCAGACAGCATTGTATCCCTGGGGTCCATATGTGTTTAACTTAATTGGGCCAGCGTGACTTGTCCATACCTGGGTCATAGTCATTTTTGTACAGGGCTTTAACTTTAAGTGGGAACCAGGATAGGCCAGCCCAAGAAAACTTTCCTTTGATAAATGCATTATAAATATTTCAAAACATACAGATATCAGATTTTCCTCTGGAAATCACCATTTATTGTACATTCTTATAGTTTGTGCCAAAGTGGAATAAATCTGGGCTCGAGCTGGGCAATTTGAATCTGGGCAGACCCATATATGGGCTCTCACCTATGGCCTTGGATAAAAAGGACCATAACCCAGGTATGGGCAAATCAGCTTGCCCAAGTAAAAACACATATGGGCCCAACTAAGCAATGTTGACTGGGTAGGCAACAAGCAGTATGGCAATGGAGGCCAGGATAATGACAGAAGGTAGCACTTCATTTAACATAAGGAAATGGAGTCTAGGGCATCTTTCAAAAACATTTGATACATATCATATTGCATGGAGCTGCCATCACTTAAATCTTTCTGTAGAGTAGCGGAGGATAACGATAGTGTGGACTCGAGACTACCTTCACTATAGAAATTGCCATTTCTGTATTTCTACTTGGACTATGACATATGACTTTTGTAAAACATAACGTAGATGTGCATCTAGATGTACATCAGTGATGTACCTGTAGATAGACCCTTACAGGGTGCTTAAAATGATACACTTTGTATTTGCAAGGTTCAAGTATCATGACACCATTACGGAAATGGGTATTATGGAAATACTTAGATATATTATATACGTGTATAGTATGCCATTTATTACTAATTATTTGTGTAACGTGTTGTGGCAGGGTAACTCTAGGATCCAGAGACCTTGTTACCCCATAGTGCATTGGTACGTCCTTTTTGATTAAGTCTTTTTGCCAATGGATAAATCCTCCACTTTTTGATGGGGGATTGGGCCGAGGCTTTATTACAGCCGCTTTCAACGACATGCCCTAGGTTATTTTAGACAGAACACAGACGGACCTGTAGAGTAACTTTCCAAGAACCCTGGAGGAAATACCACTTAATGATTCACACAACTCAGTATAGTGCGTATTACATACACCACTTGATATGTCATTGTATCGGGCCCTTTTATGAGTTATCAACACATATACATCAAATGTAACAGAGCCTTGCTTTATTTCCCCCAGGTGGTATTTCTGTCCTGTTGACCTAGCATTATAAGCCTGTCCCATCTTTATGTTGCATTCATACCGACACTAGAATAACTTTAAATATACTACGCAGGGTGCCCTTTAAGATAAACTATAATCTTATTGCAAAATGCCACTCAGAGGAGAGTGCATTTCAGAAATGAAAACTGAAGTGTGTATTTCAAGAGTTTTGTTTAGTATACCTTTAAGCCTCCCCCCTTTATAAACTGCCATTTAATTAACCGTTAGGGGTACCGGTAGTGTTAATCCCAAAAAAACTTTCTACAGTAAACTAACAGTTGATCCTACTGCTGATGCACACTAATACCGTAGTATGCTGTAAAGTTACAGCAGATTCTACACTATCGGTGTACCGTGTATGGCGGTATATGCCTAATTTCATCTCCCCTTCGCCTTCTTGTAGCCTATTCTTGTTCACCGTCTCAAGTTAACATGGTGACTATGTAGAAACATACAAGGGGAGGTCTAGGCTGGTTTTATCACAGGCATGGTTATTTGCTCTTTGAAATATACCTCACTTTTACCTTGGCCTTTCATTTAATTCCTTAATCCCTCCCTGGTACCAAAACCAACCCAGACCTCCCCCTCAGTTCCTATCAGGTTTTATCACCCATTCTCCTATATGTACTTACTGCAGTGGAAGTCCTCGGTGTCGACACTGAGCAGCGACTTGCCCTGTACCTTGGAGGGGAACTCACAGGTGGCAGCGGCCTGGGTGAAGCCGTGGTTACTCTTCAGCATCTCCTGCAGCCACATCATCTGACAGTCACAGATCAAGGCGTTAGAGTCCAGCCGCCTGAAAAGACACACAATCAGGGTTAAAGATAGATGTTGCATGTGAACAATGACGCTATCGTGACTTGTAGAACCCTATGGAGTTAATATGTAAACATTGGGGTTAAAGAATGGTATAATATTCCATGCCAAGAGGTTTGAAGGAAATTGGGATTCACAGACGTGATTTTATCATTTATTTATTTATTTATTTATTCATTTATCTATTTATTTACATGAACTTATATAATTGGCCTCCCTGGTATGAACTGCAGAAAGGGCCCTGATTGAAATAGACAGATTGAAAGTAGGACAAAACAATTAAACGCGACTAATAGATGCTTCCAGTAATAATTTGATGCGATCGGAAACTGTAGCTCAGATGTATAAGGTACTCCATATTTTCATTAGTCATTTATGATTGTCTGAGGACTCAGCACCCACTCAGCACCAGGTTGAAATATCCAACTACTTTGCATGTTGAAGGGGCAAGGTGCTGCCGTCAAGAACGCTGTAGGAATGTTAGTGAGAGCCCCTCTGCCCTGGAGGTACCCAATGTCAGACCAATGTCTGTATTCACATCTCTATCAGCAACTCATAAAGCACATTATCTTTATGCCGCTGAGAGTGCCCCCTGAGAGTACTCTGGTCTGTGGATGACAGACCTATGGAACCATAGAACAACCGCTACTTAGGGCACACCTTATCTTTATGGTGATTCCTTGAATATCTTCATGAGTGCAGAGGGGGGATTCCCAGGGGCGGATACAAGGGGGGAGGGGAGTCCTGGGGGTCCAGACCCCCCCCCCTTTTGGAAAAAAATTTAGATTTTTTAAATGATAATATGTCCGCCGCGCGTCACTTTTCGGGACTTTGGTGTTAGGATAAGGGCCGATTTTGTAGGATAAGGGCCTGACCGACAGCCATTATACTACAAAACTATACATTTTTGTAGGATAAGGGCAATTTTGTAGGATAAGGGCCTAACACCCCCCTTTACAAATTCCTGGGTCCGCCCCTGGGGAAGAGAGTGTCAGTGTCGCCAAAACTACACTCTTCAAGCATACCTGTGGGGTGTTTCACAAGGGGGCTATACAATTAATTGTAGGATAAGTGTTTCTATAGGAGGACTTAATTGCATATAACCACTAAGACCGACATTTGGTTGTATCAATTGTATACTGCTTATAAAATGTGTTTCACAAAGGTCTACAACCAAGATGTTAAGTCAGGGTCTTTGGCCTACAAGCTAGATACAACTAATGTACAAGTGTTTCACAATGCATATTAGCGTGGAGCTCATACCATGCCCGCTAATATTTTCCTTACATATTTCTTCACGTTTTTTTCATGCAATATATGTGTCATACTACACACAAGAATCCCTGCAAATATATGTTTATTCAGGATGAAAATAAACTGGTTATACACATTTAAACAACACTTATGTTGATCCTAAGTGATCATCATACAAGGGGAGCGTATTTAAGATTAATGCTACATTGTTATTAAGGTTGACTTACTTTTACCAAATGTTAGTCTGAAGTTGGTGAAGATTAACATTGGGTGATATTAAGTTGGTCTTAGACACCATGTAAAATGAACTGTATCTATTTTCTCCTTGTGAAACACCCCACTGTACTAGTTACTTTGATTACACATCCTTATAAAACAGACGCATCAGCCAAAATAATGAGTATTCTCCAAGGTGATATTTTGATGCAATATGCATAATTATGCACTAAGTAGTTACAAAATATAGGTGTCGGGCCAATTCAATTGGTGAACTATAGGGACCGCAGTTAGATATGAACATTATAGATCCTGCACATAGTATACCAGCTCGTCCATGTATCTCAGTAAGGAAGTCTACCCCTGCTGTGTGAGCCACACAATTATCGGGGTAGCACCTTTATGAATCTCCCTGTGACATACCCATCACCAACCCATAGACCCCATTATCTGTACACTGGTGCCGGGAGTAGCTCCATGAGCAGCTCACGCTGGGTGCAGGAGCTGCTCAGGCTGCAGGCTGTCTGCTCCCAGGGGTCAGCCCGGCCATTACTCAGATGACCAGTCACCACTTATCGGCGGCTGAGGCTCCACTGGGCACAGGAGGAAATGGTCTCCAGGTGGGGCCATGTGCACCGTGCCCTGAGGGCAGGGGAAGAGGATCCAGATCCTGGTCGTCTCCTACATATAGGGAAGGGTCTATTTTGTGGCTGCTCATCCATCGAAAGGAAATTCCCTACCGACTTAAGGCCACTTCACTGTGCCTTTCCCCTTGTTAAGTTACAATATCATATGATTTCCATTATTTCCATTTTGTGCCATTGACACACGGCTTAAGATGGCGTTGAGGAAGCCTAGACCTTACAATATGACAATATTGTATGCTGCTGCGGTCTGCGTATGCATGTGAGCATGCACTATGAGGGAGGGGTAGGGGTGAGATATGGGAGGGGGTGGGCCGGGGGTGGGGGTATTCATGGCGGGTTACTAGAAAATTGGCCAATTTTCGGGATTACCTTCACAGTAATTTCCCAATTTGGAAGGTATGTAGATAACGTAGAGACAGGGGAGTGAGTTGTTGAGCAGTGGATAATCTACTCTGTCACATACACCAAATACTGGCTAAATCCCCGACTACCAATCAGCCCAATTTGGTAGGGTGGAGGCACTTAATGCCACAAGAATCTGGCTGCTAGGGCTGTTAAAAATGACCTGGATGATGCATTTGAGCTATTGAAGAATTACTATTAACACATGTCCAGCATTAGCTTCATAGTATCATCTGATTCAAATTCAATAAGGTGATTTGTCACACCACTGAAACCAATGATGAGCCGCGTGGAACATCCTTTCTGCGTGGCTGCTCACGTTTCATGAATGTCTTTCCCGGAACACTGACACAGCTTGGTACCATATAGCTGCCAAGCCCCCCAGCTGATGTCAATCCCAGGCCAAGTGACCTTACACTGGGCAGTACAGGGGCCCTGTTTTAGCCTGTTACTGAGTCACTCCTTGGGCTGCTCTTATTGCCTGATAAGAAACACTTAACCCACTCCCACAAGTCACAGGATAGAGGATACAATAATACCACTATCCCTCTAGTCCCCTGCTGTGTAATATCTACCCTCTTTACCCGTTTCTAACTGAAGGGGATGTTTTGAATGTTATGAAAATGATTTTCTATTCTAAATGCCATCAAAGAGGGGGAGGGAGGGAGATGCCCCCGCACCAAGCCTGGAAAAACATGTGTGTTTCATGTTATCCCCTATGAGTTTTAATTTTATTCAATATCTAAAGAATAATGCCCGAGCCCCCAAAAATATGTTGTCCTCAGTGAGAAATATAATCGTGTTATGCTCGTGCATTTATTAATGACTAAACAGAGCTTTTCTTCTGAAATGGCAATCGGTGAAATTAGTTTAAGATAGTAATGATCCCCTACTGTGTCTTAAAGCTTTTCCTCAAACTGAACTTGACGATTATTTAATACTGGCTTTAAGTATTAAATGACCATAAGAAACGGTTCAAGTATCTTATGATTAATATGACTAAAGAACATAGGCTCTAATTCCAAAATTGATGCTGAAGAATGGGACTAGGTTTTGAGCCAGTCTAAGACAACCATGAAGGGGGGACCCTGATGGTGTTGTCCTAAATAAAGGGCAAGTATCACCAAGTGATCCACCACCAGTGTGTACCCCCTACCCCCCATGTGGTGGGTACCAGGGGCACAGGAGGAGGACAGCACGTCTGACCCGCGCCGGGACACGGTGTTTAGACGTAGTGAGGGCCAGCACCTGCCACACACACAAGAAAGCCTCCTCCAGGCTCTGCCTCCTCTACCTTAAAGATGGGGTGGCATTTAATTATGCTTTATAAAATCTTCACATCCTAAATCCAAAACATTAATTTGTCTAACATAACTAGATTGTCATCAGGGCTGGTGGTGCTCTTTTTGGTTAATATTGACCAGAACAGTGACCCAACCTCAGGTTTGGAGAGTTGAATCAACATATGCAACTACTGGATCAATGGTGATAAACCCGTTGGCAATGTTGATGTGTTGAACTCAACTGATGCCTGTACCCATACCTATGAAGGGATTCTGATGGGGGAAGGTAGCAGGGGCGGACCCAGGAATTTGAAAAGGGGGGGTCCACCAAACACCAAAGTACCAAAAAGTGACGCGCCGCGACTCGTGGCGGATCAAATTATCATTAAAAATATTTAAATTTTTTTCCAAAAGGAGGGGGGGTCCTGACCCCCAGAACCCCCCCTCTGGATCCGCCCCTGGGTAGCACTATCCAGATCGTGTGTGGAGAACCATTATGTATTTTATAATTCTATTATGGTTCGTTTCCATGGCAAATACAATGATAAGGCTGGCAGGTTTGTAATGGGTGCCTCCTACCCCACCTTTAATGCAGCCAGAGGTGATGCCGGGGGTAAGTCGGGGATTCAGGGGTTGGCCCATGTTGTCTTTGAGCTGCTCCCAGATGGCCTATTTAAGAGAGCAGTCCAGAACTGCTCATGACCTCCACTCAGTCACAAACCTCTGAATGGAGATCCAGAGGCTAAGGGATTCAGGTGACTTATAAGGGAGTGTCATGTAATGACTAAAAACTCGAAATATTTTGCTTGTCTATTTACTTGTGTTAAGTAATATGGTAAAGCTATTTAGATTTCAGTTGTTTTTATGCTCGAATCAATGAGATGAGGACAGGATATATTAATCTGACTTCCTGAGGAGAAATCTTTAAGTTAAACCCTGAGCTGTTACACTGTGGGGCAGAGTGTGATTTGCAACGCCTAAGCTCAGAGCACAAACCTTCTGAAGAGAGTGTGATAAGCAAAGGCTAAACCCTGAGCTTCAATATTCTGGAGAGCGAAATAAGCAGAGCCTAAACACTGAGCTTCAACTTTCTTTATAGTGACAAGAAGTCCTTTTTCCGTTTTCACCTGAGCTTCAACTTTTTGAAGACCCTCTGATATGCAGAGCCTAAACCTTGTTCTTCAACTTTCTGAGGAGAGTATGATATGGAGAGCCTAACGTCTCAGCTTCAACTTTCTTTATAGGGACAAGAAGTCATTTTTCCGTTTTCACCTGATCTTCAACTTTCTGAGGAGAGTGTGATATGGAAAGCCTAAACACTGATCTTCAGGATTCACAAAGCCTAAACCCTGAACTCCAAGATTTTGAAGGGAGTGAGATATATGCAGAGCCTCAACCCTGAGCCTCAACATTCTGAATCGAGTGTGATATGTCGAGCCACACGCCCGGTGCTTGTTGTCTAGGGAGCATGCAATGTGAAGCTTACATTTTTGAGCTGCTCACTTCCTGAACAGAAAGAGTTTAATCGAACCAGTGTTCCCCAAGTGAGGAGTTCCACACCTCTCCCACCCGTCAATGGAATACAGCTCTTTTAGACTATTGGGATGTAAACCTAAATCCAGATCAAGTGCTAGTAGCGGCATGAGAAACACACGGACACATCATTCAGAAATCTATCACGTGTGTTTAAGGTTTCCATTTTAATCAGTAGGTTCCAATATGTTTTGAAATTCTAACGTCTTCATAGTTATTCTAACTTGGGAGGTTCCTCTGGATCCAATCAGGTACATATAAGATACGGGTACATCCTTAAAACAGGGACATATGATCTGGAAAATGATATTTTCTATGCATTATATTCATATATGGAGGTGCTACTTTAGATAAACTGTTAGTTACTCTGAGTAGGGAGTGGACTTGTTTCAGTGACTTGGAGAAATACTAGCGCTACAAGGGGCAGGGTCTTGGAACCACAAGACCCAGTACAAATATTGACTTTTATATTAAGGTGTACACCAATCCGCACCTAGTGAACTACAGCTTAGGAATGTGAACCCCTCTATCAAATAACAAACAAGCAGGTTTGGGGAACTTTCTCTAACATGCCCAATTCACACTCTCAGTGTGGAGCGTGACCCAAAGCCTGACGAGACGCCAGAGCTAATATTTGCCTTATTCAGCCCAAATGGTAAAGTCCATACATTGCCATTTGAACTACTTGAGTATGAAGTAGCAAAAATTGAGTTTGCTGCTAAAAGCTATCATTGGCATTTGGTGTATGTATGCGTCTGGCTACCTTCTTTGCTAGTCAAAGAAAGGCTCCGATTCCCCCCGTGTGCTTAAACCACTTAGAGCTCATTTTTAAGGCATTTCAGCCTTCAAAATGGGGGTCTCAGATTACCAGGTACATACGGGTAATAGAAAACAGCTTTCTCCAGCTTTTACAATTAAGGTATCTATTTGCTCAACCTACTGTGGACTGATAGAAAAGGAGGTTGAGTAGGGCAGGGACCTGAACCCTTTAACATGCCAGCTGCAATTAGCTTTTAACTGTCAGTAGTTGGCAACTTAAAGGAACAGCTCTATGGAATGCCATTTTACCACATTTCTACCAAATTTGAAATACTTTAAAATGTATAGCGCCTTTAAAGTATGAAAAGCCTTTTCCATAAGATTAAACACTTTCAGATCTCAGGGATCTTGGGGCAGTGATCAATCATAATATCAAATACTTGAACAAATTAGGTATCTTAAAGAAGCTATCAATCATGGAGAGGAAAAGGAATACCTGAAGTAAAATCCAAATCATACGGAAGGAAAAAGGAATACAACTGTTTGCCATAGAGCCTGGGGTCTTCAGGACAACGTAAAAAAAAGGAAAATAACAAAAGAGTACTCACAGTCGCCTAAGGGATGTCAGTTTGTTGAAGACGCCCTTGGGAAGGCGATTTAACTGGTTATTGTGTAGAAACCTGCAAAGAAGGCCATGGACATTTGTAAAGAAGGCCAGCTTTGTTAGAACAGCCACCCTAGGTATACAGGCCACATACAGGCTAAGCAGCAGAGTGATGGGTGTGAGTGCGGCTTAGGGACTGGTCATTTTGTAACAGCAGGAGGGGGTGAATTTATGTCCGACTATTTTTTTTCACGCTAGACAGGTCTACATCTTTTCGCCGCCCCCTCCCAGCTGGGTTAAAATGATATCGCAGTTGACCCCTTATAGTTGTAGTAATGCGCAGGCATTTGAGAAAATGTGCATTTCTTTTTTGAGGAGGAGTCCAAATTTGTTTTGCCCCCCCCCCCCCAAATACACCAACCTCTCTGTTACAAAAATGACCACTCCCTTAGTGTCAAGCCAGGACGGTATACAGAATGATGCCTCTATGTGAAGCTGTCGGTTCTATGTATTGGTGTCACAAGATGACTTACTGTTGGCGGTCAATCAGACCACTTATAGTCATTCAAGATAACAGTTATTCAGAGACCACACACGCCGTATAGCATGCCTACTCACTATGATAATGATGGGTATTGAAAACTTCCCAAAGACAAGGTTCAAGATGTTGAGGTTGGAAAGTGATACTTACAGTCGTTTTAATGCTGGTAATTTACTGAAGGTATCTTTAGCTATGTCTTCAATCTGGTTAAAATGTATATATCTGAAATTAAGCAAACACTGTCAAGTTTCAGGTTAAACCCTGGGAATTTTAAATTCCATGATTTTCCCCGGATGATTACAATATCTACATTAATTAAAAAATCTGTTGGAAAAAATGAGAAAAAGGATTTTCCCTGACCATCACTTGGGTTAATGACTATCGAGGTGTGTGGTCTTAGTATTTCCACTCGTATCACACATGCTAAATATCACATACATATCTTCCTGGTTTTGTTCTTTGCATGTTAGCCAACAACAGTGAAGGAATTATCAGCATGTCTTATTGTTGTGGCTGCAAATTGAATTGGATTCTTCTCCCTGTATCATTCTGCACATGTTCAGACATTATGCATTCTGTATAATAAATTGATGTTATATGGATATAAGTTAAAGCTACTATACAAGCTGATGGGGGGACAGGTCTTTGGTACAAGTCATTGTAAGTAATTTTTATTTAGAGAAAAGGGAATTTCTATCGCAACTTGTATAGCATCTTTAGAACTTGTATAGTGTCTCAGACATTGTCCACTGTAGGCTGAAGAAGCTGCATGCATGCGTGGCAGTGCCTCTTTAATACCTTCTCATGCCACATGATGACAAATATACAAATATAAACTAATTATTATTTTAATAATATCAATCAATACAATAATCGTCTGAAACATCCTGTCATTTAAATGTTTTATAAAAGCCGTTCCAATAATGTTTCGATAAAGGTTCTGAAGAAGTTGCCCTTGAAAACTAAGATATATAGATGCACAAATAAAACGTTTTCACTGAAATCATACTCACAGCTGTTCAAGCTTATTAAGGCCATGGAAAGCTTTGCTCTCAATGGTACGAATGTGATTCTTGTATAAATATCTGCAAGGAAATGTGGAGCGTAACAGCTTTAAAGTAGTAAAGTATTGGATCATTAAATATAATTACAACCTCGACTCAATAAAGACCTCGGTTAAAATGATGGCATAAAAATGAAGGTTATAACGTAGGTTCTGTGTCAGTAAAGTCTCCATACGTGAGCAACACCTACAATATACTTTGCAGCACAAAGTTCCCTTTGTGAGTGGTATTCTTTCATATCGTTCTGTTTTTACTAAAGACTAAAACATTTCAGTAAGATATGATAAATTTCACTCGGGATTAAAAAGGTGATACTTACAGGTATTGGAGCTCTCCCAGCCCCTCGAAGACTCCATCTTCTATCTTTCGTATGTGATTATTATTTAATAACCTGTGGGAGATCAGAACCAGTATTGGTGAGTGACCCTCCTTCTAGAGGCATACTCTATAGAATAGATGTCTTCCTCCGACAATACTGTTACATATCTATGTTCTGATAATAATTATAGTGTGTAAGTGAAAGAGAGAGAGAGAGAGAGAGAGAGAGAGAGAGAGAGAGAGATAGGGAGAGAGAGGGGGGGGGATGGAAGGCGGGGGAAGGAGGGAGAGAGTTGCGGAGTATATTTACAATAAATTAAATCTGTTAAAGCTGCTACACCAGTTGGCACACTCAAACCTACATTTTCTTCATTTGTATCTCAGATGATTGTATAACACTTTCCCTCTTATAATCTGTCATTTATTTTGGCAAGAAATATGTGCAACACAAGACTCCAATTCCTACTATTATTTACATTCTGGTGGGGTTTACTTATTAGGTGTTGCAAGTAAGAGGACCTTTATTCAAGGGAATGGGGGCTTAATATGTATAAATATACACAGCCAATGATATTTTCAGAAAATGTGTTACTAAAAAGGTCAGGCTATACTCACAATGTGTCAAGGTTTGTGAGACCCTTGAATGAACCAGGTGGTATCTCCCGGATCCTATTAAACCGCAGATCTCTGTAATGATAAGAAATACAGATATTAATTAAAGTAGAATTAATCCATTATATCTATTTGAAGTTTCATATATGTCAGAGGTAGAACCTATTCACTCTGAACCTCTGTTTTTATGCGATCATCCCAAGGCAACAATTGTAATTTCATGACCATACATTAATTGCAGTACGATGCGTAAGTGTATTCGATCTCCCTGGGTCGATATCACAGTGATGCATTGTTTAATTGTAGGCCTACTGTATTTCACAGTAAAATCGACGGTTCATTTTAACAGTCCAGATGGCATTGGTCAAGGTCGTAACCAACTGGAAATTTAAGTTTTAATACATTAAGTGCATGGGTAGTCTAATGCAAATCGTTAGTGCGGTAACTCAGAAGTCTAGGTAGCTATGCTAATGCTACTCAGTCCTTTAGTGGAGTGGTGCAACCGACCAGTCTGGACTCTTGACAAAGTGAAAACAGACTGTAAGTACACTCTAAAAGGAATAGAAGCAAGATGTACAACCCACATAAATCTGAAACCACTTATCGCCCACTCATTTGGTAAGATCATCATTACAACATACATCAGGTAAGGTGTAATTGTTATTGCATGGAATCACAGAGAAAGGCGAGATTTATGACTGAAGATGCACTTCTGTAGGTTAAGAGGGGATGGAGATCATTTCCTTTTAACACTAACGTCTTCAAACATTACTGTTCAACCATTTTAAGGGCAGCACAGCTGCTTCAATGGACTGATGTTTTCATGCTGACCCTATACGGGGTTATAAGGCAGCCCTGTATGATGCAAGAATACAGTGCTGGCCTGTTACTCCCCACCGCTGCATTTGTGCATCATGATGAAGAATACATATGGAGCTTTGATGTATCATGTATTCCTTAAAGGGTTAAGGTGCTTTAAGGAAAAATGTCTTTTATCTGTGAACACATTAGTAGCAGACACCTCCAGTGCCATGTGCAGACAGGGGTAACACCCTGCTACCAGTATTATGTCCATATAAACTAACGCTACAGTGTTTTAAGTGGATTGCTAGTGAAACCAAAGGATGTAGGTTACATTGCCTGCCTTTGTAAGAGCCTGATCCACTTTATTTCTCCATATATATTACAGTAGTAGGCCTACAGTGTGTGTGCAGCACATGGCTTGGTGTAGGATCGAGCTGGTGAGCCTTTAAAGGGTAGAAAAACACGCCCAGCTGTATGCACTGACGAGGGATATCTCTGATAACACCAAACGTCCATTGGAGAAATTTGCTGAGAATATGGTGACAAATGCTGTGACAAATTGGAGAAATTTGGCATTTCCTTTCACACGTGTATGTACATGTGTCACATATCAGTGGCGGATCCAGGAATTTTGGAAAGGGGGGGGGGGGGGCGCTTTAATACCTACCGCATCGGGGGTGTTGGACCATCTAAATTAAAATGTACAGAAAAATAGGGGGCGGGCGCCCCTTGCGCCCCCCCTGGATCCGCCCCTGCATATTGCCAGATGTATTTTGCCACCTGCAGCATTGAATCAGATGTTGCCCATGTCTAATACCTCAATTCCTCTTGGATAGTCCGTACTTAAAGTTTTTAGTTTTTAATGCTCTCTTTAACCAAAGTTTATTTCCTGAAGGGTTATAGCTACCCTGGGTGCACTTGTATACAGTATACCACTGGTGAATACACAGCACTGTATGAATGTTTGCATTAAGTAAATTAAATATACTTAAAGAGATACTTTAAGCATATTTATCTGGAGTAAATGCCACGTAAAGCCATTTAGTTGCTGTTATGGCATTTCCATGACATTTCCATGACACTACTGAACTTTGTACTAAAGCCACTTGAAGTGTTCCTTTAAAGCATCTTAAATTTGCTCAAATGCAAACACCCATCTAGTCTAGCTGGATATTACTAGTTGTAAGTGTGGCTACTACTGAAATGAAAGCAGGTCCACAGTGGTACATAGTGATTTAACATAGATTACCCCCAAGCTTTATGTTCTCACATTGCGGGGTACCAGAGCCTTTCTATATGATAGCAGAGGGAACCAGAGTAACCTATGGCCCGGGGGCAGGGAGGGACTGCACGTACATGTTACACTTCCAGTCTAGATCCTCTCAGCCTCACGCGCACACTAAAGTGGAGTAAAGTTTTCCAGATGGTTTAAATAAACAAACATGAATTATGGCGACCTGCACATTAACTGCTCTTATAGGCATGATCCCCCCAGCACTGCATGGTGAGCTTACTATAACAGGGGGGACGTCAGCCTGACTCAGAAAGGGAAGATACATGACAGGCAGAAACTTAAACGACTCACAAGTTATAAAGCTTTAAAATGATTATTCAACATGACTGATAGTTAGGGCCTGACACTTGATATATATATAATACGCTGATCGGGGTTCAAAACTTAGTGAACACCCTCATGTCCTAAAAATGGGCCAGTTATTATTTCGTACGTGCAAACCTTACCCAGGGAAGTTATTTCTCAGGATTACAGTCACATACTGCTTAAAATTGCCCACTGCCCCATCCCATAGAGGTGGGGAAAATACGTTTGTAGCTTCCCTAGGGAGAAAGGGAGATCAAAAGCTCCATGAAGGGGATCTAGAAGGGGTTATGACTTGAAATAATACACACACCAATCTGAATTGTATTCAAATCAAGTCTATAAGGGTATAAGAGACACATGTAGGGAGTGTTCTGTTGCTGGACCTTTATAAGACTGACCTTGCTTATAAGGAGACCTTGCTTATAAGGAGCAAATTGCACTGGTCCCAAGGTCCTCCTTATAACGAAGTTTTACTGTAAAAACTAGTATTAGGCACAAAATAGATGGATACATCATGTACTGAATCTTTATGGAACAGACAATCTCACTCGAACACATCTTGTTTGGAATGATGATAAATTAAATTCTTGATTCATCCTGGTAGGAAATTACCTCATCGGAAGTGTCCTGCATTTAACACATCCAAATCTTAAATGTTAGCTATACTGTACTCATTAGAATCGTATATACACCTGGAGAGAAGATGCATGTTCGATGAGAGTTCATAACCTGAACGTAGCAAGGACTGCAGACCTATCTGTAACCAGTTAACCCACTGGTGAGTAACTCACACAGAGAGCGTTGGTGATAGGGGTTATCTGGGTTTATCTGGGTTTATCTTGGCTGACGAGGATCTGCTCATCTACTACATTCTATGTGTGTGGTTATGTGGGCTGGATGGAGCTAATTCTCTCCTTCCTCTCAGGGGAGTCTCATCCCTTTTTACTTCCAGGAATAATAGACTCCATCAATGAGGGCCACAAAGAGGACCACGTCTATATAGTAGTCTGTGGTCTGTGGTTGTCACCGTGGGCGGTTTGTGTGATGGTAGGGGGTATATGTCACGACCTCCCCCAGACTAGACATCTACCCACCCCAAAGCCAGATCGGTATGCTGGTATAACTGCTGGGTTAGGGACTAGACAGTGGTAGTGCCATACTCATGGAGGTGTTAATTCCTTATGACATTGACAATATTTCCTGGCATCTTTTGCATCATTTTGTTGGTTAGTCACCCTCTTTGTCTCCGTAGAGATACCCAGATGTCCTGCAATACCATATATGGCATTTCCAAGTGATCACAGCTCATTGAATCAACACTGATCAGCCATCAACATTGTAGCATTCGAAAAGTGATCATGATTAAACATTAAATCGTCAATGCTGCTTCAACACTGGAAGGGACATCATATATAAACTGAAATAATATCGGGGACAGTTGGGTAACCATTGATCAACTGATGCATACCATTGTTCTAAGTTACATAGGGGTGTACTGACCACTTCCCTGGACACATTAAGGAGCTCCTCCTGGGTGTGAAGACCAGGCCGGACCAGACCTCCTCCAGCACTTCTAGCTCACATAGTCACGACTAAACATGTTGGTATGACACACAAACCAACATCAAGGATGTTGATGCTGCTGGAATCTATATGGCCAACACGTCAAGTTAGGCTTTAAAGTATTCACTAACATTCATAAAGGCCCATCTTTAGCCCATATTGGTAACCATTTACTTTACTGACATGTAAGCGCATGTAAGTAGCCTACCTGTATTAATGTGGGGGCTTGTGGGCTCTAATATTTGCTGAACAGTTATTTGCCAATTGTTACTAAAGCTAATGGGATGCTAATTAGTCCTTCATATGTCCATTCCTCAAAGGCCAGGTTAATGAAGATCAAAGACACTTCAATAAAGGTCAAATACACTTTGTGCCACCCTGACCTATAAGTGGATTCTTTGGGGGGTAATTCTTCAGAAACAATATTTCCCTCATCCTTGCATGGAGATCACATGTGCACTCGCAACCATTAATTATGACATGGAAATACTTGGTGGGCCATGAACCATCATAAATAGCTGCACAGTTGACGAAGCCCTTCTCTAAGAAACCAGCACGATGCCTGACCACATGTAAGAGCTGCTCCGTGAGCTGCTCCATGAGCTGCTCCATTACAGGGTTTTTGTCAGCCTGCAGTCACGAGACCAATTACACACTATAGTGGAGGCACAGTGTGGGCTACATTCTACATGCACCCAATCACACTTCTGTCACCAGCTGAGTCATAGTCTACCATGCATTGTATATACCACATGAACCTTGTGATTTAAGGGATTTTACTTATTCAGTAAAGTTCATCAAATAAGATGTTTAAATGTCAGTAAAGTTTAATAGTGATTGTTCAATTAACCTAATGCTAAAAGCTACCTAAATGTTAGTAAACTTGTTTAACAATCCATGGTTTATTTTCTGAGGAACACTGCAGTGTTAATTACGTGCTGGATTATCAATATAGAACCATATTAAGTATGCATGACATCATACACATCTTAGAACTGCAAAGACCACCCAACAGAATTCCACATACTTCACAATGACTGATATACCCCATTTACCAGAATTTATCACGTAGTACTGCATACCTTTGCTAGTGGAGTACTCCCTGTCTACCAATGCCTTACATCCAGCAGTAACCCCCTGTAGCTATATGCAGTATATGATGTATGAAATGACTTATGAAGTGGGCTAATTCTGCAGATAGTATCTAGCAGTGGCAGTATTTCATGTGAAGCCTCTCTCTGTCGGTCTCTAGTTTATGGGTTTCTACACAGGTCCCAATGTGTTATGTTCAAACTGATAAGACCTAAAGCCCCGCGGCCCGAAATGGTGGGTGGGTGACTTTTCACGGGGGTTCTCACTAATATAACATTGTCACGGGGGTTCTCACTAATATAACATTGTCATCAACTTTCAGCACATCCGCCATACTTTCTGCATGAATACCCTGTGGCAATCTCACCAATTACCTGCAGATACACCTAAACGCACCCATAGTCAATTCAATTCAATTCAATGATCTTTATTTTGACTGCAGCAGACAGGAACTAGGTCCCTGTATTTTGTCTACTGCAGTGATGGCAGTATGCCCAACAACTGCCCAATGGACCCTTCTCCTTTTATGTCTATAACACCGATAGTCACCAATGTATCCATACCTGTAGTGTATTTCAATTGGATCATGATGTAGTCAAAAATGTAACCAGAACTTGCTTTTCTCGTCACATGTACTTCTTTAGCATTAATGTTTATAGTTTAAATCATGGGTTATTTCCATTTAATATTCTAGCAGCATCAAACCAATTAACTCAAATCCTCATATCACCCGTAGATCTCATGCTATATGTCTGAATTGAAAGCTGAAGACAGCTGCTTCAAGAACCCAATTCAGATAAACCAACTAGATAAAAGAGCTGTCACCACTGTTAAGTACACTGAACCCACAGCACACATATCTGATGGGCTAGTAGTTACAGTTCAAAGGTTTTCACTACAAACTTTATAAAAAGAACAGGAAAATCTCCTCAGTCAGAAAGGTGTCACCTGCGGCCAATACCTGAGGACCCGAGGCCGCCTGAGGTTCAGTCAGGGAGCCCTATCCATCTCTCTGCCTGACACCTGGGTGAGACTAGAGGTCCTCTCCTCTTCCCGGACCATCCCCCAACCCCAGCCCTCTCCTCCCTTCTACATCCTCACCTGTCCGACACTCTCCACACAGATTCATGCACGGAATGTTCACAAATGAGATTAGACATTTTGGGACCTTTTTTTTCAAGAACCACATACGCAACCCCTTTAGTCTGTGATTTAATTCATAAATGTTTCCTTGTCTTACTATACATGTATAATATGTCCTGTGGAAGGATAGCAAAACGCTGAAAAAATGTTGTTTCTGGGACTATCTTGGATATCAAATATGTGACATTAGATGGCTAACATTCTTATACCTCATAACATTAGCCTCATTTAAATAGTAAATTGAGAAAAAATGAAAGTCAGTCATGGTTGGAATAATTTCATTAAAATGCCTAAAAGACAAATACTGTAATTTTCTGATTTGAACAGGTAGCCTGGAGCAGAGCTACAGGTGACTGAACAGTACAAAGCAAATTATTGCCGAGAGTGCTGTCCTACCTGCCTCCAGGTAAGCTGATCCCAACTCGGTGTGTCAGGCAACACCGGCCAGCCTATTGCCTGCAAGACTAATTGCAGTTTTTCCTTTCGCGGGGGCGGCCAAGGAGAGGGCAATTAATATATTCCCAGTCACTTTCCGGTGTGATGGGGCACTGGAGATGTGGATGGGATGTGTTCGGAGGTGGTTAGGTGGTGGTTGAGGGCGGGAAGTGAGATTGTATATTGGCTGGTCTACAGCAAGGAGGGTGGTGTAGGTTACTATTTAGTGTCTTTAACCTGGATAATAGAGCCTTATATACTCAGAGTATTTAGTGTTATGTGATGATGTCATCATCCCATCTACCCCGGTATGTATATACCTGTGGGATACCTGTGGTGATACCCTCTAACCATTTATGATGTTATGCAGTGATACAGGACGTAGGCCCTAGATTATCAGCGGCGAATATTTTGGGTAAATTGAGCATGGGTCGGACACACCTTGATTGTAGTAGTTTTCTAAGCATGCTAAGCACTAAGCAGCTGTGTATAATAAATAGTACAATTTTAGTTTTATTCCTAACAAGGCAAATCAAAAGGCAAAATATAGGGATCACCATGCATATATAAATCCAGGTGTCCGACTATATGTATGTGTCCAACTCATGGTGAATCTACCCTGTAGAGAAATCTCACATTTTCCGACAGACCAATGAGAACCTAGGGGGGCATCCATAAATTACATACGCACCAAGGGGGGAGGGGTGGTCCGGCCAAATGCGTACAGTTTTGTACAGGTGGGAGGGGGGGTCTGGAGCCATTTTGGCATACGCATTGTGTACGCATAAGGGGTACTTTTTGGTCAATTAAACTAGAATAAATAGCATTTTCTGGGCCTAAACTCGAGCCAAAATTTCAAAACATTCAGCGGAATGTACCTCTATACCCCTCATATTTTTACAATTTTCCTCTTTCTACAACAAGGGGGGTAGGGGGGTCAATTTCTGCCAAAATTCTGCGTATGTAATTTATGGATGCCCCCTAGGTAACATAAAGTATGCATTGGCCAATGATAAACGATCTCACTTCAACGTCTGCAGCTCTGGGCGTCGTGAGGCAGGATCCGTCTGTAGTGAGGCCAAGAGATGTGTGATATGTATAATTAGCTGGCGGGATGAGAGGTCCGGCCGCTGCACGTGCCAACAATCACACCTCTGTTTACTCTACTGGAGGCGCCTGGAGGTGCAGGCTGGGGGGAGGGGGGTATTCTCCTCCAGTAGATGCTATATGTACTGACCCGTGCTAAAAGGTTAGATATCTATGTAAAAAGGGTGCTACATAGTATATTTATGTCTATGATAGTAGATATAATCCACTTGAGAGCAGGCAATATTTTACAACCAGTATAAGCTAGCATATGAACAAGCACTGCATGTGATACTATTTACTGTTACCAGTGCTTCTTTCAGGGTTTGTACTGGGGGTTGTACAAAAAACAGCGCTACACACACCACTCGGAATTTCAGACAGAATGTCAAACCATAACACCCTGTCCATAGACTCTACTCACAGACAGAAAAGGGTGCCCCTATCTTTTCTGCGCCTGCCTCGTAAGTCTCTATGAACCAAACCTCTCTATAAGTCCATTTGTTTCTCCATACACTCTCCTGGTCCTGGAGGCTATTCTGTAAAACACCCCCCCCACCTCCAACAGTAACGATGTCCTGTATAACTGATTCTAACAAAGTTACAACTTGCAAACATCTATTTTAGTGTCATCCCCCTTTTGTTGTCATGTCCTACAACATGGTTGGTGTTCACACAGTGACCTCCCTGGCAGCGTACCACTGTCACTGACGGATTGATGCTCCTGTCACCGAACGGTTTGGTACATGTAAAACTCCCGACAAGAAGTCAGGGATCATTTTAGGTTACATAGACACCTGCTGAAAGGAACTGGGCATACAGTGCACTAGGGTTCCTGACCAGATTTGGGCTGTATATATATACTTGTATAACAATTTGATCTCCGTCTTGACAATCCTTGTTCTTAGATTGGAGCAAGTAAACATAAACCAGAAAATATGTTATCCCAGCATACTCCATAGTTCCAGTTCTGGTTCCTGTTCCCCAACTTACAAACACTTTGTTAGCTGGGTCTCTGGTTCCAAGCTAACTACAGCGATTGCCCAAACCCAGCAATAGTTCAAGTTAAAGGACACATATGTTCTGGTGGTCAACAGAGCCTTCTTGTAATTGTTTCTGTTATACATACATGACATACGCATATAAATAAAATGTAGAGATCATTTTTACATTGAGTTCTGCATTGAACGAATGCTGACCCTTCATAGCTAGTCTCAGTAGGCTGACCGTATCTCATGTTGTAGTCCACACAAGACAGGGCTAGCTGACTCCCTTATTCTCCTACTTAAAAGTGCAGCCTGCAATACATACATGTAGTGCTGTAGCTCTTCTTAATTTGGAAAACTTCTCTGTTGATTGAAGCCATTATGTGGCGTGTGTTGAATACTTAGTGAAACTCATGGTTGGATGCTCAGTATCCATCTAGTACTGGTGTATTTCAATAGTAGGCCGCAGTGAAATCATGTGTCTGTCAGAGGAGTAAGGAAAAAATATGGCGTAGCAATTTGTCTTGGTTGAAGGGTAGTGTAAACCTGTGTGAAGCGTTGCATTAACCAACAAATCCCCTTCCAATATATCAAACTTTCAATATCCCCTTAGTGTGTTTCCCTCTTCATTTCTGGTCTTGTGCACATTCATTTATCTATGGTTGTTAATAAATCAAGTCAGTACAGCATCAATCTTGCAACATAAAAACTAATCTCAAATTAAGGTAAATACTCAGTGAATGGTACATTAGAAACCTGCTTGTCTGCACCCCAGGCGTTAACCAATATTTTGTACCTACATGCAGGGAACTCACATGAATGGACTTAGTGTAACAACTACTCTGTCTGGCTTTTTATGACGTGAATGCTTTGTGAGTGAGGCATGCAGCTAGACCAAGGTCTTTGATGTGATCAGAGATAACCATCAGAATGCCAGTCACATGCCCAACGTCCTGCTAGACTCCCCCTCCATATATAACACAACTAAGTCTAAGTGTGGCCCAAATCAGACATATTTAAACCACAATAGCCTTAAATTCTGGTCTTCTTGACTCCTTCCACAAAACTAGGTAAAGATCCTTACACCTACCGCAGCTATCTTTGTTCCGGTACCAGTCCCATAGAGTGGTACTGCAGGAAACCTGTGAATCGCTGCTAAGCATAATGGGATATAACATTGGTGGAGCTAAGCCTACATAAAGTCCTCTGGAGGCTCTACAAAATGGCTGCCTTGCAGTCCAGGCCATAAGCCCTAGTAGAAAATCCTGTTGAATGAAAACAATGCAGTGCCCTCCTACTAACACTGTCCTAAGTGAAAGCTGAAATATGGCCCTGGAGGGATGATTTGTGGACGTCTGCTGCGAGGTGTGAAGGACATGGCACATGGCTGAGTCTCTAGCTGAGAGGTGGTGACATTAACACTACGTGGGTGACATCATGGCCTCTATGGGTGACATCATGACCTTGCCAGATGCTAGTAGGCGACATCATGACGTACAGCATGCCCTACAACGTATGTTAGGGCTGTGTCCTTAGAAACCGCATTAAGGCATCGAGCGTCTGGCGTGTACATTTCAGCAACACATTCAGAAAGACAACCATAAATAACCGAACAATTTCAAATTCAGCGGTAGTGATGTATTAAACACGATTGTGACAATCATAGTAAACATACATTTGATAACTATAGTGTATTCTGCGTGTCTGTTGAATCAAAATCATTTATTGAAGAACAGCCAGCGGTAAAAAGACCTATACGACATCACATGTTGTCAATAAGATCCTTTGACTTTGCTATCATACAGCAAGAAACCACAGGGATGCAGCCAGACATTTTGGTGACACAAACAGAATTAATTTCATCTTTCACTGGAACGTACAGCTATCAGCATAACTGTATAGGTAAAGGGTGGGTCTGCCTCGTCTATTGTGTTGCTATGATAGACTATTGAGACCAGTATGGACCACAGATGCCCCTAACGACCTTGGAGATGATCCCTGGTTTGTTTGGGTGAGGGTTGAGTGAGGTGAGGTGGGGTTCCATCCCCAGTGTCCTGTCTCTAAACCCCTACGGCGTGTCACACCCTACAACATAGTCCAACAACAAACCACATCATCAGCAATACCCAGTGGCCGGGGAGACAGGCCCCATAGTTTGTGTACCCAGTCATGTTGTTCAGACTGTCTGTGGTATTATGACACAAATACATGGATCTTTCTATACATGGGTGGGGAACCCCAACCCATAATATATACATACAGACAGGCCCAGAGGGTTTGGTGACACTTGGGATGAGACCACCTAAATGGTAACCTCATTTGTAAAAGTTCCCAAGGCCTGATCGGGTGGCAGTGGGAGATGGGTACAGTAGTCACTGAGAGCACACTTGGGGTTGGATTTGTTCTTAGCCCCTTGAAGAACCAGACAATACCTCAGTGAGCCATGCCATTGATCGTCATAATGCATGGATGTCTAGTTTGTAATATGCAAGTTTATTCTCCGGGGTTCCATTAATACATTATTCCTAATCAAATCTCTCAGGTCGGCATGATATTTGAATGCAGCACTGGTGAGCTGCTCGCCAGTGCTGCATTCATGTATCATGAAATCAAATCATTATTAAAAAACCACTATTTGGCTCTAAAAGGGTTAAACATCACCTTTAAGAGCAGGCAGCCATGGTTGTATAACGGCCCCCAGAGTGGAGGTGTAGGTTGACCATTTTTGTAGCGGCCCTCACCTGTCTGTGCCGTACAGTGGTGTCCCCTTACCCCCTGTACACGCCCGCGTTAACTCCTGGGCCGCACAGTGCTTTAATGTGCTATATCCTTGGTCGTCATGATACATGAACGCCGCCCAGTCTACTTGCCAGTGCTGCATTTATACAGCATGCCGACTCTTAAGGAGTATATCAACCCAGGATGATCGGTATTATGCTTGAATCCAGCCCTGGCGAGTTACTCGCTACTCGCTAGGGCTACATTCATGCATCATGACGACAAAATGCATACTGCATTAAAGCACTGTGTTGCCCTCAAAGGGTTTAACTCCACGTCCAATCCACGCACTAAAACCTTTTTATCCACATTTAGCCTCTGTCTGGTCCGCAGCCACAGGCAGTGTATCATGTAGACTGGGTGGAAACTGAGAGGTGTGTTTCAGCTAACATGGGAGGAATATCCGACCTAGGTTTAAGTGAATTTATTATTTTAGCTGTTCATGAAACACTGCTGCTGCCCCATGGGGTTTACAATGATTGTAATTTGCTAAACGCTCTCCAACCAAAGGGAAAGTTCACGGAGGATGTCACAAACTGTTGAATCTTATTCAAGCCCCCCACATCCTTGTTATATGTCAGGAGATTCCACAATATAAATGTAAAACCTCAGTAACAGTTCACTTATCACACACACCCTCCAAAAAAAAAAAAAAATAATAAAAAAAAAAATGGTGATGTCATTTGTGAACGTCCCCGGAGGTTGGGCGACCCGAAATACACATTGTTCCTTGGCCTTATAATAGGGGGTGGGAGTAGGAGGTAGATAGACTAGTATAGTCAGACCATGAGAGGCCGCTGGGGATTGGATTTAGTTTTCTTTGGAAACAGTAAAAATATCACTGGAGTAAGAACTCAATCCGACCCAGTTGTACTTGAAGGATCAGGGAGGGTGAGATATCTGTCTGTTTGCTTATTGTCTGAACCTACCCCCACCCCCACCCTGCCACCAACCTAAAGAGAAACAGTCATCTTATTTGGCTAACATCTCTCTTTGTACAGTTAACACATTAGGATAGGTTCCACAAAGATATATATCCTCATTGTTTTCTTTCATGATTAAGGTCATCCCATTCATGATGGTATTGCATTTCAGATGACCTCCTGCTGTAGAGTCAAACCTTCACAACTTATTTCGGACAGAAATATTAAAAAGTACCCAATTCTGCAGTTTCTGAGCACACATTTGCTGTCTCAATTTTCAATGGAAATGTTCAATACAATATCTAAATTTTGAATCCAAAAATGATCTCCACAGATGCCTCCCCCTAAATCTGTAAAATAAACTTTCACTACACATTTGTAGCAACATTTTGAGTTCAACTATACAATAACCCCTCGTTCTCAGCACACATTGCCTGTCTGAGAATAATAGGTACAATTCAGGTATTGAATTTCAGATGACCTACACAGAGGCCCAGACCTTGGCCTGGAGGTTTGTTTTGAGTAATTTGTCAGTTATTCCCTCTCAGGTGGTGAATAGGGTGCTACAGGTGATGTATATATCCTCCAGGGCTTTAGTCGCCGTGAGAAAGGCGCCTCAGTTATGACATAACCTAGTTTAGTACAGGGCAGGTGAGGCGAGTTCATCTTGTATGATGCACGCCTCCGCAAATAGAAAGAGCTCCTGAAGGCACTCCTGAAGGTATACACATTTAAACCTTCATGGGCAGCATAGTGATTTTATGCACTATATGCCCCGATACATACCTTGCCTCGGATGCGTTTTGTCTTTGCGTTACTGCATCGTGATGACAAATGAAATTGAATCTTGGAATCATCATTTCATCATCATAGAGCTAGTGAGCACACATTCATGCCATCAGGCATTATTATTTGAAATTGCAAAACTATTGTCGCCAAACATTAATCAACATGAACCCATAACATTGAATCAATATTGAAATTTTTCATCAGAGTACAACTTCTAAAGTTGAATATTCGCCAATCACAGACGGTTTATCAAATGGCTCAAGTTGGAGGGTTCCTATCCTGTGCCTCTTGAGTACTCTGTCATGATAGTGATGGCTGGATTTCCTGACTTGTGGGTTACCCTTCCTGCACCAATGCCTATGGAATTGTAAGGACGAGAGACACCAGCGATCTGCAGCTACAGCATATGCAGGTTAGAGCAGTGAAACAATAGGACTGACTTCGCTCCCTGGATATGGAAAACTCTCCCTGAAAAATTGAAAATAAAAGATTGTGCTGCTTCCATGATCTAGTCCTTAACACAGCAGTAAATGCTGGAGACACCTGGTATGTGACTGAGTACCTCCAGGTGGCTGGTGCTGTCTACGATATCAGGTGTCCTGGCCGGTGGTTAGGGTAGGTGATCACAGAGGTATTCCCTCCAGCACCCTCCACTACCTGAGTATAGGTGCATTAACAGGGGGCCGCCCCAACCCTATACATCAGCTGCAGAACCATATAGACACAACACAACTCAATCATTTTGCTACATTGAGGAGGACACATCTGGAGATGTGGATCACTATAATGTCCATATGGCCCTAATCTGGCTATCTGGGTGCTTTATCTGGTCATCAGCCGGCGACTACTGTATAATAGTCTATTGGGCGGGCTCTTCAGGGTGTCATGGCAAATATCATCATTGGTTCGATTTTATAACCATTACTAACATATTGAATTTGAGACATGCATTACTGGATATTGTGATGATTCAGGAGTGTCAGCTTTAGAGTGAAATAGCGAAGAGGGTTTGCTCTGGCAGGGCACAGACCACTTTTTAATATGTAGCAGTTATAGGACGTGTACCGATCTGTATGCGAAATACAGTGAAGGAGCCTTATAGGCTACCTTCACTGAATACCCCTACGGATTGGTACTAGGCCTATTACTACTTTATACCACTAACTGTATGCAGTACACAAGAGGTGTGAAATGCTTTGTTCTCCGTGCCCGCTGTGGTATAAAAGCACTTATTCCTCACAATTGGCAAGGTATTGTCCGATTTCAACCAGGCCCTAAAGGCAGTATTCCATGATGGGTAGTGTGACGGGGCAGTGTAAGACGGATGGGCACCGGCCTGTCGAATCGGCTACAGTGGAATACTGCCATTAGACCAATAAGATGTTGCCTGCCATGTGGAGCCCTCATGGTGTAGCCTCCTTATATATAGGGTTCACACTGCCCATTGTCATGGTACAAGGCCTTATCATGTATACATGGAGCTATTCCCCTGCTTGATGCCCTCATCATGGAGGTCCCCACACCCAAGGAGGAGACCAAATGAACATGTGCATACTGAGGCTACATAAGAAAAGTACCATTTATGAATTCCAGGACTTGGGGCTGAGGGAAATATCAGTCATCATAACCATCATAACAACGACCTTTTTAAGCCTATCAAATTACATGTGGCTTATAAATAGAAGTGTTTGGTATTAGATTTCTTTGATATTTTATGTGTCACTTCTCTGGTGTGTTTCTTCTTCCTGTACTTGCTATTGGCTTCCGCAGCTTTTCACATGGCCTTGCCGATTTTGTCAAGGTAGCTTTGGCTTTGTGTGAGTGGTTGTCGCCCTAATCCCCCTCATACCTGCCTACCAAGCCTCATGTACCTGCCCCCTCCTCCTATAACATCCCTGCCATGCCACAAGCCCTGGAGGGGTTACAGTGAGGGGTATACCTGGTCGGGCAAGTGGGCCAGGGGCAACCTTACACCAAGGCTATGGCCTACTCCACGCAGAGCCTCTGGGGCCGTCCAAATAAACTGATTCCAGAGGAAATTGGTCGGGTATGCTTATTGTTTGTGGTTGACAGTGAACCAGATGTTGGAGAAGGGTGATGCCCGGAGTACAGCCCCAGTGAACTGCGTCCACCCCATCCCAAGCCGACAGCCAACAAAAACCAGTGTTGGTTTACATACACACAACACAGGCAGCCCTTTGATTGGGAAATTGAATTATCAACAATAGGACAGCAGTGGTGGGGAAGCGTCAGTGAGGCTTAACTCTTTAACTCAGGACTGGATGATGCTTCAAGGCTTCATGGTCATTTGTCGGATATGATATACCATCGCAGCTGCATTTGTGCATCACGCCAACACCTCAGGAGTGTATCAACATCATAGCATCGGCATGGTTCATGAATGCAGTACTGACGAGTTTCTTACCAGGGCTGCATGAATGCATCATGACAAAAGGACATCATATAATAATATGAAGTATTTAGATAGCTAAGGAAATAGCTCTGGGTAAATATCATCCTTTTAAGTATGACAGTGAGACCTCGAACTTGTGCTTTAGGCCACTCAAAAAAAAAAGTTGTTTCTCATCACCGCGCGCATCATGAAAATCATGATTTCTGGAAAACTTTTCTCTTTTTTTTTGTACATTTTTGATGAAAAATATGTTAAAATTGCCAAAATATTGGCAAATTTGGTATCAAATTAAGGCTTATCCTGTCAGCAATGCAGTCAGCTAGGTATAACTTTCATTAAAATTACCTTTGCTCACCAAAAAACTCCAAATCAATCAAATGTGAAAATCGATCGCGAAAAGTCCAAATTTCCCTATATATTTATGCGTAGAGGTAAAAAAAAAACAAAAAAAAAAACGCCCTCGTCATATTTTACGTTGCTTGGTGATGAGAAACAATTTTTTTTTTGAGTGGCCTTAGATATCATGTTACTGCATCATGACCCACCAGTTAGGTAGCATACATACACCTTGTGTACTCACCTTTCTTGGGAGTGCATGTATTATTCTCTTGCGTGTTGCTGAGAGTTCATTACAGGTGTTAACATCGCATTAACTAGTATTGTATTATTATGGTATATTCTGAATGAAAATATTTTTGGATGTGGCCAACGCTAACGCAAATTTGTGAAAAGTACAAATGGAAAGGGGGGGTTGGCCAAACACATCACATAGAAACCGAACATTGTGATGGACAGTAGAGTTATCAAAAGACAGAGCTCTGGATATGTGTATCCCTAGCCTATGTATAGGTACATAGTGATCGGCCACGCAGAATGAAGCCCTGCAGACTATCTATGTTATAGACAATATGGTCAATACGTGCAGGTCAGCACCATGTGTTTTGTACTTGTAGATCGGTAGCTCGGAGGTAGTCCAGGGACCCCAGCTGTGTCCCCGTGAATGGGGCCATCTTCACCCCTATGGTTCCTACACACTGAGGAGTTAACCCGTTGGGAATAGTATAGAGTTTTAGTGTGCCATGTCCTTTGTCAATTTGCTACATATAGACAACGACGATAAACAACCCTGAAGAGCCAGATTCATGTACATGTATCATGCCAACCATTCCGGAATGTATCAACCCGGCATGATCGGCATGATGCATAAATACAACATTGGTGTTACTCGCTAGGGCTTACATCCATGCATCATGATGACAATGGTATAAGTCACTATGTGGCCCATAAAGGGTTAAGGGTTGAGATGAAGGGACGATGATAACCAAGCCAAAAACGCCCCCTGTCATTCCGTCCCCTCTGCCCCGCCTCCCATTTCCTCATTGTATCAATTGGGGTGTGTCAAAGCTTAACTACCGTAAACGTCTAGATTAGTCATCCGTTGGACACAACCGACGTGCCAGCCAGGGGTGACTACACGTGGGGTCCCGCAGGGGTCTACACTCGGGCCCATACCACACCTGTGCACCTTTTTAGCTACAGGCCTGTCGGAGGAAGCATACCTCGACATGAAGTTGGCCATAAATTACCGCAGAGAGGGGTGAGAATGAGGGATGTCTCAATTATCTCTCCACCAGAAACAGGGGGCAGGAAAAAGGGTAGTAAATCTGTTGTATAGGTGTATGGCAGGGGATGTCAGTGCGGGAGGGAGGGGGGGGGGGAGACAGGAGGCAGGTAGGAGGACAGGCATGCAGAAAGACAGGATGCAGCGAGAAAGGCAGGTAGGAAGGTAGGGTATAGACGGACAGACCTGCAGGAGGAAGAACAGGTAGATAGGCAGGGAGGGGTGGAATGGAAGAGGGTGGGGAGGGGGGAGGTGGGGAGGGGGAGGTGGGGTGGGGGGCGGGGGAGGCGGGGAGGGGAGTACCTCAGTGCCCACCTGGAGAAGGGATCAGCAGTCCCACACATTAGTTGTTTGCGGGTGGCGTTCAGCATGTCATGTTTTGGTTTAGATGATGTTGGACAGAGCCTCTGTAATCTTCTACTGGTATATAGGGGCTGCCTGCATGACGTTGAGCTTCACGTCTTTAGACAGAAGTGTGACCCGCAATTAGCACCTGCTGTTTGTGCCGACCTACCTTGACATGTTCCAGATTCCCACCTACAGTCCTCCTTCATAGAGAGAAGAAACAGTGTAAAAAGGAGTCCAGGTTGCCTCCAAAATGACTCCCCTCTTTAGGAGAGCCCAGGTCGCATAATGGAGCCTAGGTGACTCTCTGGTTGACCTCTGGGAGTCACTTGGGGGAGTCATATGACCCAGAGAGCTATATGACTCCCCCAGGTGACTCCCTTAGTTCAGCCAGATAGTCACCTAGGCTCCCTTAGGCGACCTGGTCATTCTGGAGGCAACCTGGACTCCCTTTTGACGCTGTTTCTTTTCTCTGTGTTTCTGATAGAGGAGCATGCGTACATCACTAGTGTGATGAACTATAGTAGCTTAAACTGGATACTATAATGTGTCATGAGGAGAAAACCTATTCCTAAATCACTCGTCTGGTGGTGCTGGTGAATCTGGTATTTAAAGTTATGGGCAATTGACCAACATGGCCCATGCCACTAAAAGAACAGCTGTCGACTCTAACCATATGATCCTCTTACATCTCACCTCCATGTCAATATAGTACATAGTAACACTACAGAACAATGCCCATAACCACACCGCCAGCCACATAATTGTTTTCTGGGTTTTTCATCATAAAAGGTAGTTGGTTTTACATTAAAAACGATAGTTTGTGGTTTATGGCGACGGCGATTTAAAAAAAATAGCTATCACTTTTTTTTTTACATAATTTATATTTTTTGGCAGGTAGCCCTTTCCTTTGCGGTGGCACGTTTTATACGTTGGACGATGAGGGGGTCTAGACAGATAAATCACTCCGTCAGGTGACCCAGGTAGAGTGGGCTACCCCGCCTCTTTCTGCCTCACCTCGGGTTCTCCTCACACTGTCACTAAAACTACTGCTGAGATCCTTGTAGAGCTATACATAAGTTACTGAAAGACAAACCTAGGGCTGTTTCCCAAGGGAAATGATTTAGCTTTCCATTTACATTTTTAACGGTCGCATAGTGATTTAATATACTATTCCCTTTGTCGTCCTGATGCTTCATGACTGGCGCCTGATTTACCATTAAACACCATGCAGATTCCTAAATTGATACACGCCTGAAAGGTAAGCATGGTAGACTCACCTAGAGTGCAAGACTCGCCAGGGCTGCAATGATGTATCATGCCGACAACGGACATACCAAATTAAAGCATGCCATATGACCCTTAAGGGTTAAAACCTCTAAACCCTGTCTATATCAACTGGAGGGGAAGGGGCTGCTCCCTACCCTATAGAGATCTACCCTATATTGTACAAACCCTCCCTATGTGAGTGTGCAGGTAGTATGACTGGTTAATGATTAATAACACTACAGAACTGCCCTCCTGATAAAAGCATCCCAGGGAGCCTGCAGAGCCATTGTACCCAAACCCTCCCCCAATCCGCCATGCCTCAGGCTCCTCATACAAAATATGAAAGCAACTGTTTTTCCTGGGTCCCTCCTACCCATGTCATGCTTACACTTACTCTGAATGCGTGATTATAGGGGAGTATGTGGATCATGGCTGCATCAATGCCATTCCATTAGTAATAGAAAAAAAAGGACTAAATATATATACATGTAGATACCCATTTACCACACATGGGCTGGAGGCACAGTTCAAAAAGGTGCAAGAGTATATCCATTTCTCCCTACATATTATATATTGGGAGTTACATTTATTTGTTTGCTAAGCTGCCATATGGTAAAGGGGACAGGTTTCCAAGAAGGTAGTTTACGAGCATGGTTCGTTGCGGGCACCTCATTTATCCTGAAGTTTCTAACCCAATAATTTCCCCGTCATATGACATCATACTTGAAATGACCTAGAGATGGCTAACATAAATATACACAACACATTTTCCTCTTCATTTTCATTAAATCATTTTCAAAATGTCATGCCTATATATATATGTGTATACATCTGTTTTACAAAGGTTAAAGAGTCAGAATATCTGTGTTGATATTCAGCATCTTACAATACTGGTCATCCGTGGGCTTCCTCTATATAACCACAACAGTAACCAGCCAACCGACACAAATCCCCCACCCCCTCCTCCCACCTGAGCCTGCTCCCTTCTTAAAGCCCCAGCTCTCCTATAAATAGGGCTGAGTACCTGTCCCGACTGCGCCCTGACTGTCGGTGGAGGGGTACCGAGAACTGCGGGTTTAAGGCCTGTCTTATGGCCCCAGGTAGCCCCTGATAGCCATATAGACTGGCTGCAAATGGAGGCTCTAACTGGGCGGTAAGTGTCACCACTGTAGGCCTTTATTATACAGGGGTGTTCAAGTCCCCCTATTTACCCTATTGGTGGACGCCTTCAGGGCAATTGCAGCTGTGTTGTTATTGGGGGTGTGAGGGTTATTGTACTACGAGGAGGTGAATTTCCCACCTGAAACAGCAACATTTTACTCTTTATGTTGATTATTTTCAGAATGGCTCACACACTTAGGCTCATCTGGCAGGAGGCTGTACCAATAGGGGCAAGCAGCTTTGAAGCTTTCAAGCATTGATTACACTTAAGTAGCCCCTAAGGTGGGCCATCACGAGGCTGGCCTTTTCTGTATGTGCAGTGTCACTCGAGTATTGTGGGACATTGGGAGTGGTGAACATAAAAGGGGATACTGATTTGCCTTTTTTTACTTATTTATTTCTTTTTGAAAATGATCATATAATTTTTGAATATAGAAGCATTGTCTTTCTTTATCAATTTGACCAAACTCCTTGCATCAGTCATCTGCAATCTGAGATCTGTTCCTTCTTGTGCGCAATTGAACATGAATATAATGAAATAAAAATAGATAAATGGGGAAAAAAATGTTTTCAAATATGGACAAGCCTAAAACAAACTAAACTATAAATTGTATCTGGAAGTAACCTGACTACAGGTTAAAACCAGTCTAACCTTACATGCTTTGTGAAAGGGATTTTCAAATGAGATTTGGCCTGTGTTATCAAATTACCACTTACTGCTAAAGCCCACGGGTTAGTAAGCCCCTAAGCCTTAGGGGGAATACATGCCTGATAATACAGTGTGGCTATATGGCAATACCTCAACATTTACTTTTTCTTTTATCCTTTCCTGTTTTGTTTCTCTAGGATGAGAGCATCACCATCACACATACTAAGGCATAGCATCAGTATGGCCTGGCGTTAGAAAATAGAACTGTCAAACACAGCTAGACATAGACAGATAGTATTCTTACATTGTGAATATAGAGGCATATAGCTGTGTCAAACAGACCGACATGTTTATGCTGTAGGTATGTTTACAGACTGGTGGCAGCCCTCTGCAGTGCTGGTCAGTCTCAGGTGATGGGGTCATCCCCCCCCTGGGGTCACCACCAAACCCATACCTCCAGTCCAGGTAAGGGACAGGCCATTAAGGACAACAGGGGGGGGGGTGCTTGTGTAGGTTCATTTTGACCTGTGAATACCCCCCCCCCCACCATTAAGATGTCTTGACCTTACTTACATTAAGCTGTTTCATATTGAATCATGCCATGTCTCATTAGTGTCTTTCACAAAATCCACCTGTCAATTTTACCCCTCCCATCAGAGATGTGTCAAAACATCTTTCGATACCAACCCCCACACTTGACTTAAAAATGAACAGTCCCTAAGTTTAGGATAGTGTGTCATGTGGGTGAGGCCCCCAGGTGTGGCCAGGTGTGGGGCCAGGTGTGGCTTGTCACAGCTGACCACTCAGTAAAGGTACACACAGGTACACAGGTATGGGGGCGGCACATTAGGCTGCTGACACACACCCATCACCCCTGCTACTCACAACGCTGTAGATCTGCACCCATCACTACTGGCACCCAGCCTGCTCTACAAACTGTATCTGACCTCATAATGGGGCTCTCTGTTCTTTACATATTTATAAACAGTAGTGTGATCACTAAAAATCATTATTCTAGAGTAAGCATTTACTTCTAGTGGAGAGCTTGGGGCTTCCATCCCATTCAATGGACAACGTAACCATATTGTGCAAAGAGTCAAGCTTTATATGCTGATGTTTTAAAGTTTTAAACCAAAGATTACCGTGATCCTGTATGGTTCTGAAATTATCAAGTAATGTACTTCACTCTCGGGTTCTCTAGATCACGCTGAAAGACTCATGAACAAACATGAAGCATATAATACTATAAGGTAATTCGGAATGAAACCCGTCCAACTGAATATCATGTTTTTCTCTAGCAGTGCTCTTCCCAAAATATTAGTAAAAGACAAGGAAGTGATCTCAATGACATATGCCGCGAGGTGAGGGTACCACGTGTGTCTAGACGTCAGATGTTTGTATTCAATGTATTGTGAAAGATACGCTACAACTCCAGATGCTACAAAATAGAGCACTAAGAGATATTTTACAGACTAAATGCTGACAAATAGACACATTGTCCAAATGGCATGACCCACGACTCCTATACTTCATATACACAACCCCGACTACATGGTTGAATCTGATCACAAGTCGAACCAGGTGTGATTAAAGGTGAAGAAGTCCCCCTCTCCCATTATAGAGATTGGTGGATCTATGACATACTAAAAATAGTCTGATCAGTGCAAGCAGCTTCAATTTGGATGACAAGCCGCTTTTGGTTTCATCCTGACCAGTGCCTCCCACCTCGTCTACGTGCACAGACGCATGCCTCCCTACATAGACTATAGAAGGAAGTCCCAACAGTGACCAAGCAGCCCGACAATGATACTTGTCTGTAGAGTTTCAGACATCACAAAAAGGTTAGGGTAGATTCAGTATGATTAGGACATACACACATATTGAACGAAGACACTTGAATTTGAAGTGATCCATGCATTATGATATCACTCACTATACAAAGTTTTCCTTTGTTGCCTTGATAAGAATAACACTTAATTGTACTGTTGTACACATAAAGGTTAATACACCATTTATATCTGATGTCATTAGATTCAAATTTGGGACCCAATTCCTCACAATTATCAAAATAAAAGAGTAAGCCATTGATTTTGTTGGAATACCCACACAAGTTTAATGACAATCTCAATCTTCTGACATGAATGTCTAGGGATACACAGTCTATTCACTCGTACCATGAGGACGTATCTGTACGTCAATAGGTGTGAGAACAACCTGAGAGGCTTCTCTTCACTTCTGGGACCCTGGACACACATTGCACTGTAGATATACTACACACGATATATAATAAACATATTCAGCTGCCCTACCT
This sequence comes from Harmothoe impar, assembly GCA_947462335.1. NCBI lineage: Eukaryota > Metazoa > Annelida > Polychaeta > Phyllodocida > Polynoidae > Harmothoe > Harmothoe impar. The sequence goes on from OX381705.1 coordinate 20,570,703, forward strand.
CTACACACAATACCTGGATATCTACACTATAGACACCTCCCACTAGACTGTGGCCCAAACAAACAGCTTCTAAGCTGGAGTGGCAGGTGGGTGGGAGTGTGGAGGATTATCAGGCTGTGTACACAGAGGATACCACCAGCCAAGGTTATCTCTGAGACCAGCCAGGTTCATTTACACTTAGCAGGTCCCCTCCAAGGCTGCCTTATCACACTGGCCCATGGTACGTAACCCTATACACCAGCAGACCAGTGGCCTCCACAATGGGAATATAAAACTACTACCAAAATGTACTGGGATCTATATAGGATGGGTGTTAAAATACCGTAAGCTGCTGACCCCAAACTCCACCGCTGCACGAGTCTTGCTATTTACGAAATGTAAATTACAAATGTTGTATTCACAATTATATTATAATGCGAATCCCTGTATATCTAAGTAATTGAGATTTACCGAGATTTACCAAGGTACAACGGTTTACTCATTGTAAAACACAGCGATTGTGTGCCTTTACAATTAGGAATAAACATTATAGTGCATGATTTGACCCATATTTAGGAGAATAACTCAACTGAAATGTCCCAGAATCTATCAGTATATTCGGACATATTCTGGCCTCTTACTCTTTAGGCTATGCCCTGGATGACAGATTATTGTAGATTAATATGTAGGCCTACATTCAGCTGAAAGTGCAGCAGTGCCAGAGACTGGCTGATAATCAGAGGACTGGAGGAGATCCAGATATATCATTTTGACCTTTGACTGTGTTGACTGCTTTAACCCTTAGTATATCGAAGCAAAAGTACAGGCACCTCTTCTGCTGTGTTTACCATTTGTCATTCAAAGACTCCCTTACCAAATGGTAGGACGAGTATCCTTACATGCTCCAGGGTAGGTTGATATAGTTGGTGTGTTTGCCAGGTCAAGACGGTGGTATTTACTCATGGGGTTCTCAAAAAAGGATCAATATGACCCAGGTGGTATTTGATATTTAGTTTGGCCCTTCACTTATAAGGTGGACTCACTGCGCTTGAATTTGAATTTAGTGAAGCTGAGAGGTATACTCCAAAATAAAGTGAACGTTTTATAATGTCCAAAGTTTTAAAAGATTACATTTCACAGATCTGCGAATATTTCTATAATACTAAATAATATAATTATAGCTTATTAAGTAAATCAAATATTTGATTGCATAGAGCTAAGAATATCCACAACCCAGGGATACCCCCTTGACTGATACTTACGGCTGTAACTCTCAGATGTAGCCAGGGGTATTTCAGGCCATACTACTTGACTGACTACTGCGTTGAGCTTAATCGATACTAGTTACTTTTATATGTTATGTCCATTAAGGGACTCCAAAAAGACTTATAGACATATAATGTAGGAGTAGCAGAATGTCTAAATACTATTCTTTATCAAATCAGATAGTTTCTTCTCTGGTAAACCTACATGTACGCATCTGCCTTCCCTTTCTGTCAAGGCAGCATGTAAGATATACTCCCTTCCACATATTTTCAAAAATACCACCTTCCTGTCCTCTGTCTGATCATGTACCAAATCTTTCCTATTCAACCCCCTTCTGCGACAATCTCTGCTACAAGCTATATACAAGATACACCATTTCCAACCTGGTAAACGTGCACCAACTGTTAATGAGAAGCAGAGGTTAGCTTTTTAAGTTTTACTTTTTCCCACCCCCTTGTGTTTCCCTCACAGACCCTGGCCAAATACAGACATGTATCTCTATAGCAGGACCCATATGACAAGAAGGCCGACGGAGGTTGAAATTAAAAGGGCCTTGTCGCTACATGAATGGGAATGGCGTTTGAAGTCCAATTGGAACATGGACCTTGACTAAGTGCACATCCCCCTGGCTGTGGCTCTGAGTGCAGAAGTCACTTTGATTAAGTGCATGTTTGTCCACCTTAAAATGGCGTCATTTATTATGTCTGAAGACATGACATTGTTTTCTGCGTGCAATTTCTCAACTGATCCATGCAGATTGTTATTAGGTGACATCAAATGTAGCTATATACCCTACTTTGGGTACTACTACTCTCCTCAAAGTCCAAGTGGGATTGCCCAAGCTGGCTCCAATGCGCTCCATATATATCATGTACAATTCAATTCCTTGATATCATTAACGGTTAAGGCCCATATTTTGCACTGCCTCCCTAAACCTGACACCACCATAGCTCCTCCACAAAATAAGCTGCTTTGGTTCTGGATCACTATATCATCATTTTAGATCATATCACTGTTTTCCCATTTCAAAAGTTTGCTGATAAGGTGTAACTCGTATGTATGTGCAATGAGGACTAATCAGGTAACAACCCTGATAGAATATCACCCCTTTGTGTGAGGGAGAGTATACCCTATATCATGACAGGTGCCAATCATCATCTGTTCTATTTGATGAACATCTGTAACATGAGGAGACCACCACTGTTGTAGAATACAGATTAGGGTGACAGAGAAGGTTGGCCCTCTGTTTGCTCCCTATGTACTCTTATAGGGAACACAAACATTATCTTACATGATATACTCTGGTCTTATCTCATAATGTCTTAACAGTGAAGAAGGCAGCACTTGAGATATGCCTGAAATCAAAATGTCTGAAAGGTAAAGTTTATTATCTTAGCGAAATGGAGGAGCTAGAGATCTAAAGGCTCTGATTCTACTTTTGGTATTGAGGTACTGATTGAGAGGTCGTGATTCTTAATGTGGGTTGATCTGACTGATATTTGATAGCTTTGTGCTTGACTGAAGGACAGCAACAAGCAAGACTAGATTAACATATCAACAATGTATGTATTGGGTAACATGGAATAATACTCTAAGGTCGGAGAGATACAGCTATTGTTGTATATGTAGCCTTTCTTTCCCAGGACAGTTTTGCTGTAATATGAATAGCCAGGAGGTTTCTGCGTCTGACAATTTCCAATTTCAGGAATTTAGTGGGTCCAATGGAGTTCCTAGTAGTCAAACAAGGATGCATTCATTGGGTGGCAGAAATGGCGTTTTTCTATCTATTAGATCACCTAACGATTCGATTTCGTCGCATAACCATTGTCTGCCATACATTTCATTATACTCAGTGTCGCTTTAGGATTGGTATCTTGGAGGACAGAATACAGAACACATTGCAAGAACTACAGGAGTGGTTATTTCCTTACGATGGGGGATGAGGTTGGTAGATTTTGACGTGATAAGATTCTTTCCGCCCCCCCTCTATAATTCCTTGATTCCCCCAGTAGCGATCCACATCTTCTCTACCCAGCACGTTTACAAAGGGTTTAACCTTTTTCCTAAAGGTGGGTGGAATTATTAATGTTTCCTCCCCGACAGGGGTCAAACTATTATCAATCTCGATATGGCCAAAATCCCCCACCCCCTCCCATAAAAAGAAAAAGATCCACCCTGTTAGGCTAGATAGTCTCAAAACTGCGAGATAGTCTCAAAATACTATAGTTTTGTTAGTATCTCGCTACCCTCAGGCTAGATAGTCTCAAAATTGCGAGATAGTCTCAAAAGGCTGCAAGATAGTCTCAAAATTTGAGACTATCTTGCAACTGTCAGGCTAGATAGTCTCAAAATTGCGAGATAGTCTCAAAACATTATAATTTAGTTAGTATCTTGCAACCCTCAGGCTAGATAGTCTCAAAATTGTGAGATTATCCCACAAGCATGACAGATAGTCTTAAAACTGCGAGATAATAACATTTTGAGACTATCTTGAAACCCTCAGGCTAGATAGTTTCAAAATCTAATAGTTTTGTTAGTATCTCGCAACCCTCAGGCTAGATAGTCTCAAAACTATAAAATAGCCTCAAAATACCAGGGCTTTATCTCACAACCTACAGGCTGGGTGGTCTCAAAATTGTGAGATAATCTCAAAAGCCGGACAGATAGTCTCAAAACTGCGAGATCTTGCAACCCTCAGGCTAGATAGTCTAAAAACTATAGTATTTTGAGACTATCTTGCAATTTTGAGACTATCTAGCCTGAGGGTTGTAAGATACTAACAAAACTATAGTATTTTGAGACAATCTTGCAATTTTGAGACTATCTAGCCTGAGGGTTGCGAGGTACTAACAAAACTATAGTATTTTGAGACTATCTTGCAATTTTGAGACTATCTAGCCTGAGGGTTGCGAGATACTAACAAAACTATAGTATTTTGAGACTATCTTGCAATTTTGAGACTATCTAGCCTGAGGGGTTGCAAGATACTCTCAAAATTTTGAGACTATCTAGCCTGACGTGTGTTTCGAGACTATCTCGCAATTTTGAGACTATCTAGCCTGAGGGTTGCAAGGTTGTCACAAAACCATAGTATTTTGAGACTATCTTGCAATTTTGAGACTATCTAGCCTAACACACCCCCCCAATATCCCACTATTGATAAGAAATGATCACTCCTTGCGGCCTGAGACATGTCAGCCTCTCTTCACATGCTGCAGCCTCCCAGGGTCGTGGGAGGTGAGTGTGATGTAAAAAGAGGAGAGGTCCCTCAGGGGTGTCAGTGATTGGAGCCAGAGCAGTTAACCCTGTAGGGACTACATAGTGCTTTGATGCATACTTCCCTAGCGTCGGCATGATGTATAAATTCAGCCCTGAGGAGACTATTTGCCTGAACTGCACTCATGCATAATGTCGACCCATCGGGAGTGCATCAATCCCATAGGGACGGTATGATGCTTGAATGCAGCACTGGCGAGCTGCTCACCAGGGCGGCGTTCATGCATCATGATGACAAATACACATCATTCATTAAATATGATGCGGCCCTTAAAGGGTTAACAGAACTATGATGACGGCAGAGCAACATCAGACGTAGCTCATTTTATACTGGACAGTTGCACCACGCCCAACGAGTGGTGTATGTAATCTTGGTGTTGTTGAAGTGGGCGATACAATACAAACAGTGGCAATAACTCCAAACATAAGCCTTGTTTTAGAGAAGGAAAATTGGAGGGGTCGTTTTCAACACCAGCAAAACAGTGCCCGGAACCGTTTGTGATTACATGGATACTGGATGCATACTGCATGGGTGTATGGGATGCATATACGATATCCAAACAAACCCATTGTGTGAAACAGTATGTAAACTAGCGAGCCACTACCTGTAGGCAATTACGAGTCAGATCAACCATTTAAGTATGGTACTTTGCCTCAAATCCTTATGTTCATTTCTCGTCATGATCCAAATCAATGCAGCGCTAGTGCTGTGCACATGGGTATCTCACCGGCACTGCATTGGAGTATTATGCTGAAACTTTATGAGTGCATCAACCCTGTATAAGATCGGCATGATGCATGAATGCAGCACTAATAAGTTATTGGCTGGGACACTGGGATCAATATCATAGCTAGGTAAAGAGACTGACCCAGGGAGATAGAAAGAACGTAGTATAACTTCATATTTTACTAAATCAAAGAATATGACTTGTGTTCAGTGCCATTTGAATGGAACAAACGTACCAAAAAGCATATAAACATACGCAACAAAGGAAACTCAGCAAGACAGGTTCCCTGCCCTACAATAAACCTAGTTTTTGTACAAAGAAACAACTTTAGGGGAGCAAAAAGGGGGAGAAGAAATCAAAACCACTTTGTAGTAAGGGTATAATTTGGCCAATTTTATGTTGCGCTGCCTTGCAATGTGTTGGTTATTTGGGTGTTTATACCCACTTGTGGCCATTGTCAACATGACGGTAATGGGCTCAGGGAGATGGACGTGTTGGTGTGGGTGGTTCTCACTGTACAGACTCACACAGAAGCCTGCTGGTCATAGGAGGAGTAGCATTTGTACAGAGGGTCTATTAAATATCAAATTCAATGGTCAATGGCCAAAAGATCCTTTTTAAGGTGGAGATAGACGGCGTAACTTTCAGCGGACAAGTCCAGACAAAACTGCTGCTGATGTTCTGACTTGTGTGCTGAAGTCTTGTCTTGTCTGCTGGAGCTGATACATGGCAGTATTACAGGGTACTATGGGATGTGTCTTGAGCTAAATCTGGGTCAATGTAGTTCTTTTTAGAGAAATATAACCTATATGTTTTACACAAATATGTATAATATCGTCCATTGTATGTAATATATTTTGATAACTCTTGCAATTATGGGCCCTTATCATAATGTATAGCCATCAGTGGAAACTCTAATACATAAAAGATTATCTGAAGTTTATGCATAGATGAATAGCAGAAAATTAAGGAAATTGATTGATTTTAGAAATAGATAAAATGTTCAGAATACCAGTAGTAATACTCAATCTTATGAAATAGACAATTCTGAAAATCCCAACCCAAAATACTTCATTCTGATTGGTCAAAACACTCCAGACTACAGCAGACTTGTCTTGAGTGCTGATACACAATGGTTTTGAGGAGACAGAACAGAACTTCAGCAGACAGTCTCCTCAAGATATCAAGCAATGTTTGTTGTTCACAGACAAGTGGAGACAAGACAGAACATCCCCAGACAAGTGTTGGGAACACTGATACACAGACAAATTCGAGGAGACTGGACTGCTCCAGACTTGTCTGGACTGGTCTTGTCTGCTGTAGTCCGCTGAAAACGCGCCGTATCTCGGCACCTTTAGACATTGCTTGAACTGCAGTTCATTGCACTTTAAAACTTCACCCATAAAAAGACAGCAATATACTGACCTGTACAGTCTTGGTCCGAATACCGCTTTAAGAGTGGGCCTTGTATTATTAAGCCGCATATATATGCGCTAATACTATATTATGTTGCAGGGAACCCTCAGACGATGGTATAGATATCATATAATGCCCTTGGTCTTTGATTTGCTCTAGGACAGTTGGCACTCATGCTTGCTGATCCTCACGGTAATTGACCCTGGGTGAAATGGACGTTCAGCCCCTGGTTCCAGCATCCATCATGTACACTGTGTGTCCTGTTCACAGAGAGAAACGTGAGGGCCAGCCTCACGCCAAGAGTCCAGTGGCATACATTGTAATTCTCACCCAAATGAATGGGGGCCCCGCGACCCCCTTTAAATTAAATCCGACACTGAGTCCAGCATTGCCACACTGTAGAGGGAGAGTGCAGCATTGCCAGACTCTCTTATAGTCATGCAGGCAATGCTGGACTATATCATGATATGCAGCATATAAATACATGCAGACACAAACAGATCCTGTAATTCCCTCCTGTCAGAGTTCTCTGGTTTGTTGGCCCCAGATACGTAAAGATAACCCTTATAACATTCATCCCACATCAGACTATGGGTCATATTTGTCCTTAGAGTCTGTCCTGCAGTAGACCCTGATCATATATACCGGTACTACATGCAGGCAGGTGGTAGCGTTTACCCCTCCCTCCTCCCCCCCACACAGGGTGCGCCCTGTGCCGACCTGGGAGGTGGGGTAGCCTCCTGAACCCCTCACCTTACAGCTGACCCTGGGGTTTGATCCTACCTCCTCCAGCACCTTCTGACGCTGATGGGACTCCCCCAGCAGTGTGTTCTATATATTCACCCCCACGACGCCGCCCTAACAGGGTGAGGAGCAGCTCAGGGGAGTCAGGAGCATATCGTTCACTCGGTCCAGGGGTGTCGAAACAAGGGGTGGGGGCGGAGGGGGGGGGGGCATGACCCTCTAATTCTAGACATGGGGAGGGGGCAGAGTATCTTTGCTCCCCCCCCCATTTTGGAAAAGCTAATGAATTTTTTAGTTATATAAAAAAAATACCCTCAAATTGACCTTAAAATGCACCAAATTATGTCAAAGTTTTCAAAATTCACGTTGAGGGTAATGCCCCCAGATCCTCATATAAATTTGTCAGTGTCTCGCTCCTAACGCTCACAATCGTGCACGCTTCTGAACCCCCAAACTCAAGTTGCTTCCGACACCCCTGTGGTCAAACAGATATTGCTCTACGATACAGCATCGGTCATCTTAACAACCTCACGTACATGTGACTTTCACAAAGTCGTCTGCACACATTAATATCATTAAGGACATAACAGCCTACTCCATACCAGGCTTGGCAGTGACCTAGTCCTCTTGAGACTTGACAGGGCGGTGTTTTTCCCCCAAAAAGTGTCCTTGGCCATGAGGTATTATAGGACAGAACTGACAAGGGGCTGCCATAAACCCATTCATAAACATTTACAAACTTTGAGTGAAAAGGTATCTAAAGTGAGAAAACTACTACATACTGGGCAAATGATGTATAGGAGTGTTTGTACCCCAATGGAGGCGCTACTCTGACTTGTGGGGGGGGGGGGGGGCGCTGGGAACGTTAAGGAGTCATGTGCTGACATGTCATCTATATGTCCATCCGACAGATGCAGGAGTAAACCTATATCGAGAGGCGGCCATGTACTGGTAAACGATCAAACCTGTGTTGGGAGAGTGATGACATGACGTATGACGGCCCTTCAGTGCGGGCCTACCCTCCAGCATGGGTCCTCTGCACTTTCCCCATTTATCGCCCGGTTGTTAGGGAGCAACCCAAACTTCTGCTTCCCTTCTTCTCTTGTCCTCACCAAGATGCCCCACACCCTTGCCTCAGGGCTAAGCCATAGTAGACACAATGTTGACATAACTCCAATACCATGGTATTTTCCCTTTTTAAAGAATATAAACAAAAGGGTTGTTCAAAAGTGTCACAGTCTAGATACTGGTGCTGTGCAGGCGTAGGCTACAACCATGTGGGATTCAATGGTATGTATTCAGTGCTGGAATTTAACATAGTGCCACATTACGTCAACATCTCTTTCTTCATTTGAAAGTGGAGCTTGTTGTACCCTGGTCAAATGAAAACCAGAATTTTACTTCTAAAAGAAAGTCTCTAGAAACAAAATAATATATTGTAATTCCAAGCAAATGACTCAGAGTAGAGAGACCTATAAGCTACCTATCATGCATACTGACAAGGCATATTATAGCAGAAAATATGCAACAGAACATAAGCAGACAGACAAGTACACAAAGGTATCAGTGATATACATGTGTACAACATAGGATAGTACATGAGAGAACATCTCAGATACTGAATTGGGCAGCTATCTCCTCCCAGCAGGGACACATGCGTCTACATCAGCACCAAACACACAGTCAGTGGTCCACAACCAGCCTCCAGACAGTGCTGGTGGTGTGTAGGGCCTGGAGGGATGTGAGGCTATTTTGTCTGAGACTCCATCAAGTGATCCAATTATGTCATTATTTTGTGCTCTTTCCTATCTTAATTGGTAACGCACAACTCCGTTAAAATATTTTAGCTTTTAAAATATGTAGGTCTATTTTCAAACAATGCACATGCTCTCATGTTGAGACTGGAGTAATCCTAACCTGTTCTTTGCCAACATATTACCACATTTTCAACGGGTTATATTAGAACTGATGCAGTATAGTACTATCTGGACCCTTTCCTATGAAGAAGGCAACCATGAACTGGACTGACATAGTCTGAGAAGGAAGCTGAATCATCATCAGACTCCCCCACAGCCATAGGCAGCGTGCCAGGAATGCCGGGAAGGTAGGGTGGTTAAAAACCAGATATCCACTTACAAAGTGCCGCCCCCAACACATAGTATCTGAGCTACACCCCCAATTAGACCCCTTGGACATGCTACTACTATAACCCCGGGACTATAACCCATAGTGTCTGAGCTACATCCCCAATTAGACTCTTATCTACATGCTGCTACCATAACCCATAGTGTCTGAGCTACATCCCCAATTAGACTCTTATCTACATGCTGCTACTATAACCCATAGTGTCTGCTCTACATCCCCAATTAGACTCTTATCTACATGCTGCTACTATAACACATAGTTATATGTCTGAGCTACATCCCCAATTAGACTCTTACCTACATGCTGCTACTATAACCCATAGTGTCTGAGCTACATCCCCAATTAGACTCTTATCTACATGCTGCTACTATAACACATAGTTATATGTTTGAGCTACATTCCCCAATAAGACTCCCCAGACATGTTGCTACTATAATACAATTGCTTGGTGTGTATGTAGTAAAGCAGTACACATGGAATAATATGTGTTCCATAATTATGAAATATATGAGGCTCATAGACTGCAACTATATGAACTGCCATCTACATACTCTTGGCCATATATTATAAGTAGCCTGAAATCTATTATTGTCACAACTCCAATCTCTAACCAGTAAAATATGTTGCTGTTCAACTTACTCTTTTCTGCGGATGAGGACTAATGTCCATGGATCTTTTGAAGATGGCATACTCTTCTCTGAGATATGCATGAGTTGAAGTGCAGTTCCTATAACCTCCTTCCTTCACCATGTTCAGAATATAGCTTTCCAATGCTGCAAAATATCCGAGACTGCCTGGGAACTGGGGTTTTCTGAAATTGTTTATTTTCATTTGAAACCAGGCTTGCAGTGAACCCAGCCTAGAGTGCTTACCAGGGCTTCCAGTATTTCCTCTACACCAGTATCCTTCCCATATGCTCTGCAGACTCACCGGGAGAAAGCGGAGAAATGGGGCAAGGGGCTTGGAGTCATCAAACCAATAAATAGACACAATTATAGGTAGGTATATATATAGCAGTTGAAATCTGTCGCTGGCTAAGCAGGGCATCTGGCCACTATCTGTGACTAAGGATCATGTTCCTCCATGTATCCAATCACCCCTACATACACTGGCCTCCTGCTCCTCCTCAGTTCCTCCTGGCCTCAATGCATACAGCATGGTGTAGCACCAGCCAGCTGAGGGCCATGGTGGGGCTCTAACAAGGGCAGGAATTCACATAAATCACAGGCAAGAATTCCCCTTTCCTCTTTGATCAGTAATTAACTGGCCTTGCCTCCAGGTGGGCTGCCGTCTGTGGGAGGCCTGTTTAAGTGTGGTATACTGCCCCTTAAGAATGTCGGATGTTTTAGGGATGTGAATAATGTGCTGTGCATTCACTGGGTAAGTGAAGTCATCATCATTATATAGCTACATTTCTTGGTTTTGGTTTTTGTGGTGGTGAACACAGATTTCATCTATACATTACATCTCACTTTAGTCAAGCACAGGTAGGTCCCTACATCTGGTCTCTGACATAATTAATTAATCTATAGTATATATAATCTAACCCTTGGTATTCCTTAACCCATGCAATAACGATGACAGGGTGCCCCAAGGCTTCATTTCATTTGTCCTCATGATGCATCAACGCTGCATGTCAAATATCTCACCGTCTCCCTTGCCAGTACTGCATTATTGCATCACTCCCTGGTGCTGCATTCATGCATCATGCAGACACAAAAGCAGAGTTCATGATGCCGCCTGCCCTTAAAGGCTTAACCAGACCTAGGTAGGCTATGATGTATGGAGGCAGTCTTGAAATAAGCATTAGTGGAGACTGACAAGGGCAGCTGACATCCAGGGGGTTATGTCAACGTGAGCAAAATGTTTATTCAAGTCATCAAGTCTTCATTAGTGCACTGATTATTCATCATTGTTTCTTTACTTGTCAGTGCCACCACATTGGCTAGGAGTAGAGGTTATTGGCTGGGCCTCTGCTTTGAAGTCAGAATGAGAGGAATAACTAATGCACCATCATCGCTGCGACACTTCTTGGTGTTAAGTAGACAGTAAATATCTGCGATGGTGCTACATGGATAACTGAGGTAACTGGGATAATGTTCAATAGACACACATCCCATTGGGAAAGCTGATCGAAATTGGTCAAAGAATATGCAAAATGCATCTCATTGCTAATATATAAGCCCGATAGAAGTTTTGTTTAGGCATCCGAGCCCATTTCTTTAGGCAAAATATAGGTGAATCATCTTCAAATCATTCAAAAGAATAAAAGAAATTGATATTTCTTGGCCATGCTGGCTGAACAAAAAGATTAATCTTACATAATACTACATTTACACATGGAAATGCCCAGACCAGCAACAACCCTTTTGGCAGTGTTCTACTGTTCAAGTATTGTCAGCAGGATCCAGTCAGTATGTACCTTTAAGGGGTCCCTGGGTGTTTGAGGTGGGTGTCATGTGCAGCATGAAGTGTTGGTTGGGGACTGGCACCTGGAGGAGGGCCAACACCTGGACAGCTGCCCAGACAAGGATCAACAGATCAAGGACCACTCCACCATGCAGTACCTATATACCCAGACAACTACTATCCACATAACCCTCACTTTACCATGCTGTACCTATGAGCCCAGACCACTGCCACCCCATATAACCCCACTCGGCTATGATCTACCTGTAGAACCAGACCATCACTGCTACCCCATATAACCCCCAGTTCATCATGTTCCAGCCATACCCAGACCACTGCTACCCAATATAACCCCCAGTTCACCATGCTGTAGCTATATACCCAGACCACTGTCAGCACATATATACCCAGAAATAAACCATATCAACAAACACAGTGTTTAGAACCTAGTTTTGCCTTATCCTTCCTTCAATGTAATGTTTATTATCAATATATCTATGTATTACATATTGAGTACATTCACATACAGAATTGCATAATCAGAGACTTTAGCAGATCTAACAAAAAGGAACCTGGGAATAACCCTCTTTTCATATGTTATAACATAGCCCATACCTAAACACTAAACCCCCCAAGTATTGCTATAAGTATACACCTCCTTAAATTAGAACTGCATAACTATAGACTTAACCATGTCTAAACCCCGACCAGGCTCCTCTACCACCTGGTATGGACATAGCTGCAGGAGTAAACCCGCCATTAGGAGGCATGATTAGGGCCCCCGCAGCCCCGCTTATGGCGCCCCAGGCCACTGGAGGGGCTAAATTGTTGGTGTATCCCAGCACCAATTTATGGTACATGCTGGTTGTATTGCCGCAGGGTGTAGGGAGGAAAGTCAACAGGAATTGTGCCTTTTAGACATGTTGTAACTCAGACAGGTGTTATATACCTTTAAGGATTCCTGGAATGCAACCTACCAGTCAGGGATTAGGAATCCGAATTGTTTTAAGGTATTGGCATTTATTTTTCAATGCATAAGAGCTGCCATACAGAAAGGATATTATTTATTTAAGTGTACTTAGCCGACAGCCACGCAAAAAGGCGTATGGATCATCATTTTCTTTAGCTACTTACATCGGCTTATACTTTTCTTTGAATGCAATTCTGAATCTTTTCATCGCAGATAAAGTAGGAAAAATAATCTTGAGAGAATTATTTAAGGTAGAGCGTAGGTTCCATTGAAATCAGTAGATAGCATCAGTGGACAGTGTCAAAAGGCTGACAATACATTGATGACTTCATCACCGGGTTTTTGAGGCTGGTTGATTAAGAGCTACAGAATGCTTAAAGTAGTTGAACTTAAAACCTATCTCTTTTTATCAGCATCTCCAATGGAAGATTCAATGGAATTCATGTCATTCCATATTCACATTAATGCATACTAAGCTGCAGCCATTGCAAAGATATAGGACACATTCAGCTTGGTTATGGGCCAGACCCTTTCACAACTGAAAGGGGGAGGAGAGGATCCTGAAGCAAAGCTCCAAGCTTAAAAGGCCTTCGTAGATCCTCCCTAAGTAGGTGATCAATCAAAGGTAAGCATGAGCCAACAAAAGGCTGAGGAGGTCTGATAAGGGTCCTCCAACCCTCTGTAATCGTCACTTAGGGCAGTTAAAGGGGCCTGCAGGAGACTGATATTTGCTAAATCCTGCTCCCCAACTCTAACCCTCCTCCAGCAGCTCATTCAGAACAGGAAAAGCTTGGTTAAAAATTAGTTTGGGGTTACTAATGATCTATATATTCATAGTTATCAGTGGTTGACAAAAGAATGGACTGTTTTAGGAGTTGCAATTGAAATGAAACCACCTATGCATATATATAACCATGCAAACAGTACGAAAAACATGACTAATTTCAAACTTTATTTTTTAGAGGTATAAAAGGGTTTTTAGTAAGCAATCCTATGTAAAACCTTTGTAATCACCTGCACATAATTAGAGTTATACAGCTCAGGAGAGTTAAGGCTCCCCTCTGTACTAGTCTCTACCTATACATGCAGTCTCCCCCTCACAAGGGGTAACCCCTTGTCTGTTCCATTGAGACAGGAGGAATCCCTCCTCCCTTTATGGGGCCTGGCAGAGAGCTGCATCCTTCGTGGAGGTCTGGTGGTAGAGTCAGACATGTACATAGGGGCTGCTTTACAGCCACATTTACCACCCTCCCTCACTGTCATCCACCATGAAGCCAGCTTGTTAGATGCTGCTGGTTTGGCACTCACAGAGGGAATGGCTACATTTTTACTTTACTCTCAACTTGAGGCATTCCTGAGAGGCATAACTCCACAAGGTCGTTAGAAGTGCTAGAAGCTGCGATGGGGGCATAGTGTTCCATGCAGACATGTGCCTCACATGATGGCCAATTGTGTTTTTCGAGGCTTCAACAGGTATTTTATTTCTTTCAAAAACTCAGGGTTCAATTTTGGCAGTGTTATTATATAATTTCATATAGATCACCAGAAACCTAGTGTAAGCTACATTGTGTTTGCCACCCTAGACACCCCCTAGGGCTGGCTTATCGTAACAATAACTGGTGAGGATTACCTGTCATTGTCAGCTTGGAGAAGACACTCACAAAGGAAATGGAGCGGAAGTGTTATCAGCAAATAGAGATTATTACCTCAGTGGTGCACCCCTCAATCTGTGAGTTCAGCGTTACTTATGAGGGTGAAGAGGACAATGATAGCCTGGTATCTACATCATTAGTATCCCGTTAACATTGTGTGGCCCTCCACACTCCAGGCGGAAATGAAGATTTATAGGAAGATGGCACAATAGAGATGCCCCTCCTCCTGTTACCCAACCTTTAAGGAAGGCATGCTGCCTCAAGGATTCATGTTCAATTGTCGTCAAGAAAAGCAACTGCAGCACCAGTGAGTAACTCACAGGCGCTTCAATGGTGAGTCATAATGACCCATCGGGAGTGTATCAACCTCTTGGGCTCGGCTTGATGCATAAATGCAGCAGTGGCGATTTACTCACCAGTGATGCATTCATGCATTATCAAGAAAAATGCATAAGTGTATTAAAGCATTATGCAGACATTAAAGGGTTAGCATCTTAAATAAAGACATTGTCCTCAGTGGGATGGCGGCGGTCTGTCTATCGCTAACCCTATACCGGGGTCTCACACAACTCGGTGGTTTGCTGCACAAAAAGGAGATCCCTCCTTGACTTAAGCTACAGATATATGTAGAGTGGATCTATGCAACTGTGGTATTAGTAAAGCACACATTGAAGCCTGCTACAAGAGGTGCTGAGTTTTTCTTCACATGTGTTCCTGTTCAAATGGTAGGAGAAGCACAGAGTTGACTGCATTATGCATGGAGTAGGAGGAGTAGGCATGGCCCTGGTGGGAGGAATATCATTTTGGGTCTATTTAGAGCATTCTGTGGACCTTTTTTGAAGACTGTTCTCATGCTAGTGCTGACAGCTTTGATATTGGGTGATATGTATGGGTTATCGGTCTAAAGGCAATCGCTGGGTATGGGTTCTGTCCTGTGAATGGCTATACATCATCTCTGTTTTGACTTGTGCCTGATGATTCAATTCTAATTCTAATTATACATCAAATGGAAAATGTATGCTAAGGTTTAAATTGTCAAATATACTGGATGTGTGGTCTGAAAATGTTTGCTTTCAAAGGGATTTAAACCTGATTTTCTAAAGAAAAGTGGTGATACATCAGTAGTCTAAACTGTCCTGATGTCAACTCTATCCATTGAATCGTAAGCTCTTAATCTATCTGAATCACTTCTGTCATAAGAAGTGGTTCATGAATACATAGTAACTCGCTGGATGTTGCTTTATAAGTGTGTCATGCCAACGAAAGTACGTGATGAATTAAATGAGTATTCTGCCTCTGAATGGTAAACATGAATTTAAACTGAAATACTGTACTATAGAGTTAAGTAATAGATAGACTATGGTTATGAGAGGCTAACTCAAAATAACAACTGTAAACTGGCTGGTACCCTTATAGGGTGCCTGCCAGTCTACAGTAGTCATATTTTGATTTAGCCTCACATAACCATTGTCTATCTGTTTTAAACCACAGCTGGAAGGTTATGTGAGTCTCAGTGGAAATAACCAAGGTGTGAATTCCTTTGTCTTAGCCCTCCGCTGTGGTTTAAAGCTTGACCGTCATGGTTGAAGTGAGGCCAAAAGCACTTTTGGATATAGTTCAGTTGTCATTCACAAGAGGGCTCTGAAGGGCTGGGAGCTCAGCTCTTACAGGCACAAGATAGGGTGAATATGCTAGCTGGACAAAGCTCATGGTCCCCTGTCCAAACACTGCTGCCCTCTGGTGGAACTGTTATTTTAGTCCATGTATGGAAAATGCTGAACTTATTCCCTGATGGCCCAGCTTTAAGCCTAAATTAACCCACGGTAGACGGCTAAGACAAAGGATTCACACCTTGGTAATTTGGTATACCCGAGGGTTAAGCCAGATAGACAACACCTGGCCAGGGTCCTTCTATATACCCACTGCCCACTGGTCATCGACTCGGTGTTTAACACCTCGTCTTGACCCTGTGGGGCAGTGGGTATATGGAAGTCCAGGTGTAGTCTATCTAACACTTAAACTGAAACCCTTACAGTATGAATGGGACATCTTTAAGCAATAGATGCTTACAGGAGACACTGGTGTGTAGAAGAAGCCCTGGTGTGTTGGTAATGCCACCTGGTGGCGCCTACCTGGACAACAAGATGTAACCTTGGTTACCAGGTGTAAACAGGCTGTCTACCTGGTGTAAACTGCCCCGGGCCACTGCCGCCAAACGCCACCCGCCCTGGAGGACCACTGACACACTGCCTGCAGCCTACACTGGGATCTGGTACATGTCCTCCGGTACCCTGACTCCCAGTAGCCTATAGGTTTTAGCTATAGCTAGTGTACTACTAACTGTCATCGCGGTTGTCTACTAATTAGTCTTCTCCCTGAGGGAAAATGAGAGCCCTGTTTCTTGAGGCTCTATCATGAGGGCCCTATTTCTAGAGGCCTTCTCCCGAAGGCCCTATTTCTAGAGGGCCCTATTTCCAGAGCCATACCCGCGAGGGCCATGTGCCTAGAGCCCCGAGGGCCCTATTTCTAAAGGCCCTGATTCATATATAATTCCCCTTGTACAAAGGCGTTGTTTTCGGAGCAGCTAAATTCCAACCTGAACTCCCTGAGGTCCACAGTCAGAGACACCACGTGGAGTATGGTATGGTTGTACACAAGAAATTTGCTGAGTTGATATTCTACATGACACTATCTACAAAATGTACACACCTGGGGAGCTGTGTGTACAGCCTGCAGAGCTACACACACCAGGAGGAAGGCGCCCTGGAGGAGGGGGAGGGGCAGGAGGAGGGGGAGGGGCAAGAGGAGGATGGATCTTTCTTTCATGGGATCACTCCCGGGCAGGAAGAAGGCAAGGAAACCTGAGTGGTGCACGTGGGGTTTGGCCGGTGGGTTCTACTTGAGGTGGCGAGAAGGAGACTACATTTCTAGTCCAGTTTCTGGTCGCCTGTATGTAAAGGGAAGGGTCCAGAGAGTACCTTTTTGTATCTGCTACCAATCAGATATGCAGGAGGATGACATATCGTGGCATAACCCGACATAGCCTTAAATATGTGGTGCTTTTCTAGAGAAACGTCACCAGTTCCATGCAGCAGTGGATCCACAATACAGGATTTTCCAACATATTCTGTTCCATGGGCTAAGATTTCATTTTTATGATTTGCAGTCCTCTACTAGCATTTCATCTTGCATTAGTATTACAAGGATATCTGCGACAGTCAAACCATACCTCTGTCACACATATTTGAATATGTTAAAGGGTATTATTGGCCACAGACCTTCCGAAAAGTGAGCGTCATTGTCGCAGAAAGCACTCTCACCTGAAAACCAAGCAGTGCCTGACTTTCAGGCGAGGGTGCTTTTGGCGACGGTGACGCTCACCTTTCTAAGGGTTTACCTATTCTTGTCAAATATGAATCAGGATCACAGCCACACAAATGCAAAGAGTGGTTTATGGTTCCCTTTTACAGACACCTAAACGGTGCTTCTACTGTCTAGACGTACATATGGCTACCACGTAGGCCTACATTGTACACCCATATCTGAACTAGGGGAGGGACGTGCGCGGAGGGCCTTGTAGTGGATGCTACTGTTGACATAGAATTAAACATGGGGCTCAGACATCTTTATATCTGAGTAATGTCGGTGGGGGGGGGGGGGGGTGGGGGGTCTGGATGGTCCGCAGCGTCCGGCTTTATATTAACATCAAGGTTTGAGGCATTGTGGTGGACCCAATCAAATCCCCCGCCAGGGAACGTGTACAAATGACATCACCTATTTTGTGATCCCTTTTAAGACCCATCCATCCTCTTCCCAGTTGCCTCTACTATGAAAAAGGACCAAAATCTAAGGGTCATTAGTGAGAAAAGTATGGGGGAGTAACTCTGGAAATAATCACTGCAGGCTGGAGTATTGTTTATGTTGGCCATGTCCAAGCATGGGGAGCTTGTTTACGGCGCAGAGTTACCCCCCCCCTTTCATACCCCACCTATATACGTTTAACCCTCTGCCACCCCACACAGGAGGACGTGGGGGTACCTGTAAGCACGTACCTGCTTCAACGAGGAGCCCCCCCCCCCCCACTCCTCCAGCGCACAGAGACCTGCAGACCTGCTAGCCACCTAAATACTTCTTGTTGTGAGGGGGCTGGGGCACAGGGAAAAAGATAACACTATTGCTTTTGCCCACCCACTTACATTTTGTATGGCTATGTGGTTACCTTGCTGGCTTCTCTCCACATACCCTCTAAATATAGCGGGCCAACATGCCAAGCTGGGATAACTGCAATAATCAGCAAAACACACGTGGGAGACAACTCTATGAATGAGACAAAGGGAGTATATTACCACCTATTATTATGGTCATACATGTAGATGATGTATAGAGGTGATATTAAGGTAAATGCTACAGGGACATGGAATTCAAAACAACTTGGATTATGCTAGACATATCACAAGGAGCTAATCATACCACACAAAGCACTTTCACTGTGTCTGGGGTACTGATTTATGTTTTACTGGCATGTTTGAGACTTAGCAATGCCCTTCTAATAGTATATCAAGTGGGATTTTATCAAGTATTTGGGTGTTTTCTTGTAACAATTATCTTCAAGAATGCGATCGTGATAATACTTAATATAAAACCGCAAAAGACTGCAAATTACAAAAATAAATCAACATATCTTAGCTTTGATAAAATATGTCACAAATGCCTCTGGTGTGGATCCACCTCTGGCAGTGGTAACGTCAGGATGACAAGTTTCCTTTTAGATAAACACCACATGTAACTTTGTAAGGTTATCGTGATATGGCTGTAGAATGTGGCCCCACACCTCCACACATGGTACCTCCTCCGGGCGGGCTCCGCCATTTGTTGCCCATTTACAGAGATTAACGTGAGGTCACTGCAGAGAAGGTATGGATGAGTGGGATGAATGGGAGCCGCAGCCTTAACCCTTTAAGGACGGCGATTTAAGACTTGGTCTGCCTTTGTGGTCGTCATGATATGCAGCAGTGCTGGCCATGCGAGTAACTCGCTAGTGCTGCATTGGTGCATATAGATGTAGCGCCGACCCTCCAGCCATCCAGGGTCAGCATGATGCATAAATGCAGCAATGTTGGGTTACCCGTCAGAACTGCATCAGGACGACAAAGGGGGAGAACATTAAAAGCACTCTGCTGTACTTACAGGGTTAGACCATGGAGGAGGAGGGAACCCTCCAGAGGAAAGCCACTGGAGAAGGTTTCAGCGTGGATGGAGGTGCAAGACCACTCCACTTGGTTTTGATGTATACAATACCACTGGCAGGCAATGAAAGGCTTAAATCCATCAAGGGTAAAACGTAAAAAGTCAGGAAACTGTTAGCGTCTGGTACAAAATCGCACGAGTTATCCTGACATCGGACAATGATAGTGATGTTTTCAAAAGTTATCATGGCTTCCGTGTACTCTTTTTGACACAAAACAATGATTCTAGCATATGAAGAGCATACTAACTGGAATTAAACCGTTCAGATGAATAGGAGAGACATCTTTATTGGGGTGGGGGCCAGGGGGGCCTGAAATACACGATGGCTTATTCACATACTTTAATATAGCAATTATATAGCAAAGTAATGTTAGAGAAGTTTGGGAATTGTGTGTGTAATATTATAAGGCCCAACATATTCAGCCCCCCCGACTCTGTAATTGGGGGCCCTCATTTAGATAAATTTCGGTGCTTCGGTATTCCAGCAGTAACGGTTACAAGAGCCTCTGTAGATACCTCAGGGACCCAGTGTAACAGCCATACCACTACCACCAACTGAAGGGTGCAGACCTTGTCATGTGACCCCGATCTGGTCGTCACACAGTTGATGGTTCGGAGAGGATGCTCAGCGGTGGTGGCGGTAGCCAGGGGACGAGTCAGCTACTGGTAGATGGGGGTGGGGGGTAGGGGTTTACTGGATTTTCTCACGATTGTAAATAGCTTACCCCATTTTCCCCTCAAAATGTTGAGACTCCATTCATCATTCAATCGCATCTCGTAGCAGAAATATGTATATACCATGTATATTCTCAAATAAGAGAAAGAACAGTCATATTTCCCCCCTGGCTATTTACCCCTGTTTTGAGGTCCCCCCTTACAATTTAAATTATGATCTTCCCCCATCTGCTAAAAGCCCACACCCTTTCCTATCTGACATTAAATGGGTCTTCCCTGTTGTGGTGGGTGGTGACTGAAGGTGGTGGAATAGAGGTTCTGGAGTCGGCCTTGTGACAAGAAAAACAGTCCACCCTAAAAAGACGCCCTCTCTGAACCACATCATAAATTACCCAAATGGACCATCTCAAGCCATTCGTATTTCACAACAGACAGCACACACATAGCTTCTTAAGGTTAGGCTATATTGTTGTCTGAGGTTTTAGGATTTCAT
Organism: Harmothoe impar; assembly: GCA_947462335.1. Taxonomy (NCBI): domain Eukaryota; kingdom Metazoa; phylum Annelida; class Polychaeta; order Phyllodocida; family Polynoidae; genus Harmothoe; species Harmothoe impar. Next base: position 20,591,703 of record OX381705.1, read on the forward strand.
GGAATAGAATCTAGAGCAGCAACCAGTCAGAATAAAAGTAGCCAGGTTGAGTTGAGTTATTTATACTTATATTTGACAAGAATATAGATCTGAGTCCTTGAAGTGTAGTTAGTTCAACTTCTCATGTGTACATGTATTCCTATTCCCTTTGCTATTAGGACCACAACTAATAGCATTAAAACCTGTTAATCTTGGTCCTGTGTGACACCCAATATCTAGATATTATCAGTATATCTAATGGCTTTATGCTGGGTTAATTCCCTAATCTGGGGCCCCATGTGGGGTAGGGGTGGTGGCATTTCACGCCGGTTCCCCACGTGCCAGCTGAACCCACACTGATTGTGAAGCCACCTGTCAGCTCCCCCGGCCACTGCATGTCCTGATAAGCCACACCTGAGGCCTTGTTTTGTGGAAATATTTCCCTGTTGAACTGCTATATACTTTTGGAGAAAGTGTGTCCCCTTGATACTGAATCATTGTATATACTCACATGGATCCTTATAGTTTCATTTTGATACTTGTCCCAGGATATATCATGATAAAGGGGGAAGGGGGGTTCTTTTGTGGTTGTTCTGATTTTTCTCTATTTTTTCACTTTTTTTTCTGGGGATGGGGGGGGGGGGGGGGTTGAGCCCTATAGAAAAGGCAAAAAGAAAACGTCATACTAAAAAGAGAAAAAGGTATTCCATATCTTACTTGGACACACAAGGACAGAGAGCAGTGAGACTGTGCCGTCCACCAGAAGGATAGGGAGAGCAGGACCGGGCCGTTATCAAGGTGAAGATTGATGTCATCCTCTTAATCCTCACCCTAATCTGTGAGGGATTATCCAGGTGTTGCCCGGGCATCGTGCTTCTTATCGCTTTGATTTCTACTTTTGCAACTCCCACCAATATTAGAGAACACTACCGAGTGGGACTCCCCTATGATATTTGATATGATGTATAATATAGATTCAACAATTAACCCCACTTCTGCTCTCTATGGCCACACTCAGTGGTCCTACACCTTTTCATAGGAGACTCTAGACAATACCTCAACATGTTTGGCAACGTATGATAACCCTTTAAGGGCAACATAGTGTTTTAATGCACTGTGCATTCTGTAATATGCAGGACCGGCGAGTAACCCACTACATGTGTTATGCATCATGTCAACCCTATTCGGTTGATATGTACCTAAAGAGTTGGGATGATGCACCAATGCACTACTGACGAGTTACGCGCTGGTGCTGCATCGGTGTCAAACATGAATAAGAACCTTGATACATGATGCCGCCCTTAACGGGTTAACCTACACCTTCATACTGAGTGGTCCCACACCTTTTAGAGACCCTCGACCCCCACTCAGTATGGTTGACCACTTATGCCTGACAAGCCTCAAAAGCCGATATGCAATCTGTCTTATCTCCATGGTCAAAAGGTCGACTAGAGGTCAGCTGTGGGCAGGGTGTCAGCGGTGAAAACAAATAGAGTCTATCATGTATACAGAGTGTGCTAGGTAGGGTACATGATAGGGAGAGGGCAGGGGGCAGCTGGCATGTTACAAAACATACAGCGTCATAGCAGAGTGGTGGAGGGTAACCACTGCTACTAACATGTATGTATTATGAGTTGTACTTGACCGTTAATACAATGGTTACATATCATATGGCACTTGTAAGAGTAAAGCATGATATCACAGGTGCGACATGCAGCCACCCTCACCATATTACACCATATTTGAATGGGATGATCACAAATGTAATGAAATGATAAGCTGGGGTTGTGACCTAAAAGAGGCAGTGTATCAGGCTACGAAGATAGATTCACCTTGAGTCGGATACATAGCTTAAGAGGGATACTTAATTGACTTTGTGGTTATTAAAACATTTTAATCTCTTTATTTTTGAATAATGGTTAAGTATAAGTTTCATTTTTCCAATAAAGAACCACCAGAGGTCTTATTGTAAATGGATAACTAGAAATCTCAGTGTCTGTCTCAGGGTTTATGTCCGACTCATGGTGAATATACACTAATATGATCGCTATCTACTACTAATGAGTTTTACCATAATTATAATGTACTAGTAGGTCCTCAAACTCAGGTCAATGGACACTCTTCACCCATCACCGTATTACAGGTATGAAGATGTTAGATCAGTGTAGGCCTAAGTCTATGCTGAGGTCACTGGAACAGCTGAGTAAACGGTGTTCACAGTGGTTAGTGAACCTTCTCTAAAACAAACTCAGTACACAAAAGAGGCATCATGTAAATGACAACGATTGGATGTAGGTTTCAAGTAATACTATACCAGGGCACACTCAGTGTGCCCTTTAAGGGGCCCATATAGTGCTTTAATGCAGCATTCAGTTTATTGTCATGATGCTGGAATGAAGCCCTGGTGAGTAGACTCGCCAGGGCTCTATTCATACATCACTTACCGACCCTTCGGGAGCGTATCAGCCCCATGGGGTGGGCATGATGCAATAAGGCAATATGTGGCCCTTAAAGGCTTGAGGGCGGGGTTGGTGGATGATACATGCAGGCTAATTGGGGGATAATCTAGTAGTGCTCAGTAACTCATAGACCCCAGTGTATAGAGTCCCACTTATTTCAGTTTTTAGCTGTCCATCACCACAGCACGACACATGGTAAAACCACATATTATTGTAATACACACAAAAACGAGGGCCATGGGTGACGTCCGCCACCGCCGCCAGCCTACCGACCCACTGACTGCTCTACCTTTTTATTTCTATTATTCCTGATTTTTTCCCCCAAATTATTTTTCTCTTTTTTTTAATGGTAAGAGTGTGGTGTGTAACCACTGATGACAGATGTGTGTCTGATCCGAGTCCAGAGGATCCAGGCACGGGCCACACCTGATCACCCTGAACTGACACCCACAGCAGCCATCAGTCCACAGCCACAGACTTAGCCTGCTCAGCAAATGTAGCTGATATGTGCCTACACTGGGGTCCATGTGATATAATACCACTGGTAACTCAGAAACTGCTGGTGTGGACATGAACTGGTATGTAGCAGATATGCCCCTACACTGGGCTCCATGTGATATAATACCACTGGTAAGTCAGAAACAGCTGGTGTGGACATGAACTGGTATGTAGCAGATATGTGCCTACACTGGGGCCATGTGATATAATACCACTGGTAAGTCAGAAACTGCTGGTGTGGACATGAACTGGTATGTAGCAGATATGTGCCTACACTGGGCTCCATGTTATATATAATACCACTGGTAAGTCAGAAACTGCTGGTGTGGACATGAACTGGTATGTAGCAGATATGCCCCTACACTAGGCTCCATGTGATATAATACCACTGGTAAGTCAGAAACTGCTGGTGTGGACATGAACTGGTATGTAGCAGATATGCCCCTACACTAGGCTCCATGTGATATAATACCACTGGTAAGTCAGAAACTGCTGGTGTGGACATGAACTGGTATGTAGCAGATATGTGCCTACACTGGGCTCCATGTGATATAATACCACTGGTAAGTCAGAAACTGCTGGTGTGGACATGAACTGGTATGTAGCTGATATGCCCCTACACTGGGCTCCATGTGATATAATACCACTGGTAACTCAGGTACTGCTGGTGTGGACATGAACTGGGCCTGTTGTGACACTGGCAAAAGGACAGTACTGAACTGCTGGTGTGGACATACACTTGGCTCCCTCTGATACAATACCAACTCTGGTGGGCATGAAAGGCCACAATGTTATAGTCAAAGGGGTCTATAGTCTGTGCCCTGGGATCTGTAGTTATAGGACGAAGATGGGAACGAATCCTTCTCAATTTACTCTCTATACTTCTGTACTCAATGGTGCAGTTACCTGTGTATTTCTGCATAAGTTGGCCATAGGGACCGGAGTGCTACATCCCGACCCACTTCACCCATGGATATATACTATGTGAGTACGGCCTCTCAACCCTCACAGGTGATACCTATTAACACACTCACCATATTGGTGGGAACATGGCCACTTTTTTCTCATTTTTCTTTTCCAGTTTTTATCTCTTTGTTTCTTTTCCTGTCTCCCACACACGCAGATGTTTCCTGCTCGTTTCCTCTCCCCTGGTAGATAACTGCTGACTGAGTGCTTGTTAGACATTTTTTCTCTTTCCTCCTAAATTTCTTTAACACTTATCTTGCTCTCTTGCATCCAGTATGTGGCTCCCCCAGTGACTGGGTAGTGATCGGGGTTTGCAGACTTGAGGAAAAATGGTTGTCTACTCACTCAGCGTTAGACACCTCCAACCCAGTACCAGACAGTAAAGATGAAGTACTGAACCGTCATAAATACTACAGCTAATCCCTATATCTAGGCCCACACATGTATAGCCTAAGGGCCCTAACAATCCTCTTAGATCTGTGTCTTATAGATGCAGACCTGACCTTCCATAGGTATAACGTCTAACAACCCCCTTAGGACCTATGGTGCAGACCTCTAGACTTGACATCACATAGAGTCCTAGTATCATAGATATATAGGCTCGACAACAAACTCCGATTAGGCCCATAGCATGTGTTAGACATGGGGTCTATAGGGGTTCTAGTAACCACCATATATGACAGAGATGGTATGGCATTGTTCCACTGGGCAGTTCTCTGTCCGATCCTTGCATCATTAAATATACTGTACCAGGGGATATTTGTCTTACAGTGGAACAAACTAAAGGTTTCTTCCGCAATCTCAGAAGATAAGTTCAGAATTGAACATCTCTCTTATGATATGATATACGAGTAGGTAACTAGTTGCATGTATATACTATATGGTCTAGCCGTATTGACCAAAAGCTGTCAGATAGAACTATAAGCTGAATTCATCACTCTCCAACCTGTCCAATGTACATCTCACGGAGCCTATAAACTAGGCTCGTTAAATTACGTATAAAGACTTCGATGAACTGTGATAAATGAAAATAGAAAAGAACAACATCAATTTAGCAGTACAATCTGATATAAAACACAGGTGTGACGATGAGGGTACTTACAGTATGGTGGTCTCTGGTGGCACCCGGGGTATCTTCTCTAACTGCAGGAACATACATCTCACAGTAGTCCTGAAGCACAGGCACCTGGTGGGACACTCGGCCTCCACACACCTGGGCAGCAGGAGGACGGCCAGTCCGGCCACCCACACCAGCCACCAGCCCGGCCTCCCCTCCATGCTCCCCGGCCTCCCCCTCACAGCTCCCTTAATGTTAATGGTGGCTACTGTCCACCACCACCACCGCCGGCCCAGGTACTCCGCGTGCCGGTAGGTAAAAGGCCTCCTCCCGGGCCCTGTATGTCCCTTCTCCAGGGGGTAGTTATGGCTCCCTGTGTCCCCACACCTCCTCCTGGGGTTCTACCTCCAGGGGTTGATGTCTGTTCTGCCACCTACTGCTTTAGCTCTCCTCCTGTGTCTCTAGCAGTGAGTGACAGATGACCATGGGGTAGTGGTATAGTACTAGCAGAGCCCACCTCTCTAGGCTCACTGGTCTAGGTCTGGGGAGGAGGAGACAGTGGGACTGTCTGCCTGTCTGCCTGCACCAGGGGTGAGGACTGGGTAAGAGTCTGGTACTGACTGACTGAGACTGTGAGAGGGAATAAACCACCCGACCTCCCCCAACCACCCTGCATGAGCCACAGCAGCCCCAGTCACCTACCATGCAGCCTACTGCAGCGCTGCTCAGTGGTTAATACTGTGTGGAGGAAAAGGAGTATGGCCCTGTGCTCCTGTGCACAGTCAATCACACACTGATAGGTGGCCCTCAGATTTAGTCAGTATCAGTCAGACTGGTCTGGGAACCACTCACGGGAACCACTATGTAAGACTGGGATTGGTATGGGTAGGTATGGGTAGCAGTCAGTGAGACTGTTATGGGTAGCAGTCTGGTATGTGTACATTATACTTTTCTGTAAGACTGGTTTAATTGGGCAGCAGTCAGTGAGACTGGGATATGGAGGGTATGGTCAATGAGACTGGTAGGGGCAACAGTCAATGAGACTTTTAAGGGTACGAGTCTGGCATATGTGTACACTATACCATTCTGTAAGACTGGTATGGGTAGCAGTCAGTGAGACTGTCAGGGGCACCAGTCGGTGAGACTGTAGTATGGGTAGCAGTCAGTGAGACTGGTAGTGGTAGGGGCACCAGTCAGTGGGACTGTAGTATGGGTAGCAGTCACTGATACTGTAGTATGGGTAGCAGTCAGTGAGACTGGTAGTGGTAGGGGCACCAGTCAGTGAGATTGTAGTATGGGTAGCAGTCACTGATACTGTAGTATGGGTAGCAGTCAGTGGGACTGCAGTATGGGTGGGCACCAGTCAGTGAGACTGTAGTATGGGTAGCAGTCAGTGAGACTGTAGTATGGGTAGCAGTCAGTGGGACTGCAGTATGGGTGGGCACCAGTCAGTGAGACTGTAGTATGGGTAGCAGTCAGTGAGGCTGTAATATGGGTAGCAGTCAGTGAGACTGTAGTATGGGTAGCAGTCAGTGAGACTGTAGTATAGGTAGCAGTCAGTGAGACTGTAGTATGGGTAGCAGTCAGTGGGACTGTAGTATGGGTAGCAGTCAGTGAGACTGCAGTATGGGTAGCAGTCAGTGAGACTGTAGTATAGGTAGCAGTCAGTGAGACTGTAGTATGGGTAGCAGTCAGTGGGACTGTAGTATGGGTAGCAGTCAGTGAGACTGTAGTATGGGTAGCAGTCAGTGAGACTGTAGTATGGGTAGCAGTCAGTGAGACTGTAGTATGGGTAGCAGTCAGTGAGACTGTAGTATGGGTAGCAGTCAGTGGGACTGCAGTATGGGTAGCAGTCAGTGGGACTGTAGTATGGGTAGCTATCAGTGAGACTGTAGTATGGGTAGAAGTCAGTGAGACTGTAGTATGGGTAGCAGTCAGTGAGACTGTAGTATGGGTAGCAGTCAGTGAGACTGCAGTATGGGTAGCAGTCAGTGGGACTGCAGTATGGGTGGCAGTCAGTGAGACTGTAGTATGGGTAGCAGTCAGTGAGACTGCAGTATGGGTAGCAGTCAGTGAGACTGCAGTATGGGTAGCAGTCAGTGGGACTGCAGTATGGGTGGCAGTCAGTGAGACTGCAGTATGGGTAGCAGTCAGTGAGACTGCAGTATGGGTAGCAGTCTGGTATGTGTACACTGTACACTGCACCCAGGCCTGAGACTCTTGTATGGGTATTAGGTACAAGAGTGGACAGGAGAGTCTGGGTCTAGCTTGATAATAACATGAATGCAGCCAGTGAGGCACACTTAAGTAGTTAACCCAGTGATGGTGGTGGTGTCAGTGGCACACTTAAGGCCACTAGTGTCAGGTGGATAGGTACAGGGTGGGAGAGATAAAGGTGAGCTATAACCAGGTGTGGACAAGTGTTAGACATCAGCCAGTATTATGTGGATGCAGGTTGGTAATTATACAAGATCAGTTATTCACAGACTGAGTAGTTAGATATCCAGATATAGCAAAATTGAATATTCAGATGTCGTACTCTGAATTTGGTTTAAGCATGTGTTAGTATAAAGGAAGAAAGTGGATATGGGACTGCATCCATGCAGTCTGGTAAAACAAGCGGTATATCACAGCTCCAGTTTGTACATGACTAGACCTATACTCCGTGACATATTTGTCTGTCTACTAACCCTTCACTGAAGTGAGCCCAACCCATTGTAACCCCCACACAACCCTTTAGCCGTTGAACTAATAGGCCTACCTGCCTCTTCAAGCCTATCAAGGAGGCCCCACATCTTCATGGCAAAAGTGGTACCCTGTACCTGTGTCCCGATGGTCACCTGTCCTTTTAACCCTTGAATGGTCGCATACTGCGTCAATGCCGTATGCCCTTTGTTGTCATGATGCATACATGCATCCAAGCATCATGCCTACCCTATAGCAGTACGTGTATGAGGTTGATACGTGTCTGAAGGGTCAGCGCGATGGATGAATACAGTCCTTGCTATTGGTAGGGGGCTGCATTCATGCATCCTATCAACACAGAGTATAACCCATTAAAGCACTATCGAACCCTTAACGAGTTAATAGCCAAGCAATAGGGGAAATTGCTAGGCAACTGCACTGGTGATGGGCGTCTATGATAAGGTATAGACCCACACTAACTTTACTTCAGAAATAAAGTGTAGAAGAAACCCCGGAGTCTGAGAGTGTATACGCCGCTGGAGGAGGTCTTGGGGTCTGCTCTAAGTGTCACACCCCCAGGAGACTGACTTGGGCAAAAATGTCCCGTTAAATTAAATATTTACGTCGGAACTGGAGTGTCTCAACGGGCCAGGCCGTGAATGGTGGCTCTGTTAGACTGAGCACTGTGCTACTTGGCCGTGAGAGGGTACCCAGTTAGGACTATATGGGTCTAACCGAGGAAAAAACACAGTAATTGTAAAATGGAAAAAACAAGGGTAGAGTAGACTATATTAGATCTAGCAGATTCAATCCTATCAGACAATTCCAGCCGTTGCACCATGTACATTGTGTATATATTCTTCTGACAATTCACACTGTTTGTTATGACTCATTGAAAAGGCCAGTTCCAATTCAAACGTCAGATAGGTAAGATGTAAGTAATCTTTGCTTGTAGTTGGGGATGGGGTCCTCCCACGCACTGTACAAACAACTGGTCTCCTGCCAAAATTTTGAGTGGACTCTCTGTAGTGAACTATAAAACCAATACTTATAGGATTGGGGAAAAGATGTGGTTAGTACAGCACTGATCAGTATATTTATAGCTATCTGGTGTTAATCAAAAACTGTAGATAACAACTGGATAACAGTTTGCCACCAACAATCCCCATCAAGGAGAAACGGATTACACTTCTATCCTCTACTTTTCACAACCACTGAATGCCTGTTGACAAGGCTCACTATGCTGTTGGGTACCTTGGTTACCTGATCCCTAGGCCAATCAGAAGGCAGGGATCTAGTCTATGACATCACTTCCCAAATGCAGTAGGACACACTCTCACAGCAGAGTGTTAGATAAAGTCCTTATATGGAAACAATCTTGTAGCAGATGTTTAGTACTTAGGAAAAAAGTTGATGCATGGGGCCCCAATTGAATTGGGTTGGGGCTTATAGTTTGACACACAATTGTGTCACATGAAAGGTACAGATAAAGTGGTTTCGACTTAAATGTCTCATCAGGTGTGAATTGTTAGAAATAATTAGTTTGACAAGTTCCTTATAATTATTTCAGAAAATGTGATTTAGTTGAACAATTAAATATTTAGGCCATATATGAGTTATTAGTTTCAAGATAGCCATGAAATAAGATACTGATCCGAGATTTGGGATTTAGTATTAAATTCTAAATTTTGTGCAGGAGTGCATTTTAGGGGAAATTGGTCAGTATACTGTGTTCCGTGTGGTACTAAGTGTGACTAAGCAAGGTACAGTTCATATGGCACTCTCAGGCTGGTGTAGTTCAGTCTAAGTTAGGCCCATAAGTCATAGGAAGTATGGGCTAGGACTAAAATTAACATTTTAAAATCCATTGTGGCATAGAAAGGGCATAGGGCCTGGCGGTCGGACATTGTCGACATGAGTATAGTGTCATGTAGCTTCCTGACTCAGGTATGTGGGACCCCCTGGGTTTTTGATCTTGCGATTTAACGGATAATTGGGGGTCTGGGGGCCTGAATCTAGATTAGTCTAGCAAGTTTAAGCCATTTGGTGTGATGCTGCAAAGACGGTGCATCCACCTTCTTTCCTCCAGGTTTAGTTCCAAGATACCGGCTGGGGATCTTGGGGGGTTCTTGATAAAACTGAGAATTGTTATATCGAATCCGCTCCATCTCGATGGTTTTGCCGGAGGAGGGGGACAGTTGTTAAAGTGACGGCCTACAGGTTTGTCCCTGTTGTTGTCTATGTCCCCGCTGTGACCTTGGAAGCGATCCATTAGTCGCTCCAATGTTTGTCCAACATATTGGATGCCACAGTATTTACATGTGATGGCATATATTATGTTGGCGCTCTGACAGTTAACTTCGGTCAGGGCTCTAAATTTTCGGCCCGTAGTGGTCGATTGAATGCAACCGCTCCTGTTTAGTTTGGGGCAGTATCTGCATTTGAGTGGGGTGTTGCATGGATATTTTCTAATGTGGGGGACCTTGATGTTCGGTGTCTTTTGGCTGGTGGATGCTCTTACTAGCTCGTCACCTAAGCTCTTGTTTTTCCTGCTACCGAATACCAATTTGTGATCATGGAACTCCCGGGTGGTTTTCGATTTTTTCATTTGGTCCCAATTTTCAGTAAGGATCCTTTTGATCGGTGGATTGTGGGGGTTGTGGGTGGTGATGCAATAAAATGCTTTGTTTTCACCCTTAGGATTTTTGGTTTTTGGTTTTATTAGTTCTGACCTTATTTGTAGTTTGGCTCTCGCTAGTGAGTCTATTAGGAGCTGTCTTGGGTATTCCCTACGTATGAAGTGTGTGCAGAGCATCAGGGAATTTCGTAGGAATTCGGATTCCCTGGTGCATATGCGTTTGACCCTGAGGAATTGTGAGTATGGGATAGCCCGCAAGACATGTCGTGGGTGCTCGGATGAGAAGAGCAGGTAGTTGTGACTGTCGGTGGGTTTACAATAGAGGGTAGTTTCTAGTTTGCCCATCGAATTTTTGTGAATTGTGATGTCAAGGAAGTTTACCGTTGAGAGGGAGTCTTCCATTGTGAATTTTATTGTTTTGTGGCAGTTGTTCAGATGGTGTAAGAATACATCTAATTCTGCCTTGCCGTGTGTCCAGATGATGAAGACATCATCAATATATCTTTTCCAAACTAAGGGTTGTGTATGGTAAGGGTATACAAACCTGTTTTCAAAGTCTCCCATGAAAATGTTGGCATACGCCGGTGCCAACTTGGTGCCCATAGCGGTGCCGCTGACTTGGAGGAAATCTTTGTCGTCAAACTGAAAATTGTTGCAACTGAGGACTAGATTTAGTAGGGCACATATGGAATGGTTTGTGGGATTGAGGTTGTAGTGTCTCTGTGAGGCGAGTGCTTTTCGGACCGCGCTGATGCCTTCATCGGTCGGAATGTTTGTGTATAGACTAGTTACATCCATAGTTGCTAGAATCGCGTCTTCTGGGCAGTCTAAGTCTAGAATTGTTCTAATGAAATCCCCGGTGTCTTTTAAGAAAGAGGGTAACTTTGGGATTATGGGTTGTAGGAAAAAATCCACAAATTGGGAAATTCTCTCCGAAGGACAGTCATTGGCTGAGACAATGGGTCTGCCAGGAGGGGGTAATTTATTTTTGTGGATTTTGGGTAAGAGGTAAAGGTTCGATGTTCTCGGTTTTTCCGTGACCAGATATTCAGCGGTTTGAGAATGTATTTCCCCCTGTTTGTACATTCTGGAGACTTCCTCTGCGATTAAATTGTTGTGTGCTTCTGTGAGGTTTTCCTCCTGCAGTCTATAAAAATCTCTGTCATTTAGTTGACGTAGGCCCTCTTTTATATAGTCATTTCTATTTTGGAGTACTACTGCTGAGCCCTTGTCGGCCTTTTTTATGACTATACTGTCATTTTTGGCTAGTGAAATTTTGGCTGTCTTTTCTGAGTGGGTAAGATTACATCGTTGTTTTACTTTAGGGTAGCTACTTTCAATGTCTCTCTGGTTTAGTAGGGCCATATGTTCTACTATCGCTGGAGCTGGAGGGTTCCATTTTGAGGGACGTTTGAATTTTTGATGTTTAAAGGGAGCCTGTATTTCATTTAGGTTTGATTGAGTTTCTACCTCTACTTTCTCGTCAAATTTGCTGATTGCGATCTGGCGTTTAACACTGAGATGGAATTTGCTAATGTCTTCCATTATAATACCGGGATCAGGGGCAGATGGGGTGCTTACAAATGTTAGACCTTTCTGCAATAGAGTGAATTCTCCATCTGTTAGTTGATGATCTGAAAGATTGACAACACCGGATGAACAGTCTAAAATATTTTTATTCTCAGTATTAATCGTTGCGTTACCATTGGAGTTTTGGTGTGAATACAATGGAGGTAGGTAGTCAAGGCAGTATGTCTCGAACGCTGCAATAAATATTTCATCTTCAAAAGGATTGTCATATTTGTTATTGACTAGTGAGTGAGTCTGGTGGCAGGGTAACGAGTCTGAGTCTGGTGATAGGTTTACAGGTGGCCTACTTGGCGGAGCAGATCCACCAAGTCCACACGTGGACGACGTGGGCGTGACTGAGTGTCGTTGCTCCGTCTTCTGCCTGACTGGGCTCGGGGCTGATTCTGGGTTTGGGTTGGTCTTCTCTGGTTGTTTGGGTTTGGGTTGCCACCGGCCCTGGAGCTGCGAGGGCGGGGGGCTCTTTGGGCGGTGCCGCGGTTCCAAGCCGCAGAAAAAACCTGGTTGGGGTTCTGGGGCTGATGTGTTTCCAACCGTGCTCTGTTCTCCGCCGCTAGGACTTGCTAGACTAATCTAGATTCAGGCCCCCAGACCCCCAATTATCCGTTAAATCGCAACAATCCCCATCAATGGTAACAAAACTATTCTTTGCCTTCAGCATTTCACTTTTCAACATAATTAAATTTAAGCACAATAAAAATACATGGAATTAGTTAAGATTGCATATTGCATAATGTAATGAATCTACTGTGATCTATTGTACTATACGGGTATTTATGTCATGTTCACGCTCTTTTATTTGATTGAATTGCATGCAGAGATAATCGTGTATTACTTCAATTGTATCTCTATTATAAATGCATTATCCTCTGATAGAGCGTCAATGACGGAATTGAAATTATGACGTATATGCCTACATTCATGCTCGGTTTGTTAGATTAAACTGGAAAGGGGATTTGAGAAAGTGGATGAAAAACGGATTGATTGAGGAGGAGGGGACTGCTGGCGTCCTCTGCAGTTTCAAGTGAGAAACACAAATTAGTTTGCATTGGAATAAGAAACTTATAAAACATCTCAGTCGACACAAAACCCAGTTCAACTTTGAATCTACATTGAATCAACATTGACAACAATATTGACAACCAGTTGTCAATCTTCTGTGTCCACCTGATATGTATTTATTTGTAATTGTGGTCCTTTCTTTTAGTAATATAACGATCCATTGCTAAACTGCTACGTTTCTGTCTCACAATAGGCCTACGTATATTATGAGTCTAAGCGATTTAGGCAAAAAACGTTTTGTGGTCGACCTTGAAAGTAGATTAATGAAGCTAACATTGTGAACAAAGGAAAACTCCATTTTGACATGTACCAGTAAAGTAAGGCCCTCGGAATCTGTTTATTTCATGCTAACAATAATCTTACAATACATGATATCACATCAGTATGCATATATACCGCAATCACCTGTTTAAGCGCGTTTGTGTTGATAAATTTCAATAACGCGTTATATCCCATCCGCTTATAAATACAGGAACTGCGTTTATTTGAGTTCTTTTAAATACATATTTAAAGTTTCAACCCTGGCACTATAACGAACCCTATGTTTATTTCAGGCATTCAGGTACATCCATGTATCGATGACAAGGTTTTTGTGCGTGATATTTGCAATGTCCTCGATTTGGTTACGATACCTGCTTTTACTACAATAACCCTTTAATCACAGCATAGTGCTTTCATGTGCATGAATACAGCCCAGACGAGTTGCACATCAACGCTGCATCCATGCATTATGTCGACTAATGGCATAACACATTAAAGCTGCATATTATGGCATTAACGGGTTAAAGGCTGTGTCTCACCAGATCGAGCCAATGTGAACGTCTTTGCCATCTTTGACCGAGTGCCATCTTTGACCAGGTGCCATCTTTGACTGACTACCATGAAAAAAGATTTAGATAACATAGATTTCTTTTTTGAAATGTAAGGGATAAAATAAAGAAAATGATGGTGGTTATATATCCATATATTTCTTCACCTGCCCTAAATAAACCGTTTTGTGTCAGGAGGTCAAAGATGGCACCCAGTCAAAGATGACACCCGCTCAAAGCCGTTCACATTGGCCTGATCTGGTGGGACACAGCCTAAACTCTTGCTGAGCTGCTGCTGAGTAGCAAAGTGATTGATGCAGGCATTCTGTCGCGAGATCGGGCCGCCTGAGCCCATGACTTCTCTGTGCGGATACAGCCATCTTTTTTCCTCCAGTGACTGATATGTTATAATCTATCCAACTGAATTCAAGACCACGAAGGTGCTGCTATAGACCCCCACTCTCCCCTCACAGTGAGGGATCCATCAGTCGCTCTCTGTCCCGGAATGTGTGGTCCCCACGCCTGTGCTGCCCTCTGGACGTGGATGATGGAACTTGTATGTTGCTCCATACACTGTAAGTAGTGGAACTGTCCTTTTATACTGTAGACCAACAGTATATTCTACTGTCTATGTACACTGATACTGTAGTATATACTGTAAATATACAGTATATCATACTGTGCAGCTACACTAATTTCTGACAGTGCAATATCAATTTGTATGTTGTTACATAGCATCTACTTACATATTGCTACATAACATCAACATGTTTGTTGCTACATAGCATCTACTTACATATTGCTACATAACATCAACATGTATGTTGTTACATAGCATCAACTTATATATTGCTACATAACATCAACATGTATGCTGCTACATAGCATCTACTTATATATTGCTACATAACATCGACTTGTGTATTTCTACATAGCATTAAAGACTGTGTGTAAGATGTTACAGAGTTACCGTTGTCTCACAGAACAACGTTGGGCTACCATTTATGTAGCTTAAAGTTAGTATTTTGTTATATCCTACATAGAAAATGTGTTTCACACATGGCTAAAAAATCACATTCATGGAATAGATTCTTGGGTGACAATAAAAAGCAATCTATCCGCAGTAAATGCTCACATCCCAGTGGGCACAAAACTCAGTTCAATGTTGAACCAACGTTGCATCAGCATTAAATTAACATTGTCAACCAGTTTTCAATGTTGATATTCAATGTTCTGTGCCCACTGGGATAGGGCGCCCCAAGGTAAAGGCCTGTGGATCCGGCACCACACTAGAGTCGGCAATGCTGAACGCATGCTGGAGGGTGTCTTTTCTTGGCGACATTGGTTGACCCTCACTTTCCATTCTGTTAAAAACTCTAGGACATGTATCCCATTCTCAGCTAATTTCACTCTAATTTTCCTTTTGCATTCTCATATATCATGTTGCCAACTTGTTTCTACTTGTTCAACATTCCACCATTGTTCTTTAGGCTAGTTGTAGAGGGGCACAGCGTCGACCCATCAGCCTCAAAACGAGGCGAGGAACGTTAGTCATCCATCGTCCACAGTGCGGCTTCCGCTTCCGGGTCATGGGATCGAACTGGAGGAAGTTCCTAGCCTCCTGTGACGTCATGAAACTATTTCCGGCGGGTTGGTAGGCACCAAACATGTCGGCGTAGATTTGTTCCTTCATCTGCCGCAAGAGGCGCCTCTCCATGTTCAAAATGGCTGGAAAATAAAGGAAAGTGCAACATTTATAAACGATTTAGGAATTGCATTTTCTATGACTTTAGTTTCTATATTTCAAGATGGCAAAAATACTACTAAAAATGGCACAAACACGTTACGGGAAGATTATGACTCCAATAATACGGCTTCTTGATACGCATACACCTGTATCCAGGGCCTAATCTAACGGTTACTGGCCAATATTACCGATGTACACATTAGATAGTAGGGAGGGAGGGTGGATGGGTGGGAGAGTTGATGGATGGGGGTAGTGGATGGGTGGGAGTTAGTGGATGGGTGGGGGTAGTGGATGGGTGGGAGTTAGTGGATGGGTGAGGGTAGTGGATGGGTGGGAGTTAGTGGATGGGTGGGGGTAGTGGATGGGTGGGAGTTAGTGGATGGGTGGGGGTAGTGGATGGGTGGGGGTAGTGGATGGGTGGAGTTAGTGGATGGGTGGGGGTAGTGGATGGGTGGAAGGGTTGATGGGTGGGGGTAGTGGATGGGTGGGAGTTAGTGGATGGGTGGGGTGAATGGTTTGGAGGGAGGCCGGGAGAGTTGGTGGGAGGGAGTCTGTGGGAAACTGTAAGATTAAAAAAACGGTGACAAATCGACCTGTCAGTCTTTTTCTTGTGGCCGAGATTGCATTATGTTTTGCACTTAATTAAAGTTGATATCAAGTTAAAGAGAGAACATGATATGTACACTAATTGATAAAATGAAGATTCCCATTCGGTCACTTTGCTTTAAAGATGCATGATTCTTTAAAGGCAGCTTATTGCGTAATCTTTACTCCGGTTGAAGTGTGCGATAGGACAATGCCCTATTAAATAAAGTTCATCCTTGATTTGGGACGAGGAACTTACTTAAACGCCCTTTAAGAACTGCCCTTTGAGAAGGAAAATTTGCAAATTGCCCAGGTCCTTCAAAGTAATTTGGTTTTATCGAGGAATGCAATTGATCGTGTCCTAGTTATGATACGAACGGATCAATATGACTGATGTTTTACAAGTTGATTACTTCCCGAAAGTGGAACACGCTAGGACGTACCCAGACGTATATATACATCATCACCTTAGTTCTTATTGTATTTATTAGAGGTCAATCTGCTCCCGTTAGAATTTCTTTACAACACTGCACTGCCTCAACGAGTCGTCCATTTCAAGCAAGTGGGCCGATCCAATAATAAAGCTCTTGAACTTAATAGCTTTGGAATTATAGTAAGATCGTTTTATTTTGTGATATCCTACCATTCCCATGATGTTATGGTTCTAAAAACAGGCATTGCAACTTTATACATCAATACAAGTAATATAAAGAGGTTTTCGCGTGCTTCCACTGGTACTGGTGTAGTACCACATGCATTGAGGTATAGTGCATACAACACGATCATGGTGCACGGCTATGTGGGCAGAAATACTAAATAAATAATTTGCTGCTTTTATTTTTTAAAAGGAAGAAACGGAGCTTCATGTATCTGAACTCTATAATGATGTTATTTGTTTTCATTTTGGAAATAGCAGGACCATCTATTCATGACAAAATGTTTCGATTGTCTCACATAGGAAAAAAACAATAATATATTTCTCTCAGTCCAAATAGTATGTTATTCTTCCTTTTCTCTCCCCCATGATATATATGCCTAGTTTGTTATCACAAGAAAACTCCTACATCCTTCGGGATTGGAAGAGTTTACGCGTATCAATAATCTTATAATCCTATAATACCAGTGTCTGAAGGGGTTCGAGGTGAGGGTTATATAGGCTCAGTTTTACACCCGAGAGTTGTACCAATAAATCGATAGTTTATAGCTGGTTGTAAATGAAGCGATAATTGATTGTATAAACGACTCTCTTACTCCATAATCAATTGCAAATACACAATTGCTGTAACAGGGTAATTATGCCGTTCTGAATATAATTATGTGGCTGTGAACGGTACCACACAGAGAAAAGAAACAGCGACAAAAGGGAGTTTCGGTTGCCTCCAGAATGACCCCCCTCTTTACGGGAGTCCAGACTGTCTAAGGGAGTCTAGCTGGCTCCCTTGTTGACCTAAGGAAGTCATCGTGGGAGTCACATAGGTCACTAGCTGGCTCACCTTTAGAAGAGAGTCACATAAGGACCTGGGCCCCCCTAGAGAGAAGAGTCATTCTGGAGGCAACCTGGACTGCCTTTTGACGCTGTTTCCTCTCTCTGTGCACTCAATACTTTATCAAACCACAATGTCCCTGATGTATGGACTATGTTTTTAACCAAAGAGTATACATCGCTGGCGAGTAACGCACTGCCATTACATATTATTAGATCATGCCAGAACATGGAGTATCCACCCCGTAGGGTACCTATAATGCACGAATGCCCGACATGAGCTGTTATCGAAAGTTACAAATATGCTCTAAATGCACTGTACCAAAATAATAGAAAATCTGATTCATTTAAATATAAGCTGTAAATGTTGCCTTTGCAGTGTTGATCCGGTTCTTGCAGGAATGTTCACGTTCGATTTCCGTTTTGAGCAATTGATGAACTTCCCAAGAGACGATGATCAAAGTTTTCCATTTAGAACAATGCAATGGTTGACATGGCAACAAGAAAGTATTGATTTGCCATAGAATACGTTCCATTTACTAGTACATTCTAAAATATGAAATAATAGCATCAAATATTGAATAATTCTCAAAAGACGACTGTATTTTCAATCAAAAACTAACCTAAATCATTTTAAGTCCAATGTCCACTGTTCTGCCTTTTTCCAAACCAGTAATAAAAATTCACTGAAACTGGTTCTCTCACAACAATGTTCTTGGATTGAGCTAGCGATCACTCCACCCAATTAAACATAGAAGCCAGAGTCTCTCATAAAGAACATGTCAAATATAAGTTACCGGGCTCCATCATGTCACCACTTATAATGATTCTGACTGCGTCCAGGTGACCGTATATACCCTGTGCTGTATGTATATACAACAACCACTTACACTGTGTGGGGCCATTTGGCATTTGCCTGTTCCTGCTGTGCCAGGACGTTACCATGCATTACCTAAAATATTAACTGGTCCCCAAAACACAGTCCCAGGCCATTCCAAAGCTGGCCTCCATTGCTGCATTAGCTAACCCATTAAGAGCCGCATAGCGCTGCAATGTGCTTACTCTCGTTCCCAAATCCTTCCGAAGAAAGGCTCTGGTAACTGCCAAATGTTGGGATTTTGCTGAGTCTGGGCAACCCCTGCTGGTAGCTGCGAACAGGAACAGGAAATGGAACCAGAAAGGCTGATGGTAAATCTACCTAAAACTACCATCATACACTCTGGTTCCATTTCCTGTTCCTGTTCGCTGGTTCCAGCCTACCAGCAGGGGTTGCCCAGACCCAGCAAAATCCAAAGTTCAAGGTCATTTGGCTGTCCCCAGAGCCTTCCTTTGGAAGGATTTGGGAACGAGAGTACAATGTGCTTGCCATGATGCCCGAAATGCAGCCCTGTATGGCGAGTCTAATTATGATCAGGACTGCATCCATGCATCATGCCGATCCTTCGGTTGGTGCAGCAGCCCCGTATATATAGCGTCGGTATGGTATATGACTGCAGTAGCGAGACTCATTTATGCATGATGTTGACCGAGGGTACTTTACCTTAATGCATTATGCGGCCCTTAAAGGGGCGGCCCCCCACAACACGCAAAGCCCGTGTCAAAGGCACAATTACAGCGTAATAACGCCGACAACGTGATCATAGATTTATACCGTTGTGATGGGAAGCGGGCAGGGTGGGGCTTAGTGCTGGATAATGATGGGGGCAGAGTGATCCCAGCCACACAATGGTGTTACAATAAACTGGCAACATTCTCATGTTTTGAGTGAAATGAAACAGTCATGTTTAACTATAATTATATTACAAAGAGAAAACGGTATTGTCGTTCATTATCACGCCAGTGGTATATGTGTCAACATTAAAATATAATTTGAATGTTGCGTTAACGGAAAATTAATTTTAAAACACTGGTGTAACTTTTATTGTTGGTTTTGATATACTATGCCCTTTCTTTGGCATGATGCATGAATGAAGCATAAGCGAATAATTCACTGGAGCTGCATGTAAACGCACCAAGGGGATTGATACACTCTCGAAGGGTTGGCATGATGCAACAAAGTATAACACTGACCATGTGCCTACTGGAAAATTGCGTTATACATTGTTACACTGAGTTGCCTGCTACTAGCATGATAAGTTCATTATAAATCACCATAATTTGTAATAACCAAGTTAGACATGACAGAAACACGACCCGTCTTACCTCCTCACTACAGTCAGCCTTTTGTTACCACCAAGTTTGTTGTAAGCAGGTTTTACTCATAATTGACATAGTCCTTGACGTAAAACAGATCCAAATGAAGTTTCAGAATGCCCTGACCGTTTTAATATTGAGATATTGTATAGGAGATAAACTTCCCGTATTATATTCATTGTACAACATGTATGGTGAATTTAAGTGTATAATCAGCATCATTACGCTGCATAGCAGGCTTATTACTTATTTTAGCATCTTCGTGACGGTACACTTGTGTACCTCAATATACTCCCCGATAGAATATATTATGGATGGGTCTCAGTGAGTAATGAAATTCAGCTGAGACGCTAGGATATAATAATCATAGATTAAAGAAATATTGATGCAAAGGTTGATGTAATGTTGATCATTTGATACATTTTAATTGGATACAGTTAGTGGCATTGCAGCTGTGCCATTAGCACTTGATCAAGGAGAAGGCCATTCTATAGCATTGGTAGCAGTTTAAAGTGACACAGAAGAGAGATAACTACTTACTGGAGTTATTGGACGTCTGCAGGCGTTGATTGCTGAATGGGGCAGAGATACCAGCCAGGAGGAAGAAGGTGGCCCACACCCCTAGCACAAACCCCACCAACTCACGTTCCGCCTCAGCTGTTTTGGGCCACATATCGTCCAGGGTGGGGCATGGCCCTGCTCCTCCTGCTGCTCCCTCCTTATTCCTCCTCCAGGGTGTGGCTCAGGTGAGCTGGAGACTTCCAGTGCTCCAGTGTATGTGGGAGTATATATACATGCATTTATACACCACTATGGGGCTGGTGCACTGACATGCTACCTCCCATGGCAGAGGCATGCCTCACGCACCTACAGCACTGCGTTTGTACAGGATGCAGTTTGAAATGCTGAGGCCAACAGACCAAAGTCAACATGTATATACTCCACTGGTGTAATCACCACCATCTAGTATGTGCCATGGCATATATATCATTCAAATACATACACCACTTCCCAATTCCACTGCGTCATGGAAATCGAACTCCATCACCACCACTACAGAACATAGCAACATGAATTAAGTATAACTTCCTGCTTGCTCTGGTGTTCACATGCATGTGAAGCACAGGCAATAGTTTGAACTCTCTGGCTTGGAGGCAGTTGATGAAATGCGCTGGAGGAGTAGGGGTGGGGCAGGAGAGGAGGAGGTCCTGTTGGGGAGGCCAGTGCTCACCGACCACGGTCCCACAGCTGTATTTTGCCTGTGTCAATCGCATTAGGCTCCTCTCGGGTTGGGCCCCATTGGTCCCGCCCCACACTCTGCCGCCACGGGCCGCTGGCAGGAGGCATGCACGCACATCGACCGGCGCGCCCCTAGCGGAACTGTGTAGGGGGTGCAATGCTGCACAAGAAGGGGCACAGCTTAACAGAAGGGTAGTGGGGAGGTGAGGGCATGTTGTACAAGTATGAGAAACCCCATGGATTCCATTATTTTAATGTTATATATCGTTATAATATTTTTATTCCATAAAATGAATATACAACTTACTTATAACTAGAGGTAACTGGAAATTGACTCTCCTTCAGTCCAACACATTAGACACATGATGTATTAGATTGATTGATTTACATGTAAAATGCAGATTTAAATATTTTTGGGTGGCTTTGAGTTTGAATTTCAACTGATGCATTCATGCTGGTCTCGGTGGCGATATTTGGTAGTAAACTGGTGGAAGTAAATTTAGCTGAGCAGTAGAATCTATTGCAGTTTCACAGATTATATTATGTACTATTATGGTAATAGTGTACATGGGTAGTAGAATCTACTGTCGGTTTACAGTATAAAAGACGTATTTCTGGATGAACTATTTACAGTGTACTATAGTTTAACCCACGGTGGAGGTAACTGAGTAATGTAATAATAACAATGGTATAGCCTATGAGGCCTGTCAGGCCCTTATCCCACAAAACGGCCCTTATCCCCCAAAAGACTATCGTTTTGGGACATAAGGGCTGACATCAGGCCCTTATCCCACAAAAGTGGCCTTAAAGCACAAAAGCCCTTATCCCACATAAGAAATGCCCTTATCCCACAAAAGCCCTTATCCCCCAAAACCCATATACTGGTGTCATATCCCTACCTGCCCTTATCTCCCATAACATCCTCGAATACCAACTTGCCCCTATCTCCCAAAACCTTTAATAATGCTGGTCTCAACTGTCAACCTGTTCTCAAGTTCAAGTAGCCCTTATGTCCCAAAACCTATATAAACTGGTCTCACCCACCAACCTGTCCTTAAAATGATCATCAAGTTTAAGTTGCCATTATCTCCAAAAACGTTATATACTGGTCTCATATGTCAACCTGTTTTCAAGTTCAAGTAGCCCTTATGTCCCAAAACCTATTTACTGGTCTCACCCATCAACCTGTCCTTAAAATGAGCATCATGTTTACGTTATAAGTTTATGTTATATTATACTGGTCTCATCTGTCAATCTGTTATTAAGTTCAAGTGGCCATTATGTCCCAAAACCTATATACTTGTCTCGACGAGCAACCTGTCCTTAAAATGAGCATCAAGTTTAATTATAAGTTGCCCTTATCTCCCAAAACATATATATATATACTGGTCTCATCCGCCAACCTGTCCTTAAAAAGGGCATCATGTTTAAGTTATAAGTTTATGTTATATTATACTGGTCTCATCTGTCAATCTGTTATTAAGTTCAAGTGGCCATTATGTCCCAAAACCTATATACTGGTCTCACCCACCAACCTGTCCTTAAAATGAGCATCAAGTTTAATTATAAGTTGCCCTTATCTCCCAAAACATATATATACTGGTCTCATCCGTCAACCTGTTCTTAAAAAGGACATCATGTTTATGCTATCAGTTTATGTTATATTATACTGGTCTCATCTGTCAACCTGTTCTCAAGTTCAAGTAGCCCTTATGTCCCAAAACCTATATACTGGTCTCACCCACCAACCTGTCCTTAAAATAAGCATCAAGTTTAATTATAAGTTGCCCTTATCTCCCAAAACATATATAATATATTGGTACTGAGCATATATGTATATATATATACGTTTTGGGAGATAAGGGCTGGTAGGGATATGACACCATTATATGGGTTTTGAGGGATAAGGGCAGGTAGGGATATGACACCATTATATGAGTTTTGGGGGATAAGGGCAGGTAGGGATGTGACACTTTTATGTGGGTTTTGGGGGATAAGGGCAGGTAGGGATATGACACCATCATATGGGTTTTGGGGGATAAGGGCTGGTAGGGATATGACAACAGTATATGGGTTTTGGGGGATAAGGGCAAGTAGAACCGGTTGATGGATGAGAGCGATATATAAAGGTTTTGGGAGATAGGTTGGTACTGAGCATATATATATATATACGTTTTGGGAGATAAGGGCAGGTAGGGATATGACACCATTATATATGGGTTTTGGGGGATAAGGGCAAGTAGAACTGGTTGATGGATGAGAGCTGTATATAAAGGTTTTGGGAGATAAGTTGGTACTGAGCATATATATACATTTTGGGAGATAAGGGCAGGTAGGGATATGACACCAGTATATGGGTTTTGGGGGATAAGGGCTTTTGTGGGATAAGGGCATTTCTTATGTGGGATAAGGGCTTTTGTGCTTTAAGGCCACTTTTGTGGGATAAGGGCCTGATGTCAGCCCTTATGTCCCAAAACGATAGTCTTTTGGGGGATAAGGGCCGTTTTGTGGGATAAGGGCCTGACAAGGCCACCTGTCAGTTTACCGGGGTTATTTCGACATACACTCAGTTACTTGTAGGGTATCTAATATTATGCCCTTTCACGTTTTGTACACGTAGGTACATCTAGTGACAAGGGACATGGACATTTTAAAAAATCGACAGGGGACAGTCTAAGGGATTAGTGACAACGACAGGGGGAATGAAAGTACAGTGATATGGGCTTTCTTTAAAGCTGGGCCGTCAGGGAATAAGTTCAGCATTTTCCATACATGGACTAAAATAACAGTTCCACCAGAGGGCAGCAGTGTTTGGACAGGGGACCATGAGCATTGTCCAGCTACAACATATTCACCCTATCTTGTGCCTGTAAGAGCTGAGCTCCCAGCCCTTAAGAGCCCTCTTGTGAATGAAAACTGAACTATATCCAAAAGTACTTTTGGCCTCACTTTAACCATGACGGTCAAGCTTTAAGGTTACAGGGGAAATGCTCAATCCCCCCATCTAGACCCACAGTTTACTGCATCTGATGCAAACATTGCGTCAGAAAGTGATGTCAGCTTACATGAAGACTACTTTTGAGGTTTAAAACAGGTTAAGTATAACATGTATTAGCCCCTGGATTCTTTGAAACGGGATAAAACAAGGGCAAAGCAGGGCCTTCATCTATTTGCGGAAAAGTAAGTTATTGTGTGCCATTTATGGGGATATCTCGAGGGTCAATTCCTGGGTACTTTTGAGGTCTGAGTAAAGGAGAAAGAAGAGTAAACACGATCTCTACCTACCAAAATGTGATGTATTATAGTCCCCTGACTCTGGGGGTCAAAATATGATGGTATACTTCTGATTATGAGTATCATTATCAGTGTAACCTTCAGCTGCAGGCTGAAACCGAGTGCCCAGGTAACCTGAGACGTTTGGTGAATGCTGAGTATCGGTGACAGATGATTACAGTATATATATATCAAAAAACATGAATACATGTAGCCTATATAATGTGTGAGACTGTGAGAAGTATGTATCTACACTGTAAATAGTTAGTGTAGGTACACAGAAGAATCTACTGTAGATCTACAGTAGAGTCTACCGTAGAATGGATTTGCAGTAGAATCTACTGTGGATTTACAGTAGATTCTACTGTTTACCTACAATAAACTGTTATACACCTACAGTAGAATCTACTGTACACCTACAGAAATGGCTACCAACTTTTTACGGTGTGTATCTCAGATGATTGCAGTATGTATATCAAAGTACATGAACAGTCATGTATAATGTGTGAGAGAAGTATGTATCTATATATCTCAGATACACTTCTAGAAGTGTATCTCAGATGCAACTTTAACCTGAACATCGGCCCCCACTGCTCTGCCGAATCTATGAATCATTGAATACAGTTCTTCTCATATGTAGCCTAGACTTTATTCGTGAGACACTAGCTTGCTTAATTCAAATATGTTCAATTTAAAAGTCATTCATAGACGACTTCGTGTTTCTTACCAAACAATTTCCAGATAACATTGGTCACTGGGGCCCATTTGTGCTTTACTTGGGCCTGCTGGGTTTGCCCATATCTGGGTTTTCCTCATTTTTGTCCAGGGCTACCAGTAAGATTCCAGATGGGCCAAGCCCACCAACAATCTTTTCCTAAAATATGTTGTACATACTTTGAAACATACTCATCTTTGGTTGTTCTTAGAAGTTATAACTTAAAGTACCACTTTCATGGCTTTGTATCAAAGTGGGTTTTGCCTTGGCTGGATCTAATTAATGTGGGCTAGACTTCCTTGGGATTTTTATGGGAGTAAACCTGGGCTGCAAGGTGGGCCCCAGCTGGGATCAGCCCACAAAAATGTGGTGGTCCCCATATGGACTGAGTGACGTGGGTCCCACCTAACGGCCCATCTTTAGACCCATAGACCTTTAGACCTCGATGTATTGTCAATGTGATACCTTTTTTCTGTGTTCATGTTACGTCTCTTAACTAGTTTGTCAATAACCCTTTCAAAATAAAAGTTTGGTTAAAGTCCACACATGGGAGTTAAAGGCTAAATGCAACAATACGTTATTTTTACTGGAAATGATTGAATGCATGAGGTAGAAATTGGATAGCACATTGATGATCCTATTGCAGTGCACCCTGCATTCTCTTTATGTCATTTATGCAGTGTTCATTGGGTGCGCTGAAGGTAGTTTATTGAATCGTCAATGCAGAGGTTCAATAAGGAGTTCTCGCACTGATATGTTGACAATACTTGGCGTGAATGATAGTCTCAAACAACAAACTATAACACTACAGGAGATGGGGGGGGGGGGGGGGCGAGAGGGTCTGTTAGCGAGAAACCAGGTGAATGAGTGCACAGGATATGAAATTTAGGATGCGCATCTAAAGATTAAACAAATTGAACTAGTATGGAGGATAATGATGACGAAAAGAGCACCTTCATTGGCTACTACTAGCGTCCAGGAGGGTAATTAATAAACGACATTTGAATAGGTGGGTGACTTATTTAAAACAAATTGAAAGTCGGATGTATTGCACTCGGCCTAATGTGAGTTAATTAAAGGCATAAAACTTACTGCCCCGGCAGCAACAGTAGGAGTGCAGGCATGACAGGCACTCAGCCCTTTCTATACGGCGGCCCGGGTTCTAAGTAACTCGTTCAACTGATTCAAATAAGTGCTCTTTTTTTTTTAGTAAAATGTAAGAGTGCATGTCTCCTCAACAGAGCATTGGAGTAAATGCCTTAGGGAGTGCTCATTTTTTAACAACAGGGGGGGGGGGTTGTGGATTTGGGGGGGGTAAAAAATTTGGACCCCTTGACCGGGGGGGGGTCAAAAAAATTCAACCTGTTTTGAGGGAAAAGGCCCGCGCGTTACTATAATACAAAGGGGCGCGAACGCGCGCGATTTTTGGCCTGCCGGGGGGGGTGTGTGGAAAATTTCGACCCCTCTAGGGGGGGGGGTAAAAAATTGCTTGCGCTCCGCGCGAAATCTCACCGCCCCCCACCCTGTTGTTAAAAAATGAGCACTCCCTTAGTAAATGTACAATAGTCAACCATAGGATATATACATCTGGATCATCATAGATTCTGACAGGTATACCTTTTCCCTCCTGTGCCCTAATGTATTCTCCTACTATATATATCTGTATATACATCCCAAATCCCAGGCTGATCACACCGACACGGAATTGACCAGAAAGGTATGCATGGCCACATCCCCCGTACGGGAATTCTTCTCAACTAGCACCTGGAGACTCAAGCACCCAACATGGGTAGACCGAGTTAAGATGGACGATAAGAGTACATATTTGAGATACGTCAACGAAGAATAAGAATAAGAGAAATAGAGGTAAGAGACACGATGTGGGATAGTGAGATGCGGAGACAGGGAGTGCAAATGACATGATACATCTCCTGTAAATATTGAAAATGTAATGCAAGACATTACAATTAAAGACGAGAAGGAATATCTTACTGCTGGGGCAATGTTGAGGGGAAGATAAATGGATCAGTAGCAACTATAGTAGTGTCTCTCAATAAAAATGAGCTAGGAGCTAATTTGGGGAAGATTTTTATCTTTCAGTCACACAATCATTCTGATACTTATAAATCCATAAAATCATGGTCAGAATACGTCAGGGGGCCTATCTATATTACCAAGAGGGGTCCCCTGACCAGGGTTTCTCTATATTTTATGCATTTATGCGTATCAGAATGATTTAACACACATATGTATATCTGGCCATTATGAACACAACTACGTTGTGTAACTGGAAAATAAAAATCTACCCCAAATTAGCTCCTAACCCATCTTTAATAAGGACAATATTGGATTAGAGGACTGCAACCCCTAGCATATCGGACTTCTGCACTTAGTGGTAGATCAGGTCAATATTCACAAATTCTAATAAACAACTTGCTTTGTGGTGTTATTTGTGTCTTATGAGAGAGAGAGAGAGGGAGAGAGAGAGAGAGAGAGAGAGAGAGAGAGAGAGAGAGAGAGAGGGAGAGAGAGAGGGGGGGAGAGAAGGGGAGAGGGGGGAAGGCAGACAAAGAGACAGACAGAGAGACAGACAGATAGACAAACCGGATGCCAGAGAGGATGTTGACAACGATGCACAAAGACAGAAAGCCAGAGACAGACACACATACATACAGTCTAGGTTGGAGAATATAGAGAGACATACAAAAATCCCCATATTATGTTAATCCTTTCCTTTATGCCGCTGTGCAGCATTTCCCTAAGCAGAAGCCTAGAGATACACTAATGCCCAGTCATTGGTCTTTCAGGCACCAGGGGCCAGCACTAGTATTTACTGCTTGTATGGTCTATACAGCACTGGAGCCACCTTTCGTGGCAATTACTGTTGGAGGCTGACATCTTCTATTTGTACCCTTGATGTGTCAGCAGAAAGGCTGCTTCACAGAGCACCATGCATGGTAGTGCATCTTATCATCATCCTTACAATAGCCGTCTGTGCAGACCAGTTTCAGCACATGCAGTCACCCTCCCAGAGTGTATGGCTGTCCCAATCTAAATAATGTCGCTCTCCGAGCTCGAGGTTCTCGGAAATCAAAGGCTTTGGCTTTTTGGTGCTACTCAAAATGATATATAATTCGACAATGGTGTACCCTGGTGTCACTTTTGGTATTTTTAGTCTGAGATAAAAATAAACATTATCTGAGACACAGAGCTTCATCCCCCTACTGTGTGTGTTGGCCTGTGTCTGAGATAAAGAGATAGTGAAATAAAGATAAAGATTAGCTGAGATAAAGTGCCCTACAACCATACACCTTTGGTTAAAACCAGCAATTACAAGGCTGTGGGATCATCAGGACTCCTACCTTTAGTTCAGGAAGGATACCATTCAGAACTAAAGTGACCAGCGCACACTGGAGAGTTTGTATGGGGAGGTGCGGGCCTGGCCACTCTCCTGCTAACAGGATTTACCCTTATTGGTGAGTGACTTAAAACAAACCGGCCATATGGTATCTGGAGTCCGGTAAAAGAGTGCTGGTCGTGGGGACGCAGTGCGAGCTGCTACCCCGGGACGACAACGTTACAACTGGGGTCTCTTTAGAGCCAAGCAACAATTACATTTGGGTGGAGAGATCGATAGCATCCCAGGACTGAACAGCCAAAAATAGACTCTCAACTCTGTAAGCTATATCTATGTGTGTTTCCACATTTAAGGGAACAGACCCGTGGAAGATTATGCTACTAGTATATATAAACATGCATTATTGGGCTTGGAACCTTTTAACTGTTTTTGCTTCGATATCTCCATTTTTTATAGTATTATCATCAAATGACTATGCCTTTTAGAAAAATTGCAAACTTTGGGATGAGGATATATGTGATCAGAACGGTTATACCTATGAATACATCTCAAATTGTGTATAGTGCCCAATCCTAATGTATATGTATATATAACACCAGTCTAAAGATGTCAACATTCTTTAATTGATAAACATTAACATAAATATTGGTCAGTTGGTTATCTTTATTGGTGATGTTAATTTACAATCGTTCTCCATAGATATGGGTGATGCAGGGCTTAGTGAACATTCTAGGAAGAGAGATACTATATTCATCAGCTGGTGATACCAAGACAGTTATGTTAGAGAGAATAGTTCAATCGGGCAGTATAGAATATGGTTTAGGTAATGTATTATTTATTTCAATGCTTATTCAGTT
Source organism: Harmothoe impar (assembly GCA_947462335.1). Lineage (NCBI taxonomy): Eukaryota > Metazoa > Annelida > Polychaeta > Phyllodocida > Polynoidae > Harmothoe > Harmothoe impar. The sequence continues at coordinate 20,620,893 of OX381705.1, forward strand.
GCACTGTATAAGGTATCATTTTTCTGTGCAAATAAACTCCTGATCTGAGAATGACAGAGATATTGTAAATGAAATTGAAAAATCTGGACTGCCTTCGTTCGGTGCTAAGGGTAACCTGTAACATGCATCAGTCATATTCCCTTCTTCTTGGCCTGATATCTTAGAATGAAGCTAAGAAACTTTCAAGTGGTTCTAATCTCTATAGATACAGTCATTCCATTAGAACTGACATTAAGTACGATATGTTAGAGTGGAAATACAACTGAGAAATAGATATATGCGGTTCAGATTCAAGCTTAGAGAAAAAAGGGTGTGCTTGCTACATGTATATTCAAGTGAATGGAACTGACATTTAATATTGATTATGAAATTCGTTTTGGTCCGGAATAATTTCTTTGGTTGATTTTATTTTTACTCGCCTCAGCTCTGTTCATACATGTGCCTTGGTTCCGAGCTCTCCAAAAAGTAAAACTTCTTTTTAACAACCTGATCGTATTTTTGACAAGGAAACGTTTCAAATAGGTTAAATTGATAGCTTTTAGGAAACATTGCGTCATACATGACGTCTCTTGGTCAATGGCGACATGACGTCACGTCATTGGTTGATTGAGAGTCCATGTTATCACAGTCAGGGGTTGGACGTTGGTTCGGTGAGCCTACTCCAGGGGAAGTGCTGTCGTGGGGACAGCATACCCGGAACATATCAGTTTCCCGATAGTGTAGTAACCTGCCTCGTAACCCTCTCGTCCTGCAAAGGTCAAGGTCAAATTCAAGGTTTCAGTCAAGGTCAAATATCAGGGAGGAAATTTTGGTGAAGACAGGTAAATGGTATTATAATTTTTATGTTTCGATATTCTTACCCTATTAAACCTATAGTTACGGCTATTGCTTTTGCACATGATGAGTAATAAATCTTATGCATAGATATTTGGAGATGTGTGTGTATCTAGATACGAATAATCGTTCTATTAGTAAATTAATTTCCTATACGTCTCCTATTAGTTTTAAGCGGGCTGACACAATATAATTATTGACTTGGATATCCGTACTTCAAGAGTTGGAAGGAAAAATTTATAAGGTTTTCTATGCTACCGGTAACATTCAAGGGTGGTGCCACAGTCGTAGCCAATGACTACCTGTAAATACAGGCAATTGGTACAAGTGCCGTCTAAAAAACACAAAATAATATCTACAAAAACAATATCTACTGGGAGACAGACTAGCTATGTTAAGCTTGGCATAAACCGAAAAATGCTTGAATTGCAACTGTACCCTTTTCAGAATTCAGGGAAATTTATATCAAGGCATGACTATAATGTGCTATTCTTCCGTATTGCCGATAAAGGTCCCATAGCGCCTTACTGTACTTGTGCTATGCCCTTTATTCTACTTTGCCCATAAGGCCAATTCTCTCAGAAAATACCAACGCGTAAATCTGCGATGCAGCCCTGGCAGATTGACTTGCCAGGGCTGCATTCATGCATCATGACCACAAAGGGTATAGCTTATCAAATCACTATGCGGACTTTAAAGAGAGACTCCTATACCACTACTATACAGTCATGCTGCCATCTATACAATACACTCAGTCCATAGAAAGCGAATAATTGAGTTTGTGCATCTCTATGGGACAGACCTCCATAAGGTAAAGCACCCGGGGGTTGAGCCCAACTGGGAACATGTCCCATAGAGCTAGACTAGGGTGCGTTTGGGGTTTCTGCATCTTCCTATCCACATTCACCGCCTTACCTTCTCTTTTGAAGGTAGTCCTATGTCTTCAATATTTTGCGCGTTTGTATTTTTAATACAAAATAATTGTTTTATCCCATGATAATTATGCAGGAAACTACAGTTGAAGAAACATAATTGACTTCCTTTTACATCAAAGAACAACTAAAGACAATAGTAATAATAATCCAAAAAATTTAAACACAACTGATATAATGTCGAGTACAAAAACAGTAATGAAGTATATTCTAACCATAAAAATATATATACCTAAGAATATTTCAGGAAATCATCGGCACTAGAATAATAAAGCTAAATTGGTCGTTGTGGTACCATCCTGGTGTTCTGCAGTGCTTTCCCTCACCAGTGCTCATATAACAAACGATATGAAACAAAACATGTAGACCCTATATATGTGTTGTAGTATACACTAGGGACTACACTACCCCGCCTGGCTGTGTGCTTTACCCCTACTGTACTCACTAACCCTTTAAGGACAGCATATTGTATACAGATACCATGCTGTTCTGTTGTCGTGATGCATCCTTAAAGGGGTTTCAGGCAGTGGCGTGTCACATGCAGGGGAAGCTAGGGAAACACAGATGAACAGCCATGTCCATTCATACATGGAGAATGGGACTGCCTTGCAAAGCCATGACATGGTGACTTCTCCTTATACAAACATATACATCCTTAGCTTAGTTAGGCTCGTACACAATACAGAATAGAGCGTTCCTGACGATAATTCTTCTTCTAAAGATATTCTGCAACTTCTGCATACATATAATGTAATTCAGCTGTGTCGGGTACAGTCAAGCATGTAATGGGATCCGCCGGGCTCTGGATGAAATATTCTTATATTTATAAGGATGCGCCAATAGTCAGATTTGTTCTCCGACGAACCTTTGTCGGCAACTAGTAGGACTATCAAGGCCTCACTCTATCAGTGATAGGCCCCGGGCACTGAGTCTTTGAGGGGAGATAACAACTGCCGCCCTACCGACCCTCTTGTCAGAGGTTGGGAGATTTGACCGCCCTACTTTCAGAGATTGGGAGATTTGACCGCCCTACTTTCAGAGGTTGGGAGATTTGACCGCGCCACTTTTCAGAGGTTGGGAGATTTTCTGAGCAATACAAGATTAGGTCTCTCTGAATTTTGTACAAATTTTATTCATTCCTTTCAGCAAAAAAACAACTTATCAGGACCTTGATGACATCTGACCGCCCTCCTTTTCAGGATATAATGGAAATTCACTGCCACCGCTCTTCAGAGTGGTGCTGCAGTGGTTATTGAATACATGGTAGAGTAGCCCCCCCCCCGGGGGTAGGTCCAGCTTAAATGTATCAATTCATCAGTGTCAGCAGCTTAAATGTGCAAAGTCATCATCGGTTGGGGTTCTTCTTATTGCCTATCAGCTTAGGCCAGGCCTAGAAGAATACCTGGTGCTAGTCAACATGTACTCCTTTACACTCGAGGTCTCCAACTGTGTAGTATCCCAGCTCGTCCGTGTCTCCTGTGTGGGCACAATGGTAGTTAAGCAGCTTAAAAAGAGCACTCTAGAAGTAAAATTGTGATCACATAACAATGGAAGCAATTCCGGAATAATGTTTATGCACAGACAATCAATAGTTCAAGGGCCATTATCCCAAACCATGCAGAGACATCAAAAACGGTTTGTGATAATGTCGCCCTTTCGGTGCAAGAAGGTTGTAATAGTAAATCTTAAGAGTGTGGATTACAACCTTTGTGCACAGAAGGGACGATGTCTAATGCCCATGGAAGGTAAAAGTGATAAATAGTTATTATTTAATAAAAAAGAAATAGTTCATGTTAGTCAATTAATATAAATAGGGATTAATATATAATAAACTTCAAATGAAGTGTAGTTGAAATTGGGGACCTATCATTAATCCGGCTCCTCTGTTCATTTTGCCATAATAGTATCCTATATTGCACTATAATAGCGCTATAGTATGTAGGACCTGAAGCCTAGTCGGGACTGGAGCTGGTTGCGGCGGGCAGCACTGATAAGAGCTGATAAGACTGTTACTAGCCTGTCCCCTGTTTGTCCCCTAATTGTACCCATAGTGGGATGTCTTATCAGTGGGTTTTACCGCAACCAGCGAAATATTAAATGGCGGACCCACAGGGTATAGCTCCGGATTCCTATACAAGCACATGTACTATCCAATCTCAAGGCTGTGACTGCTGTATTTCTGCTGCACGGCATACAAGGACCTGATTCAGAAACATGGGGGTGCAGCATGGCATGATCAGGACACGGCATCTCTGTTCAAAGAGACGACATGCAACAACTGTTGAGAATTATCTCTGGTTCTCATTCAGCCTGCATGTTCTCCTGCATCATGCCTTCATCCATGGCCGGATCTACACCGCCCAGGAAGGCTCCGCCCTTTTTACATCTTGTTACCCCTTCGTGAGTAGGGGAGCTACATCGGGCATGCAGTCAGGGAAGGCAGAGTCAAAGAAAAATATTATTGCTGCAGAAGTTCTGTCATCATTGCCTTAATGCACCAGCCCCAGGCCTGGCATGAGGCTTCTGCTGTAGGCGTATCTTAAGGTACACGCGGTCTACTTAATATATTAAGTCCATTAAAGGCCCTATCATTTCAATACGGGGATTCTGATCATAATAATGATTAAGGCTGAATGAGATTTACAAGCTTTATATTGACTTTGGCGTTTCAGTACGCCACCCTGGAGCTTTTAGTAATAAAAGAAATAAGTAAAAAACAACATGCCATGAGATTAATTATCCCTATTCCGTTTTAGGACGTTCTTAAAGATCATTGATGCCTGCTAGTCTTTTCTAGAATGCAACTGTATCATAAGGGGGGGGGGAGAGAGGAATGAAGACGTAAGGTATTGGAATTTCCTTTCATGTACAGTGGTCTTTATAATACATAATATGACAAAGTTGTTAGGTATAGGTGGTTACAATTTTAAAAGGTGTTAAGTGATATCTGGTAGTAAGTGAACAATAACCTTATGTGATATCATAAAGGCCAATGCATAAAATTCATGAGGAATCAGAAAACTTCATTTGAAAAAAGTATATATGTCCAGAAGTGTACACTGTAAGGTGTTGAGCTACCAAAGCATACATTTGAAAATGCCCTCCGATGACGATATGGGAATACCTTTTAAATGGGTCAGATAAGCATTAACGAAAACAGACCATGTAGACGCTAGAGATGTTGACGTTACCCTTACCTGTGTCTCCAGCCCTGAAGCTGAATATGGGGAGGTCGTCCTTGTACGTCACGTATCCGTCATCCCGCCGCCACACGTTGTCATTCATGTCACAGTTACACAGCTTGGACGTGTCGTTACAGGAAGCAGTCATACCGCATGCGCACATGTTGGTTCCGGGGTCGGCGCCGCCCCAGTACGTCATGGCTACGTCATAGCGGTTTGTCCAGTACGTAGTATGGATGTGTACCGCTAGGGGGTGGTGGATGCCTGCAGCGTTGCATTCCCAGCTGATGTCAAGGAATAGGAGGAGGTGATAATACATCATACATGTGTCAAATGTTCTGGTTCTCCATGTCTAAAACTAAATGCTCAAATCTCAAAACATGAGGAGTACCTTAAAGATGGTGTACCAACTAGTACACTTCCCAAACTTTTTCCTTAAAAGGGAAGCCATGGGTTCCATTATCATTTTAGCTAATACACAGTACACAATATTTGCAAGATATTTGTCTATAAATACATGATTTGAGATATTTAACAATATAGCCTATTCACCTCACTGACTCAGTCACTACCCCAGGTGAGTACAGGGTAAACTAGCCTGGTAGAGAATGCACTGAACCATGCAGTACCACAACATAGGGAGTTTTAGTGTCGACCTACAGCAAAAAGTATTGCACTACATGTGCTAATTTGAAAGATTTAAATACTTTCAATCCTTTTAAAATTTAGGGAGTATTTATAGGAGACTCTATACAATAGTAATATGGCATGAGCAAAAATTCCTCGAATTATAGCTGATATACCATCTTTAAACTTTCTGACTAGGCTACTCCTGACCAATGGCAGTCCCATGTGACAAGAAAATACATGTGCCTTTCATCAAGATCAACAGATATAGTGTCAGAATATTGGCATGTAGTATTGTCCACGTAAAATTCTTTTGTGAATCTTCTGATTTAAGACGCTTGCATCTGGAGACAAAATTAAAAGCATGCACTTACACAATTCATTTTCATGTGAGGGTCAACGTTTCTTGCCACATGGGTACATAGTAAAATTCTTTAGTTATTGCATTGCCTACTTCTCAGTCTTTGTGGCAGTTCTCAAAACTGGTTCTATTGTTGCATGCACCACAGAGATTGAGAAGGACCTACACCGGTGCCCTACGCCAAAGCAGTTCTAATCATGAATTTTTGAAAAAAAAATCCACTTAAGGTGAAATTGATAACAGTTGAACAGAATCGATGTCAAAATAGTTCAGGTGAAATTGTATTACGTAAATGAGGCACATTTGATGAGATACCATACAAGGTCAGACCTCATGTCTTCCAAACATTGAAGACACTGTAATTCTCAAAGCATACTTGTCTGTGATACGAGTACAACAATGAATATGCGTGATTTTATATTGAGTGACACTAAATATACCAGATACACACAATACCACATACAGCCTGGCAATGCTGAATTCTTGGAGCCTTGAAGAAGAGGCTTCTAACCTGAGAATACTGGACTGTACGCAGAGAGTCCAGCATTGACTGACATGAGACTAGCATTTCTTGACACCATTGCGTTAATAATGTGTTCCCTTTTTCTTCTTTAAAAGGGTGTATTATACTAAGGAAATTCATACCCTTCTTCTTTCAGATATTACAGGGAAATGTATAAAAGCTCTAAACTAAAGTGGTTTTTAAATCGAATCAATATTATATTGATTAAGAAAACAACAACATTGGGACAGCCCTCTGAAATAGGACGTTTCCTTTGCATCCCAAGGCCGACAGAAATGTATCAATTTCCATCGAATTTGCAATACGTAGCAAATTGCACAATGTCGGGTGATATAACGTTGGGCTGTTTCTGAGTGATGGAAATACAAACAAAGTTTTAATCCATTGATTGCTGTATACAACACCTCCTCTTCTAAATAAGTTAAATAGACATGGACATATATGAAAGATAGAATATTACTTTTTGACAGAATCCGTCTTTACATACTTAAAGAAGGGTACATGATAAGAATAATGAACTTTAATAGTGACACATTTTTGCAACTTTAAAATAAATATTAGGTCACACACTATTACAACGATCACTTTGTATACAGAATCAATAGATTTTATGTTATAATTTCACTCTTGGTGTCCTAGAGAGAACACCGAACACCGAAATGCATGACATCATTACCTTTCACCTTGATGAAGCAAGTTGTACCAGCCATCTAAAAAATATGCATTTGATGCACCTTCCAATATGTTTTGATGGGTTCCGATATTTATATGTCTTATGTACGATACCCATATTAGTCCTAACACATAAGTTTCCTTTACACTAACGTCTTATTATTAGTAATGAAAACAAATGAATCAATATCCATATAATTAGGACATTTCTACTGTACATTTTTTAACAGTGACACATACCAATACATTTCTTAAAGCTTTTTGGCATGGCTTATAAACAGCGATGTGTGCCTGCTTATGAAACTCTAGGTTGGGTTTTAAAATGTATTGATTCATCATTAAATGCTTTCTCATTATAACTGAAATGCTACATATGAATATCAAACTAAACACTAGCAGTGCCTACCTGATATATTGGCGGCAGTTGGCAGACCTGTCTACATAGGTGATGACGGCGTTCAGGTCCATCTCTTGACTGTCTGCGTCCGTGTAGAGCAGCTCGGCCGTGAACTCACCGGCGCCTTCAAACCCTTCCACCAGGTGGCGCCCCTCCCTGCTGTGACCTATATGAGGGAGCAGGTGTGAGCAGATCAACATTCAGGCAATATGGAGACAACAGAGTGAACCTTTGGCACTTTGTATTAGATGAGACCAGATTTACCTTGAGCAGACTTCTAGAAAAATGCTCCTACCCAGCTAACAAAAAGCATTTTCCAAACGTTTCCAACAGTTTTTATGTTATTTTGGAAACGTTTTCGCTAGCTGGGTAATGGTTTGGACAACGTTTGGTGAGTTAATAGCTTGGTGATCTCAGTACACAGTATTTGGAATGGAGCGGCTTAATTTGATATAATAAAGAGTGTTCATAAAGATACAAACCAAAGATGCCTGTTCCAGTCTGTTTGTCAAAGTCAACGTCACACTGAATCCGGAATGAGTCGAAAAGGTCACTCGGCTTCACGTCAACAATCACGGAGTCCACGAGACCACGAGACACCCACTCGTCACACGTGTGTGCTGTAGGGAGGTGGACAAGGACAGGTTATTTCCCATGGGGGTGACAGAATAACAGGAACCCATGGCCACCTAGCATATAGCACCACAGTTGGCTGAGAGAACGAATTAAAGAAACAGCCTTTATATTATATACAGGAATGTATGTCAATGCAGTCCAGTGAGCACACTCTCCTACTGTGAGTGTAAATCAGATATGGATATGCATGATTACATGCATACATATACGTGTTATAAGCCTTGGATATTTGTAATTATCCTCGGCTGAGACATTGGACAATTACCCTGTCCTTGACTTATAACACTTATACAGCAACTCACTTGTACCATATCTACAACGTATACAGCGGTCATTCATATTTGAGGAACAGTGTGAGGATATTACATGTTGCCTTATACTAGAGGGACGTTTTTCTTCAGGATTCACCAAGGCACTGCCGGTGATTGACTCGCCAGCCGTGCATTGGTGCATCAATCGGACCCTTCAAGAGTATGCACGTGGTGGGCTTTTGAAGTGGGTAGAGTATCCTAGAGTAGTCTGCATGAATACACTGATACATGGATTTGGGCTAGATTATTGTAACTGGATGGCTGAAGTGCGCCGATTTTAATGTCGTTTTAGGCAAGTCAGCCGTCCTAGCTAAATGCGCTATTTTACGTGAAAATAACGTTATATAACGTTTTGCCATAAGAAGCCATAGAAAAACGTTAGATACCGTTATCCAACGTTTTTTGTTTACTGAGTTATTGTAAGTTAAAGGAATGGTTGAATACCACCAGATAAGAAGAGTGCCCCCACCTAGTGGTGTGCAGGGGAACTCGTGGCAGGCTCCTACACTTGAGTTGCTGCCGCTGCAGGGTGCGGTCAGGTTGCCGTAACTCTCCATGTCACACACCCGACTCCTGGTCCTGGTACCCGAGGCACACGACACGGTACACGCACTCCAGGCACCCCACGCCTCCCAGTCTCCAGGTACTGTCAGGGGGAATAGAAAGACAAGGATTAGGCCAAAAAATAAAAATAAAAGATTTGTTTCAGGTCACCCGACCGACCATATCAAAACAGGGCCGACCCTACGTTTTTCTTACGCAATTTTGAAGAAATTTCCGTATTTTTACCCTTTTTTGGTTCAATTTTAGGGACTTTCGAGATGCTTGCTAGTACTTTCATCTTTAAAAAAAAGTTGGGGAAAAAATCTGACCCACCGACCCTACATTTTCTTTCCATGTTACCTGAAACATACCTTTTCCCCCCTTAACATCTATAGGAGAAAATGAGATGTATGAGTTTTTTTTATATCTAATCATAAAAGCAACTTCTTATTGGACTGATGATGGCCCATGTTGAGCAATCATCTACCTACTTCTGAGCTATTATTGGCGAAGATGGGTCATGGTATTAGAAACAAAAAAGAAAATCTTATGAAATAAATATATAAAGTTAAATATCCTCTTTAGTGACTGAATAGAATCAGAGGTAATACTGCGCCACTCGAATATTGTTTATCATGATGCCTATATAACCTACATACAATAAAATCTAACAACTTACTCGGACATGGATCGGTTCCACATGGTTTAGATTCCTGATTCGGGCCATCACATGCATTCCCACCATGCAGTGGTTCTATGCACGTCCGGTTCCGTAGCCGTATACTTCCGCCACACGTGACAGGGCAGGGCCCCCAGTCCGTCCAGTCCTGCCACACGCCGTCAACTAGGGAAGTACAGAAAGTTATCAAGTTATTAAGTTATTGAATTAGTCTCGACACATTGATATACGTAAGTATTCCTGCACACGTTCCATTCACAGGAAACATTATAACAATTATAACATTATAACATTCCCTGCATGAAGTGTGTGATTTAACTTAAATCTTCCAAATGCCCACGTTATGAAAGCTTATGAAAGGCTAGATAATGGAATGTCCAATTGGTTGCAGTTTGTTTTATCAATGGAGTCTACATAATATTATGTTTTGGTAACATTTTGGAGCTTTAAGTATCTAAGTGACTCCAAAACCCGTGCAGTGATGTAAAAAAAACCACGTGTACAGTGATATACACTTTTGGATGAAGTTTGTGTTTATAATATTATGTTGTGCTGATATTGTCCTGTGCTGTCCAGAGGCGAAGCCACCATGCATTATTATACCTTAAAGAAAATAGACAGGACTAAGAATTAAACAAACAATCAATAACTAATTTGAATTCAAGCAATATGTCTATTCATTCTCCTTATAAATAGGGTGAATTTACCTTACCATTAAAGCGACATCTTTAAACGAATTTATGATAGTTATAAATTCTCCATCCTCACACATCTCTCCTCTAACATCCGACATAAAGGTATGATACATGTTCATGCATAACTAGTAAGACCTTTAATACTTGGAAAATAAGAGTAAGAATTAACACGATACTTTTGTACTTGGAGTATTGTGTAAATCCATAGTTTCATGCTGTGTATATGACAAAAAAGGAGAGATAAATGCTGCAATCAATTCTCAATGAATGAAGCCAGAAGGTGACTGCTGACAAAGTGTGAAAGGTATAAGTGGCGGCACCTGGGCAGTGTTTTGGGAAGCAGGTCTGCCAGTCAACATACTCCCCCTCACAGGGGGCGCCACCGTGCAGCTCCTTCTGCTGGTCCCGGCGTCTGAGCTGGTGTCCGTCACCACACGTCACGTTACACGTCTCCCAACCCGACCACTCGGTCCACACACAGTCCACTGCAACATGCAGACAGTACATGCTGTTAACTACTGGGTAGTGTCTATAATTATACACTTACATTCTCTATATTATCAAAGGTAGGGATATTATCACAGCTTCACAGAGACATGAAACAGCGTCAAAAGGGTGTCCAGGTTGCCTCCAGAATAACTCCCCTGTTTAGGGGAGTCCAGGTCGCCTAAGGGAGCCTAGGTGACTCTCTGGCTGACCTAAGGGTGTCACCTGGGGGAGTCATATAGCTCTCTGGGTCATATAACTCTCCCAGGTGACTCCCTAATTGTTTCCCCTTGCCAGCTTTTGTATAGGACTACAATCATGTATATGAAGATGTATCCATGTATTATCTACACGAAAGGAAGGGCAATAACGGCTTCTTGTAACGCACATGATTGTTTCCAAGAAATGATTCGACGAGGACTAAGTTGTTCACTCCGCCACTACTCTTTCAGAACTAAATCAGGTATGTCCTTCCCGCTCCCTTGGAGCTTTGGGTCAGCTGACCCCCACTGTGACCTAAATTGGCTCATTCTCATTGGTTGTGACACTAAGGAGGTCAGTCCTTTGTGCTTTAGTCCCAATGTTTGGGCTTCATAACAAACCTTTTATTTATCTGGCAACTTAAAAACTTAAAAAATGAAATTTGTCAGTTACCCCTCTAAAAAGAGGGAACCAGTCCAGAGACTGGTTTGATTTTTTATTTTAGAGAAATGTCAATACATTTTTAGTACCAATGTTTGAGTCACACTGTCCAGTGGGTGAGTTCTGAATAGAGTTTCAGCTGTTCAAGCTTCATCAGGTGATTGCAGAGTTTATGCATTTAATTTTGATCAGTTCCTTCAGGACATGATTGTTTCCCCCAAATCGCCAGCTTGTATAGTACAATGTTACCTTGTACGTATAGTTTTGTTGGCTACCCTCTTACCTGAAGGGTCATTTCTTTCTTATATAGATATGCTAGAAAATAACACACGGGATTAGCGTAGAGGCAATGCAATGAAGTGACGATAGAGATGATGATAGTAAAAGGCATGAGAATGTTTTGCTCCAGTAGTATATGATATCTTTATATCAAATGTAAAGAGAGAAACATCATGAATAGGATGGTTATCAGACCTGAAGATTAAAAAAGGATGCAGAAAGTCCAGTTTCACTGTTACCGGTATGTAAAATCGTCTTTAATGCCATATCTGTGCGCATTTCTACTCATATCAACATTAGTGGAAATCATATCAACGTTAGTAGAACCTTGATTTAGCAATCTCTGTTTTGACAAAAAGAGGTGGAAGGTATACAGTAAGTACATCAGGGATATTATAATCATTAGCAATACAATATTGCAACATGCTACAAAGATAGTAGAAAATAGCAAATTGCACTAATTGTGAATCGTTTCTGACGGGGGCAGCCACATATGAAGCGAATCCCTCGAAATATTTGTTAAGTGCCCCCATGCAACATTCCCTGTCAATTATTTATGACCAGATAGCCTAAACTGTCAAGTAACAGTTCATCATAATATAAGTACCATGCAATAGGATGCATATTCAAAGTCAAATTCTGACAGCAGTCCCGAGGTCACAGTTCTGCGCATGCCCAGTAGTGCATTCCCAGTATGAGCCTTGCCTGGACACTCCCTTGGTTTACACTGCTGCCAGTCTACATCCGGGCCCTCACAGGGCTGGCCGCCATGTTGTTCTGCCTCCTGACCACGCATGCGCCGTTGGTGTCCCACACTACAGGTGACATTGCAGCTCTCCCAGGCCGCCCACTCGTGCCACACACAGTCCACTTAATGTCGTGACAAAATGGGTAGTTTATCAACTTTTATACCCCTTGCACTGATTAATTGATGCGAAATGGTGTGGCATAGCAAATGCAGACCCATTGATTTATTAACTGGCGGCCAAATTATAGTCTTTCTGTGGTTTCCAGAGTGATACATGCTTTTTTCCGTAAAACCAAGATCCAGCATATTTTACATCTCTATACTGAATGCCTAATCGGCCATTAACAGTTACTGTACTGCAACAGTTACTGTACTGCAAATACATTCAGTCCAATATTTAACCTAAAATTTCAAGGTTATTCCTTAATCTTGATTTTGCACTCTACAGTGCTACTGCCTATAGCAGTTTTTCTCCTGTTATCAGTTTTTCTTTTATTGCCCTTTGTAGAACAGCAAAGAGGGTTTGTCAGTGAGCCCATACCGGGACAGTGGTGCATGTTGCAATCCTGCCAGTCTTCAGCAGCACCGATACATTCCTCGCCGCCATGTTGCGGAAGTTGGCATTGGCGCATGCGCACTTGTCTGCCTCCCCCGCAGGACAGGGAACATTGCTGCCACTCGCCCCAGTCCAACCACCGGGCGTCCACTATAGGTGGTGGCATGTTCACAGGTAATGATGTGTAAGGTACAAGGCTATTTAAGGGTGAATTATGCCCTATTTATTCTTTGCTATTGCTATCACAAGTGTTTTGGAATGAAGGTTGCACTAGGTTGATTGAATGATTGATATATTCTAAAGCATTCAGGCTAGGTGTATCTACATTTTCTAGGCAAGGATTTGACCCGGTGGGATTAGCCAATTGTGAGTAAAGACATGGGTGTCTATAAACTAATACTATTACTATAATACCTAGACAGTGAATCGCATTATACAGGAGGCATTGGTCGTAGTTATCGTAACTATGTGTACTATGGGCTGTGTTGTCCTATACAATATCATCTGAGCTACCCAGGTGATATTCTAGTGGTCTACGGTCTGTGTCCTATGCAAAAGGATATATGCCTTGATTTTGAAAGATACACTATTAGTGGATATACAATCACCAGGATCTCCTTATGGATATGTTGAGGGATTAAAATCATCAACAATTTAGGTATAAAAGCCTGCAATTAAGAGTCGACTTTGATTTTAGTAATAGTTAAATACTAATTCCATTTTGCAACAACTTTTGGAGTTGTGGAGAGTCACACTGTTTGTCACACATACTCTGACCATTGTTTCAGAACCGAATCCGTAAATACAACTTACCGGGGCAGGGATGTGTGTTGCAGTCTTGCCAGTCTTTATTTTCCCCAACACAGTCGTTCCCTCCGTACTTGGGAGGCTCACATTCCCGTAGGCGGACCTGGTGCCCTCCACCACAGGTCTTGTTACACGTCTCCCACTCTCCCCACTCATGCCAGTAGCCATCAACTGGAAGAAACATCGGTTTGGAAATGTTAAATATCATTAAGTGCATCAATTCAAAAATCAGAATAACTGAAATATACAGTAAATGGTTCAAAGTGGACCATGTCATACTTTCTTTTAAATTAAATAACACAATCACAATCTCAAGGAAGATCGATTGTTTCTTTGCAAAACATTGCTAATCATCTAACTATTAATTTGGTTGGATTTGATTATCTGCCAGTATCTCCCATATCTTGATCCATTATTTAGATACAATTCAGGGTACTCAAAAGCATTGATCAGCCCTCAGACTTCATCCCTTCTCTGGAAAAGAAGTCATTGAAAATTATGAAACATTTTCTGCAAATGGCTCCAATTTGCCGCAGGTAATGTATGTGTTTCTCAACGAGATGGGTAAATTGCTGAAAATCGACTCTATGGGATCCAGGCTTTACCTAGGCTAGACCAGGATTGCTGTTGGACAATGGCCAGAGCTAGGGTTAAAGGTCCCAGAGGTATCAGCTGAGCCTGACGTAAGAAACCAGCACTGGTGATTTCCCAGGGGCCCAACCTACCTGTAGCCCTACCTGTAGAGGCTGGTGTTGGCTGCCAAGCATGCAACAAGGCTAATGAGATGATACAGCATATTGATCTGTTTATCTAAGGAGCTAAAGTATGGGGCTAAGGAAACTTAGACTCCACTCTTTGAAACTAAAGTCTTCACTTTTATAATCAAATGGGAATAGGCTATATAAGACTTCTGAGGCAGTCAACTATTCCCTTACCCGCCTAATACATTTTGTTATTTAAATTATTTTCTCTGATGATAGCAGTTTCTCCAGCAGCCAATGTATGTAAGGCATGCCTTAAAGGAAACGTACAGATGATAAACAATTAATTATTCATAAAGGGCCTGTCCATGAACTCGATTACATTGTGACGACATTTGGTGAGCAAAACGTGCAGGTGTTGCTGGGTTATGCCATAACTGCCCAGTGGGCACAGAATGTTGAAGTATTGTCCAACAGCTGGTTGATCAATCAATCTGAAGGTCAAAGCAACTTACATAAGATGCACTGTTAACTAATGATTACTGATTCATTAGTTCCTGGAACCTGGAAATGCCTACACTCTGTAAGAAGTGTTCTTCAATAGCAAATCGCAAACACTATGTAGCGACTATATTCTTGTTTGTTATCTTTGATGTTTTGTTACATCAATGCTATATATTGGCCTCCTAGATTGAGCCACGGCTACCGTACGATGTAAGACTCCTTGTTGGACGAGATAAACAGTGACTACTCAAAAGTACCCGCCCATATAGTTGTGAGCACACAGCATGTGAGACTATTGACATGTATGGCTACTACTGTCAGTACTTAGCCTCTTCCTCAACAGCCCAAATAGATAACGGTACATGCATCCAAAGAAATAATGGTCAATGTTGTAGCGGGTGATCTAAAGATATAAATTAGTCATATCGGTGACACATTACAAGTTGAACTCACTTGGACATGGATGTGTGTTGCAGTCTTGCCAGTCTTTATTTTCCCCAACACAGTCATTCCCTCCGTACTTGGGAGGCTCACATTCCCGTAGGCGGACCTGGTGCCCTCCACCACAGGTCTTGTTACATGTCTCCCACTCTCCCCACTCATGCCAGTAGCCATCAACTGGAAGAAACATGGGTTTGGAAATGTTAAATCGAGCCTATAGGGGCAGATTAATCAGGGTAATAGAATATACCATAAGTCTAATATCAAGATGTTCCACCTGGCCAAAATGTATTTGTGGGCTTCGTGAATAATAGTCATATTGAATGTAAATATCATTTTCATAAATACATGTGAATGCTGGCATATATTAGTAGCGTCTGTTGAATCAGATCACAGTGCCATAATTATAAGGCATTAGCAATAGTAGCACAAAGGTGCAATGAGGTGAGTAGTTTTGTATGTGTTGATGTATTTTACCACAGTTTCTTATTCCAATTCATACCTTTATCTAGGTGGTAAATACGTTGACCCTTACCTGGACATGGGTTGTCATTGCAGGCCTGGCCGTCCTCACTGTTTCCCTGACACAGGCCGCCCCCATGTTGGGGCTGCTGACAGTCTCTGTGCCGGGTCTGGTAGCCTCCCCCACACGTCACGTTACACGTGCGCCACTCGGACCACGCCTCCCACACGCCATCAACTGGAGTAGGGTGGACACACAGGGTTAGCGTAAGGGGGCACTTTTGGACAATCTAACTAAAACTAGTTTGCTGGTAGGCTTGCTTTTCAGCACTATTTTCTACAATTTCTAGCAAAGCTGAAACTGGAACTGAAGTTTTATTGGTACCAATCAGGAGTTGTAGAATAGCATTACATTCATATCTACATGGTACTCACTGGGACAGGGGTTGGGGTTGCAGTTCTGGACCTCTGACACAGTAACATCTACATGATACTCACTGGGACAGGGGTTGGGGTTGCAGTCCTGGACCTCTGACACAGTAACATCTACATGATACTCACTGGGACAGGGGTTGGGGTTGCAGTCCTGGACCTCTCACACAGTTATATCTACACGACACTCACTGGGACAGGGGTTGGGGTTGCAGTCCTGGACCTCTCACACAGTTATATCTACATGATACTCACCGGGACAGGGGTTGGGGTTGTAGTCCTGGACCTCTCATACAGTAACATCTACATGATACTCACCGGGACAGGCTTTGGGGTTGCATGATACTCACAGGGACAGGGGTTGGGGTTGTAGTCCTGGACCTCTGACACAGTAACATCTACATGATACTCACTGGGACAGAGGTTGGGATTGCAGTCCTGGACCTCTCACACAGTTCTATCTACATGATACTCACTGGGACAGTGGTTGGGGTTGTAGTCCTGGACCTCTGACACAGTTATATCTACACAATACTCACCGGGACAGGGGTTGGGGTTGCAGTCCTGGACCTCTGACACAGTTATATCTACACAATACTCACCAGGACAGGGGTTGGGGTTGCAGTCCTGGACCTCTCACACAGTTCTATCTACATGATACTCACTGGGACAGGGGTTGGGATTGCAGTCCTGGACCTCTCACACAGTTCTATCTACATGATACTCACTGGGACAGGGGTTGGGGTTGCAGTCCTGGACCTCTCACACAGTTCTATCTACATGATACTCACTGGGACAGGGGTTGGGGTTGCAGTCCTGGACCTCTGACACAGTAACATCTACATGATACTCACCGGGACAGGGGTTGGGGTTGCAGTCCGGACCTCTCACACAGTTATATCTACATGATACTCACTGAGACAGGGGTTGGGTTTGTAGTCCTGGACCTCTGACACAGTTATATCTACATGATACTCACCGGGACAGGGGTTGGGGTTGCAGTCCTGGACCTCTCACACAGTTATATCTACATGATACTCACTTAGACAGGGGTTGGGTTTGTAGTCCTGGACCTCTGACACAGTAACATCTACATGATACTCACCGGGACAGGGGTTGGGGTCACGGTGTTGGGGTTGCAGTCCTGGACTTCTCACACAGTTATATCTACATGATACTCACTGAGACAGGGGTTGGGTTTGTAGTCCTGGACCTCTCACACAGTTATATCTACATGATACCTACTGGGACAGGGGTTGGGGTTGCAGTCCTGGACCTCTCACACAGTAACATCTACATGATACTCACCGGGACAGGGGTTGGGGTTGCAGTCCTGGACCTCTGACACAGTAACATCTACATGATACTCACTGGGACAGGGGTTGGGGTTGTAGTCCTGGACCTCTGACACAGTTATATCTACATGATACTCACCGGGACAGGGGTTGGGGTTGCAGTCCTGGACCTCTCACACAGTAACATCTACATGATACTCACCGGGACAGGGGTTGGGGTTGCAGTCCTGGAGCTCGGCCGAGTCCCCGGTGCAGGTTTCCCCGCCGTGTTTGGGAGGTATACACACGCGGCTCCGGTTCTGGGAGCCGGTGCCACACGTTTTGCTGCATGCTGCCCAGTCCGTCCACATCTCCCAGTAACCATCCTCTGTGTGGGGGAGATGAGGTTATAGTGGCTAGTATTATCATACAGGGAGCCTTTTTACAAGGTATCAGCTGGTAGAGAGGTAGGGATAAAAGTGAAAATATCTAGTTATGCTGACAAAAGGGCATTGTCGACTCGGCTGGGGTGAGTAGTATATGAAGAGAAGATCATGGGTATGGCGTTAACGTGAGTAGTATATGAATAGAAGGGCATTGGTATAGTGTTAATGTGAGTAGAATATGAAGAGTAGGGCATGGGTATGGTGCTCATGTAAGTAGTATATAAAGAGTAAGGCATGGGTATGGTGATCACGTAAGTAGTATATAAAGAGTAGGGCATGGGTATGGTGATCGCGTAAGTAGTATATAAAGAGTAGGGCATGGGTATGGTGCTCATGTGAGTAGTATATAAAGAGTAGGGCATGGGTATGGTGATCACGTAAGTAGTATATAAAGAGTAGGGCATGGGTATGGTGCTTATGTAAGTAGTATATAAAGGGTAGGGCACGGCTTATGTAAGTAGTACAGTCAGCTCTCACTAACTCGGATCTTTAGAATGCAAGGAGAAATGTATGAGAAAGCAATATATCTAACAATCGAAGTTCAAATATAATGGAAACTATGTAAGGGCATTTACAAGGGCTACTGCCTGAGGAAGTGAGGGATCCGAGGTAGTAAGGGTTCGAGGAAGTGAGGGTTGACTGCATATAAAGGGTAGGGGGTCAGGTATGGTGCTAATGTGAGTAGCATATTAAAGGAAGGGAATGACGATGTACCATACACCTGTAAGATACAACTCAGATTCCCTAATATAATGTCCAAAAGAATAGTGGAGGAAATGAGCTGTACCCACCTGAGCAGGCCTGTGTGTTGCATTCCCCCAGCTCCTCTGGTTCTCCAGGGCACGGGTCTCCTCCATGAAAGGGTCCTGTGCACACCCTCTCCCTACTCCGACTGCCGCCGCCGCACACCGTGGAGCAGCGAGACCACAGGGCCCACTCCTCCCACACGCCGTGCACTTAGAATGAGAGCAGCTCAGGATGCCAGTGTAGCCCTTTGAGCAGGTCGGCTGGGACAACCCAGTACAGGACAGCACAGCACAGGACAACATAGCACAGGACAACACAGCACAGTACATACACCATGATAGGACAGAACATAATCACAGGATGTATCCAGAATTTTCTTTATGAATGAGGTGGTCTAGTAGGGCCTAGAAACCGCCTCCCTCTGGATCCACCCGGTGCAATATATATACTAGGTTAATTAGATACTTTGGGTTTCAAAAGTTTGCCAAAATGTGCGCATGAACAGTTTGTTTTAAGTTTGGAATCAAAGGGATAGTTTAACTACTAATTTTATCATCTAACACAGATTTGTTCCTCAGAACTAGGCAGTTGGCACTGGGGTACTTTGAATTGCTGCTACTCTGTCGGTTTACTATGGATGCTTTGGATCCACGAATTTTGCCTAATTTCTGTAAATGTTGCATTGAGGGGGCTACCAGCAGTGCATGTTTTCTGGAATCTGAATTTCAAATATTAATCTTAAGACCCAGTGCCTGGTACCTAGTGCCATGGAGCACACTGTACCTGCACATGAGTGGGTGTTACAGTCTTCGTTCTCGGTGAAGGCCCCGTCGCACGGGTTGCCGTTGTGGAAGGGTCCCTCACAGGTACGGCTTCTGTTCCTGCTGCCTCCCCCACAGCTTTTGTTACACAGCGCCCACTCACTCCACTCATTCCACACGCCATCCACTGCAAGGTATTAACACAAATAATGTGACAAGATCTGCTAAAAGGGACCTTAGTGCAGGGTCTACTAGAGTCCCTATTCCCAGTACATGTCACTGGGGTCATGGTGTTTTAAGGGCGGCCACGTTTTAACCTTACCATGTGAAATTTGCGATTAACCAATATTACAAAGCCTCTTAAGTGTATTAGAACCATTGGTGTTGGTCATGGAATAACTTGCTATTGAAATAAAGGAATCTAATATAATATGTTGAACCCACAGCATTAGGTACTTTCCTTATTCATCTTTCATGAGTTGGCCAACCTCCTTTGAATTGGTTAGTGTCAAATACACGTTTTAGCCCTTTTATGCTTGTGCAGAAAACATGGTGCTAATCAATGTTAAGGTCAATTTACTATAACACCATTTTAAAGCAATAATGGACAATATCCACACTATATCATTGATATACGTACCAGGACAAGGTACGAGGCCGTCGCAGGCCCCGGTCTCCTCTGCAGCGCCGGTACAGTTACTTCCTCCGTGTGCCCCGGCATTACAGTTCCTGGTCCGGGACCAGTTGCCGCTACCACAGGTATGAGAACACTGACTCCAGGGTGACCAGTTCTCCCAGTAGCCGTCCACTGTAAGGCAATAGGTGCAAGTCTTAGTGAACCTACTCTGTATGATAATGTACCACTGGTGTGGGAGTACTGACTCCAGGGGGACCAGTTCTCCCAGTAGCCGTCCACTGTAAGGCAATGGGTGCAAGTCTTAGTGAATATACTCACTATATATATATATAAACTTTTCCTGAGGCATACTACAATTGCTCTATATCTCAATTCAATGCCCTTACATCTTAACAAAATATCTCAATGCAAGATGTCTCCATCTATATTCAGACCATACAGATATGTTGAAGTTGAACCTATGGTATATCATAAGACATACCTGGACAGTCCCTGATCTTGCAGGCCTGCCACTCCTCAGGGGGCCCGGCACACTGCACCCCTCCGTGCTGGGCCTCCACCAGTTTGGTGCGGGTTCTACGTTGGTGGCCGTCACTACACGTCACGTTACACGTCTCCCACTCCGTCCACGCCTCCCACACGCAGTCAACTGAAATCAGGCACGTCATTGTAAGTTGTATACTGTAAATGTATATATTTTCGCGCATGAATTTTTTCGCGATTAGGCTATAAAGTACAATTTCGCGCGGATTTGAATTCGGGATTTCACAATATAATAGTTACATAGCTACACTGGATAAATTTTCGCTCTGTACATATTTTTGCAATTTTAAAAAATCGCGAAAATCGCGAAAATAAGTACAGCGCGAAATAACATACGTTTACAGTAGTATTTGTGTAGTCATTCCTCAGAATGTCAGAAATTGCTAAATTCGAAACTAATATGATTATATGCTGTTATTGGTTTGATCCAATTGACTTTTTGGAGTCAGCAATGTGTGTCTCTTAAAATTCGGATTTGAGAACAATATGTTGGGACATTCTAAAGAACGAATACTTCTGCAGATGTATTCCAATTTGACCTGATGATTAAAAAGTTAAATATCAGGCAGCAACCGAGGAGCTCGATCTCACCTGATGATATTTCAATCGTATGCCTCTTATCGGATGGCCATTAGATGACCTATGAAGCTATCGTGTGGCTATTGCATACCATTATTCAACTAAAGATTTTAACCCATCCTTTTTGTTAACATAATTAGCCATTTTCTGACATTAAACTACTTACTTGGACATGGGTCCACACTACATGTGTCCATCTCGTGACTGACCCCAGTACAGTTACTGCCCCCATGCAGGGCCAGGTTACACTCTCGGGTTCTGTTCTTGGTACCTCCCCCACATGTAACAGTGCACTCACTCCATGCAGCCCACAGCTTCCACGACCCATCCACTGTAATAGGTCACATTCTACATTTATAAGCGCAGGGGGGGGGGGGGGTTGTTCCCTGATAATACTGCTTAAGAGCTCAGCTTAGAATTCAACTAATTATCGGATTTAAGCTGTTTTTACTATTTTTTGGAGTGCACACTATAAATCAACTCATTGACACTACACTGTAACATACTATAACTGGCCACATGGGACCATCTATTTAGACTTTTATTGCTCATAGGGGACTGTTTATTGTACCCATCCCCAAATATGATTCTGTACTCGCATTTGGAACACATTTAAGTAGAACTTATGATATGGAAAGAAATCGGACCATGTCACTTTATTGTAGGCATATACTTTACCTTGACAGATCGCTAATACACATATTTACCTTTCCCATTTTCTTAATACTAAATCAGTAAACCATACCTGGGCATGGGTCTGTCCCACAGTCCCTAGTGTCGGTCGGGTCTCCAGGGCAGTCGTTACCGCCGTGGAGAGCGTCGTTACAGGAGCGGGTCCGGGTCTGGGTGGATCCTCCACAGGAAACTGGACACTCACTCCATTCTGACCAGGGCAGCCAGAAACCATCCACTGAAGTACAAAAAAAATATATGTGATAAGACGGTTTACAGTTTTGGCTCATAAGGGCATTGCTTTTCCAAATTAGAATTGGGTCTGCGTCCATGTATGGAACAATGGTATTGCAGAATAATCAGACCATAAAAAACACATTTTGAATCTGTGTCACTCATACCAAGAGCATACACCGTCCCTCCATGCAAACCAGTTGATAAGTTAGTTGATGCATCTATCTACTTGTCCTATAGATTATCAGCCTAACCACACACCCTACCACTGATACTTTAGATTAACCATACCATGGTTATCCATACATGATTGTGTTAGAAGACGCTGGGAAATTTAAAACGAAAAAAACACTATATTTGAAACTTTTTAATGTGATTAAGAAAAAGCTTCTACAAAATTGCACTAAAGATTGTAAGATTATGGCAAAAACTTGTTTATGATTTCAAATCTTAAATACAGTCGAGGCAGATTTATCTGACCTATCAGAAATGCACGTCATCAACAAATGTATTGCCGCGCAAAGATACGAATAAAACATGGATGATTGGAAGAGAGTCTCTCCATTTGATTTTCAAAAAGCTAACAAAGACTAAAAATTCGAGCAAATCATGCAGATTTATAGAATGCTATAGAAAATCCTCCAAAATGCACGGAATAATATAGCATAAGAATATACTATGCACAAAGGACATTATCATCTCCATAACAGGATTTATAATGCACTTTAATCTAAACTGCTCAGATAATTAAAAAGTAAGTTTTTTTTATAATAAATAAATATCGCATCAAGTATGATGTTTAAGCGAATTATGAAGAGAAGAAAGTATCATGCACCAGGATCCAGCTGTAAAAATGAATGCTACGTAGACCTTAGGTCATGTATCATTAGTAGCTATATAGTTCACTATCAAATAGAATGGACATATCATGTTTTAGATGCTAAACCCAGATGCTGAAAGATGGAAGAAGGTGTCATAGTATGCACTACACATTCCGGCATAAAGATAATATCAAACTTTATAGATTATACACGAGACAGAATCAAAGCCTATGTTGAGAGATGCTCAACCTTAATGCTGAAAGATAGAAAAAAGTTTCCATAACATCAGCTGTTTATGCACCAAATAAGCTGCGAATAACTGTAGATTCTGCTAGCCACTATATAGCATGATCAATCACAAGGCAAAGCGAGAGTCTGAAGATGCTGAAATGTTCCATACTACATGCACAATGTATGCTGAAAGAAGATGCAGAAAGAAGATGAATAATTAGAGTAAATACAAGCTGTATTAGTCTAGCAGTATAGAGTACCAGGGCAGGGCATGGTGCTGCAGGTGCCAGCCTGACTCTGACCAGCGTTCTCACAGTCTCCTGTACAGTCAATCATGAAGCGCTTCCTGCTCCTCCAGCCTCCCCCACACGACGTGCTGCACGGGCTCCACGCCTCCCACAGCCTCCAGGGGCTCCCTGGTAAGGCAGGGCTACAGCTTAGGGTGTTATCATATTGGGGTATCTTTATCATAGGTTATCATATCTTAGGGCATTTTATCTGAGGGTATTTTATATATTAGGGCATTATCTTAGGGTAGCTACATATGAGGGTATTAAGTATTATTATCTTAGGGGATTATTATCTGTAGGCATCTTAGGGTATATCATGTTAGGGTATTGTTATCTTGGACCATATTTTTTGTATTAAGCTGTTATCATCTTCGGGCATTATCATCCTCTGGGCATTGTTATCTAAGGGTGTTATCATTTTCCGGCATTATTATCCTCTGGGCATTGTTATCTACTGTTATTATCATCTTATGACATTATTATCTGAGGACACTTTATCCTAGGGTATTACCATAAGAAGGTATAATAATCTTAGGCTTACAGAATTATATAGCATTTAAGCTTTAGACTGGCACGTTTTGCCATTACACTTTCAGCTTCTTGTGATTTATCATATTACCCCCTCTTATGGAGAGTTAATAATTTGTACCTGGGCATACAGTTTCAGCACAGCCGGAATTCTCCAGCTCGTGTCCGGCACAGGGGAACATGACGCCGTTAACCTCCAGGCAGTCACGTTGACGTACCCGCACACCACCGTCACACGTCACGTCACACGTGGACCAATAGGACCACAACGTCCATATACCCGCGTCTGTGTGTGTAGCAGGGTGAGGGTGAGTACAGGCCGCGATTAACTCACTATGATGGGTATGCTTCAGGGTACTTGGATTGGACAATTTCAAGTGTACAGGTAGATAGACGGGATTTCTATTTTAGCTTTTTAATGAGGTTTTAGCATGACAATTTTCTTTACTCCAGCGATTGGAGGATATTCTGTTCTCTCATGAATGTCCCAACATAGAAATCAAGCAGGGAAGTTGTAGAATACTGTCCATAGAGGTTAGTTTTGGTATTGAAGTAGTAGGTAGGGACGGGTAACCTGAAGCATACCCATTTGTGTGAATGGTTTTGTGCTTGGACTGCAGTAGTTCTATGTTCGGGCAATGTAGTCTTTACTCAAGTTATATTGGCCAATTACCAACTCCAAATAATGCTAGGTTAATGGTACTATTACTTGTAGAACATCCTGAACCTTACTGAATACTATCTTTTAAGTCAATCCTGTTTGTGGGAAAGTATTATCTCTTACTTTGTGACACTTTGAGTACCAGTGTCAACAGAGCATAGAACAGGGTATTAAACTGCAAACACAATATACCGGCACAGGACACGGCGTTGCAAAACTGTTTCTCTTCGTTTGGCCCGGAACAGGGTACGACGGACGTGTCACAGACGCGCATGCGCGTTCTAGATCCGCCGTTACAGGAGGCGGAACACCCGCTCCATCCGTTCCACATCCGCCACCGGGATCCGTCCACTAGAGGGCAGGATGGGCACAGGGGCACAGTCAATGGGGGGGGGGGGGGTGAGAAGGTGGAACAATAAAAGGTCATTAATTAGTTAAACATACACTATGTCATCCTGCAATAGAACTGTATGTTATGATATAGAGCTGTTTCCTTAAAGGTAACATTGACTGAAAAGGCAAAGCTATTCCCAATTAATCTTGTCAAATACCTTCTCACTAATTTCCTTGAGGAACAGACAACCTTATGATCCAAAATTGTTCGCTGCCTTGTATTGGACCTCCGTCAGCAACGCTCGCTCAATGGCGATTTACCTTATTATTGTTTACGAAGATATGCAGACTGCAAAAGCTATACCACACAAGGTATTATTCCTAATTAAGTAACTGAGGCTTATCCGTGCTCCTTCTGCTGAATTTGGCACACACCACACGTGTTAACAACAATGATATCACAAAGCCACATTTTCGACAAGAGAGCTATTAATCATCATATCATAATGAACTTGACTGAAAAGGAAAGTATCATTTTGCAATTATACTTAATAAAAGGTGCCATTTCAAACGAGCACTTACTTAATATGATTCACTCCCTAACATCACAACCAGCACAGACAGAACAAACAGTGACTAGTTAATATACAGATGCTTGTTTTACCTGGACAGTCGACCTCTGTGCATTCCTTGAACTCCTCATGGACCCCCAGGCAGGGGTCGCCCTGTCCCTCTGTTGGTGCCGGGTGGTCACACTGACGGGTCCGAGTACGCTGCCCTGTGGCACACGTCACTGAGCAGCTCCCCCACTCCGCCCAGTCACTCCACGAACCGTCAACTGGGGACACAAGTAGTGGGAAACCATTGTATTGTTGCTAAATGGTTGTGTTTAATTGGTGAGGTGCTTTGATTAGGAGTGAAACCACCAAATACTAATGAACGCATTGACTGTTATTAAGAATATAGGAGAGAGCAAGAGATTAGTTCAGATCATACAGGTTATTATTAAAAAAAGAATGGACAATAATGCTACAGGAAACAATATTCAAATGTTGATTGAGGCAGCCATCTTCTTGAAAAATAGCCGTCATCTTGGAATCGTATATTGATGTAGACATGGCAAGTGACCCATGACACCAAGAACTAAGTGCATTCAATTACATGCCGACACCACTATAGACTATATTATACCCAATATTTGGTCATACAATAGCTTTAATCAATTTCAAGCAGTTTTGTAGAAAATCTCGAATGTTATAATGTAGGTTTAGATTAAGCACATTCAAATTACCCCAGCCCAACTCCAAAAACAGCCCAAAATGCCTTACTTAGTTGGCATTCCTGTAAACTAGTTCTGACCGAGCTCCCTATTCACCATATGGCCCCAGAGTCCAGTGTTAAAACATGACCATACTCACCGATACACTTGATGACGGCGAGTGTCTCTGATGTGCAGGTGACTGTCTGCGTCCAGTCAGAGTGCAGACAGGCCTGGAGGGAGGTCTCCGTGCCGGTACACTGCACGTTAGTCAGGCTGTAGTTATGGTTACCGAGACTCGCCGTCACAGAGAGGTCAGTCACTGTCAATGGTACAAGGGGAGAGGGGCAGGGGGTAAACTCAGGTAGAATGTATCTTTATTTAAATTGACAAAAAGAAGAAATGAAAATTGTAAGACAACGCATAATAACTTTGTATCATTGTTATAAAAATGGTTAGAGCCCGATGCGAGCAAGGATCTGTAGACATCCACAGGCCCTGCATGAAAATATTGAACTTCCTTACGAAGAAGCAGGATAGCAATATAATGAAAGCGGTGGCATTGGTTTGGTGAATTCAAGTACAACGCTAATCGTACCTCCTCCCTTCTTGAAGCCGAGTTGTCGGCAGGCTACGTTGGCGTTGTGCTGGCTCCAGTCGTCAGCACACACCTTGAGGTAGGAGTTCGTGCTCCTGTCATACACCTCCAGTACCCCGTGGTAGAAGTTCTCCACGCGTAACGGTTCTGTGGGGGTGGACGAAATGACATCAATATTAAACTAACTTTATTGTGATTACATAATAGGAACGTCCATATATATATATAGTATAAAATAGAGTGATTAGTATGCTACTTACCGTTACACATGGGCATGTGGCAGACTGTGGTCTCGTTGGTAGGCCCCTTACAGAGGCGGTCCACGTCGGGCTGCCCGTTGTTAGAACACTCCCGGTGCCGCACCTTGTACCCACTCCCACACCGGGTACGGGTACTGCACCCCGACCACTCGGACCACGCCTTCCATGCTGTGTTCAAGGAGGGAAGAGATATGGAATGTATATGGAAGTGCTGCATTCAAGTATCATGCCGACCCTATTGGAGTGTATCCAACCCATAGCGTTGGCATGATGCATGAGTGCATGCAGCCTGGCGATAAAGAAATAAGAGTATAGACTCATCGGGCATAAGAGCACTATTCGGCCATTTGTAGTCATGATGCATAAATGCAGAATGACGACCATATATGATAGACTCTCTACAGTAATTACCATAGCTAGCACTCATTACTAGAGTATACAGAAATCGCCATTTCTATTCGTAATGGTTAGTAGTACATATGGAATGACCATTTGAATATGGCAATGGTAGTCTAAGCTAGTATAATATAGGAACTGCCCCTTTGAAACTGGCAAACGCTAGTAGTACATGGAATGGTACTTTGGAAATGGCAAAAACTAGCAGTATATGAAATGGCCCTTTTAAGATGGCAAACGCTAGTAGTATATGAAATTTAGATCTTTGAAGATGGCAAAATCTAGTAGCATATGCAATGAATCTCGGAAGATGGCACCAGTACAGGTAGCGGTATTTGAAATGGCACTTTGGAGACAATACACAAGTATAATGATAAACATCAAAGTTTATTCATGACCACAGCTAGTAGTGAAAATATAATAATTATAGCATTGCTCAACATAGTGCCTGGATATCGTATAAGGGGTAATACCTGCCCTTACCTGGACATTCTGGTTGTGTGCAGGGTATAAACTGGACGTCGCTGCCCAGGCACTCCATAGGGCTGTAGGTGAGGCCGGTCAGGGTGTTAACACAGGTGCGGGCCCGGCTCTTCCAGGCCTCTCCACACGTGGCCGAGCACGACCCCCACTGGGACCACTCCGACCACGCCAGGGTCCCCACTGGGTACATGTAGGGATAACAACGTTAGTAAGGGATGGGGATGTAGTGTACACTGATAATAATGGGCCTGGAAATGTTAGTCACTACGGACTACGTTTCTATAGTCACGTGAACGTAGAAAAAACAGCTATACCTAGTTAGTCACCTATGTCTAATGTAAGTTAGTCATATAGTCAACCTATAGTCAGCCATTAAATCGGCTGATTTGGGATATAGTCAAGTGACTATGAATTTAATGGTGCATGGTCTAAAGTAGTCACTATGACTAATAGATATAGTCAATCATGAGAAATAAGCAAAAGGCAGGTCAAGGTTCAGAAGGGTAGAGTAAGGCAGAGCAAGGCAGAGTAAGGCAGAGCAGAGTAATGGAAAGTAGAACAAGGCAGAGCATGGCAGAGCAGAGTGATGTAGAGTATAGTAGGGTAGATCAAGGCAGAATAAGGGAGGGCAAAATAATGTAGAGCAGGGCAGGGCAAAGCAAGGCAGAGCAGAGTAGTAGGGATAGGGCAGGGGAAGGGACAGGCTAGGATAAGGCATGGCAGGGGACAGGCTAGGAAAGGTAGGGCAGGTGACAGGCTAGGATGAGGCAGGGTAGGGGACAGGCTAGGATAGGGCAGGGCAAGGGACAGGCTAGGATAAGGCATGACAGGGGACAGGCTAGGATAAGGCAGGGCAGGGAACAGTTTAGGATAAGGCAGGGTAGGGGACAGGCTATGATAGGGCAGGGCAAGGGACAGGCTATGATAAGGCAGGACAGGGGACAGGCTAGGATAGGTAGGGCAGGTGACAGGCTAGGATAAGGCAGGACAGGGGACAGGCTAGGATAAGGCAGGCCAGGGGACAGGCTAGGATAAGGCAGGCCAGGGGATGGCCTAGGATTAGGCAGGGCAAGGGACAGGCTAGGATAAGGCAGGGCAGGGAACGGGCTAGGATAAGCCAAGGTAGGGGACATGCCAGACTAGGGCAGGGCAGGGGACAGGCTAGGATAAGGCATGACAGGGAAGAGGCTAGGGTAGGTAGGGCAGGTGACAGGCTAGGATAAGACAGGCCAGGGGACAGGCTAGGATAAGGCAGGCCAGGGGACAGGCTAGGATAAGGCAGGCCAGGGGATGGGCTAGGATAAGGCAGGGCAAGGGACAGGCTAGAATAGGTAGATCAGGGGACAGGCTAGGATAGGGCAGGGAAAGGGACAGGCTAGGATAAGGCATGGCAGAGGACAGGCCAGGATAAGGCAGACCAGGGGACAGGCTAGGATAAGGCAGGCCAGGGGATGGGCTAGGAGTAGGCAGGGCAAGGGACAGGCTAGGATAAGGCAGGGCAGGGAATGGGTTAGGATAAGGCAAGGTAGGGGACATGCCAGGCTAGGGCAGGGCAGGGGACAGGCTAGGATAAGGCATGACAGGGAACAGGCTAGGATAGGTAGGGCAGGTGACAGGCTAGGATAAAGCAGGCCAGGGGACAGGCTAGAATAGGTAGAGCAGGAGACAGGCTAGGATAGGGCAGGGAAAGGGACAGGCTAGGATAAGGCATGGCAGAGGACAGGCCAGGATAAGGCAGACCAGGGGACAGGCTAGGATAAGGCAGGCCAGGGGACGGGCTAGGATTAGGCAGGGCAAGGGACAGGCTAGGATAAGGCAGGGCAGGGAACGGGTTAGGATAAGGCAAGGTAGGGGACATGCCAGGCTAGGGCAGGGCAGGGGACAGGCTAAGATAAGGCATGACAGGGAACAGGCTAGGATAGGTAGGGCAGGTGACAGGCTAGGATAAGGCAGGCCAGGGGACAGGCTAGGATAAGGCAGGCCAGGGGACAGGCTAGGATAAGGCAGGCCAGGGGACATGCCAGGCTAGGGCAGGGCAGGGGACAGGCTAGGATAAGGCATGACAGGGAACAGGCTAGGATAGGTAGGGCAGGTGACAGGCTAGGATAAGGCAGGCCAGGGGACAGGCTAGGATAAGGCAGGCCAGGGGACAGGCTAGGATAAGGCAGGCCAAGGGATGGGCTAGGATAAGGCAGGGCAAGGGACAGGCTAGAATAGGTAGAGCAGGGGACAGGCTAGGATAGGGCAGGGAAAGGGACAGGCTAGGATAAGGCATGGCAGAGGACAGGCCAGGATAAGGCAGATTAGGGGACAGGCTAGGATAAGGCAGGCCAGGGGACGGGCTAGGATAAGGCATGACAGGGGACAGACAGGACAAGGCCTGGCAGGTGACAGGCTAGGACAAAACAGGGCAGGTTACAGGCTCCTGTGTAAGCCTTTTATGCTCTGTCAGTCTAGACATACACTGTTCATGTATTTCTATGTTATCAAAATTTGAACAAAATACCATGATTACTCTATCAATCATGAGAACTCATGCACCCAAGAACATCTTAAGTTGTCATAGACAACTGTAACATAACATATAACAAGCAGGGATATCCATAGAACACTGGTTTAGAAGAG
Source organism: Harmothoe impar (assembly GCA_947462335.1). Taxonomy (NCBI): domain Eukaryota; kingdom Metazoa; phylum Annelida; class Polychaeta; order Phyllodocida; family Polynoidae; genus Harmothoe; species Harmothoe impar. The sequence continues at coordinate 20,651,720 of OX381705.1, forward strand.
GATGTGCCTACCTGAAGTCCATGGAACATTCAAATTTGAATCCTAACTGTTTCCTGTGCACACATTCCTGTGACATCATCAATTTGTGTGATCCACATATAGTCACTACTGACTATCTTATGACTTCTATGTGACTAAGTTGTATAGTCCCCTGACTACGGGGGTCAAAATATGGTGGTATAGTCACTACTGACTATAGGTTTTATTATCAGTGTAGGCATGTAGGTAGGTGTGATATGGTATGGCCACATAGACCTAACTTTACCTACATGCAAGACAGGTTCGAGAACATTTTTCCTAATCCTATCTTAGTTATGATCAAGGTTTTTACTAAAATGTGTGTGAAATTACGACTAAAGCAAACTTTGAGTTGATGAAGAATCTTACAAACCATAATGCAGCAATACAATAGATTTCAACCATAAGACACTATAGCCGGAGCTATCATTTAAGGGAATGTTCACAGATGACGTCAACGTCGTCTAAGGGGTGGTATGGGGGTCTCTGGGTTTAGTAAACAAAGGTGACCTGGATCATACATTTCTATAAGGATAATTTGGACAAGGGGATGGGTTGGTCTTGACAACGGTCCCAAAAACTTGGACGTCATTTGTGAATGTTCCTCATAAAGAGCTCCTACCTGCATCAGCGCAGTGCATGCCGCCCCAGCCCTCCTTGCAGATACACTGAGCCTTGGTGGTGTGGTCATGGCCGGGCACCTCCATGCAGAAGCCGCCGTTAGCACAGGGGTGAGAGGCACAGGGACCCGGCTCCTCCTGTACAAGACAACACACACCATACAGAGACCGTTAGTACAGGGGTGAGAGGCACAGGGACCCGGCTGTTCCTGTACAAGACAACACACACCATACAGAGACCGTTAGCACAGGGGTGAGAGGCACAGGGACCTGGCTGTTTCTGTACAAGACAACACACACCATACAGAGACCGTTAGTACAGGGGTGAGAGGCACAGGGACCCGACTCCCAATGTACAAGACAACACACACCATACAGAGACCGTTAGTACAGGGGTGAGAGGCACAGGGACCCGGCTGTTTCTGTACAAGACAACACACACCATAAAGAGACCGTTAGTACAGGGGTGAGAGGCACAGGGACCCGACTCCCAATGTACAAGACAACACACACCATACAGAGACAGTTAGTACAGGGGTGGGAGGCACAGGGACCCGGCTGTTTCTGTACAAGACAACACACACCATACAGAGACCGTTAGTACAGGGGTGGGAAGCACAGGGACCCGGCTGTTTCTGTACAAGACAACACACACCATACAGAGACCGTTAGTACAGGGGTGAGAGGCACAGGGACCCGGCTGTTTCTGTACAAGACAACACACACCATACAGAGACCGTTAGTACAGGGGTGAGAGGCACAGGGACCCGACTCCCAATGTACAAGACAACACACACCATACAGAGACCGTTAGTACAGGGGTGGGAGGCACAGGGACCCGGCTCCTCCTGTACAAGACAACACACACCATACAGAGACCGTTAGTACAGGGGTGGGAGGCACAGGGACCCGGCTCCCAATGTACAAGACAACACACACCATACAGAGACCGTTAGTACAGGGGTGGGAGGCACAGGGACCCGGCTGTTTCTGTACAAGACAACACACACCATACAGAGACCGTTAGTACAGGGATGGGAGGCACAGGGACCCGGCTGTTTCTGTACAAGACAACACACACCATACAGAGACCGTTAGTACAGGGGTGGGAGGCACAGGGACCCGGCTGTTTCTGTACAAGACAACACACACCATACAGAGACCGTTAGTACAGGGGTGGGAGGCACAGGGACCCCGCCCCTCCTGTACAGACAACACACACCATACAGAGACCGTTAGTACAGGGGTGAGAGGCACAGGGACCAGGTTCCTCCTGTGTAAGTCCAAATCTAATTGAAATCTCATAAACGATGTTGATCTAAAATTTAATGTAATGTAATAGGACTTCAATATATATGAGCTATTCCTTTTCATATGTTGCCAAGGTTGCTGCATGGCACCCGACTTCTATGCCTGGCCATAGGGTAGACTTTAATAGAGTAGAGAACGCATAACGGCACTTACAAAGTTGATGGTGTAGGTGCCTTTCCGGATGTACTTGGACCCCTGGTGGGGAACCAGCGGCAGTTCTCCCGCGTCCTTAGCCAGATTCAGTTCACAGCGTCCGTCCCCAGAGTAGAAGTTCACCGACATACCTATAAATATTATTATTATACCCCCCATACGGTATATCAGTGTTGTAGGTATAGGGAGTCTGTATGCCCACTCAGTGAGCATACAGACTCTGTATGCCCACGGTACAGCTGAAATAGGCCTAGGCATGTAATCCGGCGCCCTGGGCGTGTAATCCGACACCCTGGGCGTGTAATCCGGCACCCTGGGCGTGTAATCCGGCCCTGGTGGCAAAATGAGGAATAAAACTGCTGAATTTCAGCTTAATGGTCAAATTTTCATGGTCTGTCGTGGCTCTCCGTGGCTTTATTATGCACTCAAAGTAAAAGCAACCCTAAGAATAATCAATTTCAAGTCATTATCTATCCATCCATGGTTAAATTATTTTTTAATTTGTAGGACAACTTTTTTTAAATAGCACCTGAATACGGCATGTTTTAGCACTGTCCATCTTAATCAAAATCGTTAAATTATGGGAATATATCAGAATGGGCGCTGTTGGTTTATTACTAGTACTACTTGTAATAAACCAACAGCGCCCAAGTGTATTTACGTTGCCTTAGGGAGTGCTCATTTTTTAACAACAGGGGGGGGGGGTGGTGAGATTTCGCACGGAGGGGTCGAAATTTTTTACCCCCCCCCCTGGCAGGCCGAAAATCGCGCGCGTTCGCGCCCCTTTGTAGCATAGTAACGCACAGGCTTTTCCCCTCAAAACAGGTTGAATTTTTTTGCCCCCCCCCCCCACAAGAGGGGTCTGAATTCTGAACCCCCCCCGGTCAAGGGGTCCAAATATTTTACCCCCCCCCAAATCCACCACCCCCCCCCCTGTTTAAAAAATGAGCACTCCCTTATAAAGGCAGATTTGTCCCGGCTGACCATAATTTAACCATTAATTCCGGATCAAAATAAATCGAAATATAATAAAAACGAGTCTAAAATAGTTATATTTGTAGGCCCTAATCGAAATTAATTGGATACCAATGATACTATATTGATAGTCCTAGACTGGTCTAGAGATAAACCCAGCATGACCATCTTAATAAAAAAAATCGAAAGCAGCTATGGAAATTGCAGCATTTTAACAGGGGTGGACCCCTAAGATCGACAGGGCGACATGGCCCTTTCTTAAAATCGACAGGCAACACGGGGCTTAGTGACAAATGACAGGAGAAATTAAAAGATATTGACAAGGGACATGGCCTTTTCTTAAAATCGACAGGCGATATGGAGCCTAGGTCTAGTGACAAATGACTGGAGAAATACAAAGATACTGACAAATGACATGAGCATTTCTTAAAATTGACAGGCGACATATCATGGGAACCCCCCATCTAGACCCCCCTACCGGCTGCTGTTCAGGAGAGGATCGGACATGTACACAGAGCTGCTCTGTGTACACGTCCGATCCTCTCCTGAACAGCAGCCGGTAGGGGGGGGGGGTATAATAAATCAAAAACATAACTTGTTGGCATAACCATGCATAGATTCCACGCGTGGCATATGCCGGATTCCACTAATGCCCTTATAAAGGGCATGCGTGGAATCCGGCATATGCCACTTGTGGAATCTGCACATAGTTATGCCCACTGCGTTATGTTTTTGGTTATTATAGGGTGTGACAATGTGCTATCCTGCCTGACCCTGGCGCATTATTCAGGTGGACCAAATAGCCAAATGTGGTTATAGTTGCTTTATTAGAAAGAGAGAGGAAATAATATTGGTTAACATCACGGCAACTTCACGAAATAGAATCAAATGAGATTATAACAGGATTAGCGAGTAGAACAAAGTCGTCGTAATAACCCCCCCCCCCCCATTCCACCACCCCTCCTGTATGTTAAAATGTAATATCTTATCATGTTGATGATTTGACCCTTTAAAGACTGCATATAGTGCGTTAACGAGGTTGATAAAGTCCGAAAGGATCGGCATGATTGTAAGATTGTAAGATTGTAAGATTTTTTATTCAAACAATGTAACGGTTTACACTGCGAATTTCAAAAGTTGAACAGTAGAACAATATGTACAATTCAGTGGTGTCATGTCATACGTTTCTTATAGATAGGTGACTGTACCAATTTACAGTGTATCTTGGGTAGCGGAATGTCTGTCATTTTCACAATGGACAGAGGAGTGTTTAATTGATGCTCCAATACATTCATATATCATGATGACACAGGATCATGATGACACAGGACATGCACATTAAAACAATATATGCGGTCCTTAAATAGTTAATAACCCCCACACCCTGAGTAGAGTTAAAGTATGACTTACAGCCGGGGTGAAGGTCACAGCGGTGAGCGCACTGCGTCACCAGCCGGGCATTAACAGTGAGACCCACATGTCCCTCCAGACGGTAGTTGTCTGACGGGTAGGTGATGTGCTCCCGGGTGATGGGCACACCCAGGAGGGACCCAACCACTACAGTGGGGACCACCAACAGCAACACCAATGCTGCAGCAGGAACCGGAAACCTCCCCATAGCAGCCACCATGGCCCTTCAACTTCCTCTGGTCCTTAGACTTCCGGTTCTCTGGGGTGTTACTTCCGGCGTTTGTCCTGAATTTGTTTGTCTTACTCCAAGTTGAAATTCCTCTTTTTTTTAAACCTTTAAAAATAGTTGTTCTCACTCAATGTGTATATTCCAGGAAAGAATAAGTAGATGTGGTGAGAGAGGGTATACGTGTGTATGTACAGCTCCTGCTCCTGTCAGAAGCTGACGGCTACTGACCAACAAGGAGGAAGGCACCCAGCCTTTAATCTGCCTCCAACCCACAGGAGGATACACCCCCTTACCCAACTACACGCCACCAACAGGTAATCCAGGTGGGCGACCCCCCCCCCCATCCCTCACCCCACCCCTCACCTCCCCAACACCCTCTCCCCCCCTCACCTCCCGCACACACCCTCTATGCACACCTGTAAACTAATCAGTAATCTAATAACGAAGGGTGCCCATGCACCTTGATTACCATCTGCATACCTAAGTGATCGGGTATCCATTATTGATGCTGGGGGGCTGGGATGGGGTGGAGGTATAGGGGTCGGACTAGGAAGCTGTTAACCACTGTATAATTCATCTATGAGGATTGAGCCACCATCAATACTGAGAGACTTTATTATATGCAGTTAGTGTTGTGAGATAATAGTGAACGTACTTATTTGTGTATTTAGTGCTTCTAGAGACTATAGAGCTCTTAAAGTTTCACCAAATACTACCTATTATTTGTATCGAGGCTGGGATATCCCCAAAACACTGTGGAAATGCTGATTTAGGAGAAAATAAAGTTTAAGGAAAATATGCTTTAAAAAGGAGTGGCAAATAAAAAAAGTTGAAGATACAAACAATAACAGCCACAGCAAACACCTCAGATATACAGGGTATAGTCCTGTCTTTTTAACAAACAGTCACCAGACATACCAAGACCTAAGAGATGTAGCATAGCGGCCTGGGGTGGAAGGTAAGAGGTGAGCAGAGAAGTTCCTCCAGGGCTGGGTGCCAACACCGGCCCCCTGTGGGTTGTAAGACCTCGGGAGACCCTGGAGGAAACATGTACTCAACTCCTTCCGTCTTTCTATCACAACATGTTTCACCTAATGCATATTTACGCAACATGATATGATTCAGAATATTACTTGTTGAACCCTAGCTGAAATCTCGCTTTGAAACCCACGGTCTTTATATAAAGATTGGCTTATAGAGCATGTATGGCTCAAACTCCTGACTTATGTTGTTTTAGGATAGAGGAAGGACAAATCAGAAAGTTCTTAATATGTTTAAACAAGTTTAGTATATTGAAAGGTATATATCTTAGCTCCTTGGAACACTTTTTGATACATTTCTAACCCTAGCGGTTCAGTTTTTATCGCCTCATGAAGTTTATTGTCCTTTTTTCAGGTGACTCCGTGATGAAAAATCCATGATCATGAACATTATTTTTTAAATACATCACAGCAACTAATAATTTTGTTTACAAGCTGGGCCAACATATATCTTGAAGCATACCAAGAATGGATATCCTCTGAGTAATAGCTTTTGAGATACAGCCCGATGAATTTTGAACATTAATTTTATCAGAAATATGAACATTTCAACTACATACTCTCAACTTTACCCTAGTTTCCTCAAATGGTCCCATTATTGGTTAAATTCACTCTACAGTGTCTTGATCATGTGTACTTTAAGAAATATGAAGCATCATGATATCTGGTTAGACCAAATTTGCACAGTATAGGCCTAAAGTACCCCTATTAACCTATTTTACGTCACGGAGTCACCCGGGTGACTCCGTGACGGAAATTATTTTTTGTATAAATGAGCATAAAAATGGTGGATTTTTGCATTAGAACATTAGAGGGAGTGGGTAGGACACAGGAAAACCAGAGATAACTTAAATATATTGGGTATTAACAATTTTATGAAGGTTTAAATTTTCATCAGGGTGGCTGGTGACTCCGTGACGAATATTCCGGGTGACTCCGTGACGGAAAATATGTATCCCAATAGACATATGCTCCTGGAGGCAAGATTATTGGATATTTTTCAAAATTTCTTTTTTCCAGCAAAAGACACAATCTGGGATACAATAGAGACTGTGTGGATCTTCTTTATTTATTATATAGAGGTATCAACCTGAAATGACATTTGAATATTTTGCTCACAAAACACACTTAAATGACTGTGAAGAAAAAAATACGAAACATATCTAGTGAAATCCTCGTGAATCAATTGACTATACCATAGACCTAATAGAAAATGATATTAGGAATAAGCTGTTACTGCCTCAGTACACATGGAAGGCATGTAAAACATGTCATTTCTAGTGTTTTTGAGGTTTTTAGGGTGTTTTGGGCCTTGGGAGGGCCAGAAAACAGAAAATATTGGGCCAATACACAAAAAATAGACATTTCCCGAATTATTAGGATGTTTTTTCACATGTACCAAAAATTTCAATAAATTGGTGCAAAACTGGTTATTCTGTAGGGGTATAAGCCTGAAAAGGGCCAGAAATAGCCAAAACAACATAAGTGGGGAGTTTATGCCGTATACTTGTGTGCCGTCTATCTGTTTTGTCTTGACCTTATTACCATACTTATGTCCAAACTAAGAGAAAGAAAAATATCTTGTTTAAGATTTGGGTTTCCGCTAATATACATCCGGACTTTCCATTAGTGGTCTGTATCGTCTACATTCATCACAGATATCGATCTAGTTTTACCAATTAAAAACATGCCTCTCTACCAGACTCCAGTCTGGTAGAGAGGGTACCACACCAATGCATCAGTTCCCACAGGTGAGACAATTACTGCTTAATAGTAGAAAATGCAATATAGAATATACTTAAAACAAGGATAACAAAACTGCCACAGGCCATGTAGCACATTTACTAACACTGAAATCCCCTGGTGCTGATATACTGAACCTGAACTGTCGGTAGACTTTTATATTCTTCATGCACGATCAACATGTACGTAACTTTAAATCGTGGGGCCAGCATAGAGTTTTGGTGCACTCAGTTTCCACAGGTGAGAGAGTTAATGCTTAATAGTAGAAAATGCTATATAGAATCTAGGAAATAATGAAGGGAGGAAAGAACAAAAGAAAGGAAGGAATGAGGGGAGGAGAATACTTGAGGTATAGAGGGGTGGACGGAGGCGAATAGGGTAGACCAATTGGAAAAGCTGGGGCAACCGTTTTTACTCGTGTTCTTCACAGTGTTAAATTTAGTACAGGTTAAATTTAGTACAGAAATGAAAGCAAATGCATCAAAACCTAGCACCGCCCATTACCCAGCTCCCTCTAGAAATCTAAAGCCATTCAGATACAAAAGTCCAGACATGACGTACTTCTTATATTATGAATAAAAGTTAGCAATGCCATACAGATAAAACAGCCTCTTATTCTCGTAAAAACTGCATTCACAAATATCTGGTGGATTTTGCACCACACGTTTATTGCAATAGCGTTGTTACAGACTGTTCCGGCAGCAGACATCCTTCTGGATTGCTTTTTTATGTTGCCACTCACACGACTGGAATGCACAGCAGTCCTCAAAAGTAGGCGATGTCCAGACAGAGTTATTATAGATATATATATATAGGAAGTTACCCCATGATCTTTGGCCTAGCCAAATCCATTGTTCATATCATGTTTAATAAGGTATAGTACTGGTACTACCATTCCTTCCACCATGCAAAAATTCCTAACAGCTAATCATCTGATAGTTTTTAGTTGGTGGGAATGGGGTTGGGGGTCTGGTCAGGGAGCTGTAGGTCTCACAGAGGTATTTAGCTCCATCTTGAGTCAGGATAAAGTGCACGCATTGGGCATCCAGGTGACAACTGGAATGGAATAAAAACCTCGATTTACATAATTTTTAATTCAAACTAAAAGGTTTAAACAGCTGTAAGGAATACAAGAGATTGTTACAAAATATCCGAATCGTACTCATCTATACTATCCGATTTTACTGCTATTCTTAGAAGATACATACTTAAAAACAGGATAACAAAACTGCCACTGGCCATGTAGCACATTTACTAACACTGAAATCCCCTGGTGCTGATATACTGAACCTGAACTGTTGGTAGATTTTTGTATTCTTCATGCACGACCAACCTGTACGTAGCTTTAAATCGTGGGGCCACCATAGAGTTTTGATGCACTGAGCCCATTTTTAGTCGGCATGATGCACAAATGCAGCACTGGCAAGTAGGTAACTTACCGGTTATTCGTATAGTATGCCGACCCTATAGGGTCTATACACTCCCAAAGGGTTGGCATGATGCACCAATGCATCACTGACGATTTACACGTACTGTGTTACTCGCCAGCACTGACACTGCTTGAGGCAGTATATATTTATATAATAGTGGCTGCAGAGGGATCAAAAGCGACCTGGCGACCCGGGCTGTTTTCTAGGCGACCTGGTGCATAAGCGACCTGGTGATATTTAGATAAATTTAGATGTAGTAAATATGGTTTTAAAAAGCGACCTTGTGACCTTATGCACTTAATTTCGGCGACTTTCCTACCTTAGGGGGGTACCCCTCAGCACCCCATCATAGTCATTATAAGGTAAAATATAAAGCTTAAAGTAAAACAGAACACCTAGGCTACTGTGTATACCTGCGCCCCTTACCTTTTGGCACACTGCACTGCTGACCTCACAGTCTGTTCAGATGAGGCAACAGCGCTCGGATCCATGATTACACCACCTGGTATCTTTTTGAAACAAGCTGTAAAAAAGTATGTAAGTTAATACCACAGTTGGCTGAGAGAACAAAAGGAATAGCCTGTCTGTATATTACGTACAGGGCTGTATGTTTATGCGGACCATTGAGCATCCTCTCCTATACCATGAATGTCAGTCAGATATGGATATAAGTTAATAGCTGCATAAGTATTATAAGCCTTAGACACTGGTAATTATTCTCAGCTGGTGCCTTGGACAATCACCCTCGGCTTATAAAACGTATACAGCTACTAGCTTGTACTATATCTGTCACATGAGAGCATGAATATACGGCTAGGCTTATTTGTCATGCATTGGTATAGTTGTGGTTAGCTACTAAAGGAGACGGACGAAATCCATTCCTATATCACTCCTTATACCATAGGATCATTTAAATACAAATCTAGCAGCAAGTAACTGCATCATGACACTATACATGTCCGTGTTAATTCATGGCACCTACTATAATAGAGCAAAGCTGTAAACTAACCAGGTGACAAAGTGGTTACTGTTTCCTGGGCCGGTTCAAGTGGCAATAGATCTGTAGAGAGAAAAGGGAATGTCGACTACCAGACAGGTAGATTAAGAAAGATGTAGACCGTATCATTTCGATCCACCATATTTATATATGATATTATAGATAGAATAACATCACAACCAAAAGTAATTATTTAATTTCAAGACAAATGACTAGTAGACTGGAGGCGGAATCTCAAATGAAGCCCAGAAATCACTTTAGGAGGAACGGAATGTTACAGGGTGGCATCCATGCCAGACTTGAAGTATAACACCTACTGAACATATTTAGGGTGGATGCCACGCACAGAAATGGATTTTCAGGTAATTAGGGCTCGATAAAGGCGGCCATTAGCCAAATTTACTATTTTTGCAATATCATTAGGAATAATGATGGTAGACATGTAATTAGGGTGTCTAAATCCACATTTTCTGGGTCAAGGAACACACTGGAAGCATTATCTTTAGTCTCCTTAGCTTATTTTGCCCCTTATAGGCTTAGGGTAGGCCTAAATGAACCAAATTCTCAGTTTTCTTTACGTGTGCCATTCTTATTATCACACTTTTATTAATGCAGCAGGAAAACACTTCCAACCAGGGTCTTTATATTCATCTTTGTCTTTGTAGATATCTAGCTTGATAGTTTATTAAAATATCTATAATAAGAATATAGGCTCAACGTGCCTAACACATACTTGGGGATACATTATTGGAAGCCATCACAAAATGAATGTGGTGTAAAATGATGAAAGTTTATTCACAATGCTTTTATTCAACACACCTGGTCTATTTAACAATTGTGATATTGTGAAAGGCTTATATCAAGATCCATCTAAGTCTATAACTTATCCAAAGTTCTAAAACCTGTAGCACCATAATGTTTCAATTCTGCGAGGGTTATCAGCAAATGATTTGGACGCTGTCTGACACATAATGTCAATCAATGATGCTAGGGTTTTTGCAATTCCCATTGTTGCATTCACAAGCTACAGTACAGGGTAGCTTCTTTTGCCTACAACTGCACCTGCGGGTGGCAAAACTCTTGCACTTGCAGTAGGTAAGTTCAGGTACGATGTCTGGAACTGCATCTTGTGTCATCAACATTGGCAAGATATTGCCGTCTGTGGATTCATACCAGCCATTGCCTATAGGTGACAGGACATCTGGTTGGGGTGTCATTGCAGTATACCAGATGTGACTCTGGTAATACAAATGATTCTACGTTCTTTAATGTCTGTGCAGTGACACAATCACCAGAGCCCAGGCCACCAAGCAAACGTGCTTCATCTCTGTAGACCTGCAAAATACATGTGATCAACATCTTTCAGATTTATATGGTACTAGAAATGCAATACATTAGTAATGAAGTAGCAGAGCAAAAATGAGGGGAAAAGATTTGTCATGAATCAACAGCTTCACACAAATTATAGATTCTATATTGTCCTACCTTTCATGTCGTCTTCTTCCCAAGGCCACAGAACTGGCTCACTACATCGCAGCCAGTCAAGGCATGGTAGCCTAGCAGGTTTGCACAGATCTGTTCCTCCAGAGGAATGCGATGGACTGCCACAAACCGTCTTTGTTTTGATGTCCCAGTGCGAAGCCACACTGCCTGACAGAGGAGTGGTGCAAAGTGGATCAGGAGCACAAGGACATCAGTGTCCCGGGCAGCTACGATGATTCTTTCAAACCCCTCTTTTGATAGGGCTGCTGAATGCACAATGATCTGTGTATCTGCCTCATGATGATTAGACTGCAGATCAGTAACGTCAGTTCCATGTGCTGATTTCACTGCCAGTGTATCCTTGAATCCCCCAGATACAACAACCTCATGGTTCGGTGGTCCTTTTTTTGCCCTAGAAATTAATGTTGAGCTCAGGAAGTCTGCCAAATCAGCTTTATTCTCTGGATGATGAATGAAGCCCTCACAGTTATTGGCAGTGGTACTTCTTTGTTTGTTATCTCTCGACGGATCAGTTTCATTCCTCCTGCCCTGATGTTCTGGGTGGCATCTTTGACAGTGTGTCCATCATACCTGTCAATAACTATATCTATCCGAGAAGAGACACCACCAAGATGGCTCAGAGCACACTTGATAAATGCATCTGATAAGTCACCAAATGTTTTTGCTCCAGTTGGCTTCCCAATAGCCCTGACCAAGGCTTGACCATCAATGATTGTTGCAGTTTTCAGACTCGATGTTGGAAGGTATGACAATGTTTGAGAATCTCCTAGCAGTGTACCAAGTGCAGCTTTGTTTGTTGGTCTTAACGAGCCATCTGTAGCTGCTAATGCTAGAGGTACTGGGGAAATTTATGGCCCAACACTATCTTCAAGTCAACATCTCTGCCAGAGTCTTTGCATACTAGGAGGCGCTGGAATAGAGTTCTGTCTGCTCTTATAGTCTGTTCTTTCTGTTTTGCTGTTGACTTTGATTTCCTTTCATATATCATTTGGAGTGTTTGGGCTTTTGTTTTGGGGATTTTGGTGTGGAATTCTGATGGTGGTCGAGAGCAAAAAGCCAACATTTTTTCCTCACCACATGATTGAGCATTGAGAAGTGCAGATGTGATGTCACTGGATGCTACATCGTGGGTTGCTAAACACACCAGACAGGTTTCATTTTTCACTTGAAATACTTCAAACTTGGTTAATTGCTCTTTTATCTTCTCCACATCAGACCTATCTCGTTCCAGTCTTTTTGGACCCAACTCCTTTATGGTAGGTTCAGCATCTTTATCACCAGTCCTGTCTAGACCAAACATAGTGTAGGATTCATTTGCAAGATGACTGCGCTCATTGAAGGTTAAGCACCATTGGTCACGTGCATTCTCCTTTCTAGTAATCCCCACGAGGCCTCCGGCAACTTTTGACACGTTATTCACGTGTTCAAGAGCCTGATCAGTGGAGATCTGGTTAAATTTGTTTCCAGTCTCTTTTACCACAAAGTTTCCTTGTTGGAACTCTTCAAACACCTCTGGATGGGTTGTTGGAAGTGCCATACAGTCGGCTATGTAAACCGTTCCCCACCGGTGGTAATTTACACGATCATACCATGCAAACCAGGGGAGCATGGCAATGAAGGATGTTACATGCAACCTCCAGTTTCCTGTACGCTCTGCCCTGATGAACTGTAGGAGGATCATAACCAGTTTCAAGTAAGTAATCCAATAGTTAGTTGTTGGGGCCTGGGCTTTCTGAAACTCATCCAAAAGGCTGAGTATTGAAGTATGGTTTCTGCAACATGCTCTAGAGTTGCAGCTCTCAACTCATTTTTGTCTTCATCTGTGAATGTTTCGATCAATAACCTCACTGCTTCTTTGATGTCATTGGTTATGCCTCTGTCACCCAGCCAAGCCTTGAACTTAGGCCATAAAATGTGCCACAGTGCCTTGAAGGTCAACTTATGGGCTCACAGTGCTCTGTTGTATGATTTTGCTTGCATGTTGTTGTGAGCAGTGTTTTCACCAAACACCATGCTTTCCCTCCACACCTCTTCTATACCAGAGTCTGCCATATGGTGACCAATCACCTGCATGAAGTTTTTGATGATGTGAAACCCTCCTAGCCTGATGAATATAGTGCTACATTGCTCTGCATTTGCCCACTGGAGCTCTTTTGCCCTGCAATAGAGTTGTTGGTCAAATGTGATCACAGTGAGCTGACCAGGATTTACAGCATTGGAGATATTGACACACCCCATCATGGCTGTCCACAGTGTGTCAGTTTCATGTGCTGCAGCATTTATGAGTGGGAGATACCCAACTGCAACAGTTTCCTCATCGTTAGTTGAAGTCAGTTGGTTGAACCCAGTCCATGCTGGTACTGTAGCCCCGTCAAGGCTATGGAATCATGCAAGGACCCATGCTAGGTCTTTGGCATTAGCTTTGTAAGCAAGCTCCTTATTTGGAGAGTACCACTGCTCATCAATCTCATGGGAGAACACTGGCTGACACCCCTTACCAGCTATTGGAGGCGACTGTGTCAGACAGTGTCCAAATCATTTGATAATAACCCTCGCAGAATTGAAACATTATGGTGCTACAGGTTTTAGAACTTTGGATAAGTTATAGACTTAGATGGATCTTGATATAAGCCTTTCACAATATCACAATTGTTAAATAGACCAGGTGTGTTGAATAAAAGCATTGTGAATAAACTTTCATCATTTTACACCACATTCATTTTGTGATGGCTTCCAATAATGTATCCCCAAGTATGTGTTAGGCATGTTGAGCCTATATTCTTATTATAGCTATTTTAATAAACTATCAAGCTAGATATCTACAAAGACAAAGATGAATATAAAGACCCTGGTTGGAAGTGTTTTCCTGCTGCATTAATAAAAGTGTGATAATAAGAATGGCACACGTAAAGAAAACTGAGAATTTGGTTCATTTAGGCCTACCCTAAGCCTATAAGGGGCAAAATAAGCTAAGGAGACTAAAGATAATGCTTCCAGTGTGTTCCTTGACCCAGAAAATGTGGATTTAGACACCCTAATTACATGTCTACCATCATTATTCCTAATGATATTGCAAAAATAGTAAATTTGGCTAATGGCCGCCTTTATCGAGCCCTAATTACCTGAAAATCCATTTCTGTGCGTGGCATCCACCCTAAATATGTTCAGTAGGTGTTATACTTCAAGTCTGGCATGGATGCCACCCTGTAACATTCCGTTCCTCCTAGGGTAAAATTTCAGAATTCTGCCACCAGTCTATAGTTTTACGAATAAGATATTCTTAAAATTAGCCATTTGTCCGCCTGGCAAGTTAGCTATTCTCACAAAACTATGGATCTGCATCGGATTTTGTGAGAATAGCTGTAATTCGATGAGAAGCCCGCGTTTTGGACTCCCAGCGTGGCATGAGTGTTTGAATTTAAGCAAATTAAACATACTTAAAGTCACACTTTAAACAACTTTAATTCAAGTAAATTTGTCTTAAACCCGCTTAAATGCCAATTTGACCTTTCCGTGACATTGGTCAATGTGACATTGACTGCACTTAAAGTTGCTCAATGTGTGACTTCAAGCATCTTTAATTTATTTAAATGGCAACATGTATGCAGTGCAGTTTATGGCATGTTAAAAGGCTGGTGTGTGAGTAAATACAGCGTATGAGTATATTATACAAGTGTACACTCACCAACTCTGCAGACAGACTGGAGGGATAGGGAGCAGTTCACAGCTGACCACTTGTACCTGGTTCCAACGTATCCAAACCGGACACAGCTGGGAACCGTGTTACCAGGTTGTCCAGTTTCCCAATTGGTATAGTCAAGTGCAGAGCCATCTGACCAGGTCGTAGATGAGGCCGTAATGCGTAGACCCATCCATGCCCCGCTCCATTCCCTACATGGGTAGAGTTTGGGTAGAGTCTTTTTTTTGTAAAGCCAAGGTCATCATGCTTTACCACAGGACAATAGTTTTACAATTATGGGATATACCTTTATGTATACCATAGATTACTGTGTTTTTTGGGTTGATGTAAAAAGACACAAAAGAACAAAGCAACAAAATAGTTTCTTACAAAAGTTTGAATGCAGGATATCGGTATATAAAAGGTAATTGGTATGCTCAACACCTACGCGTGTCGTTGCTCCAAATCACTGTGGATGCTGGCTAGGTGCCCTCCATCTCCCACACACAAGGCCTCAGCAGCTGACCAGCTCATGTATGCACCCTGAACCCTCTGACAGTGGGTCCCTTTATACTTGTACCCAGAAAGGTGAGAGCAGTCACCCGCTAGAGTAGGACGTTACAAACAACATTATAAGGAATCATCAGCAATTTCGGACAGGAATACACTCAGGATTAAACATGTGTATACTATTACTAAGATTTGATTCTAAACCTTAAATCGTTCACACCATCTCATTTGCAAACTTTTATTACTCGACTACAACTCATAATGTATTAATCATTTTTACTGCTGAGAAATTGTGAATCTCAAATCATCTTAACTAGTTCTGGAATAGTGTAGATATTGGCTTTGAGTTTTTAATATTAATTATATTCAGTGTCAGTCCCATTGGAGCGTACGTTTATGGCTGAGGAATCAGTGTAACCGAACACATTTAGTATTGAATGGAAGTCATAATCAATGCCAAAACAAAAGTCTAATTAGAATCTAACTCACCAGCCTTTGGAACAGGTGTCCAAATGAGGAGGTGTGCCAGGAGTAGGAGAAGCCGCATAATTTTATACTGTGCTGCTTCTAGGCATTTACTCAGCACCTAACACATAGCACCAATTATCACCAGCTACTGATGTTTCCCTATAATGATTTAATGCACTTTCCTATAAAAAAAACACAAAAAAAACAGCCTTGTAATTATTGAAATATAAAAAAAGAAATTGTTGAAGCTATTTTAGCTTTTCTACTTTACCATAGAGGCAAGACTGTAACTTGCATAAAGCTTAAATTGGCATAGGCATAGGCATATTGGTACAATTTGTCAGTTGTTTTGAAATCATCATTTATTCTTTCCCCTATATATAGGGCACTAAAACAGTTCTTGATGCAGTTGAAAGGTATGCTTTGGTGTATGGGTATTTCTTGAGCAATTATAAAATAACCAGATGAATTAAAATAACTTCATATAAGTTGTAAATCTTTGATTTTCTTCAAATGCATGAATGACTAATATGGACAGAAACTCCTGTTTTAAAACAAGTTACAGCTAACATGTCTACACATAGAACTGTTAACCTTACCTCTATTAATGTCTCCGTGCTGTGAGTCACTCAATTCCTCTGCAGTTTTCTGAGCACCAGATGTTGGGCCACCAGAATCTTATGCAAGATACATGTACACCGTAATGTGGGCGGCTATTGATGTATATTGCTTCCTGTGAACTCTGGAGGTTCCTGTTTCATTTTCCCCTTGTCAATCAATATACTGTTGCTATCAGCTTCACAAAAGTTGCATTGGTTGATGTTAGTATTGGGACCTTTAGCTCACAATTGACATAAGTGAAAATCGTTCTGCTCTGTGAACCATTACACAACGGCACCCTGACTGTTGAGTTACAGTACATATAACGCTATAGATTGTATCGAATTGACTTTGTTTACTTTATGCCTGGGATAAGAACAAACAACTGTGGAGTTGGCATATCAGTAATGCATGTTTACTTCCTTGTTTCATGTAGCTATCAACCATCTGCAGCACAACTGCACATGGTACATACCACAATGTCTGAAGGAAAATGCGCAAATAGAGACTACCGTAAAACCTTTTTTTTTGGAGTTCTTATTTTTTGCTATAAGCCGAATTATTATCCCTCAAGTCTAATTCGGCTTGTAGACGAGGTTTTGATAAGGTCGAAAAGTGTTTCAAACTGTTATCATAAACCGCTTTTTCCTCTCTCAAACTCACATTCGGCCTCTAACTATATATGGTAGGCTTATAGCCAAGGTCTTACGGTATTTTACAATTTGATAGGTCTGTACATTTGTTTTATGTTTATTAAAAATATATGTAATACATACAGGAGTTGTTTGTCACACACACACACACTTCTTCCTCACACTAAGTATGTCTCCCCCAGTCCTACCGGGTGGTGGGGTTTACTCCACTGCTTACCTTAGTGCGGACAAGGCCTGCCTACCACTTCCAGGGACACACATTTATCAATATTCATAATTTGATTCAGGAACCCTTTCACTACTTATTTGATAGCTGAAGTTACAACTGCAGAAGTCAATTTTCTGTGGCTTTTACCTCAGATATATAGATACTTCACTTTCTGCATAGTTATAAAGGGTCTCCATAGTAGGCTACATTGTAATGGTAAAATCTCAATCTAAGTTGTGACCTTTAACTGTGCTAAATTCAAAGGTATAGATCAGAAAAAATAGAATGGATATTATACTTGACCAAGGGTGAATTCCACGGCACACATGTGCAGCCATGTTTCATCTGCCATTGTAGTGACATAGTTGATTAGGACCATCACACAATTAAAGCCTCCCATCATGTCAGAAAAGGCCAAAGCTGCTATAGACTGGTCGTCGGCACACTTACAAAAATTCCATGGAGGGCATGGAGCAGTAGAGCTAGGCAACATGATCTTTGGTCATCTCTGGAACGTGCTGATTCTGAATATCAATGTTGCCCAGCTTGAATTTTGGGTCTTCAAAATAAAAAAAGTTTGAAAAATACCAAAAATTGAAATTAAATGTTAACAAAAATATTTAAATGCCATATAATGACTCAAACTCATGGGATATACAAAGCCTAGTGTCACCTTAACAAACATGTATGATTATGGTTATCTTTGTATAAAGGTCAAGGTCAACCGAGACGAATATGAGAGACTATTTCTGATAGCACTTTGCATTTGATATTCAATATTCCATACCCATTTTCTAAAGCACCAATGGAGATGAAACACATTTATATACTATATATGTATGTAGTGTTGACATCTATCTGTCAGGGAATAAGTTCAGCATTTTCCATACATGGACTAAAATAACAGTTCCACCAGAGGGCAGCAGTGTTTGGACAGGGGACCATGAGCTCTGTCCCGCTACAACATTCACCCTATCTTGTGCTGTAAGAGCTGAGCTCCCAGCCCTTTAGAGCCCTCTTGTGAATGAAAACTGAACTATATCCAAAAGTGCTTTTGGCCTCACTTCAACCATGACGGTCAAGCTTTAAGCTTTTAAGGACGGATGTCACTGAAAGAGGATCTTTGTCGTCATGATGCACCAATGCATCCCCAGTAAGTAACTTGCTGGTGCTGCATTGGTGTATTATGCCAATTCTTCGGGAGTGTCTCAACCCCATAGAGTCAGCATGATGCTTGAATGCAGCACTGGTGAGTTACTCGCCAGGGCAGCATTAATATAGTAAAGCATGATGCTGCCTTTAAAGGATTATTAGTGAAGGTTCAAGTGTTCATTTGTGTAGTAATAAATGTGTTCAAGCACACACGCACAGTCAGTCAGTCCTCGTTTTATATATAGAAAAATAGCTTAGATGATTTATGTCGTGTATACTGATCTATGAAGACTTGAGAAATGTACAATGTCTGTAGTCTTAATATTATCAGGATGAGTCCACTACTCCATGGATGTAAATTAACTGTCTTGTTCTATCCATCTATACTATCTTTTTTTTATTGATACTAAGTACATCATCTCCTCAATAAGTCAAGAGTTAAGGTCACAAGGATAGCAGGCAAGATAAGGGTCTCCAGACTTAATAGTGAGCACTTGTATTCTGTCATTGATACCCCCTGGAGAACACTTGGACAGAAGAGTCCCTAAGTATTACAGTGACATACACTGCATGTTGGATTCTCAGGTAAGTGCCAAATTCGAATAATATATATCAGAGGTGTGTCACTCTTACGGCAATAAATTCTATAGAATTCATTACATCATGAACCAGTCTGAATGAAAGTGCACCATGGTAATATAAGAAAACCTCTAAACAGCACTCGAGGAATGACAAGAGTATGTCCCGTGCACCTCTCAAGAACAGCTGTGTTATAAAGCTAAACACGAGTGTTTCTTAAGAATAGTGAAAGTGTCCGAGTTGATATCAAAATTAATGGTGCCATGTATTTCCCAAATTTTACCTGTGCAAATAAAGAGAATTTGCTGAGAATATGGCACGAAAGTCTTTCATATGTATTTCCCAAGATTCCCTCGTTCAAATAATGAGAAATTCCCGAGAATATGACATTGTTTTAATGTCTTAAATATCTCTCAAGAAAAGCTGTCACATTTTCTCAGGCAACGTATATGCGCATTTTTATAGGGGTCAGTATAGTCTTGTCACAATAATGTCTCTCTCTAAATCTCGTTTGCAGGGAATGCTTGATTCCTGGATTTATAATGCAGTGTACATAAGTTTTGTGTTCTTGTATTTCACATTCCTTTGGTCTACTCTTATTAGCTGGGAAGGCTTGGTGGATTTTCTCAACTTGTTAATTTTTTTCCGACCCCCCCTCCCCCCACAAACCAATAGCTAATTTCGACCTCCGACCCCCCCCCCCCCGCCCTCCACAACTAAATTCGCCTTTCCAGAAATCGCCCCCCCCCCCCCCCCACCAAAAAAGGAATTTAAAAAAATGCACACACCGGTGGAATTATTTGATTTTGACCCCCCAGCATGGAGGCTTATCAATTTTTGCCCCTCCCCCAACCGAAGGCCTGTTTTTTCAGCTGGAAATGAATGACTCGGTCCTTAAAGTTGGTATCCCAACTGGGGTGGCTAGAATTGACCTTTCTCGATAATTACCTGAAAGTCCTGAATATGTACTTCTCTTCTGAAATGAGTGCATAATTCTGGTTACCAAGGGTCTTAAAGGCCTAAATGTAAAGTGTGTAATAACATCAAGATCTTTCATGGAGAACACTCAAGCATTGTCAAACCATCTGAGATTGTACTGCCACTTATGCAGATGGCAATGCACGAATGTGTTCATGAATGGCAATGAGCTACTGGGTCTGCAATGTGAATATCTTCAGCACATTATGCACAGCTGCCACCTTGTGGTTTAGAAGAGAGGCATGCTAATTGTTTTATCTTGGACCGCTCACTGGCAATTGGGTTTTGCTACTGTGTGGTGATTTTTGTATGGAAATAGTTCTCACAGATCTTTAATACTTTCACATAATGTCTTACAATATTTTCATGCTTAGCCAAAAGTGGAAATTCGTCACCACAACAGTTGGGATACTCAGTTTAATATGAATTTGATAATTAATGTGAAAAATTGGATGTTAAATCTTATCATCAGATTAGGATTTCCAATACACTTACACTTCCATAGTAATTGGAGTCCAAACTAGGTACTATGGCCCCTGAAGTGACCATACGGCGTGCCGCCCTGTCCGACTGGCAGGGGGTGCTGGACATTGAGCACTTAGTATACGATGGCCGGGACTACATGCCTGCTATGTACAAAGAGATCCTGGAGGATCCACTCTACAGGTCGTATGTGGCTGAAATTGCAGGTGGGAAAATTGTGAGTACTGACACCACACCGTTTACCAACTTTAAAGAAAAGACCAGCCTAATTTCACGTAGCCCTCTATGAGTAGTATCCCAGCTAACAGGGAAAAGTTTTTTTTTCTGACGTAAAATTATGTTTTTAACGTTAAATAACGTTTTGCCATAATAAGCAGCCATAGACCCAGTAAACACAACTACGTTCTTTGAACGTGATTTCACTATGTAAAATAACGTCCCAATGTAAGGGTTTATTTAGGTTATTTGACGTAAAAGAACGTAAATTAACGTTTAAAAAACGTTTATATCACGTAATTTGCAGGTTTATTTACGTAAATATATTGACGTAGTTTAACATAAATTTACGTTTTTACCAATTTTACTGATGTTCTATAAATGTTATTATGTGGGTTCGAGTCCTGTTACCAGCAATTTGCTTTTGTTTGGAGAAAATGTAATATTGGGGATCTGAACATTTCTTAAATGACATATTGATGTGTCATTTAAATATCAGAGATGATAGATTCGTTATAGAGGGAGTTATAATTTGATGTCGAAAGGGGTTAGCAAGTGAAATATAAGTACCCCACTGGTCACAGGACTTGAACCCACTATCTGAGAAACCAGCTCAGAAACGTATTTCATATAAAATGAGAGTTAGTGATACAATTTAATACTAAGATTGTTTTTTGTTATTTCCACATTTCTTTACAAAGAAGAATGGTTATGATTTTGGCACCCATTGACGAAACTCCAGACTAGGATTCGAACCTGTGCTATAAAGATTCTCTATGATTTGAAGGCAGGCATCTAACCCATATGGCCACGAAACCGATATATGTGAACAAGGTGATAGAAGGGAGTTACTAGCGACCTTCAGCAAACCCGACGTAGGTCAATTAACCCAGACGTATCCTATCCTTTCAGCACTGCTACGTCTGCGTTTTTCAGGGGTAAAATTGCGCATTTTAGGCATCTGTGTGTGCTATACAGATAGCATTAGCCTGAGGGAATGTTCATGCTGGCATCCAACGTGGGCTGGAAACAAATCATATTTTATAACTATGTGGAATATTCTAGCATTCATGGATATCACATCAGCAACCTCGACAATATCTAGAGTAGAGATGCCCGACCTTCCTCAACTCTATCATGGTCCAGAAGTATTTATATGATTTTATTTATTTACCAATCTGTTTGATGAAAATAGATGTGTAATGTTACGATAGAACCTCAGGGTGAACGTCTTGGCTAAAAAGAATGGCCAGGTCATTATTGTGTTCCATCATGGTATAATGGATAGAGGCCTCACCTTTGGATGTTCATTACTGAGGTTCGAATCACCAAATGTTTTCTTTTTAGGAATAGTATAGAACGAAATGAAATTATAGCTGTAGTATTCTATGAAATGTTAAATAAGTTTAAAATAACGTTGTGAATACAAACATTCTTTTGTGAACCAAGGGTAAAACCTTACATTACGTTTTATGAGCTTTGGCATGGTTACTAAAGCTCCCTGTATGCTGAGTCCACTTATGAATTTTTATGAAGTCCACACACTGGTCATACCTAAGAAGGCTTATATCTACAAAATTATCTTGATAATACCAACCAACTATAACAAGAAAAGCTAATTTTATAGATTGGAAGTTTATCTAGTTATCTTAATATTTATCCAGCATAAAACGCATGACATGAGCTATGTTGGGTTAAACACTGACACTATCAGTGATATACATCTCATCTAATATCAACAATATGACTGCCAAGCTACAACACTTCTCCCGGCTGTCTGGTTAGCTCAGTCAGTTGGACTGCAGAAAAGTGATACTCAGGTCCCCAGTTCAAGCCCAGGCCAGGTTTGTGTTGAAAATAATGCACATAAGAGTCCGCTTAATTTATGTGAAACTTTTAGTGTGTTTTTTCCTTTAAAAATAGAGTTCATAAAACGTTCTAAAGGTAATAATTCGTATTAGGTTATTTTAAGGAATTTACCTAGATTAACCTAGAATAACGTTTATATAACGTTTGTAGTACGTTTATTTAGGTAAATCTACGTCAAATAACTTAAAATAACCCTTACATTTCAACGTTATTTTACGTAGTGAAGTTACGTGATTCACACTTGTAGATAACGTTATTTAAACGTTAAAATACGTAAGTGTGTTTACTGGGGAGCCCAGCTAACAAAAAACGTTATTTTACGTCAAATAACGTTTTAAATTTTACATAACGTTATTTCATATTAAAGAGCCTTAGAAAAACGTTGACATATAACGTTATATAACGTTATAAAATGGTGTATAACGTTATTTGTTTACTGGGAAACCTTATATAACGTTGTATAACGTTTTTCGTTTCCTGGGATTGGTATGGCTTAGCAATATTCTGATATACACAATATTGAAATATGCAGCATGTAACAGGACCGGTTGAAACTGGTGAATCTACCCTAAGCCTTACTCGCGTATTAGCCACACCTATATTTTGGGAATATTTTATAAGCTATACAGGGGGTCTGGTTATGGCGAGTTTAGTACTGTAGTATATATCTAAATTCTCGGATATAAGCAGCACCCTAACTTTATCCTGATCTACTGAATAGGTACCGCCCATAAGCGAGGCACAGCTGTGAAATCGCCGATCCTCAGAGGAAATATGCCAATCTTTACAGGCTTGGCCAGGGAAATGACGATACAGAAATAGTAAACCCCCCATTAGAAAGATATGGATCTGCTCATTTGAAATATCACCTATATTAAGTAGGCTGTGCTTGCTATGTATGTGCAAATGGGTCTTCACTGGGGGTCACTTTGGGTCAAATTACAGGTATTTGTCACCTGTATTACTGCAGCTAATTTGACTCTCTGTCATACAAACTGGATGGGCCTTTGCACCATACATTGCACATGAAACATACCAGTACCATTGATTAGGATACACATGAGGCTTCGCCGTGATCCCCGGGGTGAATAAAAAATTTCTAAAATTAGTACTTTTGCAGCATTTCATAGAAAAAAATAGGTTAAAAAACATATTATTATTGAAAGAAAATGTTCGTCCGCCCCTCACACTGAAGTCTAAAATAACTTTTATAACCATGTGAAGAGAGCTAAGCTATCCTATGGATGGTGCAGCGGCAACATTAAATCATAGTTATTTTTCTATACAAATCCTATATAGCATACTGGCAAGCTTAGAAAAGAGAAGTTAATTTCCATAACAAATGATTATGGTATTGATGTTGACATGTCATGGGTAGTATGTGTTTCAAATTACAAGAGGATTGGACCACTGGTTAACAATCCATGGCATCATGTGTAGTATATCATTTGTGACAAGAGTACATAATTATTAGTGATTATTATCTACAATACCAAAGTCCTTAGGTATGTATTCCTTGAGATGGCTATGGGGTCAAAATGGCAGAATGGCCATTTTCAGTAGTAAGGGATTGGCAACTCTGCAATGTTAGCGGGTATGGTATTTCAATACAGATGTGGCTACTGAGAATGAAAGGTGATAAATTACTGAAACTTTTATATTTGGAAAATTCATATAAAATAAACTACTGAACAGATCTTAACATAGTTACCACCATTCTTCATCATTCTTTATTAGCTTCCTAACCAGTATAACAATTTTCCTCAGTGATGGGTTTCTTCAAACTATCCGTGGTACTTAATAACTTATACTATAAGCTACACTGGCAATCTGATGCGAGTATTGTGGAGTATTAGCCGCGGCTAATAGGCGAGGTTATACAGTAGTACTTAGCTAGAGTGTGTAAGCTGGTGGCACTTTGGTGAATCTATATGATTTTGCTACAATGAAATAGTTCCAGGCAGAGAGTATAGTCAAAAGCTCACCCAGAGTATTTGGAGAGATGAAGAGAAATACAGATGGCATGCCATGGCATAGGCAACCCAGGTAAATTTACTTACATGAACTAACTGGCCACAATTTATAATATACATTCAAAAAAATAAACCTTACACATGCTTCTAATGCTGCTTTTAAGGTGTCTTTCATGGTGTTGCTGGTTGATTCTGAGGAGCAATACTGTGGGATGCTCTCAGCGAGAACAAGGAAGGAGTACCAGAGTAAAGGTGGGTACAAGCTTTCACCATATTCAAATATCTGATGTTGGTCTATCGTAAATCTAAGACTTTATGTATCTGTCTGTGTCTCTTGAGATTGTGTTAATGTGAACATCTTTGACCGGGTGCTATCTTTGACTGGGTGCCATTTTTGACAGGATGCCATCTTTGACCGGCCGCCATAAAAAAAATATTTAAGAATAATTAATTTCTTTTTTTAATATGTAAGGGATAAAATAAAGAAAATGGCAGTGGTTACATCTCAATATATAACTTTACTTGATCTAAATAAACCGTTTTCTGTCAGGAGGTCATAGATGGTACCCAGTCAAAGACCTTCCCATTGACCCAATCTCATTAGACACCGCCATCTACACTTACTCCATGGGGAGCTTAGGGAACAACAGATATATTTCTCTGAGGCTTCACTACAAACCTTTGTTGTCAGATATCAGAGCTATTCTCACGGACCTGAAGAGATGTAAAAAGAATGCAAATATAAAAAATCCCTAACATCTGATCATCCATGTTACCATGATCTGACAGATTTACTTTAGTGAAAATGAACCAGGAAATCAGTTAGTGGAGCCCCATCTTAACAGTTCTATAACCAAGGCTATACTGATACATCTTGCAGGAATAATTCAGGCAATGGTGAAAAGGATTTTCAAAGATCTGTACACTGATTTTGGTCAGATATTTGAGCAGCTTCATGTGTCCTCAGATAAACCGATGTTTACACAGAAATTCTGGTCAGATCCGAGAAGAAATCTGATTCAGAGACATGTAAGTATATCAGATCTAGTGTACAGCAGCATTCAATGAAATACTATCCCATATGTCTCCTTCTCCGTGGATATTTACTTTTGTACTTAACATACCAACCAAAAACAAAGTATTGAGAAATATATTAATATCTGTGGCCAGATGAGGGAAAACATGCCTCCAGGGGGGAAATGGCCTTTCAAAGTTTATGTTACAGGCTTTAAAATGAGATATCTTGAGCAAAAATATCCCAAGTAGTTTTGCTGCAACTGCTTGTCAAACCGGGGTTGGTGTGTACAACTGAAAATGGCAAATAAGCTCAAATCCACTATATCCTATTATGAATACTGATGATGCAAAAAATACAGTCTCTGTTGAAAAATAACCAAAGACATCTGATGTGTTTATCATAAAATTGGTTCCAGAGGGAATTTTTGAGGTCTGTTTTCGATTTTGAGTTCCTTGTGAATTTTTTAATAACATTTGTGGCAAAAAATCCCCATTTGGAATAATGGAATGGTTCCATGGCAACCAGAAATTGTCATATATGCCAATTTCCCATGTTTCCATGGCAACAAATGTTATTTTGGATTCCAAAAATGGAACGTTTTCAGTGGAGATGGAATAATCCTAAGCATATCACTGGATTCCCCATGAACAATTGGCATAACACATTTTTTAGTATATTTCTCAGTGTTTTACCCATATTTCCCCCTGGTGGCCAAAACCAGTACTAAAAATCCCCCCTGGAGGCACTTTTTCCCCCGATGGCCCACATTATTATTCTATTATAATCATACTAAAACACAGTTCCTTCATCTACTTAGTTCCACTTAGTTAAACTACTCTTTCGGCATTTAATAGTGACATACAATAGCCTTGCATTGATACATATTGATTTAGTTATTCTGTATCACATCTTATCAAAGGCCCTCCTTGTATACATTGTACCACAATGTAAGATAGCAGAGATGGATGCAACCATCAGGAAGAGTCCAAGGGCCACTGACGTCAATGTAGAAGAACTACCACCTGGCAGAGCCTACCAGATCCTCTCAGACACCTACACTCTCCAGCATGTCCTCCGCAAGTCTTACCTGTCTGCTTTCAACAATGTAATACCTGTGCCTAAGACACCAAAGTACCTGCAAAAGATTGCCTCAGAGAGCCGAGTATTTGCCAGTTTCAAGCGTGGTTCAATGACCAAAGTTAATGGGATCAGTTATTCTTCCATATTGAAGGGCCCTGCCTATGTCAATGTCAACATCTATTTGTCTGTGTATGAACATGTAGATATACTTCTCTCCCATCTCAGTAAGCACCTGGCCCTTGTAGCCTGTGAAGTGCCATCTGGCAGCACTGTGATCCTCAGACTGGACTTTCCAGCTGAGATAGATAAAGAGGAAGTGAAGGAATTTCTCCGTGCCAATTTGGGAGAGAATGTGGTAGGCAAATCTAATCCCAAAGAATTTGTATTAATCTGGAGTGAACCAGCTATGTCTATTAAGGGGAAGCTGTAAAATAAACCGACCCATGACCAATTGAGGGAGGGTGGAAATTAGCTAGATGTGTGCCCTGTGCCTTTTGGTTTCTGTTTGCTTCATTGTATTCTTGTCAACATTTTCCAAACACAGAAAACGGACAAGGATTAATTAGAAAACATGTTTATTCAAAAGTAAATGCAATTCAGATTGTGATTTCTTACACTAAAACGTATACATTATATACATCTGTATTTTTGTGATCCCTCTGCAACATTCCTATCATATCTAAGTATAAGTATATTCGATATTTATGACTTTTTTTAAAGCAACAACAAGTTCGACCTCCAAATGTAACAACTACTTGAATAAATATACTCTCGAATAAACACCATAGTTGTTCACTTGGACTATAAAGTTTTTAAATGGTAATGTTTGCCTCATATATTTAGACATTTACCATTACAAATCAGTTGCGTTCCTCTTCTCTGTCTAATGTTGATAACATATACCGTGGAATACATTTATAAGCGTTACCAACATTTTGAAGACGTAAATATAATTATTTGAAATAACAGTATAATAATGGATTCATATGCAGCTGATTCCACAACAGGTTAATATCACATCCTTCCCTTTCCTTGTTCAACCTAGCGGCCTATTACATCAAGTATTGTCCTATAACGGACAAATTCCATACACAGCCTGTATCTAACTTAAGTACAACACTTCCATCCTGTATTGACAGTATGGATCCTATAAACACATATAGACTGAGAATAATGAATTTCTCATTGATAGCGGTATCTTTATTTACTAATGTGAAGATTGAAATCACTTCACTTTCCTAAAGCTCTAGACTAAATCTAGACACCTTGTCCTTGATAGTTTCCCTACTACGGAATTTTTTTAGATGCCTGATGAGCTTTCACAAAGCGAAACCTAATCATCTCCATTGTTAAACTTTCAAAGTGACAGAAGTAACCATCAACAAACAATACCCGGTTGTTGATAGTTACCGTAACCTGCCTACAGCAGGTTGCCAGGGTGATCCCTTATCTGTGATGTCATCATGACGTCACTTGGAGGGTGGCGCCATGGCAATGGCGGCCATTGAAGTCATTTGAACTTCATTACATCTTGTCAAAGCTATGAGCTCAACCATAACAAAGACGTGCTGTGTTGAAGATTGAGTCCACCTTCCCAGTGAATAGAAACCGATTTGTCCATAGGGGATGAAGAGATAAGACGAAGACCTTGAGATTCGAGTCTATATTATGCAAAACCAAAACCAAAGGCTGGAGGAGGGATAGGAGCAGGAGGAGGTGCAGACTTCCAGTCCTCCAGTGGGTCATAGTCTAGAGTCAGGTCCTGGGCCTCCTTGTGTGTCTGTTTGAACTCCTGCTCTGCTGTGGGAATCACCCTGGTTAAGTCCTGTTCGTGTACCAACGTCTCATCTAGGACCCGGCATCTGGAGGCAATAATAAAGATCATTTAACTGCATTTATCAGAATTTCATCAGACTTAAATGTACAGTTGAGTATTGAACTGGGCTGATCTCCAATCCACCAGTGGTTGATGATCTATAAGTTCAGGTCGTGTGTCTCCACGTCACTTTGCTTGAACTCCTGTTGGTATTACACGATTATTGGCAAAAGCAGCCGGGAAGGGGGGGAAGGCATCAGGCCCTGGAACAGGCCCCACTAGTGGAACAGCACCCGGCCCCGGAAAGGGACCCGGCCCTGGAAAGGGACCCGCTGCCAAGGCATGCATTTCAGGAACAAGCCCAACAGCACCCGCTCCTGGAAGGGCATCCGGCCTGGGAAATGCAGCCGGCCAAGGAATATACCCCATCTGAGGCAGCTGAGGCTACTGAAGCTGCTGATGCAGCTGAAGCTGCTGTTGCAGCTGAACCTGCTGATGCAGCCGACGCAGCCGAGGCTGCTGATGCAGCTGAAGCTGCTGTTGCAGCTGAAGCAGCTGTTGCAGCTGAAGCTGCTGATGCAGCCGACGCAGCCGACGCTGCTGAGGCAACTGACGCTGCTGAGGCAGCTGAGGCTGCTGAAGCAGCTGAGGCTGCTGAAGCAGCTGAGGCTGCTGAAGCAGCTGAGGCTGCTGAAGCAGCTGAGGGGGGAAGCCACCTGGCCCTCCTGGCATCCCAGGAAAAGCTGCAAGATATGGGTACTGAGGCTGCTGAGGGTACATGGGGTCATAGGGTATAGGGGCAGACTTCCAGTCCTCCAGTGGGTCATAGTCTAGAGTAAGGTCCTCATACTGCGCCTCCGTGTGTGCCTGCTTAAATTCTCGTTTTGCTGATTGGATAGCCCTGGTCACATCCTGTTCATGTATCATTGTCTCGTTGGTCACTTGTTTACACCTGAGGACAAGAAGGAAGTGCAGATGATTCACTATATATATATTATATATATACAGAATACAATAGTTATACAGTGTCGTATGGTATTGCCGGGTAGCCAGACGCCTAATGTGCAGGGCCATTGCTTGATCTGGAACTAGCAAGATAAGTACTAATGACAGCTGGATACAATGGATACAAGTTGTTATATAATGTAGCCTAAGAATTCTACAGTGAATGCAAGGAATTGGCTGATAATTCATCCCGCTACACGCCTATAGGACACTAGCGGAATACATTTTAGACCAATCAAATAAATCTCTCCATTCACTGCGGAATTCTTTGGGTGCTTTTGATTGATTGGTTGATTGATTTGTTTAACGTCCAGACGTACAGCTGGTATCCGTCATAGCAGCTGTTATCAATGTTTATCTCACCCATGAAGGTGTAGCCTCTGACATTAGACATTACACTGAAACTCTAAACCAGTCAGAACATTGCCCTAGGGGTAATAGTCAATGAGGTGCAGTGACTTCTAATTCATTCTCCCTATCTACAAGGCAAAAATGTCAGTAGCAAGGCGTGCTAATATCGCGGTACAATGTACAAAACAGGTTGGAAAGATAGTCTATGTTAGATACAATTTTCTATGTCATCCTGCTGGGGCAGCTATCAACAGACTGTAATAAAATCCTGTATAATGTTTGATATCATACACCCATTGTCCAGGATGATGATACAAAAGGGGAGGAAAAGGGACCCTTTTTTAACTTGTGAGACATCTATGGTAGCATTTCTGAGAGAAAATTCATTTTTAAGCATTTTACATCAAGTCATACTTTAGAACCAACAATAAATTATATAAATTATATGAAATTATGGTGATTTAATACCAACCTTTCATTTTCATTGTTGAAGTGGGTATACCCATTCTCCAGTTTCTGTCCGCACACATAACACATGACAGTGTTACAGTTTGGACACACCATCCGGTTACAGCCACCCGCTTTGATGAACCGACGGTCACACGACACACACACTCGGATAACCGCCTCCGCCATCTTGTTTTCTATGTGTTGTCTGAACTTGGTCCTGGCCATGGCCCTCTGCTCACATGTGAAGGGAGGATGGGCCTTGTCCTTACAGAACCTGTGATGGGATAAGGATTCAAAATATTTATCATTTTATTTATTATTTAGGATAAGCATGGTGATGTTGTAAGTCAGGTGTGAAAGTATTAAATCTCTGTGAACAATATTTCTATACACGAATCCCTGAACAATAGGAAAATTATTATTGACTTATCAGTCACAAATAGGGCAAATCATATGCTTCTCTTACGAAACATGAGGTCCCTCTAGTGAGTAGTGTTTACATGATTCCCAATGCAGCCACAATAGCTCATTTCCATTCCTGCATACATTAGTGTATTGAATTCTATTCAGGTGGCAGCACATCTTAGATGCTGGCCCATGGTTGGGTTTTCTCAAACAAAGCTGTGGATATTTGTTTTACTATACATTATCTTACATTCAGACCCTTGGTAACAGTAATTATATACCCATTTCAGAGGAGAGGTATATATATTAAGGGATTCAGCTAATTATTGTTGGAGGTCAATTTCAGTCACCCTAGTTGGGATACAAACGTTAACTAAATGCCCATTAATTTAGTTTAAATGAACATTTGTCTTTAAAGAATAAAAACCTGAGATGACTGAGGGTTAAACAATATACTATCTATCAAATTTGCTGTAGTGACGCATTATTGGGGAGAGGGAATTATTTACAATCAGCAAAGGTGCATGTGTGGAGGAGGGGGGGTCAAAAATTGCATAAAGACTATTTCTAGCGGTCAGAAAAAAATCCCCCACCATGAGCTATACGCCCATGCTGCATTCAAATTAAGCATGGTGCTGACAAGACACGCTGTAGATAGATATAGTGCATCAAAGCTGAGGACTTACCTGCATGTGGTAGACAGACAGTGTGGGTTCTCACACTGGAGCACTGCGCCGCGGCCCTCCTCAGGGTACACTACAGCATAGCTGCAGCTGGGACAGGCGGCCAGTCCAGGCACGGCGGCCAGCCTGACCTCCTCCTGCTGTACCCGGCCCTCCACGGTCCGGTACAGGCTGGGGGGCAGGGTCTGCTCCAGCAGGTGCAAGTCGTAGTGGTGGCTGCACTCCAGGTGCAGGCAGCCGAACAGGGACACACCCTGACCCACCTGTAGAGGTACAAGGGGAGTTAAAGCTTGACCGTCATGGTTAAAGTGAGGCCAAAAGCATTTTTCGATATAGTTCACTTTTCATTCACAAGAGGGCTCTTAAGTGCTAGGAGCTTAGCTCTTACAGGCACAATATAGGGTGAATATGTTGTAGCTGGACAATGCTCATGGTCCCCTGTCCAAACACTGCTGCCCTCTGGTGGAACTGTTATTTTAGTCTATGTATGGAAAATGCTAAGCTTATTCCCTGACGGCCCAGCTTTAACCCTTTAAGAACCATCCTATAAAAATGCCTTGATGTTCATGGTCGTCATGCTGTGCCAATGCAGCGCTGGTAAGTAGCTTGCCGGTACTGCATCAGTGTACCATGCTGACCATTTTGTGTATCAGGCCGACATGATGAATGAATGCAGCACTGGCCAGGTACTCACCAGCGCTGCATGCATACATCATGACGACAAAGGGCAGAGCACATGCAAGCACTATGCCGTCCTCTATTGGTTAAGGGGAGTTATAATCCTCTCTTATCCAGAATGTCCTTAAGGGAATTCATTTCAAATAGAAAAATTCACAACGCGGAAATTTTCCTAATGTTCTGCCATATCTCAGTTAAAGTCAGGTAGACGCCCATGTAGATGTTCAAATGTTGTCTATAACATTAATGAGAACCTACCTGTTCCTTGACAGTGAGATGGATACAGGAGGTACAGAAGCGGTGACCGGAGGGACAGGAGACCATGTCCTCCTGTAGGTAGGTGTCCACACACACAGGACACTCCTCCAGGGCGCCCAGGGACTTGGCCTTCATGTAGCGCAGTGTCTTACTCGCCTCCTGCTGCTCCTTATATTCTGTTAGATACATTTGTATATATTTCTAAATTCAGTCAATTCTTTATGGGGCCCTTACCCAGATATGGAGTCTTCGGGGTTTCTCTTTTTATCAGCTGATATTACAGGTATTTTATTGATGAGAAATTGCTGCATTCATCAAGTACATGTGTTTTCTTAGTAACAGTTCTTGGTATAAAGGAAGTATTCCTTAAAGTAAATACCATGAAAAATGATATGTTTTATTTCCTAGGCTATATTCCCAGGGATTAATTCTCGAGCTAATGTTGACCATTGAGTGTTGATGCAATATATATATGTATGGATGATGATTGTGATGAGATCATGATGTGATCTTACAGACAATTAAGATAGCAGAATACTTGTTGATATCAATCTTTCATATCCACAGTGCATATCTTACAGTTGTTCTTATATTAGAGGATAGTTACTCTTTTATAACAACCTTTCACTGAATAAACAGCTTTTTAATGCAATTGGTTTAAAATGTCTATCATTCCTACCTTGTATTTCGTGCTGTTTCTCAATGTAGATGCTGTCCCATGTAAACTCGTGGCAGATATGGTCGGGGGCTGGTATTGGCTTGGTCCGGGGTTTGAGCAGGTACGTCCCACGCCGACCGTGGGATCGTGGGCCTAAAGAAACCAATCATGGAGTTTTATATATACCAACTTTCATGAGATACTTCTTAGTGTTATTATACTGTCTCTTTCTGTAAGCCACTATATTATCCTTTTTCTTGGAGGTGGAGAGGGATGGACACTACCAGTATTTAAAATTGAATAACATAGAGTGAAAGCCAGCGTATTCAATTTGCTAAAAAAAGAATGAACACGGTCAGCAATTGCTCACCTTCTTAGAAATCAAACTGTCGCCAATCCAAATACAATTGATCCTCTTCCTCCCACATGCTATACGTATTTCTCAGGTACATTTCATACAAATTCCCTTCCCCATCCCTCATAGTTACAGACACCACTCACGTTGCTGTCTCGTGTCGTTCTCGGCCCTGAGCTGCTCATAGGCTGCAGTGACGTCGGGGTGCTTGTCCACTGTCCTCTTGATGTAAGGTACAGGCAGGTAGAGACACCTGTTACTGATGAAGGACACGGCCTGCGTCTTGTACACCTTCTGCCGCCCCTCGGCCGTCCTCTTACGGCTCTGCTGCAGCAGGCCCTCCTTGTCTGCGAACCTGCAGGGTAAAACCATGAGCTGCTCATTTACATACACCTATAACAGCAGCAGGCCCTCCTTGTCTGCGAACCTGCAGGGTAAAACCATGAGCTGCTCATTTACATACACCTATAACAGCAGCAGGCCCTCCTTGTCTGCGAACCTGCAGGGTAAAACCATGAGCTGCTCATCTACATACAACTATGACAGCAGTAGGCCCTGCTTGTGCATTATAACGACAAATGAACATGTAACATGAGGAATCATGTCGTTAAAGGGTTAACTGTATTCCTACCTCTTAATGAGCAGCTCAATGCTGGGTTCCCTGAGCAGCTCGGCCTCCTGCTGCTCAGCATACTGCCTCTGTAACCGCTCCTTGAGGGTGGGGTAGCCGCCCCCAGCCAGGTCCTGGTACACCTGTGGTATAGGGAGTAAAACACATTAATATTACAACACCTGTACTAAAAAAGTACATATTAGGGAGTGGTCATTTTTTAACAACAGGGGGGGCGGTGGATTTTCGCGTGAGCGGGTCGACATTTTTTTGGTCCCCCCCGTGGGAGGGGTCGACATTTTTTTTGTCCCCCCCTCAGGCAAGTTGAAATTGAGCGCGGCCGACCCCTTTGAGCTATAGTAACGCGCGGGCTTTTTCACTAAAAAGGGGTGCAATATTTTTGGTCCCCCCCTCAAGAGGGGTCTAAATTTTTGGTCCCCCCCCTTCAAGGGGTCCAAATTTTTTTGGTCCCCCCCCAAATCCACCTGTTGTTAAAAAATGACCACTCCCTTAATGCTGCCTCTGTGACCTTCCCCTGGGGTCTTGGTACATCTGTAGTGCAGGGAACACAAGTCATATTAATATTGTAATCATAATGCAGCTGTACTAAAGAGAAAACATGGATAACATACATATGTCTGTAGCACATGGAAACCCAGATATATTTTGGGAGATTTTAGTGGGTGACACATGGGTTTCAGGTATATTCATTTCTGCCTTATGATTGGCAATGACAGGTTAATTATGCAATGGTTACTAAGAAGAGACTTTTGATAGGATGAGTTCAATAGCGTTACTTAATTAATACACTGCTGCAGTGGCCTGGCAAAGGGGTTTCTGAAGAAAAAAAACATATTAGTTTTGCCTTAATCTCTTCAGTTTTAACCCTATATAGTTGATCTCATGCCCCCCCCCCCCTCCTTCCCAGGTCCCCCTCCCCCTGCACTATAGGAGCAGATTGTACTCACGGTCTCTGCGCGGTGCGGGTCTCCGGTGAGCAGCTCCAGCTTGGTCCTGAGGTGCTCAGGGTCACAGTCCCCAAAGGTACAGAGCAGCTCGTTCACCTCGTTCTCCAACCGCTCACCAGGGGTCAGCCGCCTCTTGCCGCTCTGTGCACGGCTACTGGACCTACTGCCACGGCCTGATTACACAATAAATGGTAATAAGATAAGTGGAATTGAAGAAATCCAAATTTAATTTGATGACCTGAACAAATTTATCAAGGAGAACATAACTACATTTGAACAACAAAATGAACTGATACAACATAAAAATGATGTAGAATAAAAGTTAATGAATCAAATAGCTTAACCTGTACGATGAATGGGGGTGCAGAGGGGTCCCCCCTTCAGGTCGGAAAGTCGCCGAAATTAAGGGCCTGAGGTCACAAAGTCGCCTTTTTAGACCATTTATGCTATAGTCAAAATTTTCCAAAAGTCGCCAGGTCGTTTCTATCATTGTGCCAGGTCGCCAGGTTGGTTGCCTGGAAAACACCCCAGGTCGCCAGGTCGCTTTTGACCCATCTGGAGCCACATGAATATATTTACACTGACATCAAAGTGAATGATGATCTTACCCTTAAACTCTGACTTCTCTGTGCTACCCTGCTGCTGCTCCAGTGACACACGTCTCCTTTTAGACGTGCTGGGGCCTGGGCTGGGGTCTCCTCCAGTATCTGCAGGTCTCTTACGGCTCCTGGTGGTCATCCTGCCCCTCTCCTGGGTCTGGGTGGGCGCTGGAGGAAGGCCCGCTGCCGCCCTGAGTCTGTTCACTACTGCCAGTGTGACGGCCACTGCCTCCCTCACTGGGGCCAGGAGGGGCTTCTTGGCCGGACCAGGGCCATTTCTCCTGACTTTCTTTCCTATGAGCTTCTTCATTGTAGGTTATTTCTGTAAGAATAGATGACTTTTATAGAGATTGCAAACACATAGTCAGTGCTTAGAAGTCAATTCACTGTTGGGATACAATGTAAGTTTGATATGACCTCTCTAGGTCTCTCTCAAGTTTTTTTAAAATAGACCATACGATGACACAATAACACGAGTCCCTTTTAAACTTCCTGTATTCCAGAAATGGCTCCATATGGTACTCGGGGAAAGAAATAGAGAGAAAGTGACAGTGAGAGTACACACAGAAAAGAAGTAGAATCACTGTGACTCCTGACGTGATCACTGAGGGAGCTCTCCCCAGGACTCTAAAGTGACTCCTTAACATTAGCAGGACTCTAAAATAACTCTATAATGACTCTATAATGACTCTGTTTTAAGACTCCCTAATAATTCAGAGTCACTTTAGAGTTGTGGGGAGAGTTACCTCAGTGATCGGGGCTGGACTCCCATTTGGGAGTTACAGTGATCCTACTTCTTCTCTCTGTGTAAGGCGTAACACGAATATGGACTAATTATGACTCATAAATTTATCATAAGATGTCATCCTCCGGACCGTCTCCCTAGAGTCCTTAATTATCATATAGTCATCCACATTACGGTTATGATAGCCAGCAATATCCATACATACGATCAAAATATCTCATTTAACTGCAACCTCTCATCTCACGAATGTTGTGTGGGGGATAAGGTATGGTGAAATAAGAGTTGCCTGTTTTCGTTGTACTACCCTGACCAGGGATATAAAGTACTATACCCCATGCCCTGACGTTGCACCAACGTATACTCTGATGTGTGACTCACAAAATGGGTACAGCTACGATAGAGTATCATTGTATCCCCTATACCTAGTATGGATATCCCAATGGATATATATATCCATAACCATTATGCATCTCCAGGCAGGGGTAGGAAAGGGCAGTTGAATAGATTGTACTAGTGGTCTTGGTTAGTATTGATTGAAATATAACAGAATTTTATTACTGGAAAAATATTCAAAGTTGTAATGCCATTTATAATCTATCCCTCCTTCCACATATATAGTAATGTAATGGTGAGTCCATTCGTTAAGCTAGTGAGGAGGGGTTCCGCTTTATTCTGCCAGGTGGGGCTGGGATCGGGACTCCCCTCCTGACTCATGAACTATAAGCGTCAGTCAGAGGCGTCAGAGGCTACCCAGAGGGAATCCCCCCTTGTGTTCTACCAATGGCATACTTCACTGCATGTGTGTATGTGAGGCTACTGGTATAACTTCAAGCCACATTGACACAGGTACAGGAGGACTTACGATTCCCATTGAGTGTATGTGTCCAGGTAGTGGGCATGTAGGTGAGGTGTAACCATGGTGAGTGGTAACTCCAGTAGGCAGGGTTGCATCAGGAGGAGGCTATGTGGTGCAATTAGGCGTCAATGTGTGGCTCTACTGGCGCCATCTGCAGCTGAGTGCGGGAAGCTCAGCTGCAGCACCAGTCGCAGCCACCCACAGGCATGGGCCGCAACTGACCCAACCACCAGAACTGCGCTTGGAGATGTAGGTTCATGCCCTTGCCCACAGGTGCATGATGCAGGGGGCCTTACTTTTGGTATAACACTATTAACAGGGGGATTTCCTCTACTCTCAATTTCTCGATTATTCTATTAGAAAGTCCACAAACCCCAGATATAGATTCAGAAAGCATGAGAGGATCGGGAAATGTGTGTAGAGGTGAAAAATCTGAGTAGTCATACTCTAACTCTGGGGTTAAAGTAAGTGTGGGGCTCTGGATGGGGGGGGGGTCCCATGTCCCCTGTCGATTATAAGAAATGCCCATGTCCCATGTCACTAAGCAAAACCCCTTGTCACTTACAGCATTAACCTAATTAAATTATTGGGTATTCTATATAGAAAGAGACATCAAGTGTGTATGGGGATTTTTGAATAGAATTTTAATCAGACCAATAGCACAAAATTGATGGCAGGTAGATCTGAGAAGACCAAGCTAGCGAATTACAACTATCAGTAAAATATATATATATACAAGTGGCCAGCCCTCTCCCCACCCCCCCCCCCCCCAATGTACCACCTCTCTCACCCCCCCCCCCCACCCCTGCACAAACCGGCTATAACCAGTTCTAGCCAGTTCCATCCGTTTAGCAATAAGACGGATTGGTGGTGCAATATCCCTGCTCTTTACTACGTCGTTGTGCAATACCTCCCACCCCTAGCACCGTGTCTGTCTTGCTAGCTCTTGGTTGTGCAATACAGAAATAGACATTGGATACTAGCCCACAGCCAGTATTATATTGACATACATACATAAACACACTATTCAAAGCAACGGGAATAGATAAATAGTTGGTGAATAGCTACGTTACCACTATTATTGTTTATGATATTTGACACTCACTTTTATTCATCTATATCCAAATCAGGGACCGGTCATTTACTGCTTTAGGTAAAGGGGGAACTGGCTTTTTTTTCTCACCGCGGCAATTTCTTTTTCGTCCCCCCCCCCTTTTTTTTTGCTTGAGGAAATTATTAGCAATTTAGGAAAATACCCTTTTTTCTAAACTCTTGCATGTGGGTCCCGCCATGGGGATTAAATTAAGTTGATTTTTTTAAATTTCTGACCTGACCCCCCCCCCCCCTGTATGGTTTAGTAATATGTGCCCCCCTCACATCCCTCCTTGAAATTCTGGATCCCTGCAGCTGGCAATAAATGACTCGTCCCTTATATTAGTATGGCCTCGCGGGCACTCCCTCCTCCATCCCTTCTCTTAACATATATTGTCAGACACGTTGAATTTGGAGGAGGGATTGCTTTTTTTATCGTTAAAAATTACAATTGGCAATTTTTAGTTAAATATAATTATGTAGACGCATAGCAGATCTTACTGTACGGCAGTTATGTATATATGCCTATAATTTTGGAGGTGTTCAAAAAGATCCTTCCCCCTTCCCCATGGGTTTCCTTTTGGCAATTTTGAGATTTTATTGAGTATTTATTCATGCGCTCCCTGAACGGTGTAGACCCACTGTATAGGCGGTCCTACTTTATATACACATTCACCACTAGACACATTCAGCCACCACACATTGCACCAACTTGTATCCACCTGTGTGAGTAGTACCGTGTCTATAAGCTACTTACCTATGGACTGGTGCTGCCGCCGGTGGTGAACTGGTTCTGACTGGAGTGGGTGCGCCCAGGGTCAGGTCAGCGTTTAGTCAGCGTTCCTGTTGTTACCGGGCGGCGTTCCCAAATCAGATAGGACTAGTATAACGCAGCGCCACCGTTATAAGGGGGTGGGAGGGCGGCAAGGGAGGCAGTAGGATCACGTGGTGGTGGAACCAGTGGTGCAATAACTGGCAGGGATGACTCAACAGGGTGAAACCAGTGTGGAACTGTGCAGATTTACCATATCTAGCAATAGGGTGTGGGTATGGGGATCTTGTTCCCGCCCCCAATTATACTTGGGGAGGGGGGGGGGGGGGCTTTCAAGCCAGTGCAGGGGGAGGGATGTATATATACAGCAAGGCAGGAAGGGATAGAGGGACAGGGGAAGGTAGGGAGGAGGGAAGGGACGGGGTTGGAAATGGCCAGTTATTGTGGTACACTTAATATAATATTGACAAGATTAGGTCACTTCTCTACACTGTCCTGATGTCGTGACTATGTAGCCCGTAGGGACAAACTGTACCAGATGCCTTGACATGTGCATACCCCTTGCGTAGCCATAGCTATTATACACATACAAGTTTAGGTTTTAATAGTAAAGCTGGTAATATTATTGTACAAATTTGGGGCTATTGCCCTGAACCTCCTTTTTTTTCTTTTTTAAACAACTGATTACACAACTATTACTGACCAGCTATGTTTAACTCAATTCGATGTATGTAATTTAGGAATATAAGAGGTATGCACATGTCAATGCACCTGGTTAGTTTGTCCCTTCTTGCGACTATAATCCCATTATACACAGTCATACATGTGCATTCCCTGAGTGAATGATGACGTCATTACCCAGACAGGTACACGTCTGGACATGTGGCCCCTAGACTACACTAGGGCAATTAGAACCTATATATATATATATATATATATTGTAGCGGGCGGAGGAGGGGGTCGGCCGGACGGGCGCCCCTGCAACTACACTCTCGGCCGGGAGGACTCCCGTCCGGAACCGGGTCGGCCGAACTGGAGTCGGCCGGAACGGGAGTCGGCCGGAGCGGGAGTCGGCCGGGACGCAGCTCGGGGAAGGGACGCGGGAGGGGTATATAAGGGATCGTTTGAGGCCAGTTGGTCAGTTGTTGTTGAGTACTTGTTAATAAAGGATCTCCTGGTAAACCGCAAGGCTGGCTGTCGTGTCGTTCATCATATGCCCACAAATATCTTTACATTGGTGACAGCGGTGACTATACGGCATACGGACCCACGGACATAACGAGATGTTACGGGGTGAAGATTCGGCAGCGGACAGCGGGGCAGGCGGAGAGCTGCGGACGGGAGACGAGCATCCGGAGAGCAGGAGGACGGCTATCTTCAGGGACTCCACCTCCGAGGCACGGGGAGGCGAGATGGAAGGCAGGATCGGAGGGAACCTGGTGGAGTGTGCGGACGAAGATATATTCCTCAGAAGGGATCGGAGCGGGGATCGGACGCCGGAGATGTGGGGGTCGTCGCGGCCTGGATCGGCGGCAGGGGGCCGGAGCTCACTGGAATGGAGGACGGACGGGCGTCACAGGATGTCGGGCCGGGCACCGTGGTCGGCGGAGACGGCTGGGGCAGGCGGGGATCTCCCGCGGTCAGGTATGGGCGCCAGAAGAAAGGAGAGAAGGACGGAGGGACGGGGGACGGAGCAGCTCCCCAACACGGCCCCAGCAGGGCGGGAACGCGTGGTGGAACGACAGGAACGGACGGGCGGATTAAACGTGACGATCCCAAACACGCCGGCGGGGGACGGGGCCCGGCCGGTTGTCATGCCCTCCCCGTTCGACGGGACGTCGGACCTGGACGAGTTCATGGCCCACTTCAGGCTGTGCGTACAAGCGAATAAATGGGACGAGCGCACCGCAGGGATGTTCCTGGGTATCAGCTTACGAGGCAGCGCCAGACGACTACTATCTAGAGTAGCCCCGGGGGGGGAACTAGGTTACGCCCAACTAGTACACGCATTGGAGCAGAGATTCCAGCCCCGAAACCAGGCCGAGTCCCATAAGGCGCTATTCCGGAACCGGGACCGACGGCAGGACGAGGACCTGGTCTCGTACTCGGAAAGCTTGGAACGACTGGCCCGGTTGGGATACCCGGACGCGGACGCGGGCACCATCTGTAGCCTGGCGAAGGACCGCTTCCTGGACGGGCTAAAAGACAGCCAGTTGAGATACTTCATTCTCTACTCCCAACCAAGGACGTTGGAAGATGCGGCCACGGTAGGGGTGAGGGCGGAGGCTCACCTCAACAAGGACCGACAAGCAGGGCGGAAGAGCGATCGGGTCTTCGCCACGGACGCCACCATGGCGGAAGAACTGGAGTCGTTGAGGAAGGAGTTTTCCCGGGAGCTGGCCCCCATGCGGTCCGAGTTTATGAGAGAACTGGCAAACATCCGGAAGGACCTGGCGGCGCAGTCGGCGGCTGCTAATGCGCCCGGCGGGGGGGCGAGGCCGCAGAATCGGAACTGTTTCAAGTGCGGCCAAGAGGGACATTTCCGGCGGGAGTGCCCGGAGAGGGGAGAGTCCCGGCCGAAGGCCGAACCGGAGCAGTCGGCCGAGAACAAGACGGCGTCGGGAAACGGGACCCGGCCCCAGGCATAGAGCGTCCTGGGGCCGGGAGGAGAGGACCGGAGCTGTCGGTCACTACCGTACGCGGGAGGGAGAAGAAAGGGACCGGCCTGATAGTGGAGGGCCGGGTCCTGGGCCATGAAATTAACATGCTGGTGGACACGGGGGCCTCAATCAGCATGATCTCCAGCAGATGGTGGGAGCGGCGTACCCCGGACAGGGAGCTGCAGGTACACGACCGGACGGTGGTTTGCGCCGACGGCCGCCCTATGACGGTAAAGGGTAGAACGGAGGCCGTTTTGGAGATAGCGGGAGAAAGGATGAAGGGGGCATTTCTGGTGGCCGACATATCCCCGGAAGGGATCCTCGGGGCCGACCTGCTGCGGGGGAACGGCATCCTGGTGGATATGAATGGGGAACGGCTACTGTGGGAGGAAGGCGGGGGGGGACCGCCGGCGGAGAAAAAGGCACGGCCCGCGCAGGGGGCAGCGGTACTGTGGGAAGACTGCTACATTCCGGCCGGGCAACAGGCGGTGGTGACGGCCCAGTTGTCGGGATGGGATCCGGACGAGGGATTACACTGCGTCATAGAGGGGTTCCCAGAGAACGAGGAGAAGGAAGGCTTCCGAGTCGGCCGGGGGATAGTGTCACCAAACAGATGGGGCCGGACCCCGGTCATATTACTAAACGTGGGGACGACGCCGCTGTGGCTACGCCAGAGCACCCGACTGGGCAGAATAGCCTCCCTGCAGGAGGTGGAGGACGAGGACAACGACCCCCAGATGTGTGCGGCCACGGGGGGGGAGTCGGCCGAAGGGGCGGAAGGGGTAGTGGACACCCTCCTGCGGGGGGTGGATGAGGGGGCACGCCCGCAGGTGGAGGCCATGATCAGGGCGAACATAGAAGCGTTCTCCCACTGGGAAGACGACATGGGGGAGACCAGTGTCGTCCGACATGGCATACAGACCGGGGATGCCCAGCCGGTGAAGCAGCGACCCCGCCGACTCGCCCCACACAAACGGGCCGAGGCCGAGAAGAAAATAGGGGAAATGTTGGAGTTAGGTATAATAGAACCGTCCACCAGCCCGTGGGCCTCCCCCCTGGTGCTGGCAAGGAAGAAAGACGGGCGGCCGAGATTCTGCATAGACTACCGAAAACTGAATGCCGTAACGAAGAAGGACGCCTATCCTATACCAAGGATAGATGACTCCCTGGATACCCTGGGGGGGTCAACGTGGTTCAGTACCATGGACCTTACCAACGGGTATTGGCAGGTGGCAATGAAGGAGGAGGATCGCGAGAAGACGGCCTTTACTTCTCACAGCGGGCTATATCAATACAAGGTTATGCCCTTCGGCCTGTGTAACGCCCCGTCCACGTTCGAGAGACTAATGGAAGTGACCCTAAGGGGACTACATTGGAAGAGCTGCCTCGTATATCTGGACGATATTATAGTGTTCTCGGCCGACCTAAAAACGCACTTGGAAAGAGTACAAGAAGTACTGCAGAGGTTGATGCAGGCGGGGCTGAAGGTGAAGCCAAGAAAGTGCCAGCTGGCCCGAAGGGAGGTGAGTTTCCTCGGCCACATAGTCAGCCGGAACGGGGTGGCGACGGACCCGGAAAAAGTGAGGGCGGTGAGGGAGTGGCCCCGGCCGCAGTCGGTGGCAGAAGTAAGAAGTTTCCTGGGGCTGGCGGGGTATTACCGGGGGTTCGTCCGGGACTTTGCGGCCATCGCCAAGCCCTTGTCGGCCGTGGCGGAGAAGGACCGCAGGTTCGAGTGGTCGGGGGCGTGCGAAACGGCCTTCGGCCAGCTGAAAGGGCTGCTCACTTCCGCTCCTATCCTCAGCTACCCGGAGCCGGAGGGGGCCCTCATCCTGGACACCGACGCCAGTAATTACGGACTGGGGGCGGTATTGTCCCAAGAGCAAGGGGGGCAAGAGAAGGTCCTGGCATACGCCAGCCGCACCCTTTCCCGGCCGGAGGGGAACTATTGTGT
The DNA here is from genome assembly GCA_947462335.1 of Harmothoe impar. Taxonomy (NCBI): domain Eukaryota; kingdom Metazoa; phylum Annelida; class Polychaeta; order Phyllodocida; family Polynoidae; genus Harmothoe; species Harmothoe impar. Next base: position 20,695,527 of record OX381705.1, read on the forward strand.
CACCCGCAAGGAGCTGCTGGCGGTGATGTTCGGGCTGAAGAAGTTCCGCCACTACCTGGTGGGTCGGCCCGTCCTTATCCGCACGGACCATGCGGCCTTGAGGTGGGTAACGGACTTTAAGGAACCGGAGGGCCAGGTGGCCCGGTGGTTACAAGTTTTGGGGACCCATGATTTCACCATCCAACACCGGCCGGGAAAGGACCACAACAACGCGGACGCCCTCTCCAGGCGGCCCTGCAGGCAGTGCGGACGGGGCGGCCCGGGCCCGGCCACATGCTACGCCGTGACCCGAGCCGCAACGGCTCCAGCGGAGGGCGAGTCGGACGAGTCGGACGGGGAGGCGGACACAGTAACCCGCCTGGGTAGCCCCGGGGAGTGGGTGGCGGCCCAGCAAAAGGACCCGGTTCTATCCCGGGTACGGGAGTGGCTGCAGAGCGGAGACCCCGGGGCGGGGTCGGACGAACAAACGGAGTCCTACGACCACCGGACGTACGCGAGACAGACGACACGTCTGGTGGAGGGGCCCGGGGGGGTCCTGTCGCGGAAGTGGTACACCCCGGGCGGGGCCGACCGCCTACAGATTTTGGTCCCGGCCGGAATGCAGTCAGAGGTGATGAATGGACTGCACGGGGAAGGGCTGGCCGGACACCTGGGTAGACGGCGGGTGATAAGGAGGTGCCAGGACTTTTTCTACTGGCCCAATTTCAGAAGGGATCTGACGGCGTGGTGCGCCAGATGTGTGCAGTGCAATCGGCGCAAGCCGGCCGTGGCGCCGCACCGGCACCCCATGGGCCATGTCACGGTGGGAATGCCTATGGAAAGGGTGGGGGCAGACATCATGGGGCCGCTCCACCCCTCGGCCGGAGGGAACCAATACATACTGGTGCTGGTGGAATACTTTACCAAATGGGCCGAGGCGTACGCCCTTCCGGACCACAAGGCGCCGACGGTGGCCAGGGCCATAGTGGAAAATTTTGTATGTCGATTCGGGACCCCGGTGACACTACACACGGATCAGGGACGGGAGTTCCAGTCCTCCACCTTCCGGGAGGTAGTGAAGCTGCTGGGGATAAGACAGTCCCGGACGTGCCCCTTCAACCCGAAGTCGGACGGAATGGTGGAACGGTGCAACCGGACGATAGAGGCGCTGCTGGCCACGGTCATCCAGGAGGACCAACGGGACTGGGACCGACAACTCCCCTTCGTCATGGCGGCCTACAGGGCCACGGAACACGCCTCCACCGGGGTGTCGCCGAACGCCATGATGCTGGGAAGGGAAACTGCCGCCCCCCTCAGCCTCATTTACCCAGTGGAGGCACTGAAGGACCAGCCCCCGGGGGAGGGTTATGTGGCCGAACTGCAGTCGGTTATGGCAGAGGCACACGACCTGGCCCGGGAGCAACTCGGCCGGGCGGTGCAAAGGCAGAAACGGAACTACGATCAGAGGGCGGAACTGCACGTCATCCCGGACGGGGCGGAGGTATATTTTTACCACCCCATAAAGAAAATCGGCCGCAGCCCTAAGCTGCAGAGTTATTGGACGGGGCCGTGGAAGGTGGCAAGGAATATAGGCGGGCCAGTGTACGAAATCACCATGGGGAGGAAGCGACGGGTGGAACACTACGACAACTTGAAGGTGGTACCTGGCGCCCCGGAACAGGGGGAGGCGGCCGTAGCCGAGGTGGGACCGGCGGAGGATGGGGACGGCGTCCCCGGGAAGGGGGACGCGGCAGTATCCATGGGGACGAGGGCGGCAAGAGCGGGCGGTCGCCGGGTGGGGGCGCCCCGGGAGGAGCCTCCAGGCCCCCCGGGCCTGGGAGGGGGCGGGACGGAATCTCCGACCCGGCCCGTGATTGGGGGAAGAGGGGGGGGCGGCGGTAACCATGGCGAGGACGCCCAGGAGGAGGGGTATATAACCAGACCCGCTGGGATGAGGGAGTCAGTCATGGCGCTACACCCCCGAGAAGAGTATTACCCGGCTATCCTATCCGGTTTTGGCCAGTGGGCGAGCGAGGGGGATTCGGACGAGTCCCGCACCACGGCGGAGCTGTACGAAGAGCAGAGACGGCAAGCCCGGGAGGACTCTCCCTCGCAGTGGGGACGACAGGTGAGGAAGGAGGTGCCGGAGGTGAGGAGGTGGGTCGGACGGGTGGAGGGAGGAGCGCAGGAGCAGCCACCAGCGGCGTACCATAGGTGGAAGGAGGCCCACGAGAAGAGGGTCGAGTTCCAGCTAATAAACGGCCTCTCCTCGGACGAGGACGACGACACCGAATCCCTAGCGGTGACGTGGTCACTCGGGGAGAAAAGGATAGGGTCCGGGGCCCGGAGACGAAAATCAGACCATATAAGGGTGCCGATAGAGCCCGCCGCCCGACCCACCCCGCCGGACTCGCCGGTACGAGAGATAAGGACGGTGACAATGGGAAGGCCGACAGTAAAAGACGGGAAGCGAACGGGCCGAGAGAAAAGCGGCAGCCGGGACTCCTCTTCCAGGAGCCGACACTCCCGGTCGCCCCATAAACCGGCCGGGGAAGAGAGGAAAAAGGAGGAGGCCGGCAGGCGGGAACCATCGGGGAAGGAAAGGGGGGGGCGAGGCCGCTCCCGGGAGGGGCACCGGGCGCCCCACGCGGACCGACGGGAGGAGGGCGACGGCCGCCGGGGACACGGTAGGGGGGAAGGCCGCACGGCGGAGAGCAGGGGAAAAGGGGAACCCCCCAAACTACCCACGCCGTCCCGCAAGGAGAGGAAGGATCCCACGCCACCGGCCGGGTTTGGAACGAACCAGGTTCCCACGGAGCGGGCGGGGTTCGTGGATGGGACATGCTCCCACGCCCGGTCGAGGCCCCGGCCCCGCTCTCCCACGCCCGGTTCGAAACGAAACGGGCCAATCACAGCGCGGGTAGCGCCAGGCACGCCGGCCGAAAAGGAAATCAACCAATCAGGAGAGGGGGTGGGGTCGGCCCCACGTGCGGGGGTGCTATATAAGAGCGGAGAAGCCGAAGGAGAGACAGAGACGGACGAAATGGCTTCGAATACATTCTCCTGTGGGGATTGCCACCAGAAGGGCCGGAGTTGGAAGGGGACGGCCGAGGAATACGATCGGCACCTGGCCAACCACCCCATATTAATTCTGGGCTGGAACTGCCCCGGAGTCGACAAGGAGGGCCACCCATGCAAGCTCCAAAAGACGGACCGTAGGAAGGGCGAGCTCGCCACCCACATGGGCTTGCACAGGGTCGGGGGTCGGGCCGGCCCCATACCACACGAGTGGGAGGACGCCAACAATATACCTGATGCAACGTATATTGAGAAGCGGGGGCGGGCCCCGGCCGGAGGAACGAAGGGCGGTAAGAAGTCCGCCAGGAAACGGGGCGTGTCGTCGCGGGACTCCTCGACAGAATCAACGGTGGACGTCCGTAACGTCCGGGGCCGGGGTAACCGGGACCAGTCGCCAGAGCCCGGCACCTCGGACGAATTAGACGGGACGAAGTCCCCGTCTCCCACCGACCCCACCCCGCAGAAGGATGCACCGGTGCCGGAAGGGCAGCGGGAGGGGGTAACAGCACAAGTATTGGAGGAAAGGATGGCGGATATACAGAGGGCCCTCCGAGACGGGGGACAAGTAGAGGCGGTGGAGACGCTCCAAAGGCTGCCACCTGCGGTGTTCGCCGCCCTGATAGGCTCGGGGAAGACGACGGAGGTGGGGGCAACACCGGGCGGCACAATAACCCTCACGTCCGAGACGGTCACCGAAGTGGAGGTAGGGAGCGGGCCGCCACCACCGGAGAGCCCACCCCCCCAGAGGACTGTGGTACGCAACCTCTATGGCCAGTTCTCCCCGATCACCCCCCCCACGCCGTTAGTGCCGGAACAGGAGGCAGAGCCGGAGCCGGACCCGGTCAAAGACTCTAAAGGAAAGAAAACCAAAAGCCAGAAAAAGGCCGAGGCGGCCCGGAAAACCAGGGAGCAGCAAGAGAAGGCCGAGAAAGAAAAGGAGCAGGCCGACAGAGACGAGAAAGAGGCGGAGGAGAAGGCCGCGAGAGAAAAGGAACGGGCCGATAAAGACAAGAAAGAGGCGGAAGAGAAGGCCGCGAGAGAAAAGGAGCAGGCCGACAGAGACCAGAGAGAGGCGGACGAAAAGGCCGCAAGAGAAAAAGAGCAGGCCGATAAAGACAAGAAAGAGGCGGAAGAGAAGGCCGCAAGAGAGAAAGAGCAGGCCGACAGAGACCGGAAACAGGCGGACGAAAAGGAGAAAGCGGCCCGGGAGAAGGCGGAATCCGACCGGCTACAGCGGGTGGCGGCCGAGAAAGTGGAGGAAGAGCGAAAGGCGGCCGAGGGACGGGAAACCGAGAGAAGGAAAGAGGAAAAGAGGAAGACGGAGGAGGCCGACAAGAGGCGGAGGGAGGCCACGAATGCGCCATGGGACCCTGCCACACAGCCACCCGCCCGCTGCCCGGGTGGGGTGGCCCTGCCATGGGTGGGAGCGGTACCGGCCGACCCAGAAGAAACACTCCGGCGACACCTCTCCACCACCGGCGGCCGGGACGACCGACCGTTAGCCCTGGTGGGCGGCCGCACCACCTCCGTCGTGGAAGCCCGGGGCCACGGAGAGTGGATCGTGGAGGAGCGGAGAACATATACCTTCAGTGAGTCCGACCCGGTAAGTGGTACCATAGAAGTTAAAGTACTTGAAGGATGGCCTGTACCGGCCGAAGTAGAAAACCAAGTGTGGCCAGTCTCGGCCGGAGAACAGCGGGCACCTGTATTGGTGCTGGGGGAGGAGGGCCCGGACGAGGGCTGGGAGAGCGAGGAATGGACCGCCCCAGTACAGGGGGGAGCCGAGTACGGGGATCTCTTGACGCAGTTGGTGGCGGCGGTAGGGCTGTGAAGCCGGGGTGGGCGAACCACTGGGAAAGCCGGACGGGGAGGAGACGGGCGGGGCAGGGAATGTGGTGCTTCGGCCGGGCGATGGTGACAAGGTCTTCCGTTTATGTTTTGCAGTCAGCTACGGGGCCGAAGACGGACGCATAGCCGGGGCCCGTTCCTCGAGGGGTCCGGCGGACGGGAACGAAGGTGGTGCGGACGGCACCGGGATACGGAGGGCAGCGGAGCCCCCTCCACGGCGAAAGAAACGGAGGGCAGCGGAGCCCCCTCCACGCCGGCGGATATTCACGTCTTACCTTATTTATAGTTCGGCCTCATGCCGGTAAAGACACTACGCCGATTGTTAAGGCAGCTGGTTAAATAAGTATTATAGTCGGCCGCGATAGTCATGTGTTATTATATTTATATAGTTCGGCCTCATGCCCGGAAGGACACTACGGGAAGAAACGGAGGGTAGCGGAGCCCCCTCCACGCCGATTGTTATGTGTTAAATAGTCTGTAGTCGGCCTCATGCCACGTATTACTATACCACGGAGGGCAGCGGAGCCCCCTCCACGTCGGATCCTACTTATCATGTTACTATAAGATAGAGTCGGCCGCGGGCCGTAGCGTTACTAGTAGGGGTGGTGATATGATTCGGGGGAGCGGGGAGGGAACGCTTAAGGGGGAAGGGAGACGGTTCGGCCTCGGCCCAGTAGTAGTTAAGTACTGTTCAGATAGATAAAAATAAGTTACGTTGGACATCACTACATGGGTACCTACTCTGTTAATATAAAGTTTGGGTAGGGGTTTGGATAGGGTGGGGAGAGTGTAGCGGGCGGAGGAGGGGGTCGGCCGGACGGGCGCCCCTGCAACTACACTCTCGGCCGGGAGGACTCCCGTCCGGAACCGGGTCGGCCGAACTGGAGTCGGCCGGAACGGGAGTCGGCCGGAGCGGGAGTCGGCCGGGACGCAGCTCGGGGAAGGGACGCGGGAGGGGTATATAAGGGATCGTTTGAGGCCAGTTGGTCAGTTGTTGTTGAGTACTTGTTAATAAAGGATCTCCTGGTAAACCGCAAGGCTGGCTGTCGTGTCGTTCATCATATGCCCACAAATATCTTTACAATATATATATATATATATATATATATATATATATATATGTATATATATATATATATATATATATATATATATATATATATATATATATATATATATATATATATATATATGTATATATATATATATATATATATATATATATATATATATATATATATATATACAGGTAGACTCTAGTTGGACTGGTTCCAGTCTTCTCCTTGTTTTGATTCCAGCATGTACAACACAATTTTGTGCATATTTTAAAAGAAAATACCACCTCTAGATCATAGGGAATGCCAACCGTGGAGCTAATTTAGATGCGTTCTCTGGGCACTATGGCAGCCACATCTTACTAATTGTTACTGGTCGCGTCCATGATCACAGATAGCCTGTCCTCTAAGGATGACAAATAATGATAATAAAACACGCTAGCTCGGATGTCTACCCTTGGTGACCTTCATTAATATCCACGTTACACCTTACCCAGACCCCGGCCCCGTACTCTGACTAACAGAGCTGTGGTGGACCCATGGAAGGGTCCCTGGGTCGGTATAATGCATTAATGCAGCACTGGCGAGTAACTCGAATATATAGCATCATGCCGACCCTACAGGGTTGAGGCACTCCCAAAGGGTCAGCTTGACGCACCAAGGTAGCACTGGTGAGTTACTCACCGGGGTTGCATTGTTACAAGACGACAACTGTCATATTTTAGCAACACGATGTCCTCAAAGAGCTAAGCCCCCAATATGCAAAATAGACCTGGTACTGGTGCACTGGTCTCAGAGCATTTGTATGATGACCAAAGTCAAAGGTGCTTATATGTGAATGTCAATAGCAATGTTTTGCCACACTAGATGGCGACGCGAGTCACACTGCCACCACACTCAGAACATACACACCACTCTCAATGTAACATAATAATGTGATAGCACTCTTGTCACTCTCGCCACCTGGTCGGAAACATTTGGGTGAGATTATACTGAGAGTATGCTTCGTTATAGGACACCACCCGTATAAGGGACGTTCGTACATAAACCACCAGGTGCGTATGGGAGATTTTGGAAGAGAATATTAATCAGGCCAATAGCAGTAAATTGTCAGAATTATGATTAGGCCAAACATAAACAAATTACAATTGTCTGTAATTTATGTATTCTAAGTAGATAGAAAATCAATACATAACAACAGTATGACACATATAACATACTTCCCTTTATTCCAGTTATTGAAAATGTTTAGGATAGGAATTGGGACAAATTTCAGTATCATATCACAGTAGAATGAAAACGTATTTTTATTGCACTTTGTACCCCCCAGAAGTCTCATTTGACAGTCCGAGAGTTTGGTATAATGTCCCCCTAGGAGGCATGATGCATGATGCCTCAGAGACACATGCTTTTGTCGTCATAATGCAGCAATGTCGCCTTTGAGAGTAACGTGCCAGTACTGAATTGGTGCATCACATGATCAACATGATACATGGATTAGGCACTGGAGCTGCATTCAAGCAACTTAACATCAAAAGGGCATAGTGCATTGAAGCACTATGCTGACCTTAAAGGCCCATATATCCCTTAATATAATAGACTTATAAATGATAATGAGTAGATTTATGTTTAATATTGACTGTTGGCATATCCAGGATTGGTGATGGTCATGAATGTGTTCTTCATGTGTTCTGTGGAGCCGCCCCGTGCCTTCATTACTATAGCCACTATTAGTACCACTAGTAGCATGCCGACCACCAGCATGCTGATCGCCAACCCAGCCATAGAACCTGAAACACAACACAACCAGAGGCTAGTTCTAATATCATGTGAGCATTACTCAAGAATAGTGACGCGATCTGCAAAAATGGCCCTTGGTGAAGGGTACACGTAGGTCCCTTTTCCCAGTACATGATCGTCATAATCTATTATAGTAAAAGAAATGATATCCCGTACATAAAAAAGACACTGTTTTCTAGGTACATGAGCAGTTACTTCAGTCAGATTTATGGAATTTATGGATTCTCTAAGTGCCATTCAACAGTCAATTAAGGGCCAATCAAAGACGAATCAATATGGTTACAGGCCACTAAGGACGCAGACGACACTCAGATGCATTCTTGCGGTATAGGAAAACAAAGGGCATCCGCTGAATATCGGGGGTGAGATTAAAGTGTTCCTATTTATCTACCCCACTAGTCTAAGACTGTACTTGGAGCTTGATCATGCGTATGAGGAAAACATACCGTATGGATGTAAAGAACATTGTTTTATATTCTCTAAATGTTAGTCGGTTTGCCGTGGGTTATACGTATAACGTGGGAGAAGTTCACTTGTAGATCATAAGTATATAACTGACGACCATTGATTGGTCTAGACATCATGATAATGACCCTGTTTTTGTTTGGTAATGTACAACTTTATCTGCAGAAGCACTCAACAGCCAATCGATGGCCCATCAAATGGCACTGGGACCTTGTACATTACACTGCTCACAGTGAAAGAAGTCTGAATACAGTCGTTTTGAGTTAACAACCCAACGGAAAACGTTAACAAACTGACACAGAAAGTTAGCAAACTGACAGAAAGTGTAATACACTTTTAAGGCCATTCAAAAAGTTGTTTCTCATCACCAAGCAGTGAAAAATATGACGAGGACGTTTTTCATTAAAATAAATTTTTACTCGGGGCATAAATACATAGGGAAATTTGGATTTTCGCGATGAATTTTCACATTTTAGTAATTCGGAGTTTATTGATCAGCAAAATAAATCATAATGTAACTTATTCCTAGCTGGCTGCATTACTGACAGCATAAGCTTCAATTTGATAGCAAATTTGCCTTTATTTTTTATGATGCGCTCAGTGATGAGAAACACCTTTTTTATGAGTGGCCTAAAAGAGAAAATCTCATGTCGAGACTGTTTGTTTCGCTATATATAGCGCCTGATTGTCACATAAGGTTCGGGACCAGATGTCGTTATCTATTCTCTAAATATCAATGCCATAGACACCTACCCCCGCTGTATCCAGTGTTGATGCTCTGTGGGACGTATGATGTACCATCGGGGAACCCTGTACCTGCAATATACAAGCACCAACAATGATGTATATACATTTTACAAACATTGGCGGGTCAGTCTCTGTCCGAGAAGATGAGAGTAAAGAACCTGGTATTAAAGCCATGATTGATAATTTAGGTTTCGGTGGATAGTTCTTGACATCAAGCTTTCCCCATGTTCCAGAAATCGGCTATAAGTATTGCTTCAACTAATATCATAAGTATTGTAAAGGCTACAATGTCAGATGCCCCCAGTGAAAAGTATGATAAATACTTGCCCATAGAACCATATCATTCAGACACAATTCTTTATTAAAAATTGACATAAATAGAGAAGTATGACAATAAAAACATTTTTAAAACAGCCCTTACGTGTGTAGTGTGCACAGAAGGCCGAGTTCTGGTCGACCACCTTGCCGACCCCCTTCTCCCTGTAGTACTTGGAGGACAGCACACAGTAGGTCTGGTTACCGCAGAAGTCGAACCCCTTACACTCACTACCCAAGTTCTCCACACACGTCTTGGCGCATGACGTCACGTCAGTGTCACGGATAATGTTGACGCCCGTCAGTGCGATCATCTGGCCACTGTTGGTCTGCTTGAAGTCGTCCACGTATTTTCCTATGGTAGGGGAATTGAATATATTTTGTGGAATCAAATACAACAGAGTCATATCTAGATAAATGGTAGATTACAGGAAACAAGCGAGTGAGCTCTACAGCAAGGAGATTGCTCCCAGTATGTATTTTAGGTATATATTCTTTCCATTGTAACCGTGTCAAATCAAAGATAGGTTTTCCCAGAGCAGTAGCAGTAGCAACTAATAAATCCAAATATGGGTTTGTACCAGGGCAGTAGTAGTAAGTAGTATACCCAAATATGGGTTTGTACCAGTAAGTAGTAGGAAATGTGGCTTTGTACCAGGGTAGTGGCAGTAAGTATTATACCCAAATGTGGGTTTGTACCAGGGTAGTAGCAGTAAGTAGTATACCCAAATGTGGGTTTGTACCAGGGTAGTGGCAGTAAGTAGTATACCCAAATGTGGGTTTGTACCAGGGTAATGGCAGTAATTAGTACCAGGGTAGTGGCAGTAAGTAGTATACCCAAATGTGGGTTTGTACCAGGGTAGTGGCAGTAATTATTACATAAATGTATACCCAAATGTGGGTTTGTACCAGGGCAGTAGCAGTAAGTAGTATACCCAAATATGGGTTTATTGCCCTGGGGAAGTAGCAGTAATAACAAGTGCACCAAATACGGGTCTACGGTGCACCAAAAATCGGTAAACTAAGATCAGTAAACCAGATCACTCAACTCACTTTTTCTCATTAGATTTTGTATATATGACATACAGACATATAACTGGTACTTCATGAAGCCAAAACAGCTGTTCAAATTCTTTTTTTTCAACCCAAGCGACACTTCTAATCTAGGGTGTTCATTAAATACTCACGGGAGTAGTGTGCACAATCTGGGCTAACCACGAGGCGGCCTTCCCGTGCTGGTATGTCGTACACGTGCTGTTTGTTGAGTCGACACGTGCTCGTGCTGCCACAGAAGTCAAACGACTTACAGTTAAAGCCCTTCTGTGTGACACATAGCACGGCACAGCGCTCTGTTGACCCCACCTGGAGGAGGGTCACAGCATCCTTCTGGGGGAGGGACCGGCCCCTGTACTCCTTAAACTTCTGGATGTAGTTACCTACAGGTAGCAAAGGTGATGGTTGTATGGGTTAGAAGTGAACTGCAATTTCCAAAAACAACGTGTAATGTACTTATAATTAGAGTGATAGATTCACACAAAACCAGACACAGTGATGTACAGTCTATAACTATAGTTTACTTTCACCGCTGAGGTGTGCAACAATTTTTAGATAGTGTTGGATGTGCAGTGAAATTCATTACACGCTTCGACCACACTTATTGGTCACTTTCGATATAATCTAATCTGTGACTTCAGTAAACAGACAATACTATCCTAAACTCCATTAACTAAGAAAGTTACTAGGAAAGCAGAAACTCAGCGCAGAGAAAACAAATAAAACAGGCCAGTGGGTTATGACTGGCATTTGATTAGTCCTTGATTGGCGGTGGAGTGGTACTCATAACGCTGTACATTACCGAGTAAACAATCAAAGAGTAATTATAGCTGTGTCTAGACCAATCAATGATCCTCCTCGCTGCACCGCCATACCGCCATACCAAATACACAGATATGAAACGATCTTCGAAATATAAAACCCAAAGAGCAGCTCACGTGAGTAGACGTCACAGCTTGACGTATTGAGCAGCATGTCCGTCTTCTCCTCCGGATGTTCTGACGTCAACATACACTCTCCAACGTTGCCGCAGAAGGCGAACGATTGGCACACAAAGTCTTCCTTCCGTTCACAGGCCGCGGCACACTCGTCAAGGCTCAGACCAGTGTCGATCACTACCCGCAGGTATTTGGCCGCAATGGCGTTCTTGGGGATCTGTTTAAAATCCTTCACCATGTTTTCTAAAGAAAGAGAGATAGAGAAGCTAAATGTAAGCATGTGCATAACCTATGTAATGCAGCGTATGGATTAAACCCACTGATCAATGTCGGATGGTCATTGGTATTATTATACCCCCCATACGGTCTATCAGTGTTGTAGGTATAGGGAGTCTGTATGCCCACTCAGTGGGCATACGGGCTCTGTATGCCCACGCTACTTCAAAATGTAGGTCAAGGCGTGTAATACGGCTCCAGGGCGTGTAATACGGCTCCAGGGTGTGTAATCCGGCTCCAGGGCGTGTAATCCGGCGTTTTGACAGGAATTGAAGTCTTGATTATAAACTAGAGTACCAGCGGCCGGGGGGAGGGGGCTTTGGCTACTATGTGTTAACACGAGATGACAATTATATTCTCTTAAAGGCCTTAAAGGATTTTTTTTAGGGGGTTTGGGGGTGTCGAGGGGCTACATGATGCGCTCCTGCATGATGCACTCTCACTCCTGGCGCCCCCAGCTGAGGCGCACCGGGTGACCTGGAAGTACCCTCAAGTGACTGGGTGGGGAAAACCCACAGGGAACGGGACAGCCTGGCACACTCACAGTAAACATACTGGAGGAGTGGTGACAGGTGTCCGGGGTGTTCCTCCTCTCCTGTCACACAGCCCCCCGCAGGGTGGATGGGTGACAGGAGGACCGGTCTATTTATAGACTGATGGACGACTCCTGGCTCTCAGCCTGACAGGGCTGAGAGCTATAAATACCCTCTGGATTCCTCCAGAGGGTGTCTTATACATCCAGGAGCCGGGAGCCATGCTGGAGGAACTAGCCTTCCTATTCATCTCTATAGGACTAGCCATGCTACCCTATCTACTGCAGACATACATGTGAGGTGGCACTCTCGTACATATCTATCTATGTTCTACTGCTACAATAAAACTGGATATCAACTCTAATCTATTGTGTCTCCTTGTCGGATCATCTACACTAAATGACCTCTCGACAGGGGGCATCCCCCAAAGAACATTTTAATTGACTATTCTTGAAATGGTGCCCATTGGCTTTGGTGCAACATTCTGCTGTTCATATTCATGTCACTAAGTCACAAGTCACTAGGAAGGCCATGTCCCATGTCGATTTTAAGAAATGCCCATATCACCATATCGATTTTAAGAAAGGCCCATGACACCATAATGATTTTAGGGGTTTAGGGCCATATACATATATTATATTCCCTTTTGACCCATCTGCAGCTAAAGTGTCTCGCTGTTATAAGTCTTAAATTTTGTGGAAATTGCAGTATCTTGGAGGGGGGGGGTATAATAAATCAAAAACATAACTTGTGGGCATAACTATGAGTAGATTCCACTCGTGGCATATGCTGGATTCCACTTATGCCCTTATAAAGGGCATGCGTGGAATCCGGCATATGCCACTTGTGGAATCTGCACATAGTTATGCCCACTGCGTTATGTTTTTGGTTAGTCATCAATAAAATATGGCGTCAGCTAAATCACATATCATGAAGGACTGTTCAGAAAGTTATAGGAGCAAATTGCTCAGGATCATGTGGTATTTAACATGAGATAAACAGTGTATATATTGTAATAAAAACTGATTGGAGACGAGAAACATTACAGATTTAGAAGGAAGAAGTGGGTAATGAAGGCGTACCTGTTCCCTTGCCATCCCCTCTGGTGAAATCAGTCTTGATTCCCGACGCAGTGTAGATCTTCAACTACAATGATACAAACGATAAACTATGTACATTTCCACTGAATGTTTCCTATTGTTATAAATGCGTAGCATTCAGCTTTGAATACTTGACTCGCTTTCCATCAACTAAATGTTTATTACTGATCAATATAACTTCTGCACATTACATTCAGTATCATATGTCTCGAGCTACATATATAATGCCAGTAAAAAAGGCTATGTCAGTCACCATAGTGTCTGTCTAATCGAGACAAGCTAACGGTATAATCGAGTTTAAAAAAATTTGATTTTTGTCTTTTGTGGCTAGGACGTGTCACTATGTTGTATGTTGTATGGTTCAAACTCAAGCAAATTAGAAGAGTACTAATAAGTGCTACGTACCGCACTGCCGTCATTGGGTTTGAAGTAGACCTTGAACCTGCCACTCAGTACGCTGTTCTTAAGGTTCCCTACGGCCACCTGTAACGTAACGTCAGGCAGCTCCGGGGCAGGCACCGCACCTGGGAAAGACAACAATGGTATTTGCTTTTAGATAACAACAGAGAGTTTTGAGAAGAGGAGGGAGGGGGGACGGAAACGAAGAGGCCGAAGAGACAGGCAGTGAGAACGCAATCCAGAGCGGCAAGGAAAGGGAGGGAAAGATCAGAGAATTTAGGGATAGTGAGAGAGAGAGAGAGAGAGTGAGACAGAAAGAAAGAAAGAACGAAAGACAGAAAGACATAAAGACATAGAGAGACAGAGACAGAGAAAAAACAGACAGACAGAGACACACACTCCCACACACACTGATCGGACCAGAGACAAAAGGAGATAAATAGGCTGAGAGGGATATATATGCCATTTAGTTTCTGATACCAAGAGTCTGTAGCTACTTACGGTTGTAGTACTTGACGTACTTGGCCTGACAGAACTGTGCCATGTCCACTGTCCCAGGCCGCTGCATGTGGTTGGTGCTCAGCAGGCAGTTCTTGTCGGCGAAGCAGTAGGCAAAACTGGGCGGAGAAAATCATGGAATAAGCCAATTTTCGAAACCTGATGATAAAATGTTTGCTTACAATTACACACAAGTGTGGTGTAACCAATAGTCATAGGCAATGCTGTTAGAAAGTCTTGTTTGATTTGCTTTCAGCTTGTTACAGGTAAGCATGTTCATGGTTGCCACTGAGTAAGCTAAAAACTACGTTACACAATGTTTTAGGACGTTTCTCTATCGCTCCCTATCATGGCCAAACCTTCATAGCGTTAAATAACGTGTTTTTGTACTGTGTACAGAAAGGTTTGCAAAGGCGATTAGCAATCAATAATTACAAGAAATAATGAGTGCAGTCCTTGCGAGAGTAAACTCGCCAGGGCTGCATTCAAATGTCAAGGCGACAGAGGGCATAGCACATTAATTTGCGATACAGCCTTCAAATTTAATGGTTAGGGACATGGGTACTAGTGTATACCTGTTACATTTGATGGGTTGTCCCTTGTCGTCCAGCAGGTCCATACACATGTCGGCACACTCCTGCTCCAGGGCCACGTTCTCCACCTTCCTGTCCATAGACACCAGCCCCATCGTGTCGCCGTCCTCCTGAGGCTTGAAGATCACTATTAGAAGAATAAAGGATGAGCAGTGACTTATATTGTTAAGATGGTCTATCAGGTATAGGGCGAAAGATTGTAATCTTCTGGTAATATACTGACCTAGCAAAACAATGTCGCCCTGCAACTTTTACACACTTTGCTAAAATGATATTTCCTTTCCCCCTTTTCTATTTTTATTTTTCATTTTATTTTATTTTATTTCTCTATGTTTTATTTTTTTTGTTTTATTTTCTGTATTTTTATTTTATTTTGTAATTTGTTAAATTGTAATTTTACTTTTTAAACTTTTTTTAAACACTGATTTTCGACATTTTAGAATCGCTTTGTTACCGTTGAATGGGACCCTGTCCAGTAGGGTGGCGGTGAAGTAGGTAGAGATGGCGTCATAGTCCAGGCGGGCACGCTGTACCCTCAGTGGGGCCATGTGGGACACCTTAGCTATCCGAGATATCACGTCCCCAATGAAGTTACCCTTGTAGTTGGCAATGTCGAAGTATATCACTGAAATATATCGATGATGAAAAAACACAGGCATTATGTATGATATGATACCTGTCCAGTGAGTAAGCTCTCTGGAACAGGTATCCCAGCTAACAACAAAACACGTTATTCTACGTCAAAATGACGTTATGCCATAGTGAGGAGCCTTAGAAACGTTATAAATAACGTTATAAAATGTTGTATAACATTTTTTGTTTACTGGGATACACTCCCGTTTCTGTATGCAAGCATGCATCCACAAAGAAGGATTTAAAACAGTGATCAATCTTCTTAACTATGTGCTTCCTTTGCAATCCATCACTATCTAATTTCCTCCCATTTGGCTCATATTTAATTCAGATGGCAAATGTAGGCGCATGTGATTGGCACCTATCCCCTATGTTCTGATTCGGTCACTCAACAACACCAGGTAAGAATTACAATGATACTGGTCAAAATAACAAATCGTAGATGCTCTTGTTGTTCCAGATATATATTGTTGACATGATAACCAATGTTGTGTCGTAGAGTTTGATTTAATATAAGTAAGCCATCTACAATCACTCATTAATAGAATACATGTATATGTTGCATTTTTAGATCCTTCTGCACTGTAAAAAGTTGGTTGCCATTTTTGTAGGTGCACAGTAGCTTCGACTGTACACAGAGGCAAATATCAGAGTCACCCAATGTCGCCAATACTACTCTCAGACAAGGGTCAGGCACTGCTGGACTATAATAGATGGGTCAAGGGCCATTCTAGTGAGGGTCAGGCTAGGCTGGACATTCAATAACAGGCTGGACCTTGGCAAACTTGCTTGAAAGTCTGGCCATGCTGGATCCTCATGCCATAGTCTGGCAATGCTGGACTCTTGGGAGAGTCTCTATCAGCCTGCAAGAGTCCAGCATTGCCAGACTATGGCATGAGGATCCAGCATGGCCAGACTTTCAAGCAAGTTTGCCAAGGTCCAGCCTGTTATTGAATGTCCAGCCTAGCCTGACCCTCACTAGAATGGCCCTTGACCCATCTATTATAGTCCAGCAGTGCCTGACCCTTGTCTGAGAGTAGTATTGGCGACATTGGGTGACTCTGATATTTGCCTCTGTGTAGGTGCACAGTTGATTATAGGTAAACAATAGAATCTACTGTAAATCCATTTTACAGTAGATCTACAGTAGATTCTATTGTGTATACCTACACTTACTATTTACAGTGTGATTACTTACTGTCAAATGTGATCCTGATGTTCCTCCTGAGGCCGGCATTGTAACAGTCGACTATATCAAACATCTTCATGTCAGCGTTAAAGTCCAACGCCTCAAAGTCATAGTAGTTCCACCTCGAATTAAAGTCACCGCCCGCTACTTTCTGATGAAGGGGCATATACAGAAGATGGTCATTTTTGTTATGGGGAATATGGTTGAAACAGTTCATTTGGTTTACAGTAAATCCTACCTTTGGATAGGGGTTGATTTTTATGACCATGTCTGCTTAGAATATAGCTATCATTGTAGTTTCATTAGCCAAAAGAAAGATTTATTTCTGTTATGATTCTGCACCTACCTGACTAAAATAGTACAAACATCCACTATTAGTTCGACAATTTGTGAACATTTATGAAAGACCCAAAATAAAATATGTATAAGTTAATATAAGGTAAGTGCGCCTACCATTGCCCAGGACATGGTGAGGGGTACGTCTCTAGTCAGTGATGTAGCGTCAGCTCCAACTTCAATGTATCTGTGCTGTTAAGTCAAGGGTGTTAGAGGTTCATGACATTTGTGTTAAAACGTATTGAACGTTATGCCAGTCAACAAAAAATGTTATACAACATTTTAGAACATTACATAACGTTTCTCTAAAGCTCCTTACAATGGCATAAAATTATATAAAGTTTTAA
Organism: Harmothoe impar; assembly: GCA_947462335.1. Taxonomy (NCBI): domain Eukaryota; kingdom Metazoa; phylum Annelida; class Polychaeta; order Phyllodocida; family Polynoidae; genus Harmothoe; species Harmothoe impar. The sequence continues at coordinate 20,712,709 of OX381705.1, forward strand.
AACGTTGTTTTGACGTAAAATAATGTGTTTTCTATGTTAGATGGGATGTGCACTATGTATTGAACTTTAGGGTAATTCATATCAAGCACGTACTAATATAATAATATAGATCTATATCAATACATAGGCATATCTTAATGGGCGATGTTAATTTATATCTGGGTATATGAGCCATCGTGGTTGCTGTATGAATGCAGCCCTGATGGTCTAGTACCAGTCTATACGAAAACCTGCCGGCCATCGGCTATAGCCGGCAAAATGTCTGCCGGTTCGGCACAAAAAGGGCTGTTGCAGGCCCGAATGGCTGGCCGTATTCCAGAAATCCTTGCCTATATGCCATTTTTTACGGCTTGTAAATCAGGCTGTTATTAAGGTTTCTACGGCATAGAACAGAAAGTGTGAATATTTTCTGTAATGTTCTTCAATAATTAACATATTAAAATGGTTAATATAATTTTAATGTGTAGGGGAACCCTATTTCTTATGTCTTGCACGGCGAAAAAGTTTTCGTATAGACTGGTCTACTCACCAGGGCTGAATCTATGCATCATCCTTGACCCTTGATACACTCCAGGGCTGCATTCATACATTATGACCACACATGACATAGCACACAGGGATAACGGCGGCATGTTACTTACGTCAATGATGCAGTACTCCAGGGTGGCATTAAAGGAGATGACAGCCGGGTCGCCGAACGTCTTCTTACTGATAAACCTGTTACATGGCACATCGCGGTGCCTCACCTGGTCAAATAGCAATACATTGAAGTGCATTTGAAACATTGCCGACTTTTCTTTAAAAGAACTTTTGTTGGGTGGGGGGAGGAGGGGAGGGGGTACACCATGGTAAAGCGGTGGGAAAGAAAAACAACAGGAAAAATAAATATGCAGTAATGATGTTTTGTGTGTATTGACATTTCATATTGATACATGTTGAGAGGTCCCCCCCTATTGGTTTGAAAATTCATAGGTGGAAAACGAATGCGGAGAATCACACATCACCATCATCCCAGAGAGACAAGTACCAAACACTTACACCCAACATAAAATAAAATATTCCAAAACTATTCCAAAACTCAAACTCATAATTAACAGATTATTTTGCAATATAGCATGTAATTTTCTTTTCTGAATTATCTATATTGAGTTATAATTCGGTATTTATAACTTACATCCCCGGTGTAGACGTATGTGTCATCGAAGAAGAATAGTTTGCTGGGGTCTATCATCTCTATGACGAGCTGCTTGTGGTCAGGTACTCGTGTGGTGGGGAAGGGTTGTGTTAAACACGTGCCCTCACGGAGGTCCTTCAGGTACCTCACACCTGTATAGGGGTGTCACAGGTAGGTATCATTATTACATGCTGATACAACACGTCTGTGGGAGGTCCATACTCTTTTTTTCTTCTTTAAAAAAAATTTGATTTATCTTTATTGTCGATAATTCACTTATCTTTCATGACAAGTTGTTTCCATACAGGGCTAATACAAATTAATAATACTTTCATCTGTTGTACATCATATTCAAAATCATAAAATTCACCCATCAATGTAATACATTTATACTCTCAATCTTATCATACATGACAAGATCTAGGACGCTCTGTTAACTCAACTTACTTTAATATTTAAAGTTCACTCTAACGGTCTTAATATATATATATTTCGACTTTTAAAGAAGGGCTGCGTTTTAGCTGTTAAGCTAATTCAAGGGCAGCAGCCGTTTCAGTTATTACTATAATCCGCTATGCCCCCATGGCATAAAGCTTTGGCATAACTCATGTCCTGTGACATCACATCCAAGGGAACAGGCTGTGATATCACAGGCATCCAAAATGGGAATACTAATAGCAGAAAGGAGCACTTGGACATCACAGTTTGTTGAATTTCTTCATCTCGTTAGGTAGTAGAACCATGTAATAAGTATAAATCATAACTCATTGGCTTGCAGTACAATCGAAATATGTGCTTGAGGTTGTGTCTATGTATCATTTAATGACTTAATACCAAAAACTCCTACCTATGTGGTAATCAAATACAAACGACACAGGTACAGGGAAGTCAAAGTCCATCCGTCCCATCTTACGGTTGTAGTCGTACCAGAACTGGAACCGAGAGAACAGGGGTGGTATTGCAACAATATCATGCACTGATGTTTTCCTTTTCTTTGTGACATATATTATGTTTAACATGTATCTATTTACATTGTGCCATCTAATGCAAAAATACCAAGGTAGATTAGACACAAATGACAGCATCGACTCACCATTATCAAAGGGTTAAGATGTATGTCGAGGGCAATTTCTTTCTAAAGGAAAATTGTATGTAGTTTGCGCTTAATGAATTTCATACAGAGTCACATTTAGATGCTGATTCCCAGTAAACAAATAACGTTATACACCATTTTATAACGTTATATAACGTTATATGTCACCTTTTTCTAAGGCTCTTTATTATGGCATAACGTTATGTTTTAGACGTAAAATAACGTTTTTTGTTAGCTGGGCTATGAGAGTGGCTTACGTCGACGTTGAAGAGGATACCTGTCTTGAAGGAAGACCAGGGCTGCGACACCTCGGTCCGGAACCGGAAGGCGGGCGGCAGTTTGGGCACGGGGCGAGTGGTCTTCCGGTTCTTACAGTGCACCCCGTTAGGGGTCTGTACAGAAGGAGAACAGGGTGAGGTCATTAAGGACAAAGTGTGGGGAGATTTGTATAGAGCCTTTAATATTTAGTTGAAAAGAGAAATCTGATATTTATTGAATTATGCTAATGGTGTTTTAAAACATGGAAAGTGGTATCACAATGGCGGAGGGTTTAGCATCTATAAGTATAAATTATATTCAGGTGCAAGTCGTAGCGTATAGACTCATCTGCCCAATAAAACATTGAAAATAAATTCTAAATACATCTTCATTGGTAGAATCATCACTCTCCTGTGCATAGGACACTGCAGCAGTCTAATCCTATTTTAACATGAAAATGATAACATTTATGTATGTATGTATATATATATATATATATATATATATATATATATATATATATATATATATATATATATATATATATATATATATATATTAACATGCTATCTTACCTGGTATGTGTTGGCATCCTTGTCGGCGTAAGGTTGGAAGTTGAGGAAGTCATAGACGTGTTTGAAGGGGTGGTTCCCTGAGGGTCCGTGGTTACTGAGTCCTTCCACCACGGCACGGACCGGCATGGCTGTAGCACCCAAGGTCTGTGTCCACTCTGGGACTACAACACACCTCAGTCAGACACAAGTAACACACAGGATCTGTGTCCACTCTGGGACTACAACACAGTACACACCTCAGTTAGACACAAGTAACAGCCAGGGTCTGTGTCCACTCTGGGACTACAACACAGCTCAGTCAGACACAAGTAACAGCCAGGGTCTGTGTCCACTCTGGGACTACAACACAGCTCAGTCAGACACATGTAACACCCAGGGTCTGTGTCCACTCTGGGACTACAACACAGCACACAGCTCAGTCAGACACAGGTAACACCCAGGGTCTGTGTCCACTCTGGGACTACAACACAGCACACAGCTCAGTCAGACACAAGTAACACCCAGGGTCTGTGTCCACTCTGGGACTACAACACAGTGCACAGCTCAGTCAGACACAAGTCACACCCAGGGTCTGTGTCCACTCTGGGACTACAACACAGCTCAGTCAGACACAAGTAGCACCCAGGGTCTGTGTCCACTCTGGGACTACAACACAGCACACAGCTCAGTCAGACACAAGTAACACCCAGGGTCTGTGTCCACTCTGGGACTACAACACAGCACACAGCTCAGTCAGACACAAGTAACACCCAGGGTATGTGTCCACTCTGGGACTACAACACAGGACATGTATCTGAATTAGACACAAGTAATGATAATCTGTACTGAATGCAGATAAAAGAGGGTCTACTGGTTTATGTCATGTTTGATGATATGTGGCAGACTCTCTGATTTAATGTAGAGAAAGCTGTATCACATGATGGGGGGCATGTAATAACCTTACTTCGTAATGTCAACAATTTTAAACTTGTATTGAGAAGAGCAGGGTGATATGGTCACACAGGACTAGACACTGTCAATAAAATGTATTCTTTGCATTTACCCCCCAACCCTCCAAGGTCCCCACGGGTCGCCATAATGCATGGATGAAGCGCTGGTGAATCTATTCCCCAGAGCAGGCTGCATTTCATTCCTCATGGAGACAAAGGATATGTTTATTAAAGTACTTTGCGGCCCTTAAGTAATGCTTACTGGCGAAGAAGTAGTCTATGGTGTAGTTGGCTTCAGGGTGGTCCAGGTGCTGACAGCTCCTCCAGTGGTCGGAGGGGATGCCTCTGATGCTGGTCTGACCGACGTACTCCTGTAGTGGAAATGATGTACTTTTAGCATGGGTCATAGTGCAATAATGTCTTTGGAACTGTGCTTCTGAGCGTTGGGGTGGGGTGGGGGTGGGGGTTGGGGTGGGGGGGGGTGGAAGGTTGTGAGAGGATACAGCCAGATACTCATGCGATGAAACATGCTTAGATATGTCTTTGTTACTTTATGTCTGAAATGCATGCACATACCACTGTTGCAAACTTGTTAATTAAAGATGATATAGGCCTATTCGGTGACTGAGGCTCCATATCCATTTTTAAAAATCTGAACCTGGATGTTCACAAAGTCTGTAGTTCCTTTGCTACTTTATTTAATCTACTGTCATGGCCAAATGAAAAGGCAAGCTTGGGTTCAAAAGCATGATTTTGGGGACTTTTTGGGAAATTCTAAATCATATTTTCTGTGCAGATCACTATGAACCAGCGGCCAAGAATCCCAAGACCGTCAATGTTTTGTCTAAACCATTTCCATATATATTGTCTTGGGGAGATCTTCATGTATACATAAACTCACCTGGCCGAATTCTTGGCCGAACTTGAGGGCAGATACCACCGAGTAAGTGTAAGTCACACCGTTTATCTTAACCATCCCCATCATAAAGCGCTCATTTGCCTGGTCCAAAGGATAGGACAGACACTTGGTGTGCTCTGTATGAGAGAAAAATATTAGGAATGAGGCTAGGTCATTTAAATACCATCTCTGTATGCCAAGACATGGATGTTAATATTAAGAACAACAGCCAGGGTCCACAACAATTGGCGAGTTAAGCTTCACCTACCTGCCACCAAAAGTAAATTGTTAACATTTCAACCCCTATGCCCCTTTACTGTAATGATGCATGAATGCAACCCTGGCGAGTAACTGGCCATGTCATAGACCCTACTATTACTAGATTGGCATGTTTAACAATATTTGTTCTACTATAAAGAGGGGCTAGAAAATGTCTACTGAATGTCTACTGAAATGCAAGAAGTGACTCCGGCTCTGTGTAGATGCATCATTAGAAAGAGTCCATGAAGAATTTAACGTAGGATTGGACAGGCTATTAAATTTTCCTGCAAATTGAAATTCACTAGAGACAGCTTAGCCATGATTTTGGATTTCGCAAAAGTCATTACCAAAAGGAGAAAGTACAAATAATGATGAAAACAATAATGACAGGAAGGAAGAACTAACTAATCCATAACTGTTACCTACCATAGACATAATGGACTTCATTAGTGGAGAAGTCCACGTAGGAGGTAGTCTCCCTGACATCCCTCAGCATGCGGAGGACAGACCTGTTGTTGGGCAGGTCGAAGCTCTCATAGGCCTCCACGGTCTGCTGTTTGTTAACTATGTTAAGTTCTATGTTTGTCTGGAAGGTAGCGGGTAGGCGCGGGACAGGCTTAGCTGTGGGGGGAAAGAGACAGGTGTTATTGATGGGGGGGGGGAGGTATGAGGAACTATGTCAGATCATGAATGTACTTTCATACTTAAAGTCTTTCACCTTGCAGACAAATAAGTAGTGCTGATAATGGACATAATATTATTATGGTGTGTCCGAATTTACATTTCAATACAATGTCTAATGAATGATCAAATAAGCCTTCAGACAGTTAGAACTCCGAAATGCTTAAACCACAATGTTTGTGCAGTGAAAACCTAAAGAAAAAAAACACCGACTGTCTTACCACATGATTATAAATAAAGTAAAATTCCAAAATTTCGCTTCTTTACCTGGGGTCTTGTCGGAGGGGATAGGCGTGCACACATTGGCTCCCGTAGACTGAGCCTGTACGGCGGAGACCATACAGAGGGCTGCCACCAACAACTGCCTCCCATAGGGGCACCTGTTGGATAGGGTAATGGTGGACATGTTAGAAATGAAACAGGCGTCTTATCATATTGCCGGTGTGTGTCATGATTAATGTGTGACGTGTGAGAATATATTACAGACGAGACCGATGGACGATTTTCAAATTGTATTGTCACCAAGACTATTTTCTATCAAATTAATGAAATCAACACAAGAGGGATTTTTGCAATCCTCACCGTGTATTCAAAGAGGACAGAGGTTTTACAGAGTCACACTGCTTTCAGCTTAAATGTAGTAGCATGCGTAGTAATTATGAGGTTTTGGTTTTGAGTGTTTTAGTTTATAAATACATACCACATAATAATATAACACCCCCCCCCCCAAAAAAAAAACAAAAAAAAAAACTGTACATGATATAACTATCTAGTAGCCTATATCACATACTATCATAATTCACGTAGTTTGTCAGCTTATTCAGCGAGAGAAAGACACAATTACACATATAAAGTCACGTGCAAAGTATTTTACTTACCTTGAGAATGGACCCATGACTGGGTAGTTTCTTTTAGTGAGACAACCCTGGCTCTATAATGGTCCTTATGTAGAGGCACTTATTTACACAAGGATACTATACCCTACACAGGTCCACTTTCCCTGTCATGTGCAGACAGGCGGGATCCTCCCCCAGCTAACTGACCAACGGTCAATGCTGGTCTGCACTGACCATCTGGGTGTAGACACAATCATAGATCTCCTATCAAGACTTACTCAGATAAGGACAAACTGCATCCTATATGTTATATTATGTTAGTAATTTCCCTATGCATTGCTATAATCTAAGTCGGGGTGAAATGCTAAAGGACTACACAGAAGACCATTTGCATATTTTCACATTTAGAAAAACTGACTTGCTTTCTCTCTTGGTCCAGCTACCTGAAACACATCTATATTTAAACCAGGCTATCTGCTGAATGCACGTGCTGGCTGCTGTACATAGGTAGGGTGGCCGGAGGCTCTAGCTGGTCGCTCAATCTATATCTGATCCTATGTTAAGTCACCCTTTTATGATGGCCTCTCATTTTGGCTAGGGAGCAGATGGAGACCTCTAGTGACTTGGTATCAAGAGATCTTGAATGGATCCTTCATACATGAGCTGGAATAAGCATCATAAATTGTATTACATAATGTAATTTAAGAGCAATCTTGACAGACCTTCAGATTTTGAGTCTGTCTTGAGCTCTATAACTGGGTGATCTCTTGAGCCTATCCTCTGGGAGAATTGACACTGTTTGATGGAAAATCCATGTATCAACGAAATTCTTTTTTTGTTTGAAGCATCTTGTATGCAGGCATGTCATGGGAGGTCATATAGTTACTTGCGACAATTATATCTTACATAGATAAGCCTCCTGAAATTATGTATTTTTAGCTCAATTATTTTTCTAGAACTCCTTAATTGGTAGATTACGGTAGACTACTGAAAATAGAGCTAAATGAGGTGAAAATGATGCATTTGGAATGGAAATGATACAACCTACCACCTGCCAGCGTCAGGCCATCTCCTGGGGGTCATATATGAGGCTTCTTATCAGTTCAGACATGGTGCTTAACCAGATGGCAGCACTCTATAACACAGGGGTCTATGGGGTGTAAAGGTGCATGAAGGCCATTGTTTCAGCTGATACACCCCAGGTGGCATATTGGTACAGGAAGTAGACTGCTATGAGCTGTAATGTTGGCCTTGGCACCAGTTTGAAACCTGTCAGAAGGTTTGTCAGGGTAAGGTAGATTCAAACCACTATAGCTAATTCCCTATTTCTTGCATCACCATGACAAAAGTAGTCTTGGAAATGTGAATATTAGGGCTATTGGTAAATATGCATCATGTTTATGTCATATCGTTTTATAAAAATGGTCCGGCCACCCTAACATAGGTGGTCTCTCTATGGTGATTGGTTATCTTATCTCAACATGTGGATAACTTTGCATGCTCCTTTATCTTAGGCCAATGGAAAATAGCTTATATTGATTCCCCAATCGCGGTTGAGACCGACCAACCCAGTGCATACGGAACCTTAAATGAGCGTTGATATAGGTTGATAATCATGATTCAACCACGTTTCAACAATGATTCAACTGGTTGAACTGTGTTTTGTACCCATTGGGAAGGGTGTCTAGATCAGGGTTTACACCAGGACTACACGTGTACAATATAGGTAGGCAACATCATATAGTATACATTATTAGATCCAAGCTAAATCCCTAGTCAAATTGTATATAAGTCAGAAAAGGCCTTCTTATATAGGGCTGTGTCTCACGACCTTGGGCCAATGTTTTTGTCTCTGACTGGGTGCCAGCTCTGACCGGGTGCCAACTCTGACCGGCCTGAATAAAAACGGGTTATTTAGGGCAGATGATGATAAAAATGGACAACTAATGACTAGTTTAGAGAGTTATAACAACCATTAACCTTTTCAGACAAATTCTATCTACATCTGCCCTAAATAACCCGATTTTATTCAGGCCGGTCAGAGCTGGCACCCGGTCAGAGCTGGCACCCGGTCAGAGACAAAAACATTGGCCCAAGGTCGTGAGACACAGCCATAGGCTGATAGAGATGTAGGATGCTCAGCCTGAAACAGAGATTCTGGGAATAAAGATGGAACACTCAATGTTTTAAATACGTCATCTAGGGGTCGGTAATATACAAAATTAATACTGTTTTGTAAGAACTGTATAGTGTAGGGTGTGGAGTCACATTTTGTCCACATGCTACAAAGTGTCCACACCCATTATCAAACTCTTTGTAGAAACTTAATTTATTTCTTCAGACAAGAAATTTGCAAGGTTTATTATTACTTCTAGTAAGTTCATCAACAGAGATATCATTAGATGACTGAATCTCTCAGCCTAGTGATACAGAGTATATAATAGAATAAGATGTAGCCTACAATTATACCATAATAAACTGTAACTGATATTTCTTGTGTAGGTGGGTCCTAAAGTTGCTTAAGTTGTATGGTGAACACATCCATGGAGCAAAGAAATTATAGTGAAAACACTATTCATTTTAACAGCACCAACTTGTGTCCTTCCTTGACCTGTGGACACTTTGTGGCCTGTGGACAATACGCGACTCCACAGTAGGGTCTTGACAAACTTCTTTTTATGAGGAAGGGGGGGGGGACATGTATATCCATCCCCCATCCTCCTCTGTGATCCTGCCCCCCCCCCCCTTTCCTACGCCACTGCAGGTAAACACAAAGAGAGGTGTAGGTCACCTATCCTATAAAATCATTTTGATACTGCACTTATATTGTTATATATCACGTGTATATGTGCCATCACGCCTAAACGCCTATGCTTAAAACTGGTTACACACTGAAAACCCAGAGCAAGGAGCCTAGTCATTATCACGACCTAGGTAGTCATAATGAATAATGGCAGATGGAGTGGAGAATGGTGTGTGAATATAGTCTCTAATTAGTTCACTTCTTAATGACAGACATCCTTTTCACATATTTGGTGTAGTCTTGATTGAACTAAGTAGCATTACTTGTTATAAATAAGTTGCCAATGGGTGAGAATGATGGCCCCAAAGGTATAGAGACCACTCTGCTCCATGTCACCAGTGTATATCTCACGACAGATATAGTAAATGCAAATATTAAAACCAGGTGGCAGTAGTGTGCCATAAGTAGCAAGTGAGGAATAGAATTATGTACCATAGGGTAGTCATTGGGACAACCTAGGACTTGAAAGTTGTCAATACTGATGACTTTAGGTCTTCAAATGGACAATACCTAAATTAACAACCTTAAGGTAGTCATTCTGACTACCTAATTATTGTGACTACCTAAGGTCGTCATTATGACAACTTTGGTCTGAATGGCTCAGATGGGTAGTCACAATGACGACCTAAGGTGGTCACTTTGACTACCTAAAGTTGTCAGTTTTGGCATTGTCAGAATGACGACCCTGAGGTTTTCAGTGCAGTGGACCCCCATTGGCGGCATCAATGAAGATTTGCTTCCTACGTCTCTGACAGTGGCGTGGGAGAAGAGGCAAGGCTATGGGGCTCATGATGTCATGACGACCTTAGTTTCTGAAATTCCATTGATTTATGGAGTCAGTGACTAGGCTTATGGGGAATAGCAAATCGCATCATGAACAAGAAACAATGAAACGCCATCACTGATTCCTTCTCATTTATTCAGAAGTGATATAATTGTTACAATAAACGTTTTATACTACTTAATGGCCATAATGTACAAGATAAAAGCAAAATATAGATGATAAAGCGCAACTAGTAAAATGTACAATTATAATATGTTGAACGCAGTTGGTTTCTATCTTGAAACACGAACACACTTATGGAATATGAAGTAGAAAATGTATACTATGTATGTACAAACAAGGCAATAACACAACCATAAAGACAATGTAACAGTAGCATCCGTCCCTACAAAGCTATTATCCAAAATGTCCATAGCATTGAATGGCTCATGTTGATAAAGGACAATAATTAACATAAACATCACAAAAGTTGAAGTGATATGAAGTATTAGGTTGAAAACCCAGTCTTTGCGAAAACTTTTTCTTCCCACAGGACATTTGGTCCTGCAGATAATCAATGTTGCAGGACCGGCTACATTTTTGAAGGACCGGCTAGCAACATTTGATGATACATGCCTTTTTAACTAGAAAATAGTATTGTGTATTATATTTGTAATTATTTATGGCCAAATCTGGATAAATACATTGTTTTATACAGTATATTGACAAACATATTTCAAGTTTAAAAACCCAACTAAATTATTTTAGTTCAGAAAAGACCGGCACGTGACTGCACATTCGGTCCATCTACATCTGTGAATCTGCTGGACCGGTGGCATTTTATAGTCAATGACACACTGACTAACTTGGTAGTCATACACATATGGAGTGAAATTCATTATATAACATAAAATATCATTTGCCATGGAAGTTATACAAAATCAAGCAATTCCTGAACATCTTCTCAGTATCCCCTGTTCACCCTCGGGAGGCCATTGGCTCTGAACACATGCAGTAGCTCTGTGTCTATCAGTGATACGTTCCCGATACATCTTACTAACGTAAGTAAAAGTGGACTGTAAGACACTATAGAACATCCGTTGAATTAGATGGCAGTTTCAGGACATCCTTTAGAGATCCGTTGTTCATTCGAGCATTGGTGTACTGAAAAAAAAACAAAAAAAAACTTTGATGTTTCAGAGAAACAATAAAAAGAATAGGCAAGGGTGTCATTTTCCTTAGTGCTAGGAATACAGATTGTACATCTGGGGAGGGGGGGTTCTCGATGTATAATTGAAATATAACATTTGGATCCCTATTAATCATTGGAGCAACATTTGCTCACATACCATAACGTTTTCCTATTCTATACCTGTCCACAGTGTCCACCTCTTGAGATAAAGAAGGATTGGCATGAAATTGAATAATCCTATGTAATATCAAACAATATCACTGGTATCATAATATACTTTAAAATGACTTCTTACCTATGTATTTATCTATCTGAGTCATCAGATCGTTCCTCTGGACGTACCAAAGTGCCGTTTTCAGTTTCAGTACATCATTTCTGTGTTGTCCCTGGCTCCATAGTATCAACATGTCCTCGGCACAATCCTTGTGACTTCTGACGTGAAGTGGGGTGGTCATTCCTTGAATGTCTGAGTGGCGAAATCCCAACTGAGATGCAAGTTCTTTCCATTGTGTGACGAGGTGGCCAGATAGCTGTGCAAAAAGGATGATGATGGCCTCTGTAAAATTATATCAATAACATTTATTTAATAAATCATGATTTTATCCATTAATTGTTGAGGTGTGTTCTCATTTAGAAAGATAACATCACCATCAGGTCGAGGTGGATATGCCTTCTTATTCCAACTCTAAGGACAATCATGCATGTGTCCTTAAACCATGAAGCAGGTTCACACATTACAACTGCTCCTTTACCCCTGCCTATATAATTACTGCCTATACATTGATTCTCAACATCCAGAGTTTTGGTCTTTATATATATGGGATGATTTGCCTATTCAGCCAAATACAAATCAGGTCCAAAGTGTGAGATGTCACACAACTTGGGAGAATCTCAGACCAGTCATCCTAAAACTGTAAAAGTAATCAAACTTACAGCTGAGTTTTTGTCATTGATGCTAACGGCATGGTATGATATCATAAGCATTCAATGTAATCAGAAACATCAAATTACCTTTGGAATCCCTGATAAAATCTACGAGGATGTCACGCTTAATATCCTGCAAGCTCTGACAAAGGGTTGATTTCAGCTCTGCATCACTTATGTTACCATTTTGTTGTCTCCATTGTATCAGCATCTAGAAGAGGGTATGTCTGTTTACATTAAATTTTCGACTTCTGTTCAATTGGATATCTAGTTGTTAAAGCTGCCATACCAGTTGGCACAATCCTACATTTTCTTTATTTGTATCTCAGATGATTGTATAACCCTTTTCCTCTTATAATCTGCCATTTGTTCTGGCAAGCAAGAGACTCCAACTATTATTTATACTCTGGTGGGGTTTGGGTTTTTAGTGTTCAAAAACGACATCAGGTGGCAGCAATGAGTGGTATCCTACCTGAAAGTCTTTCATTGCTAATCTTACCAACAGAGTCTACTAGTAGTATATAGGAGCATATTCAGCGCGTAGTAAACGGGTGCATCTAGGTCAGTTGACACTTGCAGAACGGAAGTGACCTCTGTCAACCAATCAGAAGCTTCTAAATGACAGGAAGTGACGTCATCAGAGGTCATGACATACTTTACAAGCTTCTGATTGGCTAGTACAATGTCAACATGACCTACTTCACTTGTACACGTGTTGAAGACCACGTGCTTATAATAAATGTCAACAATGACACGTGTTTAAGACCACGTGGTTGAAATAAATGTCAACAATGACATTGAGTAATGCCGTCACATGCTAAAGACAAACACAAGGCAAGAAATATTATTTTGGTTACTTTATTCACATTTTATACTTTGTACAGTTCTTGCACACAAACAAGTCATGACCATTCCCTGCAATGTTACACATGATGCAGAAAGAACGATTGGTTGTGAAACCTTTCTGGCCTTTCCAAGAAACACCTCGAGTATTCCAAGTACTCACCCAACCAGTCCCCATCTTCACAATTTTAGATAGTTTCACATCAAACAATGACTGAGCTAGAAAGTATTCACGATTGTTTCTCACACCTGGAGTCAGGGCATTCAAGTAATCAGTTTTGAAACTGACTTCATACGAGAAATGCTGTAACACGGCTGTGAGAGACAAAGCTTTCAACTCTAGAGTAGCTTGCGGACACGTGAAACACACATTGTAAGCGATATCTGAAGGGTTCATCGGAACATTACACCTACAGAATAGGCCTATAATAGGTGATTCACGTAAGACTTCGTTGAACTCCATGAAGCTCTTGAAACTCCCTAGAGTGTATCTAGCATAGTGTCTGGGGCAAGTCAGAGAGTTATGCATTTGATACACAGCAATGGTGAAATCTGCAACGAATATAGGCAGATTCAATGTGGATTGCTCTATACACTGAGTGTATGCATCCCAGAAAGCTTCATGGAAATCTCTGTACACATGTATACTGGAAAAACAGCGCTCAACAACATCAGGTAAGGTTCCTCTAAAATAGCTAATATTATTTACAGGTATGAACTCCCAGAAGAAATGACCTCTACAACCACAAGTCAAAGCTGTGTCGAAGTTACGAGGTGACACTGGTTTTACATGAGTTGTAATGCGTGGGGGTGTATGAACATTTTTCTCACTTTCACGTGCTGAGAGAGTTGGTGCTGAAGCATCAAGTCTAGAACTACAACTACCATATATAGAACTGTACATACTGACAGAGTCAAGGATATCGTCTATTTTTGACGTCAACTTGCTGTCAGCCATTGTATATATTTCTTGACACTAATCAGAAAAAAAAAAAAAATTTCTCTGATGAATTTGACGGACAAAGAGAGTTTAGTAAAGTAGTCTGAAATCAGTCAGTGGCGTCTTTGTAACAACTCTCTTTTCACGCCTGCTTTTATTTTTTGGTGTGATACAGTTCACTTTTTTTTGTTATTTTACGAGCTTTTTTTTTTAGCGATATAGTTCACTAGGAGAGAAATTGAGGTGAAACATTCGGAGAGAAATTGGATAATTTCCTCGAATGTTCAACTATAATTTCTCTCTCTTTCTCTTTATAGAAGCTGTATTATTTACATTTTTATGAAAATTTTTCATGAAAATTTTTCTCTTTTCTTCTTTTTTTTTTACTATATAGTTAGTACTACTTAATTTCCAATTATGGAAATTTTTTTCTTTTTCTTCACAGAAAATTTTCCTTTACTCCTTCTTTTTTTTACTATATAGTTAGTACTACTTAACCCCTTCACCACTGGGTTTCTTGTAACTCAATGCAATTTTGTGCAATATATTGGCTTACCGCGTGGAAGGGGTTAATTTCCATTTGTGGAAATTTTCTTTTCTTCACAGAAAATTTTCCTTTTTCTCTTTAACTATTTTCTCTTTTCTTTTTTTACTGTAGGAAAATACTGTTGGTTTTTTTTACTTTTTTTTGAGTGATACAACTCACTTGTCTTTATCACACACAAACACAAACACAAACACACACACACACACACACACACACACACACACACACACACACAGAAAGAGAGAGTCATATATCTAAAGGTTCAGTGCTGACACCATCTTCACATACTATTCTCTTAATGTACTGGTAATTTAGACCTTGCTTGTTCTGAGAGTATGTAGTGACGTGATGGTCTATAACTCTGAAACCTCTGTTTGTCACTACATGAGTCTTTTCTGTTTTCAAAACGTCCTGATAATTTGTCTCAGTAAGATTATTCTGCCTCTGGATAACTCCTTTGCAACTAGTCTTATTCCCTGTCTCACTGACACACATGTAACATTTAGGGTTCAAAGATGTCATAGCGTCTCCTTCCCACTCTATCTTGAACAGACCTGGAGTTCGCTTGTCAAACACCAGGCGGCGATAGCAACACGGTGGTTGTACCCATGGGTAGTTGTGTGTTCTGCATTGAATGTACGTCTCTCTATGTTCAGGATTATCACAAGATTCAGAAGGTAACCACTTGTGACGCTCTCTGAAGTATTGCTCACGCATATCAGGTTTGACAGCTTCGTCTAAATTCTTTTTAGACAATGCAAAATAAAAACTGTCAGTGTCCATTTCACACATTTCAAAGTCTTTTGAGTCAATGAACTTCAACAAGAAGTCGTAGTAGAACGCTAACATTTTCAGTTTAGCATACTGGTATACCATGAACCCAATCTGAACAGGTAAGTCGTATGTGATACTAGTCGGGAGAGATGACATTTCTACAGTGTTCTCACTGATGTCATGCACTTGTTGTACTGACCAGTGCAGACAATGTCGACTAGCAAAATCTGGACTTACATATTTAGTATTCAAGAAATTCTGCTTGTTACATATAGTCTTACCATATGAACTGTTACCTAACAGTTTATACAAGTCAGACAAGATCTTGCAGTCAACATTCTCATCTCCTTTCCGTCTAGCTGCTGTCACTTCTTGCACAAAAGGTCTGAAAGTTTCTTCAGGTGTGTATTGAACTAACAAGTGCACTTTGCTAACTACTAAACCTTTCTCTAGATACCACTTAAGTAACGGAGTACCTAGTAGAAGACCTGATCCATGGAAACTACCTATCAACTGTCTCTGAGGTTGACGCAGTTTCCCTACACTTTCTAGATAAGTTTTCATATGGTCACCTACATCTTCTTTGCTGACAAGAATGTTCTTGAAAACTGGTGTCATTTCAGCAAAATATGGTTTGAGATGTTCAGGTGTGTGAATATCTACTTGAATCAACCCAAACACTGAACCACTTTTCACACCTTCTATTATCTCAGCTTGACTCATCTTACCAGCTGAAGACGGTCTATTAACACTCCATTCAGGTTTCAGTTTCAAACACTGAGTGTTTTTTCGTAATTTGATCCACTGACATTCATATTGTTCTACTACTGTGTAACCTAAACTTTTCAGATACAGAGTTACAGCAGCTGTTTTAGTAGAACGCTCTTCTATCCATTCCCGACCCTTCGTACTAGTCATCAATGTCTTGTTGATCTGACATGTATGACCATGCCAATAGCAACCGTGGAACTGATATATCAATTTACGATCAGGGACTATCCCATCTACTCTTATACGCTGACTACCTACACTGACTTCACCATAGTTGTATTGATGTAAAATAGGTACTTTGTCTACTATAGCTCTGTAACGGAGCCATTCTACAGCTGAGTAACTGATTTGCTGACTGAGAAGAGGCTTGAAATCATCTTCGTGACGTCTCACTACATAGAAACCTGTACAATGAGCTTCACCCATACATTTCAAGTACAAACTATTTGCATCTACTCCTAAAATGTGATCACACTTTTTACTCTCAACTCCATACTTACGCTCTCTTATTCTAGTTATACCACTACGATGGTGTCTGTGGAATATTATAGCAGGTCCACCAACTAAATTCTTTCTCAGTAAGTTGTGGACTTCTTTTTCATGATGTGAAAAGAGAACATAAGGTGTCGCATTCAACTCAGTGTTCTGAAAGAGGAACTTCAAAGTCAAACCTGGAAGTGTCAAACCATCTTTGAACATGTCGACACTCCTTTCTATGAAGAACTTGCTATGTTCATTTATAGCTCTAACAAATGGAGCTACATCTAAATTGTTATAGTACACTAAGTAGTCTTTCATTGTTTTCATTTTTTCTTTCACCCACACTTCTTTACAGCTTATATACTCAGCTTGAGTTATACCTTTCCCAGTCAGAGAGCTATAGAAACTTCTCCTAGGTGGGAGAGTTGTGTTATCTAATTTTCGGACATTGTCCATCCACTCATAAGGAAAAAAACCTTTCTCTGTGTCTTTCAAAAAAGCTTTCAAATAACTAGCGTAATTATAACCTGGAGCTAGATAGTTCACCATGTCTAAGAAGACTAAGTGCTCAGTGTATACAGCAATGTACTGATTGCACCTTTTTATAGTCGTCATAGGTTTCTTTTCTCTTTCTGAGAAGAAAGTGTGGAAGCTTCTCTTTATTAGATTTAAGTCATATCGACCTGAGTTAAAACCTACTACAGGTACTCTGTTCATATAAGCTGTCAGAGCTTGTTTAGCTCTGACGACAGGTGATAAATTATACTTACTTTTCTCTAACTTAGCAGCTTTCAAAGCTGCACTCTCTAACCTTTCCTCTTCAGCTTGCAGAGCATCTAGCTGATCTGTCACTACTTTAAAACGCTCTCTGACACATTCACCTATTTCACAAGCTAACATATCTATGTACCCTAATACACGACTGACTAAGTCATCATTTTCCCTGTTACTCTCTCTGACAAAACACACTGGTTCTGTATACCCTGGAAAGTCACTAGCTACACTAGCAGACAGTGGTACATGATCTAACTCAAAAGTTGTGTTACAACTTTTCTCACCGTTCTTTACAAAATAACTTTCAAAGTCGAAAGCAATCTTATATGGGTATATCTTTAAGTGAGCAGTTGTATGTACACCTAGCTCACTCAACTTCTGAAATATAGTTCTACTAGGTTTGTACACACCCCCTTTGTATATAAATCGTACTTTAGTACAGTCTTTTGTTACAGCAGTGTGTCTCTTCAAGTTGTAATTAGAAGAGAATGCTTTGTAACATTTTTCACAACTGTACACGCGCCCATATTTACACATGTCTACTATCAGACTCAAGTGGTTGCGGTACATGTTGAGATTCAAGACTTTCTTGCTACTACAAAGCTTGCTACGCACTACAGTCACTTTATTAGTACTAGACAGCTTGAACACTCGTATGTCTATTTTGAATACTTTCTCTAATCTATCTAAATCACTTAAGAGAATACCTTTGAACTTTTTCTGACAAGTGTCTGGATAAGCTTCTTTGAAAAGCTCTACAGTTCTATCTAATGTTTTATACAAGTGGTGTGACAAGCATCTAAAGAAACACAAGTTGTCTCTGTACACTCTCTTACTGTAAGAGTCTCGGTGGAAGTGTAACATACCTCTTTTCCTGAAACTAGGAGGGACACTCTCTAACTTACCTAAGAACACATTTGTAGGTCTAATATAAGTCAGATTCACATTCACATTACCTACTACTGTCCACTTTGTGTCAGGTCTACTTGTGTCAACTTTCACTTTACTTTTCAATAGATCTATGCAACTTTCAAAGCTCTCAGAGTTCTTAACTAAGAAGTAAGGGTCTTGATGGTCTTCACTGTCATAAAAAACTGAAGAGTTGTTAGCTGAAGCATGAAAATACATGACTCTTTGCTCAGCGTCTTCAGTGCAAGTCAAAATTCGACCAAAAGACACAGCTACTCTATAACTGTATAACTGGTTCTCATGTATAGCTCTGAGAGCTGTCACTATCTCACTCACTCCTTGATCAGATTCAAAAGTAGTTAATCTGACGTTATATATAGCTTGTACACAACCTAACACAACTAAACCTTGACCTATCGATCTGAAATTTGATTTGTAATATTCTAAGAAAAGAGAGTTTTTCTCAATCTCTTCAGGTAAAACTGTTTCACTAGAGAAGACTTCTCTCAAGCAAGTCTCTGAAGTACACAAGTTCTTACTACTGTTATGTATAGTAACTTGTCTAGGAATTCTAGGTGCATTACACCGAATACAACTGATAGTATTCACGTGTCTATGCATTTTAAAAACTCTTCAGATATACACTCTCTCCTTCTTTTTTTTCTTTCCTTTTTTCCACTAAAACATACTCACTAACAAACAAGCAGACAGACAGACAGACAGACAGACAGACAGACAGACACATAATGCAAAGAATTTACAGCCCTATCAATACAGTGTTGAGGAACCTTACAACTGATGTAATTTAATTGTTGAGCACTCACCTAATCAGTCTCATCGCAAGTGGTAACACCTCTGTAAAAGTTCTTGTCACTCTCCAGCATCGGCCCAACACGTTCCAGTATGTCTTTGATCGTGTTGACAGTCACCGTGTACCCACAGTGTATTGGGCTTGTTGTTGCTCGACCTGCCGGCAGCGCTTTATCCATTTCTTCCACGTACGACGACGTTCCGATGTGGATCTTAGGTTGTCCCCTGTAGAGGTTGACTAAGACACCTGTGTGTTTGACAGGGTTGTCTAAGTAGTTCAGATAGTTCTGGACTGCTGGCGCTCCTTTCTTGGCTTCTTCTTTAATCCTGTCATAGTTCTCTATGATAGATTTGCTCTGGTAGAAGAGCCCTCTGAAGTCGTTTGCCCGTAAGTTGACGCGCCTCTCGTAAGGCTTGTTCAAATATTGCCTTATTGAGACGCCACTGATGAAGGGGAGCTTGTATACTTCAAGCAGCGTGCATGTATCCCCAGGTGGGTAGAAGAGTTGGTCAGGAACAATGCTACCTTCGGCTTGTTGAGATGGGAAACCAAACCGACTAGGCCACTTCTCACCAGTCAAAGGGACTATGCGGAAGTTAGCCAGCTTAGACCCAACTTTCTTGGATCCATTCCTCGGCGGAAGCGGTGTCACAACAGCAGTAGCAACCGTAGATTGGGAAGTAACACTTCCCACACCAGCCTTTGCAGCACGTGCAGCAGCTGCAGCTACAGTAGCCACACTCTTGGTGTACTTTCGCTTCTTTTTTTTTTCAACAACTGCTTCTGGCTGAATCTGTGGAGATGGACCTCTTTTAGTAGCAGTCGTCACGCCCTTGGGAGGATTCACTTCACCACTTGTGTCACCTACTACTCTTGAGTAGTACTCATCCGTGACTACTGTAGCTTCCCCGTTGATGACGACGACAGTGTCGGTCAAGCCAGGAGTGATGACGGCCCCGGCACTATCCCTCACTACAATGTCGGCTGGTACAGCTGTAGTGACAGGTGAGGAAGGTGGCGCACAGCGTCCTTCAGCTTCAGCTTTCTGGAACCACTCATCTAGTACTTCATTCAAGTCGTGCCCGATGATTTCACCTTCTTCTACTTCGTCCTCTGTCAAGTCGATGACGATTGGCGTACTGGGTCGAAGTATCTCATCACCAGTCAAGTCGATGATGACTGGAGGAGTAGCGGCAGTGGGAAGAGCTCCATTGCCTCGGCCCACGGGCATGACGTGTGACAGGGTCTGGTAAGTGAGGACATCTTGGGGTGGTTCAGGGTTGCTGAAGCTTGTAGAGCTCAAAGCTGGTGCTGACGTAGATACATCACGGTCCAGTACGCCAGTGGAAGGAGCCAGCATGCAGTCCAGATCGTGATGTAACCCCAAGATAGCTGCACTCTGCTCTTCAGGTGTACTTGGACGATGAATCCACTGTACTTCATTGCTCACTGTAGGAGGTATCTCCACAGAAACGTCCAGAACTAAGTTCTTGCTCTTAGCTACTTTAGAACTCTTCTTAGAGCTCTTGTTGCCAGCAGACCGCATCCTAAACTAAAACAGTTAGTTTTGTAGAAGTTGAAAAGTAGAGGCAGCGTGTAGAGTGGCAGGTGTAAAGTAGAGTAGTCGTCACAGTTGAGCAGCTCAGGAGCGGTTTGATTTCAACTGAGCAAATCAAGGGGTATATATACTAATTTTACTGAGAACGATTGTCAAACGTTGTCACACGTTTGTTGAACGACAATAGACGAACATTTGACGTCTGACATTTTTTTCATATTTCATCTCTAATTGTTATTGTACGACAATTATACGCACATGTCACTATAGTAAAGCACTAGGCTGAGTTTAGATACAATGTATCTTTATCAACCACAATACATAAATAAGCACGGGATAACCCATAACAGACTGGTGCTTCTGCGGAGAGCAAAACAAAAAGTTGAAAAACAACAGTTGGAAATGTGAACTCTATTCAGATAGCACAGTGGCTGTCAGCTGGATGGGGCGTTGCAACATAAAAGGAACGTTCATGAATGATGTATCTTATACTACACTTTTCAAGATGAAAAAATATAAATACAGTCTAAATTTTTTTTAAACTTATTATATGATTGACAAGTTTGAAGGTGAAGTTTACATTTTCTTCTTGACGTTTATTTGAAAGATTTTCGTTCAAGTGAGTTAATTTGTGAACACTACTTTTCTAGAGAGGGTGGGGGAAACGATTAGTGTACGTTGAAAACAACCGGCTGTGATCAGATTCAAACTGAGCAGCTCTGAGACAACATGTCCAGTGCAGCTTGTACACCTCTACCGATTTCACTCAGCACTAAACACAGGCGGTCAGTTTGGGAGTTCATTTCAGACGTCAAGAGTGGAGTAGAGACTGGTGAGGAAAAGCAGTTGTTCAGATATTGTCCTGAAGAGTACATCAGAGATAGTTACATACCTCCAAATTTAGATTTTTCAAATTGTTTTCTGCATAACAACACGACTCCCATAAATGCTAGTAGTCCTTCTCTCAAGAAGTTCATAACTAGTTCTACTGGGAAAGCTACTCAATCTGAAGTAGTGAGTAACGTGTTACTGCTAGTTTCTAAGTTACAACACAGTGTAACTTCTCATAGTGTAGTAGCTTCAGCTATCAACTTTCAAAAATGTAGGACGAAACCCTACTTCAAAATTAATCAGCTCGAATCACACCAGCTGGGAAATTCCGTGTTCATCTCTACGAGTATGGTACATGGCTTAATCAAGCACACAGTATCAGCTCCTGACAAGATAACACGTGCTAAATACTCTTCAGATCGGTTTTTGTATGAAAGAGCATACAAGACTGAGATTGGACACAATGCAAACGGGTGTTGTCACATTGTAAGAGTAGTTGTACAACGTTGTCAAAACCCTACTCTACTGTGCCAAGGAGTCTTGTATGAACTGGTGACAGCCTTTCCAACTCAATCCTTCTCCCCTAACTGATGAAAAAAAAACCCTTGACCAATAGTCTATTAGATGCTTCACAAAAAAATAAAAAAAGTGAAAAAAAGGTATAGGTGTACTAACAAACTAACTCTGGTCTCTCATATATTGAGAGACCCCCCTTCAAACTGTCACTCTACTTCTTAAAAATTTTACATGCACACTGTGTTTTAAACGGTTAGTTGTCAAGTCATAAATCACTCAGAGTATATAGGGTCGTGTAAGTGCACTCACTCATTCAAACGACCTTTCAACGTCATCATGAAGACAGCTCACGACCTCTACACGCTAGTTAAAGCTAGATACCCTGAAGACGAGTTAGTATTACAGTATGTGTGTGAAAGAAAAGAGTCTGTCACATGCACTGTAAAAACTTTACAGTACATTTTCAATCATTTCAAACAGACTTTAGAGCATAGGAAATGGTTGTATTACACTTGGGTTCTGCTAAGTGATAGCTTCAATGAGAGTGAAGCTAAATGTATAGACAAGTTGATAATGAAGCACGACTTGTCTAAGTTTTCAGCTGTAGAAGCTGTTGGATACGGGTGGAAGTTTGGCCGCCTTAAGAGTTCAAAACCTCTCAAGAACTCTGACCACCTTGCAATGTGGGAATCAGCGCTGAAACATCACTACGCAAACAACCCTCATCATCCTCAGTACCACTCTAATCAAGACATGCCGACACATTACTTGTTAGAGAGTATCATAGACATGCTACGTTGTCCGCTTCAAAGGAACTTAGCAGGTCGTTCAGATTTGAAAGTAGAAGACATTTTCAAAATCCCAGATACGTATCTAGAACGTTACACTGAAGCAGACAGACACAGAGTTAAAACTTATTTAAGTCAGTGGGAGCGTGATATTACAACGTCCCCTCATCGTAGTGGTTTAGCGCTCAGAATGTTATTGTAAACACTCTGATAAAAAAGTGAAACGTTAGTGCATCGTATAGAGTTGGGTGGGGTGGGGGGTGTGTATAGTATTAGCATAGGGTGTATGGGGTGGGGGCACCCCTCTAGTGTGAAATGGATAGGGGGGCGAGGAGTTCAAACTCAGAACGTTTTGCATACTCTTTACACGATTTCCCTACGTATTCTAGTCTAAAGAGCTATATAAAAGCTCCCCCTAACCTACAACACCCCATACAACGCTCTACCTACCTACCTGCCTGTCTACTCCTTCACACACTCACTCATCATGGCAGATTTCAATTTAGTAGTACCTGTATCATCATTCTTCAAAGGAGAGCCGTTACTTACCAGACGCTATGCTACTGAAAATAAGTAGTAAGTTGCCGACATCAGATTACATACGGTTAGGTTCATACCTCAAAGTGAACTTGAAGGACATGGGATATCTCAGTTGTGAAAGAAGTGTCATAACTCAAGCTAGAGAAATGTTCACTACTTGGTACCAGAAAAGTTGTACTACTAGGTGGAAGGAACTAGCAGACGCCTTGGAAGAATCTTACCGTATGGACCTCATCCAATTCTCACGTGAGTACATGGACAAGCATGACATGTGGGATGGCTTAGAGAGTGGAGACATGGAGTGGAAAGTGCAGAAATATTTCTCTCTTTTAGCTGAGCTCTGCCCTAGAGACTGGAAGACCATAGGGATCTACTTAGGGTTGACTTCTCATGAACTAGCTTTCATCTCTCAACCTGTGCCTTCTGACAGAACTGTCAAGAACCCTGTCTATGAAGTGCTGAGAGCTTGGAAGTACAACGAGACGTCTGAGCCTATGGCTCTGATGAAAGTGTTGCAAGACGACATGGGTCGCAGCGACGTCGCAATGTATGTTCAAGGGTTGTATGCAGCTGTACCCAAAGACATAAAAGTGAGCTGTGTCACTCCAGTGTTGACCACTCTCGTCTGATCACTGCACTAAGATGGACGTCTCTAGCACTGTGGAATCTGTTGAATTCGATCCTAGACTACAGTCACCTTTCACTATGCTAATAGCTGGACCTACATCGTGTGGTAAGAGTCGTCTAGTATTCGAAGTGATAAATAACTTGAAGACTCTCGTCACACCTGAAGTACACGATATAACTTACTGCTACAGCCAGTGGCAACCAGAGTTTGAAAAGTTGAAAAGTGCAGGTGTGAAATTCAACGAAGGTCTTCTTACAAGAGATGAACTTTTCAACTCTAGTCGAGATACTACTAAACACTCGATGCTCATCATAGACGACTTGTTAGACCCGGAATATGCACCTATAGCTAAAGACCTCTTCATCAAAGGTTCTCATCATCTGAACATGAATGTAATATTCATTACTCAGAACTTATTCTTTGCTAACAAAGACTTCAGGACTCTCAGTTTAAAGAGCCATTATCTAGTTATTTTCAAGAACCCTCGAGATATGAGTCAGATAAGTTATATATCTAGACAAGCTTTCCCAGCACAACCATCTTTCTTGACTCAGGTATATAACAAAGAGACTACAGCTAAGCACTCATACATAGTGTTGGACTGTAAGCAGAGCACACCTGACAACTTGCGAGTGAGGAACAGTATAACAACACCTTGGAACAGCGTAGTATTCATTCCTACTGGGAAAAAGCAGAAGAAATGAAGGGTAGTACTAAGAGTAAGCGTGCTGAGAGTCTTAAGCGCCGTCAGAGAAGTGCTTACTACCAAAAGTTAGTTTCTTTACGTCGTCATTACTCTCTGTTGAAACATATAGCTAAATGTAGTACTACAGACTGTCAACATTTAGTGAGAGGTCTCAGTGAAGAAGTGATCAGACTAATGAGTGTCATATGTGTCAATGTAATGAACAAAACCTTGACACCGAACTCAGTTCACGCAGTCAAGAAGTTATCGCCGTACAAGAAACAACTGAAGGCTATAACAAAACCTAAGATTACTGTCATAGCTAAGAGACGAATACTACAGCAGAAAGGTGGCTTCATAGGTGCACTACTAGGTGTAGCACTACCTCTTATTACTAGTCTCATAGGATCAGCTGTCAAACGGTAGTCATGTCTTACACACGTATGGCTTTAGTGAGACCTGATTTAGTGGGTAGAAGCGACACCCCCATTTCTTCTACTACTAACACTGACCCACTACCTACTACAACACTCGCGTCTTCTGCTCCAGCTGTGCTACCAGACCCTCAAACTCAGTTTTATGAGAGTCAACTAGTCAGAGAAAAACTATCCCCACACAGTAGTCTAGTGGAGATATTGAGTCACTTACAGAAAGAACCCTGCAAACAAGATCTCGGGCAGAACTCGTGCGGTTCTTGAGTCACAACTCGGGATCCCTGGGAGAATTGTGCACGTATCTGGCACGAGAATATGTGAACAGCTTTTGACTGTGTCATATTCTGTAGAATTCCACGTTATCTATATCAAACAGAACTTGGGAATTGAACGTTCGCAACTGAGTAGAATCCGGTTAGGTCACAATGGCACAAGAAAGGCACGAGATATTCCCAAGAATTGTGAACATGTCCTTAGTACAATCAGAACTTGGGAATTGAACGTTCGCAACTGGGTAGAATCCGGGTAGGTCACAATGACACAAGAAAGGCACGGGAATTGAACGTTCGCAACTGGGTAGTATTCTACCAAGTTGCGAACGTTCAATTCCCAAGTTCTGATTGTAATAAGGATATGTTCACAATTCTTGGGAATATCTCGTGCCTTTCTTGTGTCATTGTGACCTACCGGAATTCTACCCAGTTGCGAACGTTCAATTCCTGTACCTTTCTTGTGTCATTGTGACCTACCCGGATTCTACCCAGTTGCGAACGTTCAATTCCCAAGTTCTGTTTGGAGGGAAGCAACTAGAGTATTGAATGACTCTCAGTTGAACAGTAGTGAGAGACTCAGTAGATACAACCAGCTCATGACTAAATCTTCTATACTATACAAAAAAGCTAAAATTGTGAGTCGAGCTGCTTCTTCTATGAACCCTAGAAATATTACTCCACACCGTCGCAGAAAAGGTAGAAGAGGAGAAGAAGCAGACGATGAAGCTAGTTCAGGCGAGGATGACGATATGTTTTCTACTACTAGTCATCAAACTCCAACTCCAAGTTTACCTGGTGGTAGTGGAGACAATGAATATGAGTCTCAAGAAGAAGAAGGAGAAGAAGAAGACACAGGACCTATAGGTAGACAAGGTGTCATGGTGATGGATGCTTTAATTCAAAGGCGTGTACCTAATACTTATCAGAAGACTGCTATGAATCTGTATAGACACTTGGCAGACTCTGACAAAGGTCGAGGTACTATCAACTGGACTCCTAGTGGTGAACTAGTAGTGCACGGGCGGCGTATAGAAGGGAGTAACATCATTGATCTACTAGGTGATGCAGCTCGGAAAAATAGTCTAACTAAGAAGCAACCTCTCATAGGACAAAAGCCCTTCATCGCAGCTGTTAAAAGGCTGAACCCAGACTTGAAGTTCGTCAGAAACAAAGAATCTTTCAAGAGTGTTAGTTCTATGACTGGCTCTCCCTTCAGAAGACGTTCATATAGTGTAACACCAAAGCGTAAACGTAATGCTAATACTGCACAGAGTGGTACTGGTATAACACCTCGTCAACTAGCAAAGTTATGGCGGACAAAGCTTTGAAGAAAGCTGTAGTAGATCGCTATACTTCAGTCAGAGAACCTGGAAGTTTCACTAGCGTGAGTAAATTGCGACACCATCACTTTAAGAAGACTGACTTAAAAAACATTGCTGAAGCTTTAGAAGATGTGGATGCTTACACTAGACACAAACCTTACAAGAGACGGTTCACAAGACACAAGACTCAGACTTGGGGTATAGATAGACAATGGCAGTTAGATCTTATTGACATGAGAGAGTCTTCACGTGAGAACAAGGGGTACCAGTATATTTTAGCTGGTATAGATGTCTTCTCAAGATATGGCTTTGCTCAACCTGTCAAGAGTAAGAAAGCTGTAGATGTATTAGAAGCTTACAAGAAAATGACTGAGAGTAGACAACCTGTTAAAATCCAGACTGACAAAGGAAAAGAATTTTTGAACCAAACTTTCAGAAGTCATCTAGAAGAAACTGGTGTGGAATTGTTCACTGGAGAGAACGATGACGTGAAATGTGCTATAGCTGAACGATTTAACGCCACACTGCAAGGTAAGCTGTGGCGTTGCTTTGCTTACTTCAACAACTACAAGTGGACAGGCATACTTCAAGATCTAGTCCACTCTTACAATAGTACTGTGCATAAGACACTAGGTGCAGCTCCAGTCGACATCACAGACAAGAACTCTGATGCTCTGTTCTACAGGCTATATGAACAACCACCAGACAAGAGGACTGTGCCCAAGTTACTTTTGAAGAAAGGTTCTAAAGTGTGCATGCTTGCTAAGAAGCGCGCTTTCAACAGAGGTTACGAACCTAACTGGACTGAGGAAGTATACACTATAGATTCTGTCAAACCTAAAGGATACCAACTGAAAGATGAACTAGGAGAAGAGATAAAAGGAACTTTCTACCAGCCTGAAGTTCAAAAGGTCCATGTCCGTCAAGGGAAGAGGTACGACATAGAGGAAGTAGTGAAGTACAGAGGCTCAGGTCGTAAGCGTCAAGCATACGTCAAGTGGAAAGGTTACGGGGATAAGTTCAACACGTGGGAACCTGCTAAGAACGTGAAAAAATGGCGTTCACAATGACAGTACCTAGCAACTCGTCTATGAAAGTTTTCCCAGACAACACTCTGACAACTTACAACACATTGTTACCTGAGTATGTATCTTCTAGTACTCCAATGGAGTGTGCTCTGCAAGAAATAACGTGTCCTACTAGTTGGTACAACGTAGAATGTGAGACATTGTTGTTCATAGAAGGTGAAACAGACTCAACTATACCCAAGAGCGTCATGAGTGCTAAAAGACTACAAGAAGCACTACATAAGCGAAGCTCAGACTTTTTTCCTTACACAGCGAACGATCCTGTGTTGAATAGGAAAAGTTCAAGTATACATGACAGCGTAGCTAAGAAGTGTCTACAGCGAGGTGTAGAGATCAAACGCTCTAAACAAGTACCAGTACGACAACCTACAGCGAGACTTAGTGTAGAATCAGACCCAAGCTCTGGAGAAGTAGCGCGACCTGCGCCGCCACCTAGTGTCGAATCGGACAGCGAAACTGAAACTGAACCAGACCCTTTAGCAGAAGTGCCGCCATCTGGTGCAGACAGTATCACTTACAGAATAGTACGCGGTTTGAACCCCGAGAACCGTGTGAGTGCAGCAGTCTCAGCTGTGAGAGATTCACTCAACTTAAATTACACAGAAAAAGCAGCATTCATAAACGGGCTTACTACTAGAGAGTCAGAAGTTTTGACTGAGGAAGAACTCAGAGTAGTGAAAATAGAATTAAAGTTGAAGTATTTAGATAAACTAGTCAACACTTTTCAATTCCCAGCAGTCCGGACGTATACAGCTTTCTCTCTGCAAGGTGTATATCTACAAGACAACTCTGACTTCATAAATTATCTGAACAAGTGTATAAACAGGAAACACCCTAGTATAATCAAGAAACTGAGGAGACACCACAAGAACAATAAATCTAACGTGTTCACATACAACAGGTATACAATGAAGTGTATTGTAGCTCTACCTCCTGATGTTGTGATACAACTACCAGTAAACTTGGGTGTGCAGTTAGGGTTCGGAGGTGGTGTCTTCTTGATGAATAAGACTGAAGGTCAAGCTGTAGTAGACTTGAAGTTCAGAGCTCAGACTGTCTATGTATACTCTGATATAGTGAAACATAACATCGTTGGAGACAAGAGAGCACCTCTGTTGAGAGTTGTAAACATTAATCCACTGCTAGGTGACACACAGACTGTCACTTTCCAACCTTTGATGTACCAACCTGTGAGTAAGAGCAGCTTCAGACAGATCGCGATCTACTTAAGAGACAGCACAGGTCGTCCTATACCATTTGAACGTGGAGCAGTGACTGTAGTACTAGCTTTTAAGCCTATAAGCAACCACATATAGTAACAGTATGCTTCAGCGCTTTGGCCCACCTCCATACTTAGCCCCTAGAGGGGAGTATGGTGCTTACTATGCTAAATCTCAGTTTGGTCACGGTGTTCTACCAGCTTTCGGTGGAGTAGCTAGGCAACGTGGTCATGGTATTGGATCTATCATATCAGGATTACTGCGAGGAGCTGTCCCCCTTTTGAGCACTATTGGTCGTAAAGTTGCTAAGACAGCTGGCACAGCACTACTCTCTACAGGTGCAGGAGTACTTTCAGATGTCATGGCTGGAAAACCACTCAAGAAGAGTGTAAACAAACATGTCAGAGGTCAAAGCCAAGCTCTATTGAAGAGAGCTCATTCTTCAGCTCAGAACTACATAAACAGAGTGTCTCAACCGACTCCAGCCAAACGCCGTGCGACAGTCCGACGTGCAGGACGTACTAAGCAGCAGACAGGCAAAGGGCGCAAGAAGAAGAAGCAGAGTCGTGCTAGCAATAAAGCACTACTGTTCTAATCATGAGTCTGTTACATCCTCATGGCCAGACATGTGCTGTAGGAGAGTTAGATCTCCATGCAGTAGGAGTGACTCAAAAAGACATTCTGAAAAGTCAGACAGTCACTAAGACAACTAACAATGCTTTGACTGACCACACTGACTCTTTCGACTTTACTTTTGAGCCAACTACTCTGTACACAGATTTGAGTGAAGCAGAGTTGTACTTGGAAATAGAAGTTGTAGATGCTGCTGGGACACGTCTAGCAGTAGGTGACGAAGCTGCACCTGTGAACAACATAGGCCACTCCCTCTTCTCTTCTGTTCAACTGTTGATCAACGGAGAGAAAGTGACAGGGAACAATGAAGACTATGCACTGAAATCAACATTGTTAGACTTAGTAGGAACTGAAGTGAACGACAAGACTACTCGGTTGAAGGGTCTACAGAAGTGGATGATGGACACAGCTGGCCACATGGAAGGACGAGTTGCTGCTAACACGGGTTTCGTTGCTCGCCGGAAAGAGTTCAGTGCAAGACGGACTCACGGAGTCATCATCAGACCCCACATCGTCCTCCTCAAGCAGTGCAAGCTCTTCCCTTCACATTGTGAGTTCAAGTTCATATATGAACGTAGCTCTCCAGCTTTCTACATGATGCAAGCTGCAGACTTGGACTTCAAAGTGAAGATCACTAAAGCTGAGATGAGCGTGCGCCAAGTGACTGTGAGAGACGAAGTAGCTGAAGTCCACAATAAAACAGTGATGAACCCTCAGTTCGGGCCATTCAACTACACTCTGACGAGGTGTCGAGTCACTAAACACACTCTAGACGGAGGGTCACAAGAGTACAGTTGGACTCAACCCGACACAAGCCAGATCCCGACCCGTGTCCTACTAGCTTTAGTCAAAGAGACTGCAGCGTCAGGCACTAAAAGCGAGAACCCGTTCAACTTCCAGAACTACTCAGTGAGAGAAGTAGGTCTGAAGTATGATGACCATAAATATGAAGTGAAGACTGACTTTGCTGCAGGGAACTGTGTGAAAGCTTACAGGAACTTGTTCAGAGAGACAGGTCTACTAGCTGTAGGTCAAGATTGTGGTCTCACTTTAGAACAGTTCCAATCAGGGTACACAGTCTTCGCTTTCGACCTGACTCCAGACAGGACTCCTGAATGCCCACGCATCAACTTAGTGAAGCAAGGGAAGTTGACTGTGTCTCTGAGGTTCAACGCCCCTACAAATCACGCCATCTCAGCTGTCATCTGTGCTTTCTACGACAACAACATCCAACTCACAGCTGACAGACTACCAGTCACAGACTACCACATGGCCTGAGAAGATGAAGACTTCACAACTGAACACTGTTCTTAGCCAACACCCTCACACTCGACGATACTTCCTAGGTACTTTCCCTAGTGATGAGTGCCCTGCTGAAGCAACACCTCTGACTTGCTTTGTCAGTAACACACACCCCCACACACAACCTGGACAACATTGGATAGCTTTCTATGTTCAGAGTGATGGAGTAGTGTACTATTTCGATCCTTATGGTTTACCCCCTATGAGTGTATATCACAGAGCGTTCTTGAAGAAATCGTCAGACAAGCGTGGGACGTTCAACAAGCAACAACTACAAAGTTTATACACTAAGACTTGTGGAGCTCATTGCATCAACTTCTTGATAGAAACATGTCGAACCCAAGACCCTCAACACACTCTACACAACCTTCTCCAACTGCCAACCAACCTGACCGATCGCCTGGTAGAGCCATACATGAGTCTATACTAAAGTCTCTAGAGCAAGAAGCTGCAAGTACTAAACACAACTTACTTGCAGACAGCACTCAGAGAGAATTAGACGTGATCGACGGGTTGAAGAGTAACGCTGATGTCATGGATAAAATAATTGATATGATCAGTCAGCTCATGTACAGAGTGAGGCAACTAGAAGAAGTTCAAGACAAGGCAGAAGTGGAGAAAACTAAAACTGGAGGAGGGTGTGGGTTGAACTGTGCCAATAACTCATTCACTTTGTAACTGCTTTGCTTTTTGCTTTGTGTGAAATAAAAAAGAATGAAAAAAACAAATTGTGTCGTGTGTCTGTGTATATACCAACGGTATTTATTGAATACTAAAGTTAGTATTCCATCTGCATGTGACGGTATTACTGAAATGTCATTGTTGACATTTGAAAGCCACGTGGTGTATAGCACGTGTACCTTGTATTTACAAAGTTAGTAGGTCATATTGACATATATTAACCAATCAGAAGCTTGTAAAGTATGTCATGACCTCTAATCTAGGTCAGTGACGTCACTTCCTGTCATATAGAGGCTTCTGATTGGCTCTTAAAGGTCACTTCCGTTCTGCAAGTGTCAACTGACCTACTTGCTACCGTTTCTTACGCGCTGAATATGCTCCTATATACTACTTCTACTATTACATGGTGTAACACTACAGATGGCACTACGTACTTGTTGATGTAATTAAGTGCTGGATTGAATGCTGGAAATATTCTATTTTTTTTCTGATCTATATCTTTGAATTTAGCACAGTTACCAATTGTGCTTATATTATTTATTACCAAAGTCACCAATTAGAATGAGATTTTACAAGTAGGCAGTTTTTACGTGGAGCATGCAACATCTTTTACACCCCCTGATCAGATGATTTTCTGATAAATATAACTTTGTAAAGTGTCAACCGGTTACCATGACACTTTTCAGCCTCATTTTTGACTTAATGTGTACTGTGTATTCAGGCATATTCAAAAAGATGAAAAATGAAGGGTTCCTATGATTACCTTTAGAGGACGTTCACTTGGGTTTTCTTGACTTTTGATATCGTCCAAGGTTACAGGACTAATATAACTTTGTAAAGGTTAATACGATGTCTCCATTAAAGTGTCAACCGGTTACCATGACACTTTTCAGCCTCATTTTTGACTTAATGTGTACTGTGTATTCAGGCATATTCAAAAAGATGAAAAATGAAGGGTTCCTATGATTACCTTTAGAGGACGTTCACTTGGGTTTTCTTGACTTTTGATATCGTCCAAGGTAACAGGACTAATGCCCAGCAGCACCCCACACCTGTACCACACATCTCCTAACCCCGCCGACAGGTCACACACCAAGCGGTTTCGCTGTTTCTCATCAATAACTGAAAATTATAGACACAAGTTACAAGATTATCAAGCTCGACCCCAGCCAAGAGATAAATCAAAGGTGTTTTAAATTTTATTCTTATTATTCAATCATCCATCTACAGTTCAATGCAGCCTTATGGGATAATGTATGCTAGGCCTACCGTCTCCAGGGTGGTGATTGAGGTCCTTTTCTCTTGGTTTGCTGGGTGGTCTTTCAACTTCTGGAATTGCATTGAGAATAATAAGGTCAGAATCGTACTTTAAAGGAAAAAGGAATGCATGGGCACTGCAGCTGCATGTCTGTTGAGGTAGGCAGCTATTTCCTTTAATAAAATATTTGAATTAAAAGCTATCTGCTATGAACCTTACATTTTCAAGTGATTTGAACATTCATTGTGAAATAAGTAAAAGTGAAATAAATAAAAATGCAAATAATACAAGACCTATCGTTACGAAGGTTTTTCAACACAGTTCTACGACTATAGAAAATAGTAAATGAATGGTCTTAGTGATGAATCAAAGACTGTGTTGCATAGATGCAACACAAGAAACTTAATCAATATGCAACGAAATCCGAATGCTACATGCAATATAGGGTAAACTATTTCACAGATTTTAGAAATTTACCTTGCTTCAAAGGGTGTGGGGCCTTATCATCCACATACGTTTCGTCACCTTTGTGTTTCTCCTTGGCAATAGCAGCTGTGTCAACGTAAAGAAATGAGAACAACTGAAGACTGATGGCAGATGCATTGCCAAGTGTACATAACAGGAGAAAACAGGACGCATATCTATTAAAGAGTTAAAAAATCAGATATGTTATCAGGTCAGGAAATAGGTGTGTTTCAAGTAATTATACTATTTAACAAAACAACGCAGACACTAAAGGTTTTCATTCAATTTTGAAAAACGATTTCAAGCTGACTTAATGGTTCACAAATCAAGGCCAGTCCGCGAGTCGGCACTGTCATTTGTCAAACAGTGTCTAGGTATCTTTTGAGTCTTGACATGAAAAAAAAAGTTAATTATAAAAGAAGAATCTGACCAATCTACCAGAAATCTCCATGTTCCCTGAAACACACCATTTTCTGGCCCTATCAATGTACCATTAAGTTTCGATTTTTGGTTTAAAACTATAGAGTATTTGTACTGGTCTCAGTTTTTGTTAGTCTTGAGTCTGGGAAACATCTCTGATTTCATTCAGCATAACGCTTTTATCGCTTCATATTACAACATTATTGTAGACCTCACCCCTTCGCCTGTACAGGTAGATAGCGACAACACCGACGATTATAACTAATAGAAGTGTAACACTTCCTCCAATAGCTGCCTCATAGTTTATCGTGGAAGGTGACGCAATTGCAGCAGACACATTGGGGACTGCTTTCTTGGCTGCAAATATTAGACATCTTGTTAGATTCGACCTGTATATTAACCTGCGGCATTTTAGGATACATGTACATAGAATTTATATCAAGCAAAAAAAACATAAATACCCAGCATGTAGCACACTATTAGACCAGTTGAACGAGCCCTGTAAAATCGCTCAGTCATAAATCGACTACTTAATTTATGATCAATTTGATTTTTAACCTGTTGTATTGAGAAATCTTTATTAAATAATTATAAGTAGAACCACCACAATGGAATACAATTTGTACTCACCGATCACAGAGATAATCCTGGACACCAAAACCCTCTTACCAAACCTTGGTACAATAGTGCAGGTGATATTGGTCCCATCCTCCTCCAGGGTGGCTCTCCAGGTCCTGGATACGCTGTAGGCATGGGTCTGGTCAGCATTGCTGATCCAGCCTCCCACTTTTGATTGATTCCTCCAGTGTAGCATCAGCCCCTGGGGGATGTCTACAGGATACACACGAGGGACTGTACAGCTGACTGTGATGGAGTCACCCTCAGTGAAGACAAACCCCCTTGTACTTGTACTTGCAATTGTTATCACTGGTTCAACTGTTGGATTTGAGAAAGCAAGGAGAGAGGAAGCACAGATCAATTTAGTAAAATCAACTGTCTGAACTGAGGAAAAAAAATCTGATTGAATATCAAAGCCATATCTGATGTAATGCTGTAGAAAGAGGTGCAAACATATATATGTGGTCAGAATGGGTTAACACTGTTTGGTAGGAAACATGGTCAGAATAGCTTATTTGCTTTTGATCGTGTGCTCTCCTATTAAGCACAAAATTAATGTCTAGCTTTAAGAATTATCTGTGTAAAGTATCCAATGAACAGTACAATGTATCATCTCCTGACCTCACTTAGGATCCCTCCAAAGTTATCATTGTTTCGCTAGATTTAGACACAATGCAATTTGTACTCACCAATTACAGAGATATTCTTGGACACCACAACCTTCTCACCAAACGCTGGTATAATGGAGCAGCTAACCTTGCTCCCATCATCCCCCACGGTGGCCTTCCAGGTGCTGGATACAGTGTAAGTGTAGGACATGTCGGCATTCTGGCTCCAATTCCCTGCCCTGGAGCCATTACTCCAGTGTAGAGTAAGGCCCTGAGGGAGTTCTATTGGGTACACGCGGGGTACTGTGCAGCCAACTGTGATGAGCTCACCCTCAGTGAAGACGGAGCCCAATGTAGGAGTCATGGTTATGACCGGTTGAACTGTTGCATGGGAGATGTATGGGTTACATGGTTGTCTCTAGTATCAAATCAAAGAGAGCGAGTGACTGAACTCACAGGAGACTCAGGGTTCATGGGTAGTGAGGGGTTCTTATATATCTGGTGAGGTGAGGAAGAGGACAGGGTGGGGGAAGAGACATAGGGCTGCAGCATAAGTTGCAGCAAAAACTACAGCAAAACCCACCCTCTAATGCGACCACCTCGCATTTATGACCATATTTGGAAAGTGCCACCGAGTTTTCTTTGTTTTGATGTTAAAGAATCCCTCTAAGGTGACCATCTTCAACCCTCCCCCTTACACACACATACACACTTGCCTGGCCGTTGCCCCCTTCCCCCTCACTCCTTTTCGGTCAGTCGGTCGCCTATACACAGATAATCTAAAAGCCCCGGCCCTTAGTCTGTAGTGCCTATCCCAGGTTGAGAATAGGGACATTG
This sequence comes from Harmothoe impar, assembly GCA_947462335.1. Classification (NCBI taxonomy): domain Eukaryota; kingdom Metazoa; phylum Annelida; class Polychaeta; order Phyllodocida; family Polynoidae; genus Harmothoe; species Harmothoe impar. Next base: position 20,748,649 of record OX381705.1, read on the forward strand.
GTCAGGCATGTGCTATTCAAGAAAGACTGAGATAAAACAACATTAGGTTACTCAAAAGGACTTAGCCTTAAATGGAAAGACTAAGGCAAGTCAATGTGTCAATTAAATAGAAGTTAACTAAGGTGGCACTATCTCTAAGGGACGTTAAGAATCATAAAACTCATACACTTAAGAGGATTTTTCATCATTTGTTGTCATGATGAGTCGATTTATAACTTTATAGCAAACATTTTCAAGATTAAACCTGAAGTAAGTAAACAACCTTTATATTCTGTATGTGGGTGTATAATATGTTACATATTATACTTTTTATATAAACTATTACCATTATATATGTTGGCATAAACTAAAGGAATAACCCACCATAGACCTTCAGTACTTTGTTCATATACTGAATTCCACTGCCATGTGCAACGACCTTACAGCTGAAATAGCCGTCATCCCTCAGTCCAACACTGGTAATATTCAAACTGAAGCTGGGCAGGAGTATTTTCTTCGCTGTAGTCAAGCTGATGGGACCTTTAGTCTCCACAACTTCAAAACCAGCGGACTGACTGAATAACTCTATGGCACTCAGGTTGGTGTTGGAGTTTAAATACCCCTTGTACCAGTTGCTTCTGATAACCTTCTGTGGTTGAGGACAGTGTAGTGTAACTGCAGAGTGTTCCTTTATTTCAGTGGTAGTCAGTGAATCTACATGTAAGAAATTGATGAATGAAATATAATATATCAGACGAGAAGGACATATTATCAATTATTGAGGACAAAGTATTATAGGATTTACGTTTCGATCAAATTAATCTTCTTCTGGTGGTTAAAAGAAGAGGGCAACACTGTATAAATATGTAATAGATGAGGGTTGATTGAGGTTTGATTGATTTTTATGGGAAGACATCTCCTTTTGGGAGTACATGTATTAATAGTTTTACAAATGGTAGAAATCATACATATGCATGGAAATATAATAAATGCAAGTTCAAGTGTCATATTCATCTAATGCACTAGTTCTATGGGTGATTTCACCCATGACGCAAAACTTGGGTCGATTTGACCGTGTCTTTTCAGGCAGTAGTTCCTTTATAAGGGTAAAGTAAGATTGTTCATAATTAAGGTTTTAGGGTTTAGCTGAGGAATAAGATATCAAGAGGCCAGTAGGAATCCGAGATTAGGGGGCCTAAAACTATTACAGCTGATAGGCTCTACCCCTTTGTTTCCCATAATAACCTAGGTCTATAGAACGGCAAGGCATATGTACTCTGACTTACTTTTAACTAACCAGCTACCGACAGGACTTTCACACCAGGTGGCAGCACAAGGAGATTATGAGACATTTATCTATATGACATTGAAGCTTGTAATTGCAGTTGTTATCATATTTTTTAAAAATCAAAAAAATCTAATATTGAATATAATATGGGATGTAACTTATTATCTACTTAGCCAGATCTTTTGGTAAAGACGGAGAATAACCTATTCCAATGAGATTTTCTGAATGGAACACCTTTCCTGTGTTTCCAAAATATGTATATATCAAAAACAGACTAAGATGTCGGTAATTGGCGTAGCCTTAGCGGCGATATACGCCTGCCGGTCCCTTCGGGACCGGAGTGAAAAGCAAGAAGAAGAAATGTCGGTAAGGTCACTACTAATAATTTCAGCCAAGCCAATGCAATGCTAAGTGTTAGTAGTATTCATTATATTCGGTGTACTGATTTTCAGCTTCCTTGTTGAAAGTTAGATTGTTAGAACCCCGGTATATTGATATCTAGTATTTCAATTGGCAGTGGTAGGTGTAAATAAAGACGTCGTGTGGCGGATTGAAATACCATCTAAAATCGTATTTCTGTCGGGGTTTAAAGATGTAAAAAGAAGTGTGTGTGTGTGTGGGGGGGGGGGGGTCTAAACCCAGACCTGGTTAATTCCTACCTGAAGGGACAGAGAAGAGGGAAAGAAGGACGAGGGAAATAGTCCAGGTGTACTCCATGGTAGATTCTCCAGGGGATTGTTTATGAAGGAGTCAGGCTTGACTTCCCAAGTAGGTCTTGAAAAGTGTGTCTGAATTCCCATGTATTTTGGCTGTGTCTCATGAAATCGGTCAAAGATGGCACCAGGTCAAAGACTATCACACCGGCCCCATCTTACGAGACCCAGCCGTATGTGCGACAAAAGTATCCCTTCACATTCCATGGTTCCCTTCCAGAATTAGAATACAATGGATACCACCTCAGTGGAGTCACCAGTGAGATATGGTGGCTACATTGGTGCTACATGTGATAGTCGTTAGGGAATTCCCCAAAGACCCTCTCTCTGGGAAGTACACCAAAGTTATATATTAGGTTTATTTATGTGGGGCAACTTCCCGCACCGCTGCGGGGGTCTGTTACAGAATGATGATCTTAAAGTTGGTATATCCAATGATTGTGGCTCAAAAATCGATCATATTAGAATTTCACCTGGAGGTTTAGGACCATAGTCCCTTTGCTAGCCACTCCATTCACTCTCATTCCCTTGTACTAAACGTATATTCTATCTTATTGTCATAATTATTTAAGTGCAATAATTATATAATATGCTAATTCTGGATAGCAATATTTCATTGCAGCCATTTAAGAATACACTTTAATAGCCCTGTCAGTGCTGGACTCGAAATCATTCATATCATGTCATGTCCATGGATAACATGTAATTGTCACTCATTGAATAAATAGGAGATATTATCAGAGTGTGGAATGAATTCAAGTATAGATTAAAAGAAAAAATCTAACTTTAAAATTATCCTGTAACGGACCCCAGAAAACATGTGGGCTAAGGGTTAAGGTTGAACAATGGGATGAATCTTTTGAAATTGATTATTGAAAATGCATTTATAGCCTATCGCTACTGCTGTTCCCTTTTCAAAAGGTTACTATCAATGGAGGCATCAATATTCAAGTGTTTTAACGAGTGAATCTGACTATCACAAATGGCTCAGGGTAGTGGCAGAGTTGGGATTTTACATTTGAATCCCTCCGCAAGAATGAGGTGTTCTTGGGTACTCTTTTTAAATATGGAAAAGATTGAACGTGCGATTTACATCACAAAAAATCTAACGTGTGATCCTAATCACAAAAGACACAGGTATTTGTTTTTCATTGGATAAACATACTTATGTGTGAGTGTAATATGTGTGAGTGTAATATGTGTGAGTGTAATATGTGTGTAGTGTAATATGTGTGAGTGTAATATGTGTGAGTGTAATATGTGTAAGTGTCATGTGTGTAGTGTAATATGTGTGTAGTGTAATATGTGTGAGTGTAATATGTGTGTAGTGTAATATGTGAGTGTAATATGTGTGAGTGCAATGTGTGTAGTGTAATATATGTGAGTGTAATATGTGTGAGTGCAATATGTGTGAGTGTAATATGTGTGATAGTGAATTTGTACAACTCATGTCCCAACCCCAACCCTATCCTGAATCTGGGTCCTCCTGGTGAGTGCTTATCATGTACTTAGATACAGTACTCTCTTATAATCATTCATTGGTCAATTCTGGCATCAGAAATGAATTCCTTGTTAAAAGGTACCCTCAAGTCATGTGTCATACATGTATGTTATTCCATTTTAGGCCAGCAGGTGGGTGTGGGTGAGCAGGTGGGTGTGGGAGAGCAGGTGGCTGTGGGTGTGCAGGTGGGTGTGGGCGACAGTTGCAGGCTGCGGGCATGTACCGCCTTCTGTCGCTATCAAAAAGCGAGTCGATCGGAAGATAAACGGCGAAGATATGGGTGGTACGATTTCGTCTGCACACGTTGAGATCTCGCGCAGTACGAGAAGTACCAGTGGTGCCACTCTTTGTTTGACAAAGAATGCAGTAATTTATGTACTGCGCGTCCTCTTTTTGTCCACTGATTGTTTCCCGCCCTCTTTTATCGAACTTTTGGTCTTAAAATATACAGCAGTCCAACATTATAGCACTCCAATGCACTATATGGATATATATCTAAAACTGGACATCGACATCCATGTAACAGAAAGCTATATTTATTAGAAGTAGAAATCCATGAATATCTATATGAAGGAGAACACCATGTTCATGCCTATATGTCTGTGTGTATGTTCATTTCGAAATTCAAGATTGCAACCATTGATTGAATGCCACCATGCTTTCAATGTAATCTCGAATTGCAGTTGTAGTAGTTTGATACTAATAAAAAAAAATCTATTCTATTTTTCTTTCATGAACAGTTGGCATCCCATAGATTCAAGATGGCTATCACTTATTGAATGTCCCGATGCTTGAAATGCAATCTTGACTTGTAGTTGCATTAATTTGATACTATCAAAAAAACAAATCCTATTTGATTTTTCCTTCATTCAACCCATTCAAGATGGCTACCATTTAGTAAATGCTACAATGCTTTCAGTGCAATGAAGAATTGTAGTTGCATTAATTTGATATCTATATAAGAACATTTCTATTTGATACCTTTTTCAAACACAGTTGGCACCCCATAGGTTTAGGATGGCCACCATTCATTGAATGCCACAATGCTTTAAATGCAATCTTGAAATGTAGTTGCATTAATTTTAAACTGTTAAAAACATCCAATTTAGTTGTTTTTTTCATGAAGAGTTGGCACCCCATAGGTTCAAGATGGCCACCAATCATTGAATGCCATAATGTTTAAATGCAATCTTGAGTTGCTGTTGCATTAATTTGATTCTTAAAAAAAAACCTTTCTTTTTTTTCTTTCATGAACAGTTGGCACCCCATACATTCAAGGTGACTACCAGTCATTGCATGCCACAATGCTTTAAGTGCAATCACAAATTGTAGTTGCATTAATCTGATACTAATAAAAAAACTAATTCTATTCTTTTTTTTTATTTATGAACAGTTGGCACCCCATATATTTAAGATGACTACCATTCATTGAATGCCCCGATGCTTGAAATGCAATCTCGAATTGTAGTTGCATCAATTTGATGCTAATAAAAAACAAATTCTTATCAATTTTTCTTTCATGAATATTTGGCACCCCATAAGGTGGCCACCATTCATATTAATGCAAATAGAATGCTTTAAGTGCTATCAAGACTTGTAGTTGCATTAATCTGATACTAAAAAAAAAAAATCTATTTGAATTTTCTTTCATGAACAGTTGGCACCCCATAAATTAAAAATGCACCCAGCACCCAGGTCAACAGCTATATACAGACACGTGTACCTCCCCTGCCTATTCTCCTTCAATGCACAGTGAAGAGGGTGGGAGGGGGTGACCATCAACAGTGCACAAACACTTTGATTGGATGACAATGCAGTTTTTATATTACAACCTAAATTTGTGCAACGAAAATCATCAAGAAATACTAAGTATTTTTTCCAAAGAATAGCTTTTCTAGAATGGCTCGGTATTCAGGAATCCTACTGCGAATAAAAAAATGTCAAATTCTAATTCTAAATACCTGAAAATTGAGAAATGCTGACGTTCACGGGTTATGTAGGAAATGTACTAAAAACAGCAAAAAAGGGCAACAAAACCCTAATTTTCTCAAAAACTGTTCAGTAGGATTTTTTCTAACTGAGGTTCCAGTGTTTTCTACCCTCATATTACACATTTAGTAGGGACTGATTTTCAGAATATCATGGCCCAAGGGGCATTTCATTCTAAAATTTAGCGACAGGTATTTCTTAGGTAAATCAAGGGTGCTGATCATGAATCTGCCGCTCGCAGTTCTGAAAAATGAAGATTTCCATGGAAACGAGCCCAAAAACAAAATGGCCGCCAATAATACTTGAGAAAGCCTAATTTCTATATAAAAAAGCATATATTTATCACTAATGGGTAAAATCAACCATGGATATCATGATTGAAGGACAAAATTATGTCCAAATGAGGGTCCTTGGCCATTATTGTTGTAATGATAGAAGAACAAAAATCGGAATATCATACAAGGTTACCATGGTAACCGTTTCACCTAGCAACACTGGTAAATGAATAAAAGTGCATTATGGTCAGCATATTAACAGCTTTAATGAAGATATCTGCAAATAATATATTACTGCTATAATAAAAACATGATTCAGTGGCAGGCATATATCATGTCTAGAATATTTGCTTCCATTTAGGTACCTTGAGCTGTTGCCTAGCAACCAGAATGGGATTTGTTGATATCCTTGACGACAACCCTGTAAAACTCACATTAGTATTATTCTGAGGTAGCATACCCCCCCTAAATCAGGCCCTAGCAATTCAACTTTACCATTCCTTTACTCCTAGTGAAAATGATTCCCTTGTAACAGCAATTCTAAATGGTTATTTGCCTAGCAACACACATTAAGAAGGTCCTAAGCTCCTGAATGAAACGTATCCTCACTAAATTGGCTACGAGAGGTTTGATTGTGTCATTATGTTATTTCTGAAGTTCTGCCTTACCTTATATTATAAAGTTAAAAGCTGTTCAGCTGTACAGGATATTATTTTTGGTAATTCGGCTACATTTGATGCTACGTTTAATATTGTATATGATTGTGTTGATGACAGAATAAATAAAACAAACTAATATCAATGATAGCAAATGATACTTTATTTGTAATAATCGGCTCCATGTTTGGTGAGCTGTTAAATCTTAGATCCTTGACTTGACTTGGATCATTACAGTGAGTTTTGTGCAGTGACTTAATTGCCATAAATGAGATAATCACATATTTGAGGGATGATAGAGGGATGGAATAGGGGTATTCTAAAGTACCTACTTATCATGATACCCATTAATAGATAACTCATTGAAAGATGTGACCTCAATCTCTTTTGTTTGGTCATAGAGAGAATACCCTTATACACAATAAAAATGCCTTGTTATAAGCTCCCCATCACAATCGTTATTATCATTCAATGTGTAATAAGAATCCAAGGAGGCGATTACCCATATAACGGTAATGGAAATAATGACTATAGTACTGTAAAACCTATGGCAAGTATACTGTAGCCAGTGGGATTTTCTGTGTGTATTCTATGCTGCGATACCGTCATAGAAAGTATACTGAAGGTACTCTATAGCTTTTGTGATCCTATGTGCTGGTTGCGGTAGAAGGTCATCCCAACGGCCACCCTTGTGTTTTGAGGTTGTTGATTGCCACTCAATTACGTCCTTTCCCGAGCTGGAATGTAAGTATAATCACCTATAATGTTACAGAATAATGGTATATGACAATGGTACATATGCCTGTATATTACATTATGCAGCACATATAATGACTTTTTCTTCCTTAGGTTTTATTACATTATGCAATAGTTACTTAGACTTAATCGGCAAGAGAGCTATCTCATTATCATATCATAATGTACAACTGCTATAGATATTTATATATTTGCTTACCAGGCTATTCAGACTCTGCAACATTATAGCACTTGAAGGATGGTTCTTGGCATCTGCAGTTAGTGATGCAGGCAAGGTTGTGTTTCCTACAGCTACATCTGTGATTTCTGCAGCCAGCTTTGCATTTACAGGATATCAGCTGTAGGCATACTTCTGGTATGGGTTCTGTTGTCATCAGCACAGGCCACAAGTTACCTTTTTCTTCTTTCCATCCTAGTGTACATGGGGATGGAATCTGTGGTGCTAATAGGTGGGCCCAGTTCCATACAAGGGCCTGATGTTGTGCTCGCTTGATATGTTGCTCCAAGGCGTTGGATGTAGGTGGTAATGCTTCAGGTTTTGTACATTTTCCAAACAGCGAGAGTCGGGCCTCATTCACAGAGCAAACTTCTGGGGCATTATAGCAATGGCAGAAGAACTTTTCCACAGACGCTACAATTGTGCCACTGAGATCTTCTTGTCCAAGACCAGCAAGAAGTTTGTGATGCTGAAGGAACACTTTGAACATTGATTGTTTTGTGTGGCCGGCCAAGAATGATGTAGTGTCTGACCCACTTAATGCGTGGAATGCATTGAGGGTTTCAGCACAATCCTGTGGGAGCGTCTTCACTACTTCATGCACAGGGATGTACTTTCTGTTGTTGCTGGTCCCAGCCTTCAGAAAAACCTCCCGACACCCTAGTCTGGCAAAGTGGGAAATCAACAGAACTAAAATATCAGTGTCTCTGGCCTGGACAATGACAGTGTCTGATGTTGTGTGTAAAGCATGAATGATAACTCTAGTGTCTGCTTCTTCATGTTCAGCACAGAGAGCACTTGTGTCTATGGGAAGGGTACTATGAACTTCAGTGCTATCTTCAAAACTACCACTTATGACAATCATCTTGTCAGCAACCTTCTCAAGAATGTAATCTGACAGGAACTCTGCCAGATCACATTTGTTCTCTGGATGGGCAAGGTAGTTGTTCCAATCAGCAGGGATTGGGATGTCTTTGTCAGTTGATATCTTTCTGATAGGGACTTTGTTCCTTTTACGTCTTTTCCTTGCTTGGTGCTTGGTGGATATGTCACGGTAACGGTCAAATACCAAGTCTATCCGTTCACAGGATTCTCCCGACCTTAGCACATTTGTCATGAACACCTCAGCAAATTCTTCGCATGTTTTTCCTGATGGCTTGCCCAACCCGTGGACTAGTGCTTGCCCATCAATAATCAATGTGGTTTCATGGTTTTGTGTTCTTGGGATCATTGCTGGACAGCTTATGTCCTTGGTCAGACAGTCAATAAGCAGTGCTTTGTTTCCTGTTCTCAAGTTCCCATTGGCTTCTGCGAGTGCGAGTGGTACCGCCATCAATTCATGTTGCAGAACTTGACCTAGGTCAACATCTCGTCCAGAGGCATATGCTACGATCAATCGCTGCATAACATTTCGATCAGCTTTGATGATGGTCTTCTGTTCTTTCTCTTTGCCTTGCTTTGACACCCTATAGAGATCTGCAAAGGTCAAAGCATTCACTCTCTTCATTGGTTGATTGAATTTGCTGTTATCTTCAACCAATCTGGACTGAATGTTCTCCTTCAGTTTTTCTTTACCTTTCATGTAGGCTGAGAGCAGTGATTCCTGAATCTTGTCTGTAGCTTCATCTTTGTTTGCAATATTCTGTAGCATCTCGGTAGAGGAGAATACACCAAAAGCTGTCAACTGATCTGTAAGCTTCTTTTCATCGGCATTGTCCCTTTTCTTTTGGTGAGGAAGAGATTCAGGGATGGATGTGTCTGAGTCATCAATACCATACCCTCTACTTGTTACATTTGACAGATCTGCCCTGAGATTATATGAGAGTGCCCATCGATTGAGTGCAGTCCTTGTCCTTGTTATGCCAACAATTCCTCCAGCTTCTTTTCCAACACGATTCAGCCATTCCTGGGCATGATCCCCATCAACTCCATTGAATTTTCTTTCTGAATTCCGTATCACGAAGTTTCCTTTCAGGAACTCATCTTTGATTGCTTGCGGGAGGTTGGCCATTTCCATCAGATACACTGGACCCCATTTTTCATAATTCAGGTGGTCATATCTTACAATGTAAGGTAGCATGGCTTTGAATGCTTCTATGTGAAGACACCAGCTCCCTTCCCGATAACTTCTGGTCAGCATAAGTAACATCTGCACCATCTGCATGTATTGCCACCAGAATGTGAAGTTTGGGTTATCTTTGGACTGATTGTTGGCATATGTCTCCATGTACTCCTGCACATCAACGCTCACTAGGAGTGAGATAACATCCGTTGAAGATGTTGCTGATTCCAATTGCTGTAGGAGATGGATATCCTTGGTTGATAGATAGGTCTTGAAGCCAGGTAGGAGTATTGTCCACAAAGCCTGGAATGTAAGCTTGTGAAGTCTCATGCCTTTCTTGTAGTCCTTCCCTGCAAGGACATGCTCTGCTGAGCCATCACTAATCAAACCACTCTCTACCCATGTTTCTTTGAGTTCGGACGCCTCCATATGCTGTCCAATACATCTGAGAAAATTCATAGAAATATGGAGACCACCAAGGCGAATGAATACCTTTTCATTGTATTCTGGTACTTGCCATTTGAGCTCCATCAATCTATAGAAGAGTGCTTGATCCACTGTGATGACTGTATACTGCTGATCCATCTTTTCTGATATGTACATACAACGTTGTATGACAGTATTCAGTGTGTCACGTTCATGGGCTGGTGCCTGCAGAATTGGGAGATATCCAGCTGTAGTTGGTGATGTTTCCAAAGTACTTATGTCCTCATTAAACTGTGTCCATCCATCTTTCAGCTCTTGATCTTGGCGCTTTATGAGGAATGCTAGGTCTTTTGCCAGACTTGAATGGGATACCTCTGTATTCACATCAAATATGCTATGGGTTGCATTTTCATACACTGGACATGGATGGTCAATGACACCAGCTTTAGTTGGAATCAATTGGTCCATAGCTGCTGGTACGGAAAGAGTTGACTTCTGTGAGGGATTTATATCCTTAAAGCCAACATCTTCTGCTGGACCTGTCTGCCATGCACACATTTGGGTAGCATGGAACGTATTCTTTCCATCCAGAGAGTCATCCAAAATGTCAATGTTGTCTGCCGTGTAGTGGACAAACTTTCCCGGTTTCAAGTTTGGAGGGAGGACTGCACCAGTTTTGGTATCCATACTCTTCAGTGTTTTCTCTGCAAGACCTGTGTCAACTGGTTGTAGTTGTTGGTAACTTAGGCAGTGGCCAGCCTTACTAAAGACATTCACAAGCTTCTTGGATCGCGTAGCTTGATGAAGGATGTTTGCTAGTCCGATGTGTTTTGGTGTCCACTTGTGGCCTCCACTTACACCATACACCATGTCCTGGCCAATGCTCAGCACATTATTTTGCCAGGAGCTGGTTTTGTCTATGTCATCATTTAGCAAATCCTGCCCAGCAAATATGATACCGAGAAGCAGTTGCAGACTCTCGGGGATGCAGGCAAGTTCGTCCTCTTTGGTAACTGACAGACCTTTGTGACCATCTTTTTCAATCAAATCAGATCTGATCTTTAGCGCCACATGCACTAGTGAGAGGAAAGAGGAGTCATCAGATACGTATGCAGGCATTGTAAGGCTTTCGTCCTCTGCAGCTATAAGCATTGCAATGGCATCAGCGGAAAACTCTTTTGGAATCAGTATCATGCCTCGCTTGTCGGTACATGACTGTTTGGGCTGAACAAACAGGATTGTGTCTCCTACAATCTCCTCCAGTTTCATCTTGAATGTGGATCTTTTACTGACAAATGATGCCGGTACTGTGATTTGATGTAAGTCAGCTAACACCAGATATCTTTGCCAAGCTTCCTCAAGTTCAATCACCAGTCCTTTCTTAGCTGCCAAGATCAGCTCATCAGAAAGCCAAAGTAATGGCAGTGGATTTTGTTGAGCACCAGCTGCTTTCCTTCTACTGTGGTACTGAAATTTAGAGTAGCAGTGCAGATGGTAACATCCATCACTGGCAATTAAATCAGTAACTCCAGATAAAGCAAGACTAAGATACTGATCAAACTGAGAAAAATCAAGGATTTCACTGCTCTTTTTTGGTGTTAAAATTAAATTGGTTACACAGGAACTTTCTTCTGTTTGACAAAATAAGCATAAGGACCAGTTCAATGGGGAGACCTTGCTGCGAGTGATCATAATATTATGTCCTGGGTTCCCATCACCACCACCTGACTGTGGAAAAACTTGGCCAATCTGCTTCGCATACGCATCCTGAAGTGTCTTTAACTTTTCAGAATGGGTGTAGTCAGAGTAACAAACATGATGCCAATGTTTGATGATAGTGCCTGCTTCATTGAACGCTTGAACTTTCTTGATTACAGCTGCATTTTTGATGTCATGACAGTCTGATCTGATTATTGTGCTGCTATTAATTTTCTTCACACCATTGTCTGTAGCTGAATTTAATTTTGAACGTTTGGTTTTCTTTTTCTCACAGAAGAAGCATATCTCCTCAGTATCCTCCTCTGAGGAGGATTTCCTCTTTAGACTAAGGAGAGGCTCCATCTAAAAAGAAAAGAAAAGATATTCAGACTATTATCAGGCGGAGTCTGGCCTGTTTTCAACAGACAGCCTGTTAATTCAGGCCACCCTTATACACTCTCCCAGGACAGCAGCTTGGTATAGCAGGCTGGACTCATCTGCACTCGCTTTCACACCTTTTCCCAGAAGATACAGCTGCTGTACCCTGCTCTATGTGTGCCAAACTGGACAATCGCAAATACGATTACCGTATTCGACGTAATAAGCGCACAGTGCACTTAAAAAATGATTATGGACACCTTTTAGTAGTTAAGAGTTTAATTGGGGTCAAAAGTTGAGATATTTTTGGTTATTTGTAGTCTAAAAATCTGCCAAAAACGGGGGGGTGTGTGCTTATTACGTCGAATACGGTATATAAAAGCTGTTGTAAAGACACAGTGATGTAACATAATGCCCCTAAATACCAGGCTGAGCGACCACTAATTTTACCTAAATGTCATTAAATTGTGTCATTTATTTTGGACTGTTTTTTTTTGTGGAGGGGGACTTTCATCATTTTCATCAACTTTTTGGGGAGTTGGGAGAACCCCCCCCCCCAATCTCCAGAATGCTGACAGGTACCATTTGTGGCTTGAGGGGGCCAAGAAAGCCTCCAGAGGAACTGAGGGTGGCACCTGCCCTGTGGAGGCCAGGGAAGCCTCCAGGGGGACTGGGGGAGGGAGTGAGGGGTAAGAGACAGAGTAGGAAGGTTAAAGATGGAGTAGTAAGGTTGGGGATGTAATAGGGAGGCTTGAGACGGAGTAGGGAGGTCGGGGACGGAGTAGGGAAGTTGGGGATGGAGTTGGGAGGCTGGGGACTCAGTAGGAAGGCTGGGGACGGAGTAGGGAGGCTGGGGATGGAGTAGGGAGGCTGGGGATGGAGTAGGGAGGCTGGGGATGGAAGGGGGAGAATGGGGACGCAGTGGGAAGGTATGAGGATGCCCTGATTAGTATCAAGGGTTGTACCCTCTAGATGTTTTTGACATAATGTGTGATGTTTCAGAATTCTGTGGGTTATTGGTTGATAGAGAATAAAACCATAGGAATCTTAACATAACTCTCGTCTTTTTTAATGTAAAATTGAAGTGCTTTTATTTTCAAAACATCCATAATTTAAAAAGTACCTAAAGATCCCCTATTTTTCTTTTCCTTTTCCATTTTCAAATGATTTAGTGTACCCACAGAAAGAGAATTGTGGAATTCTGATGACTTTGATTCAAAAGGATTGACCCACCTTAAGGGCATTGCTTATAGATACTCACTTCTGTGTGATGGTGTGATCTCCTACTGGAATGCAGCAACCACTCGACTTGTTACTAGGCAATGCTGCAGTATGAATAATGTAGTGTACTTGTCACCTATAAGAAAGACATCAGTATCAGAATCATTAAAAAAGCTACACACAAAAGTCAATCACCACCCCTACCCTAGTGTGAGTGCATTTCTGTGAGATATATGGATGCCTATCTGGTGTGAGGGCCTCTGTGTAGTGTCAATTGTGAAAGGATGTTACCCAAGGCTTGATTTTGCCTATTGAGAAGAAATGCTCTTTGGCCTTAAACTTTATGCCCTTTGACCTAATCTCAAGGTCATTCAAGGTCACTAAGAGCTCTATTCCTTTTAAGCACTGTCTTCACAGATCTGAGAACTACTAGTACCAAAAAGAATCGTAGCAATTCATTGAAAACTAAGAACATGGTAGCCAATTGAAAAATGGTTGTCTGCAGGACTATGATAGAAAGGCTTGGCCTCCTGAAGACAATACTGGATGGAGGATTACCCCTATTATCACCCATTTATACATATAATCTGTAAATTCTTTTTCTTTTAGCCATAATAATTCCTTTTCATATTAACAATGTAATCTATATAACATAAATAAAACACTCCATACTTACATTTGGAAAAGCTGTATGTTGCATCATGATGAACACCTCTTTTGAGGTCGTCAGATGTGTGCTCTCCTGACTCCAGTTTGTCTGTCTTGATGTCTTTGTTGTCAAGCCAGTATTCAGTTTGGCAATTGTTTTAGTATTTAGGTAAAATTGGCAAAGAAGGTCTTAATTTCAACTTATGAGGTTGTGAATATTATCATAATTTGTAATTTGATCAACTCTAATTTTCTAAAACTTTACATCACCATTCTAAGATCTCTTAAATATTGTGCCTTAGTTTCCCATTTGGGCTAAACATGCATAGTTCTCCATTCTCCCACCAGGGGCAGCCTTGTTTTTACATGTTTAATGCACTCATTAGCAGTAATTATGCCATGAGTACTGCATTAGTAGAAGCTGCAGGCCCATGTTACAGGTCACCAGTTTAGGGCTATCCCAACCCTTAAACCAAATGTGTCTATTTCAATAAATTTGTTTGGTTTGCTGTTGCTAGTTTGATGTTGCCTAGCAACAGCAACATTAACAAGGTAAACTGTCTAACTATCTTCTACTATTGTCTTATCAAAGACTACAGTGAATGGGATGAGTGTCATTTGACCCTTGAGGTTAATTGTATACTTAAAAAAACCACCCCCCCCCTAGGGTTTATTACTGTACCCTTGTGTTTGCCATTTTTATGAAATCTGTTGCCTAGCAACAATACTTTCAAAATGTTCTATGCATAGAAACCATCAAAAGAAACAGGTTTTTCATGCATTTAAAACTACTTACTTAAGCAGCAAGCACAATGGTATCATTGTTAATATCTCTGGGATCCTTATACACCAAGCATATGGGTAAAGTCTGCCTTAATCATTTTTGCATACTCCTTTTTTTATATTGTGATGCTAACTATGTTGCTAGGCAAACAATCATTAAGAATTGCTGTTGCTAGGCAATCATTTTCGCTAGAAAAAGAGGAATAGTAAACTCAAATTGCTTCGGCCTGATTTAGTGGGATACGCTACCTCAGAATTAGGGTAATGTGACTTATACAGGGTTGTTGTCAAGCAAATTAGCAAATCCCATTCTGGTTGCTAGGCAACAGCTCACGGTGCCTAGATGGAGGCAATATTGCTAGACATGATATGCCTGCCACTGAATTATGTTTTGATTATTGCAGTAATGTATTGATTGTAGATATCTTCATTAAAGCTGTTAATATGCTGACCATAATGCACTTTTATTCATTTACCAGTGTTGCTAGGTGAAACGGTTACCATGGTAACCTTGTATGATATTCCGATTTTTGTTCTTCTATCATTACAACAATAATGGCCAAGGACCCTCATTTGGACCTAATTTTGTCCTTCAATCATGATATCCATGGTTGATTTTACCCATTAGTGATAAATATATGCTTTTTTATATAGAAATTAGGCTTTCTCAAGCATTATTGGCGGCCATTTTGTTTTTGGGCTCGTTTCCATGGAAATCTTCATTTTTCAGAACTGCGAGCGGCAGATTCATGATCAGCACCCTTGATTTATCTAAGAAATACCTGTCGCTAAATTTTAGAATGAAATGCTCCTTGGGCCAGTATGGATGATAAAATCCCTAAAATATTCCAGACTAATTGGCATAGAGAATATATTGACACCTAGTCAGGATTTTGCGCTAGGAGCAATCTGTGAGGCGAAAAACAGCCAAAATGAGCCACTGGTCTGAAGTATAAAACTGGGCATCGATCACTATAGAGCTACAAAGAGACAGAGAATCGATGTCCAGTAAAAAAGTGTCTTACCCCACGAGAAATCTATGTTTATATTGAATTAACTACTACTGCAAAAAAGGACATAAAGTCTATTCTAGTACATTCATGTTTGTCTACAGTGCTGAAAAGTAGGCTCATTTTTTGATAGGTATTTTTTGTTCAATTTTTTAGGGGACAACCAGTCGATAGAAATGGATGATTTTTATATCATAGAAAAGGAAAAATGTTGAACTTTAGGCTATAGGGCAAAAATTTTACCTCAGCCAAATTTTTCACCCCAAAAATAATCAATGAAATTTTTTTTTCTTTTCTCAGCAGGGTGTCTCACCAAGGCGTCGTATAAGACACTGGTAGCAAAGCTACCTGTGTCAATGACGCAATGTTAGGGTGATTAAGTCATTGGAAGATTGAATGTGTAAATAATTTCAGACACAATGGATTATTTGTCAACTCCGAGAGCAGAACCGTATTTCTCGCTCAGAACTACCCTCAAATCATGTCACGCTTTAGTTATCATATTTCAGCTGAGCAGCTGGGTGTGGGCGCAATTGCAAGGCCGCAGGCGCCCTCCAGTTTCCATCCCCGCCAAAATTGAGTCGATCAGAGTGTAAGCAGCAGCGATGTCTATGTCTATTCTCTGATGGAACTCTGTAAGTTTGACTGCCCACATGGATCAGCCATGGTGGAGGAATGGGGGGAGGTACTCGCAATCGTTTGTATAGTTTTGGTGTTGAGAAGTATCTGTATGTGGGGGATGTGTGTGAGGGAGAATAAAATCGTACACGATTTTATTCCACCCATTTAAGGACAATAAGATCAAATAAGAGTAAATTAGAGGAAACGATCGATAATTAGCATGAATAGAATGTGTAGGAAAGGAAGTATGGTCTTCGCCAACATCCTGCATCAATTTCAAGATGAAATTTTGAGTCCCAATAATTGTATATATATATACTCACTCATGCAGTAGTTACTGAATTACTAACATAAGGTCTTGATTTAAAGCTGCTATACCACTTGGCACTCTCAAATCTCGTATAACTCTTTCCCTACTATAATCTGCCATTTATTTTGCCAAGGGATCCTTAATATGTGCAATACAAGACTCTAATTCCAACTACTATTTATATTCTGGTGGGCTTTGATAGTTTGGTGTTAAAAAATGACATCAGGTGGCAGCACGGAGTGGCCTGCTACCTGGAAGTCTTTCATTGCTGATCTTACCAACATAGTTTACTATTTCCTACCAGGAGGCAGCATTGAGTAGGCAATTAGCAGAGTTTTATTGTTATCCGGTTTACAGTTGGTTGACTGCTATTCTCACAGGAGATATTTCACCTATTTCCATATAGAAAGAAGCACCCATATTATTTACAAATTGACCTGTCCACATATAAGTCTGTGTAGATTGCTGATGTGTTATAATCTAAAATTCGATGCTTGGGGCTAAACCTGCTGCTTTAAAGGAGCATTGTGCCTCTACATGGGTACCCAGATTATTGACCGTGTCGCCGTGTCGATTTTAAGCAGTGGGGCAGTGGCATCGTGTCAATTTTTAGCTAAATAAGAACATAGAGAAAACTCCCTGTGGGTCGATTTTTATCCCCGATTTCCCTGTGTCCGTCGATTTTTAAAAGGGCCTAAAAGGGCCGTGTCGCTGTGTCGCCCGTGTCGATTTTTACCCATGTAGAGGCACAGCATTCTCACCACTCGCACTTACCACATAGCAGACTAGAATTTTGAATGGGAAACACTCGGTGAGAATGCCACTTTAATTAAGGCTGACAGCTATTCTATACTACCTGTCATAGCCAGGTAGGCCTTAACAGCAATTTGAGTGCTGGACATCGGCCAGTCTCGGGCCCTGACTGTACGTTGACAGTCTGGGGGGGGGGGGGGGGGGGAGGGTTACTTCCAGATCTATGCGTCTACACTGGGCCTTGTGAATCAGCACTCAGGAGAACATGGTATCGAACCTCACTCTTGCTCAGTTAGTAGTAGTAAAATAAGTATTGGTATCTGCATAATATACTTGAATTGAACTCAAGTACCTCATGGCATATTTACTATATCATATAAGCATATCAGATTTGATATCTGGATCATTTTTCTAGATATAAACTCGTCCAGGCCCTCTTTTAAATACAGCCGGATTTAAGAAATAATTAACCCGATTGTGTATAATGACAACGATTTTGTTTGTGTATTTTATTAGACATAACTGTTTAATTTAATGACTGTGCATATATATATGTGGGCGCATTTCTATGTACAGACAGCTGCATAATTCACAGATTCTTTTTATCAACTGACAATAAAAATACGATTTCTGATTCCTCGCAAAACATTCAGCAGTGAAACTTTTCATTTTAGCAACAGAACTTAAAAAGATTGAGTGTGTGAGTGGCCTCACAGATGACTCAGGGTTAGATGGATATGTAACTTATGTACTTAGATATAGTACTCCCTTATTTATAATCTTTCATTGGTCAATTCTGGCATCAGAAGTGAATTCCTTGTTAAAAAGTACCCTCAAGTCATGTGTCATACATGTATGTTATTCCCATTCAGGCCAGCAGGTGGGTGTGGGTGAGCAGGTGGGTGTGGGACAGCAGGTGGGTGTGGGTGTACAGGTGGGTCTGGACGACAGTTGCAGGCTGCGGGCATGTACCGCCTTCTGTCCCTACCAAAAGTGAGTCAATCGGACGATAAACGGCGAAGATATGGGTGGTACAATTTTGCTCTGCACACGTTGACGGTTGAGATCTCGCGCAGTACGAAAATTACGTATGCTTTATGGACCCTATTGGATGATCACAGATGGTCCAAGATGGGCCTGGCGAGTGTGAGTAAACCTCGTCAACAATAACAAACAGAAGTAACAATGATGTATAAGTAGGTGCTCTGTTTTTGATTTAATGCATCGCCATTCAAAGTGATATTGCAAAGCTGTGTAGAACAGACCACTTAGGTCACGTAGTACTCTCACCTATACATCAGTATCAAAATATGTGTAACTGATACTCATTACACTGCCTTGTATATGTAAAGTAATGAGTATATGGATGTATAAGTTAATAGCAAGAACCATACTGGACTATGGGCACGGCATTATGAGCTTCCAGTTATAGACAGCTGGGAGAAACATGTCTCCATGTAATTGTCTGGCTGGGTCTTTGCATCACCATGTTGTCAAGTATAGAGCATTCCTCACACCGTAGAATCCTCCTGCGGGTCGTTATTGGCGTACTGCAAAACAAAAGCACTAATATTTTAGAGAGTCCTTCTCTTCTTTTGTATAATTGAAGGTATGTTATTGGATTGCTCCTGTATTTTATCGTTTTTTTTCATACTATGTGCAACTATCCATAATCACATAATGAAGGAGAGGATTAATTATCAACTTGAAGTATCTCTAATAAATTGCAATATGTATGGATAAAGAGCAACAATGCAATCCCGGGCATGCGATGAATAGAAGCATCTCTTTATTTCACCCCTATCTTACCTATGTACTGCTGAATGTGCGTCATCAGATCTATTCGCTCAACACTCCAAAGTGCCTTTTTCAATTTCACTACATTTTGCCCGTGTGCTCCCCGGCTCCATCGTATCAACATGTCCTCGGCACAATTCTTGTGACTTCTGACATTTGGGGTGGTCATGGCTTGGATGTCGGAGTGGTGAATGCCCAGCTCAGATGCAAGGTCTTTCCATTGTGTGCCAAGATGCCCAGATAGGTACGCAATTATAATGTCAATGGTATCTGTTGGAGGTCAATATTAAGAAGACAAATTATTTATTACCTATCCTTTATTTTGAAAGCAGTGCTTGACTGTGAACATTTAAAATGCAATGTTAGTTCATTGCTGATCAGCGTTAAGGACCTGAGGATATTGCCATCTGAATGCTGGATAACTTCTACTTCATCTATGTTACAACAATTGAAGAATGAGTAAAGGTGGAATAAATAAAGATGCAATTACATGTACCTTGGGAATTTGTGACGAAACTAACATGGACATCAAGTTTAGCGTTTCGTAAACCCTGACAAAGTCTGAATTTCAGGTCTGCCTGATTTAAATTGCCATGTTGTTGCCTCCATTTCATCAACATCTAGGAGAGAATAGACATTTATTATTTGACAACATATACTATCAGTCAATAGATTTCTAGTTCCATCATCTTTACCTTCCATTTCATCGACTTATATGATTATCTGGCAAAATAACCTTGTATGTTTTTAATTTTTAAGCGAACACGAACTGCCAGTATGATATATTATATTATACCGGTAATTCATGTTAGTTTAGATAAATGGAATAGCAGTAAAACAACAAAATAACAAAAGTTAGAATGGTAAAACTGTTTAATGATTCATCTCTATGAACAGATCACATCCGCAAACGTAATAAATTGAGGAAATATTCAAAATTCACTACCAGTAAGTATATGATTACCTTTAGAGCAGGCCCACTTAGGCTTTCCCCACTCTCGATATTGTCCAACACGGGAGGTTCAATGCCCAACAGCAGCCCACACCTGTACCAGTCTTTGACTAATCCCAACGACAGGTCCTTAATCATGCGGTCTCGCTGTGTCTCATCTATTACTGTAGGTCAGAATTAATAAACAGGAACTATAACTTTTTTAGTCCAGTCTTTAACACCTGGTGTATATGGATCGAAGTACTATATACATCCATGTGCTTGTACCACTACAGTTGAAAGCAAGTTCCTTGAGCGCTAGAAGTCTTTCCCAGAGGTTCAGCCATACATGTTTACAGCTACATTACTTATGTAATGAAAATGGGATTAAATACACAAGGATGCTCTGATATTATGTATATATAAATTGAGATAGTGAATGATCATACCGTCTCCGGGGTGGTGATTAATATCGCCATCTTGGGGTTCCCTGACTGGTTTTACAGGTACTGCATAGAAGGGAATGCAAGATTTACTATTAAAAAATCCACACCTCTATAACATTGGAAGGATACAGTTGCAAGTACACTAATTTCTCATTTATTTACTTTATTTTAATTCAAAGATATAAAAGATTTGATTAAAATTTTTACAAGAGTACGAGGCTTTTCTTGTGGACCTCAATTAATATTCACTTCTATTCCAATGAAAATGGATCTATCTCTACATGTATAAGGTGCATGTAGCTTTAAACTACACAATAATAATATCAGTATCTATGATCTAAAGCAGTCCTATTTCTATGGTATATGAATGTGATATATACCAGGGTGCTGGAGAGGTGGTGCGGCTGTCTGTGTACCTGCACCCCAACTAGGTGCACTCGGTTGTACTGGTTGTGTGTTGTAAGGAACATCTGGAAGTAACCAACAAAATGCAGCTGTAAACCCTTACTCCCAACACCGAAATAGCGTGTTTTTTCTTAGAAATACGGGGGCCATTTCAGCCTTCAGGTCGTTTATAGCAGGGAGGTCACTCTATGTCTCTGTTTATAGTGTAGAATATGGTTTCAATGATGGTTGTAGAATGATTTGGAGAACATGTCTATCTTTGCACAATAAAAACAAATATAAAGATTGAACGTGTGAGTGACCTCACAGATGACTCAGGGTAAGCTGGATCTGTAGCTTATCATGTACTTAGATATAGTACTCCCTTATAATCATTCATTGGTCAATTCTGGCATCAGAAATGAATTCCTTGTTAAAAAGAACCCTAATGTCATGTGTCATACATGTATGTTATTCCATTTCAGGCCAGCAGGTGGGTGTGGGTGAGCAGGTGGGTGTGGGAGAGCAAGTGGTAGTGGGTGTGCAGGTGGGTGTGGGTGACAGTTGCAGGCTGCGGGCATGTACTGCCTTCTGTCCCTATCAAAAAGCGAGTCGATCGGCCAATAAACGGCGAACATATGGGTGGTACAATTTCGCTCTGTACACGTTGAGATCTCGCGGAGTACGAGAAGTACCAGTAGCGCCACTCTTTGGTTGTGACATTTGGGTTATCTTGCAGTGCTTGAAATGTATTTGCCCAGGACATGCCCAGATTTTGCCCGGTTTGGCAATATATCTTGAAGTTAGATGGTATTTCAAGTAAGACGAGGCGTCGCGTAAGACTCAGGGCAGTAACCCTGAGTCAATAAAATCGTATTTCAGATGTCTAGAATATAAGCTATATACATGTATCGTCAATGAGACTTTAGATCGGTGTTAATTTTTCAGTCTATACGGAAACTTTTTCACCATGCAGGACAGTCTGTCCTGCAGATTTTTTTCTTTGCAGGCCCGGATATTGGAGTACAACCTTGCTATTTAAAAATGAACCAGCGCCTTCGGCGCCGGGATAGTAGGTGACAAATAACTTGGTTGGAGAAAAGAGGAGTGAATTACTGCTAAATATAGGAAATGGGGGGGGGGGGGGGCATTATTAAAGAGACAAATTAGGGGGGGTAGGAGAATATTGCCACTGTGGGAAAATCTCGCAGGTTTCCACCCTCCCTAGCAAGTAGGCCTAATAAAGTGTTGGTAATATTTTAGGCAATGCTCATTTTGCACCCCCTCCCCCCCCCCCCCACGCTCTTTGCCCTGCCCCCCTCAAAAAAAAGGGTCCCCCCCCCCCCCATCACCGGATCTTTGAGAAAAATACTTCCGGTGCCGGTATTGTATTTCACATAATTAAGGCACATCTAAATAATGGGTCTTAACCCTTAAATCGACAGGACGATAAGGACATTCCTTAAAATCGAGAAGGGAAGTGGGGAGACTTCAATAATAGGCCTACCTAAGTAAGGGAGTGACAATCTTTTAGCAGTGACCCTACCGGGGTCTAAAATAGGCCTAGCTTCCTACAGGGCCGAATCCAAGAATGTGGGAAAGGGGTGTGATGCGTAGGCCTAGGCCTACTGGGTGTGTTTAAACAATGTACATTATAATGTAGGCCCTAGGCCTACAGAATTAGGAGGGGGCGGAAAAAGAGGGGAGGGGGCGTCCCCTATTAAAACAAAACTTAAGTGAG